>CM056052.1:4827338-5427338 GCA_029574335.1 Rana kukunoris | reverse complement strand
GATGTCACAAGAATGCTTTCAAATAAAACCCTTACCTTTCAAATTATTAGTAGAAGTTATTTCCCAGACTGGTGTTTTAGGTTGGGGAACTGCACAAGGGGATCTGAAGAGTGCCAACAAGCTAAAATTAACTTTTCAATGACTTCAATTGAAAGCCCTGTCTTTCACACCTCAGAACCCGCCCTAAACACCACTCTAATGGATTTTCTTAGCTCTAGTTCCACTTCCACGGTAGGAAAATTATTGTCAAGTTTAACCTTTTCCAGCCTTTCTGATGAAATGATGACAATATTTAACAAATGACCCATAGCTTTGGGAAACAGTATTTTTATTTGTTGTGGAAAAATCTGTCACCCTTGGATCCCCACTGAACCCCAAGGATGGTGTTATCTTGCATCCCTAGTCCCCATCATGGGCATAGTAGGAGATAGTAAGGTAACACACCTCCTTGAAGCTAGCATGCATCCTAGGTATCCCCTCAAACACTGCAATAAAAGGGAGTTATTTTTGAAAAAAAGATATGGACTGGATGGGGAATAGACACAATGAAAAGATTAAATAATTACTCTAAAATTCTTGATGAAATTCTAGACAAGAACTCAGAAGACATTACTAACTTAAATGAAGAAATGAGAGCAATTAGAAAACAATTAGAACTACACGAGTTAGCCATAGAAAGCATGAGTGCTGCTCTTACTGAGTTGTGAGGTTACAGAGGATTACGAATGTTGCACATGGATACACAACACATCTGTCGAAATACCCGATTACTATGATATTATTGCACAACACCGAGAAGAAGTAGGCAAGCTGCAACAGGAAGCTAGGGACATTGCTAGAACATGGAATCCTTTTGGTAATGGGAATTTTGGATTTGGAGGAATATTTTCATGGCTGAAAGACATTGTTATGACTATTATAATGATTTTACTTTTTCTATTATTTTTATATGCTTGTTATAAGCTTATAATGTGCATAATTGCCAAGGCATCCCGAACCCCTGTGTCACGGTCTGGGGTTAGGCTCAGAGGCCAGTAGCTGTAGCAGCGGAGCAGGTCACCCTGGCTGATGACACGGGGTCACCTGAGGTGCGGAATCTAAGCGCTAACCGGTGTTCACCAGAGCTCCTGATGGTGGAGATGGATTTTGCTGCGTGTTAGCACCAGGTCGCGGTCCTCAGGATCGCCCCACCAGGAGGTGAGAAAGCCGGGGTTCGATAGCAGATAAACAGGTAAGGATCAAACAGAAGAGTGGTCGGTAAACAAGCCAAAAGGTCGGTAATGAGTATCTGTAGGTTGGGATCAGGCAGTAGCGTAGTCGATAACAAGACAAGGGTCAATAACGAGCAGTAGCAAATATGGATGGCAGCAGAGAAAACAGGAGTGAGATACAGGCTGGAGATAGCACAATATTCTGGCAAGAAGGAAGTGCAGAGACATGGCTTATAACAGGAAGTTTGTGGGAGGAGCAAGGGGTTCAAGGTTCAAGACAAATCAAGACACAAGGCAGCAAGGTCCAATGGATCAGATGGGTTTGTCAAGCAGAACAGACAGGGAGCTGTCCAGCTTCTCAGGTAGCTCAGTGAGAAGGCTTACTGCCAGACACAGCTGAGGTCCCAGGTTCAAAACCCGGTCCTGACACCCTGATACTGATGCGGCGAATAGATTTATCTGAATATGTATTATGATAGAAAAAGGGATTCCACGCTGAACCATTATCAAAAATATTTGGCCAAATATAGAGAAAATCGAATAAAAATCAAATAAAAAGGGAGAACCTGATGAATTATTTGGGTTCTAAGAGGGGATTGAGGGGTAATGAATGTATCAACGTCCCATATGTGTCTTTGTATTACCTTGTATCTCTTTGCTTAAACTTGTGACTGAAGTAATATGTGTCAAAATCTTAAAATGTTTATCTCTGCATTATCTAGTCTCACTAAGCTGACTTATGACCTACATAGATCACGCATTTGACTTCTGCTTTTGTAGTATTTTTATCTCATCATGTGTAACCAGCAGTTCTATGAGGAAGTCCACCTCAGCAATAATATATGTCCAATTAGCAGCTTACATGTGTACACATGTATATTTTGTATAACCATACCCCTATAAAAAGGGAAGATCCGGAAAGGAATAAAGCAGAGTGATTTTTAACCTAATACCGTGTCAGTCTCGTTACTGCAAGGTTAAAACTCATTCTCCCGGTACCGAAAGGGGTCACCATACCAAGGTGGGCATATTTTAACTTACCTAACAGGGAGCTACGAGACAAGCTCCCAGAAGATACAGCGCGGGACAGGAAACAACAGAAAACCCGACGAAAACCCGAGGGGCTGCAGACCGGAAGCCATACCAGTTCAGATGGTATAGTAAAACTTTTTTTTTCTAAAACTATCCAATTTAGCATTGATTTGTAGCATTATTAATATTGACATTAAGGTAAATTTAGGGTGGAGCTCCGCTTTAAGTAAACTGAGCCATGTACAAATTCATATACAACATAAAGTGCTTTGTGCTCAAAATGCTGTTCTCTGCAGATCCACTTCTTCCACTTTACACCTACTTCATTAGCAATCCTTATACTTGCTTCGATATTAAATAAACTAAAAATCTGTGCAAAGTCATGTAATCATACAATATTTTGTGCTCAATATAGTGTTCTCTGCAAGTCCACTCTAGGTGATAAAGGGAATACTTACCTTTGTTACAGCAGCAGTCCGGTATAAGTTATTTCTGTAGGTATTTGAGTTGTTACACATAGCGCAGGTTTTTTTCTATTTATATTGGTGACATAATTGCCCAAATCTGGGGATCAGGAGCCATTTCCACCCTTTACTCTCAGCTGGGGTTCTTTGTATCCATATAACAGATGTTCTACATGACTAAATCTCACATCAATTTTACTGCAAAATCAAAGGGGCCAAAATGTCTCCCCTCCCCCTCCCCCGAGCAGTAATATATTTCTATCCCCCTTGGTGGGAGTGGACATGACCCATCTATAAGGATATACAGTACATACACACAGCACAAGGCCGTGTTCACACTACGAGATGTTTCTGCAGTTCCTCTGAGCTCCACAAGGTGGCGATCTCACTTATACACAGACAGTAATTCTCTATGGAATACAGACAGGAAGTCTCTATGGAAGACAGGAAGTGATGTCAGGTACAGACAGGAAGTTCCGGGTGAGAGGTGAGTCGGGAGGAAGTAGAGAGAAGACGTTGCTGGAAGAGGCAGCAGAGGAGGTAATAAGATCTTATTTTCTATTTACACCCAGTAACCCCGTCATGTCCGTCCTCTTCATCCATAGTCACTGTGACGTCTTTTATCTCCAGCAGATGATGATACACACATATATAGTGTGGAGACCTAGATTAACCCCTTCAGGGGGATCAGTTGATGATTAATATATCTTTCTTCCAAATCTGGTCATACGTGGTTCAGTTTTATCATTCAGCAAGCGAGGTGAGTTAAAAAACTGAACCGATTCCCTCATCCACACATTGGAGGGGGATGGGGGAATCCTCCCCACTGCACTATTGTATTCTGACAATGAGGGGCGCTCCTCCGCTCTCAGAATACACAGATCAGTGATGAAGCTATTGGCTGCAGCCGCTGATCAGGTAATTTTTTTCCGGTAATGACCACACATGGATGGAAATGTGACCGATCCCTGCTGAACTTCCATGTAACTATGGTTACCTTATGTGACTTCCTCCCTTCCCCCTCATATCCTTCATTATGTAAGTCATGCTGAGATAAGCTCCCATTGGCTGAGCAATATTCTCATTTGTCTCTGAGCTCCTTCTTGCTATTCCTCGTCCTGCCTGTTGTTTCCTTGGATTGATTTTCTGTGTAGTGACCCCGGCTTCATCTCTTGGATGCCCTCGTCTGTTGCTTCCCCTGACCTTTATCCTGATTCCTGGATCTCCTCCTCATCTCTCCTCCATATCCTCCTTACACAGCTTTTCTCCACACCTGCAGTGATCCTTGGGGGTGGAAACTTGGCACCAACATGCAGCAAAATCCATCCTCACCATTAGGACAGACAGTCTGACTGGAGATAACTATTGTTCTGCTCTTTTTAGATCTCCCCTAAGGATATTGTTGCGGGGCGGGGGGGGGGGGGGTCACGTTGCCGAGGTTCTCACCTTTTTTTCTCAAAATTATTCTTTACACAAGTGATTTGCACTTCAAGCTTTGCCTCTTCTGAAGATTTCTTCTCTGTCCCTCCACAGGTATGTCCCATATGAGTCACATCAACCCATAACTGAACACCTGGAAACTGTTTGCTGTCACTGTGTCTGTGTGGCTTTTGGTGTCACTTTCACCATCTGTTCCCCGTCTCCATCATTATGATGTTTGTGTTGCTCTGTTGTGTCTTCCCAAAGTTTTATGCGCTGACCTCATCTTAGATGTGAAAGGTCGGCTCTGATTGTCATCCATCCTTATATTAGCTTGTGATTCATTCATTAACAAAGGAACAGAAACCTATCCTGTCCACACCTAACAACTGTACATGTATTTTCTCCATCACCTCATCTCCCACAGTTATCACCTTTTGTATTATTTGATCCTCCCTCCTAGATTGTAGTCGCTAATGAGCAGGGCCCTCTGATTCATCCTGTGCTGCGCAAATTGTTGGTGCTTTATAAATTCTGTTTTTTTTTTAAAAGCCTATGGCGTGTGAAACACACTCAAAAAACTCCACCCGGTGCAGAAAAAATGCGCACACACATAAAGAGTGTTCACAAAAACGTGCAGACGGGTGCAACGTCAAGTGGTCCTCCTGTGAAAAAGGACCCAAACCCTGATCCCCCGGGGCGTTAGGCTCCAGACGGGGACTGAGGTACTGTGGTCCGAGCAACCGAAGCCGACACGGACCCAACTTCCTTGGAGGGACTGCCGAAACAGAACCCTCCAAGTACTAGGTGGGACTCCCCCGAAGGGAGGCCCCATGAGAGCAGGTGAACTAAGCCAAAAGGCCATGTCCACCCACTCCCAAGACATTCAGGGCTGGCCCGAGGACCGGCACCCTACTAATCACACAGTGAACAAAACGTGCACAAACAAAAAAAGACAAAAACGTGACAAACATAGGCAATAAATTAAATAAAGTGGGGGAAAGGGATAGTGGAGAGGAGAGTGAAAGAAGTGGTCATTGTGTTCAACAATGACCAGGCCAGGAATAAAAAAATTCCTCCGGTCCTGGCCAAAAGGCCCGGCCCAGGAGGCAGGTGCTAAAAAAGCGTGAAGCTGGTGCAGTGACCGTGGTGTCGTTAAATCAAAGTGACCCTCACTCACAGTGATTCTCAGACACCCCTGGACTGCCACTCCAGGGGCACATGCACCATAGGCTTTTCCGTTCCAGATCCAACCCCCCGACCGGCCAGTGCAGCCCTCCACCCCTGCCAGATAGAGAGCCCTTCAAGGTTTTTCTTGGGGAAAGCTGCCCCCATCTAGCAGCCTCCACCAATTCCAACCCTTCCAGACTCCCTGTCAACCAGGCAGGATTTGCATGGTCCTACCCCGTCTCATCCCAGGGCAGTTTCAGCTCCTCCTACCAGATCTCCGACAGGGACAGCACTTGCACCAGCCAGCCAGAAGGCCAGACTAGAACCCGGCAAAAAGACCAGACCAGGCACAGCCACCCATCCCCACCAGAAGCACCCTTCCAAGTGGCTCAGACGCAACCATTGGCCGGCCCCCAGTATCTGTCGCGCAGCATGGCGTAGTCCCTGCTGAAACCACCCTTCCAGGTGCAATGACGTTATTGGATTGCATCCACCCTCCACATATAGGAGGTGCTTCAGCGCTCCTCTAACAACTGATGAGAATGGATACCACACCTGATCTTAGCCAAAAGGCCGAGCAGTGGCAGGGAAGACACCACGACCAGCACAGCCGGAGTGCAGTGGCCAAGCCTCGCCCTGGGAGTACCACCTTCATGATCATGGTGTCTCCCCTGCCAGGTAACTGCTTTATAAATTCTGTATAATAATAATAAATGTGATCCAATGGGGGTAGTAGTTGAATGTACAGAAACTCTCCTATTCCCCCCCCCCCCCCTCACATCCACATCCTATTATTGTGTGACCAATACCATCCAAATAATTCTTACTTTAATTTCCCAAAGTTATCCGTCTACAAGGAGACCTGTATAGCTCAAATGACGGGACCAATGAGGATGGAGGAGAACCGGAGTCACATGACTGAGAAGATACTAAACCTCACCCTGGAGATCATCTACCTGCTGACCGGAGAGGTGAGGAGGATTCTGGGAGGTCACATGACATCACTCTTATCTCTATTAATAACACAGACCTAATGGGAGAGGTGAGGAGGATTCTGGGATTCTAACATGATATTCCTATTGGTTCCTCAATACAGAGATTTCCTCTTGTGAAGTCAGGTGATCATATGACCATCACAGTGCCTCCATGTGACTCCCTAAAACCTGAGAGACACAACATAGACAAGATTCTAGAAGTCACCAAGAAGATGATGGAGCTGCTGACAGGAGAGGTGAGCGGTGCCGGGAATTCTTTTTTGTAATTGTGTTTTTTTTATTTTTTATTTCGCAAAAAGTTACACAAAACAGCAGCGGAGAATAGTCAATAGTTTGAATTATGCAAACAGTGTGAAGAGGGTATATAGGTATTACAGCGTGAAGAGGGTATATAGGTATTACAGCGTGAAGAGGGTATATAGGTATTACAGCATGAAGAGTGTATATAGGTATTACAGCATGAAGAGGGTATATAGGTATTACAGCATGAAGAGGGTATTACAGTATGAAGAGGGTATATATTGTAAGCTGGGGAATAAGTAGCAGGTACAAAAGCCCCCTGGGATGAGCAGGCACAGATACCAAGTCCATAGGATCAGTGAACAACAGTGGGATGTTTATTGGTGCTATACAAAGTCTATTTACAGGTGCTGTACAGTGTGCAGAAAACAAACAGAACAAAAATAGTTAAACAAAAACCTAGCCATGTCTCGGCTCTAAATACACGGTATATATGCAGGCCCTAACTATCAAACTAAACAAGCCTACCGCTTGTTAGCTTAAACACAAACTTCTCACCATTTTTCCAGCAACCTCCTTGCTCTCACAGATTCACACTGTTTCCCTGGACAGAGCAATGGCTGTCTGCTCAGGTGAGCTTAAATTGGCCTGGAGGAGAGGGCCAACACCTGAACTGGATCAGAGAACCCTGAACGTATAAGAGAGGAGCCTGGGAGAGGTATAAACCCAGAACTGCTACACACCCTCCCCCTTGTTTCAACCCCATGGTTGGAACACCTGTAGCCCAACAGGAATGAAAATGGGACAGGGCATCTACATTTCCCATCTCAACCCCTGGCCTGTGTTTTACTGTAAAGGAATAATCCTGTAGAGCCAAAAACCACCGGTTTATCCATCTATTCATCTCCTTTTGGGCCATCCATTTCAGGGGAGCATGGTCAGTTATCAACTCAAACTGCCGCCCTAACAAGTAGTATCTTAGCGCATCCACGGCCCACTTTATGGCTAAGCATTCCTTTTCAATGACTGCATACTTTTTCTCATGATCATTGAGCTTTCTGCTTAGGTACACTATAGGGTGTTCTTCCCCATTGTATACCTGTGATAGTACTGCCCCGATACCTACATCAGAGGCATCTGTCTGTACCAAAAAGTTTTTGGCGAAATCGGGGGAGTATAGCACTGGCTGTGCACAAAGAGTTTTTTTTCAGGGCTTGGAAAGATTCTTCTGCTACTGGGGACCATTTTATTATTACGGAGTCCTTCCCTTTCGTAAGGTCTGTCAGTGGGGCAGCTAAAGTTGAAAAATTTGGGATAAATCTTCTATAATACCCCGCAATGCCAAGAAAGGCCCTGACCTGCTTCTTGTTTGCCGGACGTGGCCACTCCTGGATGGCTTCTATTTTATTCACCTGGGGCTTTATGACACCACGGCCAATAGTGTAGCCCAAATACTTGGCTTCCTCTATACCAATGGCACATTTTTTGGGATTTGCCGTAAACCCTTCTTTGAAGAGGGAATCGAGGACCGCTTGGACACGGGGGAAGTGAGAGCCCCAGTCAGTGCTATGCACCACTATGTCATCCAGATTTGCCAATAACCTTTTGTCAAGTCCAAAGTAGTCAGATAGCGAGCCTTGCCAAGTCGATCTATAAGTTCATCTACTCTGGGCATTGGGTACGTGTCAAACTTTGTCACTGCATTAAGCTTCCTGAAGTCATTACAGAACCTCCAGGTGCCATCCGGTTTTGAGACTTAACACGATGGGGCTAGACCAGTCACTATTGGATTCCTCAATGACATTTAGCTCCAACATTCTTTTAACTTCCTCACTGATGTCTTTTCTCCTCGCTTCAGGAATTTGGTACGGTTTGAGCTTGACACGGACTCCAGGTTCAGTAACAATATCATGCTGAACCTTCGAACTCGTGCCAGGCAACTCTGAAAATTTCTCTCTATTCCTTATCAGGAACTCTCTGGCTTCCTGTTTTTGGGAATATGACAGGGTGTCTGGAATCGTGACCTCAGGGATCAGAGGGGATTCAGTACCCTTAGGCGTTACCGGTAGGGACCTTGCAGTTAACGCCAGTCTATCCTTCCAGGGCTTTAACAGGTTTACGTGGTAAATCTGTTCCGGCTTCCTTTTACCTGGTTTATACACCTTGTAATTGACTTCCCCAATTCTTTCAATTACTTCAAAGTGGCCCTGCCACTCAGCCAGGAATTGCTCTCAACAGTGGGAACTAATACGAGTACCCTGTCACCAGGTGAGAAAACACGGAGTTGGGCCCCCCAGTTGTATATTCTCTGTTGGGCTGCTTGTGCCTGTAGTAAATGTTCTTTCACCACCAACATTACTGCTGCAATCCTGTCCTGCATTTGAGCGATATGCTCAATGACACTTTTGTGGGATGTCTGTTTCCCCTTCCAAGTTTCCTTGGCTATGTCTATGTCTAAGAGTCCCCGAGAGTGTCTCCCATTAAGCAACTCAAGTGGAGAGTACCCTGTAGAGGACTGGGGAACCTCCCTGATAGCAAACATCAGGTACGGTATCAGGAAGTCCCAGTTTTTCCCATCTTTGTCAATAACCTTTTTTAACATGCCCTTTAACGTCTTATTAAAACGTTCCACCAAGCCATCTGTTTGCGGATGATACACAGAGGTTCGCAACTGCGTCACCTTAAATAACTTGCACAGCTCCCTAGTTATCCGTGACATAAATGGGGTACCCTGGTCTGTAAGGATTTCTTTAGGGATGCCAACCCGACTGAACACCATAAACCGCTCTTTGGCAATATTTTTAGCAGATGCGGCGCGTAAGGGAACGGCCTCAGGGTAACGGGTAGCGTAATCCATAATCACGAGGATATGCTGATGACCACGGGCAGATTTGGAGAGCGGACCCACAAGGTCCATGGCAATCCTCTCGAAGGGCACTTCAATAATGGGCAAGGGCACTAGAGGACTTCGGAAGTGGGGCTCGGGGGCTGACATCTGACACACAGGACAGGATTGACAATATTTCTCAATATTTTTCTGTATCCCAGGCCAGTAAAACCTGCGCAACACCCTTTCAGTGGTTTTCTCAACCCCTAAATGGCCTCCTAGCAAGTGCCCATGGGCAAGTTTCAACACCACCCTTCTGTAAAGCTTAGGGACCACCAACTGTTCAATAACTTCATCATTCTTTTTACATACACGATACAGTAAATCATCATTGCTGCTGAAATAAGGAAAACAGGGCCTAGCCCCTGGTTCAACAGGTACATCATTAATCACCATTACATTTTCCCAGGCCCTGGCAAGGGTAGGGTCTTTTCTCTGCTCAGTACCGAAATTTTCCTTGTGCACATTAAGGTCAGTAAACTCCACCGTAGGCTCCGAGTCGGCAGACGTCGGTCCGGCTCTACTGGTTGTGTGGACTTTCTTCAGGCTCCTCCAGCTCTCCTGCCATAACCGAGAAAGGAAAACTCGGAGAGCCCTGAGATGAGTCCCCTGAACCCACAATATCGGAAGTAGCCAGGAGCTCTGAGTCTGGGACTGAGTCAGGTACTGCGACCGGGTCGGGACGATCCCACAGTTCCCAAAACTTAGTGAAGTCCCTACCAATGATGGCCTCGTGCACCAAGTGGGGCACAAGTCCGACCGCATGGGACACCGTACCTAAGCCCGTTTTAAACTGAACAGTGGCTATAGGATACTCCCGGGTATCCCCATGTACACAGATTACAGCAACTTTTTTAGCATGAAAATTCACAGTTTCAACTATCTCAGCTGTAACCAAAGTAACCAGACTTCCAGAGTCCAGTAAGGCCGTAATAGGCTTATCATTAACAGTCATGTGACACATGTGTTTCCCCACATTTGACGCTGCAGCGCATGAAACAGCAGCAAACATGGACTGCCTTCTAATAGACAGATCACACTGCATTGGTTCATCAGTCAATGGACAGTTTGCTGCAACATGTCCCAGCTCTTGGCAACGAAAACACCTTATGTTTCCCCAAATTGGTTTGCTGACAGGCAGTGGTTTCCCTTGTTTGGGATGCCAGACTTCAGTCCTGGCACCAAAAATCCTCCTACTTCTTTGCCATGCTTTCCACCCACTTCCCCGGGAACAGTCTTACTGGTTGCCTGGGGAGACCGTGGCTTTGGGTGGAAAGTCCATGCAGCTGTTGGGGTGGTGACCAAGTTCTCTGCAGCAAAGTACCTTTCAACAAGCTCCACCAGGTTATCTGCCGACTTCGGGTCCCCTTGACTCACCCACTTCTGCAGGGGAATTGGGAGTGACCTCAGGAATTGGTCCATGACCACACGCTCCACTATTTGTGGCGCAGACAGGGACTCCGGCTGTAGCCATTTTCTCACCAGGTGGATTAGGTCGAACATTTGCGATCTTGGGGGCCTCTCGATTTGGAAGAACCAGCTGTGGACCCGTTGGGCTCGAATGGCCAAGGTGACGCCGAGTCTCGCCAGAATTTCCTGCTTGACCTTTTGATAGTCTCCTGCTTCTGCTGACTCCAGATCATAGTAGGCCTTCTGCGCTTCACCAGAAAGTAAGGGGGCAATCAGTCCTGCCCACTTGGTTTTAGGCCAACCTTCCCTCTCAGCAGTCCGTTCAAACGTTAGCAGGAAGGCCTCTGGATCATCATCCGTAGTCATTTTAGACAGAAATCGAGCCACATGGATGGCTGAAGGCTTGTCTCTAATATCCTTGATTTCCGCAGGTGCCCACTGTGCTAGCGTTTCTGCAACCTTAGTCAGAGTTTTCCTATCCGCTTTTGCAGCAGTGGCAAGCTGTTCAAACAGCCTCTGCGATTGCTCCTGTGCGATAGATCCCAGAGATTCAGAGATCCCTGAATGTGTAAGAGAGGAGCCTGGGAGAGGTATAAACCCCAAACTGGATTTTCCCAGGCTCTCTCTGGGACGCTCTGCTACAATATATAGGTATTACAGCTTGCAATAGCCAATAGATATACAGCATACTCGCATATTATATACAGTAAAGTGAAATAAGTCAGAGCAACCCTCAAAGTGCTGGACTTTACTGAATAGATCCAGTTTGTGAGTTAAAGTGCAAGTCCAGCCTAACACTAAAATCTCTACATCTAACACAAACCTATCTAGCCCTGTAAAGAAGAAATCAGTATGAAAACCTTTTTGGAAGCCACTCCGGTCCGGTCTCCAGCGGTGGAAGCTCTGCAGAGGACACGGCTGAATGTGAAAAGAATGGGAAGTGACATCACCCATAGGGTTACTATGTGGCTTCCATTGTCGGCTGCCACCTCTGCACCCTCCTCCACAGCTCAGTGTGGGACCGGACCGAAGCTTTAGAAAAGGTCTGTATACTGATTTCTTCTTTGCAGGGCTAGATAGGTTAGTGTTATATCATGGATGTCTATAGATGTAGCAGTTTTAGGGTTAGGCTGGATTCCTACTGTTGTGGTAATATCTCTAGGCCTCGATCCATAGTTATAGTATGTATAAATTGGCTATGGGATGGGTGGGGAGAAGTAGAAAGTCAAAAGCTAGAGAATACTCTTCTAGCTGCTGTTATGATATGATTGGCCAACTTCTATGATTGTTTAGAAATGTCTAAAAAGGGTAACCCCAGAAGGTAGGGGACGGGGTCGTCAGTCAAGGGGGCATCAAGGAACTTTCCAAGCATGGACTTAACATAAGGCCAAAAAGCTGGAGATCAGGACATGTCCATACTAATAATAATAATAGAGCATTTGTCTTGGCCAAACCTCCAGCAGGAGTCGGGTAAAGGAGGGTTAGTGGCATGGAGCACCTCGGACATTTTGTACCAGTCCATCATTACTTTGTATGTTCTCCCTATATACCACACATCTGGAGGATTTAGAGGCCACATTCCCTCCCAAGGTTTCACAGGGATAAGGCGTTGGAGATTTTGGGTCCACTTCCATGTATATGCCTTGTGTAATAGTTTGAGGATATGAGGTGTAGTTGGTGTGGGCCTTGGATTCATATGTGCTCACATTTATTATGGCAGTCTAAAGATAAATAATGGAGAGAGGGAGGAATTAAATATAAGAAATAAAGAGGTTATTGGGAATGTGGTGCTTGGAGTGGAATTCCCCAAAGGGTCTGCTTTGCGTGTAACAAGATCTACAAAATGACACCACTGAAATCTATTGGTTTCAGGCAGGGCAGGATTCTTCCATAGGACAGGGAGTCTGGGATTGAAGGATGACATAAATAGCATAGGGGAGAAGGAGGAGGATTGTGTCAGTGGAGGGGACATGGAGGGATCAGCTGACCATAATAAAGAGCATAGGTGTGTGGGAAGAGATAAGTCCAAATTCTATTTCAGACCAACAATTGGGTGGGTGATGGACAGACCAGGACATAAAAGTGTGGAGGTGGGAGGCATAATTATATTTTCACAGGTCAGGGGCTCCCAGACCGCCCCTAAATCCAAGGCAAAGCAGAGTAGATTGTGCCCTGTGATGGGTCTCATGGTGCCATATACATTTAACACTTCGGAGCAATTTCAGCCGAGAAAGAGGGACCTGACCTGGGAGAGTGTTTAATATGTACAAATGGGGGGAATTAACATTTTGAGGACATTAACCCTGCCTAGCCAGGAGATATTATACAGTAAGTGTCCCATGCAGGGATGAGTGTATGTTTAGTAACAAAAAGGGGTAGTTGGCTTAGTATGAGGAGAGGGTGTGACGTGAATACACCGGTATTTAAGGGAACCGGTACACAAGTGATACCAATAAGTGGATTATCATTAGAATATGTACATTATCTGCATTGTTACCATTGATGTCATTTTTATTATTTATTCAGAGTGGAGACCTCGGGGATGATAATATTGATATTAAAGAAGAGTATAAAGAGGAGGATGAGGAGTATGGAGTGATGGAGGAGTTATCAGAAGGACACAAGGATATGATGGGGCCACCGAATACCAGGAACCCCCCAGAGAGATGTCCCTGTCCTCTGTATTCCTGGGACTCCACACAGGAAGGTCACACCATCCCCCACTGTTACAAGGTTGGTGAGATGGAGCATCTAGAACATGGACTCTTAGAGATAATGTGTGGATTTATTTATGTGATCTTATGTTTTACAGATGATATTCACTCTCATTCTCTTGGTTTAGGGTGAAGATCTGATGGATAAAGTTGAGGGGAAAGAAGTAGAGACGTATGTGAGGGATGATCAGCAGTCTATGGAGGAGGATGGAATAACGGGGACATTTAAAGAGGAGGACACTCCTACAGAGATCAGCACAGGTGGGTCATTAACACTAAATCCATTCCTCCATCCATACTGCTCACTGATTGGTACAGTGTAGGGCGGGGACTGGGTGATATCAGCCTGTAATCCCCTGGTCACTTTCCTGAGCTGTGTTCCCCGTCCCGTATTCCTGTATTTCTCTCGGATAATCTTCCTTCTCTGTGCTGCAGACACAATTTATGTCTCTAGACTGGATTTATGGAGATTCTGGGGTTCAGCCGGCAGCAAAATGTTCATTTTCACCATAGATGTTACTAGACCTAGACACCTGAGGTATGTACTTTGGGTCTTCTGCCCCATGTCTAGTAGAAATTCTGATAGAGCATTTTTTTCAGGGTTACTTGTTCTGTTATTTGCTAGCTGTGTCGGGTGGAGGGATATGTCTGTATAGTCTCAGACCCAAGTCACTGAGTGCAGTCTCAGGAGATGGGAGGCAGTGGTGTGGGATCTCTGCAACTTGTCCCATGTAAACATTTAATCTTCCACTGATTACTGAATACCAATATTATCAGTCCTGACCCTTACACTGTATAATTTATATTGTACATTATACTCCTGACCCCTGCACTATATAGTCCTATCTGTTGTATCTTATACAATATGTAGTACATTACATACTCCTGACCCCTGCACTATATACTCTATGTTGTACATTACATACTCCTGACCCCTGCACTATATAGTCCTATCTGTTGTATCTTATACAATATGTTGTACATTACATAGTCCTGACTTCTGCTCTCTCCCCTCCACTCACTGCTATATATACACATAATATGTATTCTCTTTTCTTACACCCATTTTCTACCAGCTGGACATTGTGGGGTTTAATTAAAGGGTCACTAAAGGATTTTTTTTTTCTCAACTCGCCTTTCAGGACAACCTTGGAGAGAGCGCAGCTCCGCCTCTTCATTAGGAAATGCATGTAGATCCTTTAAAACCCCTCCTCTTCCACCATGGCCTCAGTTATTGTGTTTCCTCCGCCATGGTGGAAGTGCATGTGTGGACCTGAGGAGCTGCACTCTCCAAGGGGAGGGTAGGCTTACCGGCTTGCAGTCTTCGTTCCTGCTGCTTGGTGTGCAGTGGCCATCCCAGCTCTTCCTAGTGAGGGAAAGATGCTCCGGAGTTCTCCAGCTTCTCCCTGCTCAGTGGAGTTAAGGACCTGCAGGAAGGCTGCGCTGGGTGCCCAGGATCCGCAGGTCTTGGTTCTGGTAACCGGGCGGGCTATTGCCGCGGTTGCGTTTTTTATTTTTGTATTTCCCGAATGTCGGTCCCGGGTCCTGTCGGGCGGGTGACGTCACGTTCAGCAGCGCGGCATCCTGTAGGGGCGGGGCGGTGCGTGGTCCACGCTGCCTGGAACGCAGAAGCTAGGGGGGCGGGCCTACAGAGCGGCGTCTTCCGGTTTCCAGCCATCGTTGATGACGTCAGGAACCGAGAAAAATGTAAAAAAGCTCAGTCCCAGCTGCTTCTCTGTTCAGGATGGAAGAGGGATCCGCAGCAATGGCGGAGACAGGCGCCTTAGACACCGCTCTTCTCCAGGTAAGAGGGGCACCATGGGGCCTTTTATTCTGTACCATATGGACTATTGTTGTTTGTTTGTTCCTCCTTTGGGAGCCTGTGCTGCAGGGTCAGAGTTAAAATTTATCGGTCCCTGTTCAGCGTTTCACTCTGGGTGGTGATTGGTTTGCACTGTTTGAAATTTTGGTGCTTGATTTCCTTATTGGTGGCGGTTTTAAATAAAAAAAAACAACTTTTAGTGAGACATTCTTTTTGTGTCTCGTTTTTGTTTTAGGAAAAAGCTAAATCAAAGAAACCACCACCTAAAAGGAAGTGTCCCTCTTGCAAGAACCCTCTTAGAGATACCTGGCAAAAAGCAATGTGCAAAGCCTGTATCAGGGACTTAGTGGAAGAAGAGACATCCCAGCAATACAAAGAGTTGTTTTCCTCTGTGCAGGAACTTAAAAGTTCCCTGAGTTCGGTGAAGACTATGCTGGTACAGAATCCAGTGGCTCAAACTGAATCTCAACAACCACCACCTAGCCCTAGAGCCTCCACCTCTAAGTCAGAGACGGGGGGTTCAGGGGATGAAGGGACAAGTACTCTTCGCTCAGTAATGGATTCAGATGAGGAAGAGGAAGAAGATAGCAGAAGTTCTAGATATAAGCTCCCTCTAGACGAAGTGGACGATCTGCTTTCTGCAATTTATACTACTCTTGAAATTCGACAAAATGTATCATGGTTTGGATGAATCCAGGTATAAAGTGTTTCCAGTCCACAAGGTGGTGTCGGATACGATTAAAAAAGAGTGGAAAGACCCGGAAAGGGGTCCTTTCTTTCCTAAAAGCCTGAGGAAGAGGTTCCCATTTAATGATGAGGATACTGAGGTGTGGAATAAAAAACCTCGAGTAGATGCGGCCTTCTCCCAAGTATCTCAACGCACAGACCTGGCGTTCGAAGATATGGGGGTTTTAGGGGACGCCATGGATAAAAGGGCGGACTCTTTGCTAAAAAAAGGCCTGGGACTCTACCTCACTTAGCCTCAAACCAGCTGTGGCTTCTACAGTGGTAGCAAGAAATTTAGAATTCTGGGTGGAAAAACGTATGGGCCATGTTAAAGCAGGCACACCAAGGAAAGATTTATTGGAGTCTTTTCCCCTGATTCTAAGATCAATCAGGTATATGGCAGACGCATCAGCGGAGTCAATCAAAATGGCAGCCAGATCTTCCGCCTTGGTAAACTCGGCCAGGCGGGCAGTTTGGCTCAAAACATGGACACAGCCTCAAAAGTTAAGCTTTGTGGACTCCCCTTTTCAGGTGATTTGTTGTTCGGACCAGATTTAGAAAAAGTTCTGGACAGAACAGCGGACAAAAAGAAAGCCTTTCCACCTAAAAAGAAACCTCCCATAAAGAAAAATTTTCGTCCTTTTCAACAAACCTACAGAAAGGAAGAAAATAAAAGACGCTGGGTTCCTCAAAGGGGTAGAGGAAGAGGAGGAATTCTTTTCAGATCCCCCCAAGAACAGACCTCTAAAGACAAATGACAATCTGACTCTAGTGGGAGGAAGATTGTCAGCTTTCTTTCCTCAGTGGAATCTGTGGGTCAAAAGTCCCTTTGTAAAAAACATCATTGCACAGGGGTACAATCTGGAATGGGCAGAATGTCCGCCATCCAGGTTTTATGTCACAGCCCTTCCAAAGGATTGGGAGAAAGCTTCCGCGATGATGATTCTTCTGAAGGATTTGATACAACAGGAAGTTATTATCCAGGTTCCAAAACACCAGGAGGGGAAGGGTTTCTACTCCCACATATTCCTAGTGAAAAAACCCTTGGGCAAATTTCTTTTAATTTTAAATCTGAAGATCCTGAACAAGGCAATAAGATACAAGCACTTCCGCATGGACACTATCCATACAATAACAAAGTTACTAACACCAAAGTGCTTCATGGCATCTCTGGACTTAAGAGATGCATACCTCCACATACCAATAGCGCAGGCTTCCCAGAGGTTTCTGCGATTGGCAGTCAACCTAGGGACGTCAATTTGGCATCCACAATTCAGGGCTCTGCCGTTCGGCCTGTCTTCCTCCCCCAGGATCTTTACAAAAGTGATGGCGGAAGCCATAGAGCAGGGGTGGGCAACCTCGGCCCTCCAGCTGTGATGAAACTACAAATCCCATCATGCCTCTGCTTTTAGGAGTCATGTCTGTGATTGTCAGGGTCCTGCAATGTCTCATGGGACTTGTAGTTTCACCACAGCTGGAGGGCCGAAGTTGCCCACCCCTGCCTTAGAGCCTCTGAAGCTGAGGGGGGTCTCGGTTGTTCCATACCTGGACGATCTCCTGTTTTTCTCAGATTCAAAATATCAGTTGGTGATAGATCTCCAGTCGGCTCAATCACATCTCAAGAGCCTTGGCTGGTTGTTGAATCTGGAGAAATCAAACCTAGACCCCTCACAGGAGACGAGGTTCCTGGGTTACAACATCAACTCAGTCCTCCAGAAGGTGTTTCTCCCTCAAGAAAAAATAGAGAAAATCAATACCTCAATACGCCAGATACAGACGAATCTAGCAGTATCTGTAAGGACAGCAATGGCAGTACAGCAATGGCAGTACTAGGCTGGCTGTACAATGGGCAAGGTCGCACTCAAGATCGCTACAAAGAAACATCCTACAAGTTTGGTCTCCTCAGGAGTCTCTGGAGAAACTTTTCAGGCCAACCTCAAAAGTAAAAAGGTCCCTATGGTGGTGGAGAGACCAGGCCAATCTATCAAAAGGTCTCTCGTGGGTCCTCCCTTCGGACAAGCGTCTGACGACGGACGCAAGTTCTTGGGGGTGGGGAGCTCACCTGGACGGACAGACAGCACAAGGATCTTGGTCCAAGGTGGAAGCAAGGAGGTCATCAAACTGGCGAGAATTAAAGGCCATTTTCATGGGTCTCCTGGCTTTCCAACAGCTGTTAAAAGGTCATCATGTTCAAGTGTTGTCGGACAACACAACAGCAGTGGCCTATGTGACCAAACAAGGCGGGACCAGAAGCCAAGGGCTGATGGAACTGGCTAACCAACTGTTAGCATGGGCAGAAAGGAATCTAGCCTCGCTGTCAGCAATTCACCTAAAGGGGTCCCAGAACTTACTAGCAGACCTGCTAAGCAGAAGGAAGGTATTGGAGTCGGAGTGGAGCCTAAATCAGGAAATATTCAGCATGATCACAACGAAATGCGGCCGTCCTCAAGTGGATCTTTTTGCCAACCAACAAAATGCCAAGGTCCAAGAATTCTTTTCCCTACACAGGGGAGACAGAGTGATAGGCATAGATGCTCTAGCCCATCCCGTTTGTGCTATGCCTCCCCCCCCCCCCTTCCCCTAATTCCTCTAGTTTTAAGGAAATTCAGGGAAGAAAGGACCAACCTGATTCTAATCGCTCCCTTCTGGCCAAAAAGGCCTTGGTTTGCATCAGTGCTAAATCTGGCCGTAGAACCCCCATGGGAGCTTCCAGCCAGGAAGGACCTTCTAGTGCAGGACTCAGTGTGCCACCCAGAAACAGACAGGTTGCATCTGTGCGCCTGGTTACTGAAGAGGACATCTTAAAAAACAAAGGGTTATCCGACAAAGTAGTGAGAACCTTATTGTCAAGCAGGAAAGAAATAACCAGGTCTATTTACAGGAAAGTTTGGAAGAAATTTAATTCCTGGTGTTCTTCTAAAAATTTCCAGACCAAAGATGTAGTCTCGGTGCTAGAATTTCTTCATGAGGGAATGGAGAAGGGTCTCGCATCCAGTACATTAAAAACGCAAGGAGCGGCTCTTTCTGTTTATTTTGAAAAGACTCTTTCCAGAGAACCTTTGATTTCCAGGTTTTTCAGGGCACTCTCAAGAAACAGACCAGTGACCCTTAAAAATTTTCCAAGTTGGGACTTATCAGTTGTCTTGCAAGGCTTAACGGGAGCACCGTTCGAGCCATTAGAGGGATAGTTCATTAAAAAATTTATTTTTCAAAACTGTTTTTTTGGTGGCAATAACCTCAGCAAGACGAGTTAGTGAGCTCCAAGCTCTGGCCATTACCGAACCCTTCTTAAGAATTTTTCCAGATCGTGTAATTCTTCAGACGGATCCTGCTTTCCTTCCAAAAGTGGCATCAAATTTTCACCGTTCGCAGGAAATTATTTTACCCACTTTTTCTTTGAATCCTTCCAACGCTGGCGAAGAAGCGTTTCATACCTTAGACGTGAGAAGGTGCCTCATACAATATCTTTTAGTCACCAAAGAATTCAGGAAAACCAATGCCCTGTTTATAATTTTCTCAGGCCCTCGTAAGGGGGAAAAAGTGTCCAAAAGTACGCTCGGAAGGTGGCTTAAACTGTCAATAATGGAAGCTTACAAAGCCAAAGGAATTACGCCTCCCTCAGGCATTCTGGCACATTCAACAAGGTCAACTGCTGTATCCTGGGCTGAAAGAGCAGGTGCGACACCCGAGCAGATTTGCAAGGCCGCCACCTGGTCCAACTATTCAACTTTCTTAAGACACTACAGGTTGGACCTATTGTCTGCTGCCGATCAGGCCTTTGGCAGAAAGGTGTTGCAGGCAGTAGTCCCACCCTAGGGTAAGTTACTTGTTTATCCTCTCCAAGGTTGTCCTGAAAGGCGAGTTGAGAAAGACTTAGTTAGACTTACCAGTGACGGTATTTCTAAGAGCCTTTCAGGACAACCGCTATTTCCCACCCTAAATGTATGTTAAAGTAATAGTTATAAATCTATCATGGTGTTGTGGTTTTCTGTGCTTTGTCTTCCAGAGAGTCGGACCACAATAACTGAGGCCATGGTGGAAGAGCAGGGGTTTTAAAGGATCTACATGTGTTTCCTAATGAAGAGGCGGAGCTGCGCTCTCTCCAAGGTTGTCCTGAAAGGCTCTTAGAAATACCGTCACCGGTAAGTCTAACTAAGTCTTTTTTTTTTGCTGAAATGACTGTTTACAGGGTATAGAGACATAAAAGTTAAAGCGGAGGTTCACCCTAAATATAAGCCCTCCCATGTGATCCAGCATACTGGCGTCAGCGCCAGTATGCTGTTTTTTTTTTTAAATCCATGTACTTACTGTATTATGCAGAATTTTTTTTTTTTTACCCCGCGGTGGACGGCGCCAGTATAGCGCGTCACATCTTACGAAAGTACCCGAAAAGGACTCGGGTAATCTCGGCGAAAATGCGGCGCCTGCGCACAGACCTAGGAGCTGACTGCGCAGGCGCCGTATTTCTCCGAGTCCTACGGCTATGGCGCGTCACGCCCTCCAAAAAACGCCGAAATAGGACTCGGAGAAATACGGCGCCTGCGCAGTCAGCTCCTAGGTCTGTGCGCAGGCGCCGCATTTTCACCGCAATTACCCGAGTCCTTTTCGGGTACTTTCGTAAGATGTGACGCGCTATACTGGCGCCGTCCACCGCGGGGTAAAAAAAATAAAATTCTGCATAAGACAGTAAGTACATGGATTTAAAAAAAAAAAAAAACAGCATACTGGCGCTGACGCCAGTATGCTGGATCACATGGGAGGGCTTATATTTAGGGTGAAACTCCGCTTTAACTGATTCCTTTTCAAAATGATTAAAAATCAATCATATAATGTGCCTGCAGGTTAGTTTCATTTTTGAACTGGCTTCATGTTTCTGTGAAGTAGAAAGAGACACACAGAACAAAAACAAACAAATCCAGGGCAGTGTTTTGTTTTTAAAATGAATCTGATTGGTTCTGGGAAGTTTTAGACACACAGTAATAACATAGAGAGTCCAAATATAAAAATCGCAGCAGCGCTTAGATTCTCGCAGTGAAGTGAGATCCACATGGAATGAAAATTCAAATACATGCCAAACTGAAGAAAGTTCGTAAAGAATAGGGATGTGCACTTCAGATGAGTAGGATGCCAGAAGTCTTCTTATCAAGCCACCACTAAATCACCGCGTGACATCAAACAACCCCTTATGGGGATATGCTTACCACAGGGATAAGATCAAAACGACCTTTCCAACCACTTTAAGAAACTTTTCTCCTTCTCTGAATCTCTTTATACAGATGCTGGGTCTGGGTACATCTCAGAATCATGTGGATAATAAACAACAGAGAGTGCTTCCATAGCATAATACTGTATATGTATTAAAAAATGATCCCACATACCCCCCTTATTCAAATGCACGTACACAATTAAAACAGTAAAAAAGCCTTCAAGCATGATGTCAGCATATTGGTGTAATCAAGTCTCGCTAATGAAGCAATTAATATCCAGCTCTATATTTAAACCTTTAGGTTAATTGCTTTATAGAGCTGGATATTAATTGCTTCATTAGCGACACTTGATTATTCACCTTAAAACTAATGGGAATTTACCCTCCCTGTGGTTGTGTTATCTGCAGTACCTATTTTATTATATTGTAAATTTATACTTATTTTTATTATATTATAGTAGTACACATTTTTTATACATTTTTAATATATTAAACATTTAGGAGATACTATAATATGAAAGTTTAGCATAGTAATCAATACTAATATGTGACCAGCAGATGGCGCCCATCGGCCTTTTTATTTAACCACTTGCCGACCGCGCTATAGCGAAAATACTGCTACAGTGCGGTCGAGTAGTTTTGACACGACGTCCCTGGGACGTCGTCCTTCACTTTCGCTGGGACGCGCTCGTGAAAGTGTCCGCGATCGCCGGGTCTAGAAGACCCGGCGCATCACGGTAAATTGCCGCTGATAGCGGCCGTTTACCACGTCATTTGATGACGCCGGTTCCTCCCTCTCCTCCCTCTGCTCTCTGTACCGTTCAGTACAGTGTGCGAGGAGAGGGGGGGGGGAGCGGGGTGTCAGCAGCTGAGCTGTGGCTGGATCTGTGACAAATGCAGTCACAGATCCAGCCATCCCTCAAAACATCCCAGCTCTGCAATCCCCCAGTACTCTGCAAAACACCAGTACCCTGCAATCCCCCCAGTACCCCACAATACCCCAGTACCCTGCATTACCCCAGTACCCCACAATACCCCAGTACCCTGCATTACCCCACAATACCCCAGTACCCCACAATACCCCAGTACCCTGCATTACCCCAGTACCCCACAATACCCCAGTACCCTGCATTACCCCACAATACCCCAGTACCCTGCATTACCCCAGTACCCCACAATACCCCAGTACCCTGCATTACCCCACAATACCCCAGTACCCCACAATACCCCAGTACCCTGCATTACCCCAGTACCCCACAATACCCCAGTACCCTGCATTACCCCACAATACCCCAGTACCCCACAATACCCCAGTACTCTGCAATGCCCCAGTACCCCAATACGCTGCAATACCCCAATACTCTGCAGTACCCCAATACTCTGCAGTACCCCAATACTCTGCAGTACTCCAGTACCCCAATACTCTGCAGTACTCCAGTGCCCCAATACTCCAGTACCCCAATACCTCAGTACCCCAATACCGCAATACCCTGTGCGATACCCTGAAATACCCAAATACTCTGCAATACCCAAATACTCTGGGGATTTTTAAGTACCGAAGTTCGGCGCCATTCCATGAGCGTGTGCAATTTTGAAGTGTGACATGTCGGGTATCTATTTACTCGGCGTAACTTCATCTTTCACATTATGAAAAAAAATTGGGCTAACTTTACTGTTTTTTTTTTTTTTAGCACAAAACTGTTTTTTTTTAAAAACACGCGTTCAAAAAATTTCTACGAAAATACCGTGCAAGATAAAAAGTTGCAATGACCGCCATTGTATTCTCTGGGTCTTTGCTAAAAAAGCATATATAATGTTTTGGGGTTCTATGTAATTTTCTAGCAAATAAATGATGATTTTTCCATGTAGGAGAGAAATGTCAGAATTGGTCTGGGTGTTCCAGAACGCCTGATGGTGCTCCCTGCATGTTGGGCCTCTGTATGTGGCCACGCTGTGTAAAAGTCTCACACATGTGAAGGTGCTCCCTGCATGTTGGGCCTCTGTATGTGGCCACGCTGTGTAAAAGTCTCACACATGGGGTATCGCCATACTCGGGAGGAATAGCAGAATGTGTTTTGGGGTGTAATTTGTGGTATGCATATGCTGTGTGGGAGAAATAACCCGCTAATATGACAGAAACAATATATATATATATTTTTTTTTTACAGAATTTTCAGTCGTTTTTCTTTTATAGCGCAAAAAATAAAAAACCCAGAAGTGATCAAATACCACCAAAAGAAAGCTCTATTTGTGTGAAAAAAAGGACACAAATTTCAAATGGGTACAATGTTGTATGACTGAGTAATTGTCATTCAAATTGTGAGATCACCGAAAGCTGAAAATTGGTCTGGTCAGGAAGGGGGTTTAAGTGCCCAGTGGTCAAGTGGTTAAATATAGTCCTGCTGTATATTTAACCACTTAACCCCCAGACCATATTGCTGTCCAAAGACCAGAGCACTTTTTGTGATTCGGCACTGCGTCGCTTTAACTGACAATTGCGCGGTCGTGCGACGTGGCTCCCAAACAAAATTGACGTCCTTTTTTCCCCACAAATAGAGCTTTCTTTTGGTGGTATTTGATCATCTCTGCGGTTTTTATTTTTTGCGCTATAAACAAAAATAGAGCAACTATTTTGAAAAAAATTCAACATTTTTTACATTTTGCTATAATAAATATCCCCAAAAAAGATATAAAACATTTTTTCCCTCAGTTTAGGCCGATACGTATTCTTCTACATATTTTTCGAGAAAAAAAAATCACAATTAGCGTTTATTGATTGGTTTGCACAAAATTTATAGCGTTTACAAAAAAGGGGGTCGTTTTATGGCATTTTTATTAATATTTTTTTTTTTTTACTAGTAATGGCGGTGATCAGCGTTTTTTTCCGGCACTGCGATATTATGGCGGACACATCGGACACTTTTGACACATTTTTGGGACCATTGGCATTTTTATAGCGATCGATGCTATAAAAATGCATTGTATTACTATAAAAATGCCATTGGCAGTGAAGGGGTTAACACTAGGGGGCAGGGAAGGGGTTAAGTGTGTTCCTGGGTGTGTTCTAACTGTATGGGGGGGGTGGCCTCACTAGGGGAAATCACTGATCTTCCGTTCATACATTGTATGAACAGAAGATCAGTGTTTCCCCCGCTGACAGGAACGAGAGGTATGTGTTTACACACATACCTCCCGTTCCCCGCTCTGTAACGAACGAGTGCGCGTGCCCGGCGGCGATCGCGCCCGCCGGGCATGCGCGGGGGACGAGCGGGGGCGCGTTCCGCCAGCGGCGCGCGCCCCCTAGTGGGTGCTAAAGGTAGGACGTAGAGCTACGTGCTCTCGCCCAGCAGTGCCACCGTCCCGCCGTATAACTGCGGTGGGCGGTCAGCAAGCAGTTAAATATACTGGTAGTCCTGCTGTATATACAAATTCATATATCGATTTCTTCTATTTTTTAATTATATTTAATTTTATTTTGTCCTCTTAAAGTATGCTATTGCTTTTAACAAGTGACTTTCTCATTTTTTCGTTTATTTTCGTTTTAATAATATTTTTAATATTTGGGTATATATGGAGATATTCTTAGTAGATAGAATACTGTATTCTATTCATTATTTGTTTTATTATTGGAATTTTTATCATGACAAGTGTAACACTGGAATTCATATATTATGTTTCTCCAGTTGTTAGGTGATAATATGCATGGTTATATACTATTGTTTTGTGGTGACAGTCCTCCATGGAAAGCATTGCCGGTTGTCCCACACTAAAGACGTATAGTTATAAACTGCCCCCCCCCTGTACTGATTGGCTGCCGGGTTCACATGTTGTTGACGCCGTCCACGTGATCGCTGCGTCATGTTTAATCTCCGCCCTGAGGGAGAGGCGTAGTACATTCGATGCGCGCTATAGCTATAAGAATAAACCGCCCCTTCTTGTATTGATTGGCCGTCGGGTTCACATGACGCTTTTGACGCCGTCCACGTGATCGCTGCGTCATGTTTAATCTCCGCCCTGAGGGAGAGGCGCAGTACATTCGATGCGCGCTATAGCTATCAGCTACAAGAACCCAGACGTCACTTGTGCCGCGCCCCCTTCCTCCCCCTCGACCCGTGATTGGAGGAACATTGTCTGCTCCCCTATTGGTCGCTGAGGCAGAGGCGGAGCGACCCAAAGTCATCCAAGAGCCATGGACCTGACTGGCTCTAATCCCCTGCCCGTCACCCTCACCACACCCAAGCAATGTTCCTCCCTTTGTTTGGGATAGGAGGACGCTTGTTGATGATAGCCATCAAGTGCTATTTAATTAGCGATCGAGAGGCAATGGGGCAATATCCTTTGAAAAAGTCCCATTGGACGAAACGTCAGGATTGCAACCCAGCACTAACCTGAAAGCAGCGTGAACGGCTATTGTGTGGAACAACCGTGAGTGTACCCTTACGGACAGACAAGTGGTTTTTCATCCAGAATACACCAATATGCTGACATCATGCTTGAAGGCTTTTTTACTGTTTTAATTGTGTACGTGCATTTGAATAAGGGGGGTATGTGGGATCATTTTTTAATAAATATACAGTATTATGCTATGGAAGCACTCTCTGTTGTTTATTATCCACATGATTCCGAGATGTACCCAGACCCAGCATCTGTATAAAGAGATTCAGAGAAGGAGAAAGTTTCTTAAAGTGGTTTGAAAGGTCGTTTTGGCATTTTCCTTGGGGTAAGCATATCCCCATAAGGGGTTGTTTGATGTCACGCGGTGATTTAGTGGTGGCTTGATAAGAAGACTTCTGGCATCCTACTCATCTGAAGTGCACATCCCTATTCTTTACGAACTTTCTTCAGTTTGGCATGTATTTGGATTTTCATCCCATGTAGATCTCACTTCACTGCGAGAATCTAAGCGCTGCTGCGATTTTTATATTTGGACTCTCTTTGCGATTCCTGTATATTTTTTTTGCTTGTTTATATATACTATTTTATTTTAGCGGCTGCTAATGTGCATCTGTGTAGTTCTAATTACTATTACACAAGATATTTTAACTATTATTTGTTCCTATACTGTTTGACACCTATTTACAGTCATCCTTAGCGCTGGGTGGTGCTTATAAGGGAGGGCCAATTGTAGCATTGTGGTTTCAGACACAGTAATGACAGCTTAGACCACCATGAGAAAACTCCCAGTACTGTGGTTATAAGGAGCCAGACAAGCAGGAAGTGTGGAGATCAGAGCAGGATTACAGCAACTTCAAAGCAAAAAAACAAAAACCGAACAATGAGGACATGAAACCAGTACCGCAGTAAGGTAAAGGAAGCTATTTAGCTAAAAAATTCCTTTAGTGATCCTTTAACTAAAGCTAGAAAGGGCAAAATTGGTCACAATTCTGCAGAATAACCAATCAGCTTCTAACCTCAGCTTGTTTAATTAAGCTTTAGCAATAAACCTGGAAGCTGATTGACTTCTCTGCATAAGTGTGACTAATTTTGCCCTCTCTAGCTTTTGTAAATAACCCCCTTTATATCTGACTATTTGATTGGAGCACAGACTTTTACATGTTGATAATAAAGTGATAACATCCTCAGACTTTGGAACCTTAAACAGAAAGTGATAATGAGGGAGGAGTCAATAACCCAACGATGGTGGTCTTCAGGATCAGTCCAGTCCTCATCTTGGTTGTTCTTCCCCCCCATCCTCACTCTCTGACCTCTGGTGGGGCTCAGCTCCACTGTTATTCATGACTAAGTCATGGACTAAATAAGGAAGTGCAGGACTTCTTGTGTTGGGAAGATGGCAATGAGTGATAGAGGGGGTGGAGACACTCGTCCTATAATCCCCTCATCACTTTCAATCCTATAAAAGACAGTTCTCGTTGTTACCTCACTCTCTGACTGAACTGGTAGGAGATCAGAGGACCCATTTACTAATTACCTTGAGGGGGGAATTGTAAGATCCTCAGAGACAAAGCTGCCTGAGGAGTCCTGGTTTAGTGGAACCAATCTGCTCATGTCTAGTAATCTTTTTATTTCTATTTTAGTAGATGGACGGGAGATGAGGAAAACCTCAGAGGATTGTCTCACTTTGTCTCCAGACTGTAAAGTAGAAGATGAGGACATCACACAGTATAGTCCAGGAGAAAACCTGACTACCTCAAATGTCCATCCGGCACCACACAGTGTAGATGGACCATCGTATTCCTCTTATCCTGAGGAACCTCAGACTGTGCGGGACGGTGCCGGACCATCGTATTCCTCTTATCCTGAGGAACCTCAGACTGTGAGGGACGGTGCCAGACTATCGTATTCCTCTTATCCTGAGGAACCTCAGACTGTGCAGGATGGTGCCGGACCATCGTATTCCTCTTATCCTGAGGAACCTCAGACTGTGCGGGACAGTGCCGTCCTACGAAAAGAGAAGTGGCTTTCCTGTACTGAATGCGGGAAGTGTTTCCATTCTATATACAAACTTAAAGTGCATAAAAGATCTCACACAGGGGAGAAGCCGTATTCCTGTCCTGACTGCGGGAAATGTTTCCATTCGAAATACAATCTTAATGTGCATAAAAGATCTCACACGGGGGAGAAGCCGTATTCCTGTCCTGAGTGCGGGAAATGTTTTTCACAGAAGTCCCATCTCTACAAACATCAGAGATCTCACACTGGGGAGAGGCCATATTCCTGTCCTGACTGTGGGAAATGTTTTTCAGAGATGTCTAGTGTTTACAGACATCAGAGGTCTTATCACACAGGGGAGAAGCCACTTTCCTGTCCTTAATGAGGGAATTGTTCCTCTCTGAAGTTCTATCTTCCTGTACATCAGGGATCCCACACAACCCTCAAGGTGTATTAGTGCCTTGAGTGTGGGAAATGTCTTGTATATGAATGTTGCTGGACATCACAGCTCTCATGTGGGGAAGAAGCACACCCTGATAAACACCTCAGATATACTCCATGGCTGATCTTCATCATGTAAGAAACAGTTCATAAGGAGATCAGAGATCAACAAAGACATGGATGAAGTGTTGTACCGTATTGGCCATTGATAGCAGTAAGAAAATCAAAATGGAGTCATTACCTCTCATTGGCTGAGTATATTTTGTGGTGTAACATTTCACAAACACTTGGAGGTTTTAATAAAATAATTTCAACATGGTTGCTAGAATGTGTCCATCTGTGAGGGTTGTTGGCCATATCCATTTCATATAGTGATTTCCTATGATTATCAGCTCCATTCAACATCCATAATGTGGTATTATGAAATATATATCGATAAAGCCATAATATTGTATTAATAATCAATATTAATATTGATGTGAAAAGTTCCAAGAAAATCCATTCCGTTCTTGTGTGTAAAAACTCCAAAATTGATTTAATAATAAAATAGTAAAATGTCACATGAATACCATCAATTGTAGAATATAAATATAGCATCGATAAGTTTCTTATTCCTGAAATAAAAGTTGAATCAAATAATTTTCCTTTCCTTGCCTGTGTTGTGGATATGATAAAAATGGCCAAAGTAAGATGATGAAATGCCTATTATAATGCCCAAACACGTGCTATATATCTCATATGCATATATGTAATTGATTGCTATAGGAAATAATCTTGTATAATAATAATTCATAATTGCTGTATACAACCCTTGCAACCCTTTCTAGCTCATAAGTGTGCTTTCAGAAGTGTGTCATATGGTCTGCAGATAAACGGGAAATTGGTCTGCAAAACAAGCTGAAATTAGATCGGTGGAAAGTCCCGTCAGGAAATCGAGCCACAGAAAACCAGACAGACATCAGACAAGCCAAATATATATATATATATATATATAGCATTGTTGCTTCATGCTTCGCACCATCTTGACATGAAATAGTTAAAAGCTTACGAATCAGAACGTCACAAGACTAATATTACAAAATAATGAGCATGTTGAATACTCATTATTATTCATGTTATTAACCATATATGAATGGCGCTCGAAATAAAAAAAGAGGAAGCATTTCAAACTGCAGCTCTTGTCAGTGTGAATTTACATTATGCATGCATGCAATTATTCACTTCTTATCAGATTTGGCCAGGAAGCAGATACCAAAAACCAGACAGTTTTGGTCCTCTCCAGGACAATTGGCGCCCAACGTGGGGCTTCCCGATTCGAAGGGCCAAGCCGATCGAGAGGGAACTGGGACGAACCAACGCGGACAGGGCACGGAGAACTGATCACTCTCTGAACGGTAAGGCCCCGTACACACGATCGGTCCAACCCGATGAGAATGGTCCGACGGACCGTTTGCATCGGTTCATCGCAGAAGTGGTCTGATGTGCGTACACACCATTAGTCCAAAATCCGATCGGGTCAGAAGGCATTGACATAGAACACGACGTGCTGAAAAAACAAAGTACAATGCTTCGAAGCATTCGTCGAATTGATTCTGAGCATGCGCGGGTTTTTGGTCTGAATGCTTTTGCGTACTAACCATTGTTTTAGTCCGATGGTCAGGTGCCTATCGGTCCGATTTTAAAGCAAGTTTTAAAACTTTGGTCCGACGGACGGCGGTCCGATGGGCGGTACACACGGCCGTACTCAAACTTCTCTTGGGGTTGATGCAAAGTGTACCCAGGGAGGGGGCGCACAGCCAGGGTATCAGAGGTACCTGCACAAGCGGTGCAGGAAAATCCTGTGACAGGTGTTCTGAGGTCTTATATATTATGACATGAGCCAGGAATGTCATGTCCTGAATGTGTCTGTGGGCTACTGTTAGGAATTCATTCAGAAGGCTGGGGGCTGGTAAAAGTGGTAACCCCAGGGTACAGGGAGGAAATTCTTGGCCTGAAACCTTTGTTGGTGGATGTTGCAGACGTGTTGGTGTTCAGATTAAACGTGCACTACCCAGTTAGAATTGCAGTCGGTGCATCATTGTCAGCGATAGAAGGTGAAGCTAGCGAGAGGGGATACTTACCTATAAGGGCCCATATTCACAGAGCGATTACGCGTGCGCAACTGCTGTTACGCGTGCGTAAGTCTAAATGTGCGCGTGCGTATAGTTGCACGCGATTCACAAAACAATATACGCCAGAAATCTACATTTTTTGGTCCGGCGTATTTGAGTTAGACATTCGCTTCCCTTCGCGCAAAACTGCGCTAGACACACCATTGATTTGCTAGTCAAATATGCTAATGAGGGAGTTACGGGGATTCACAAAAAAACGCAGTTGCTGCGCAGGCTACGCGATGTGCGCAACAGCAAAATGTCTTGTCTAAAGTTAGAGGACCTAAAAGCTGGTCTAAATTTTGAAAAAAAGTCTACTTGTCAGATAAAGCAACACTGTTAGTGAGGAGTTCAGCAGTCACACGTGTTGCCCAACATCTGTATGCCAACATGCCAGGGGCATCGTCGCGCATAGCTATACTACTGACTTTAGATGAACAAAGAAGGATGAGGGCACGGAGGATGGCACTAAGGAGGGCACGGGAGATGTTTTTTTTTTTTTTTTTTTTGCTTATATAAAATTTACAATTTAATCTAATACAATATTCTTATCTGATACAAGCCCCTCACTCTTCACTTGCTATATCACACACGCATAGACATCTTTGGCATGAGTGATTCTGAGGTGTCTCGCATCTTCAGATTCACCCCTCATGCCATCATGGAATTACCACAACCTTGCAGGAGGACATCAGCAGCCCAACACATGGCACCACCCATGACACCCATGACAGCTACATATACAATCATAGCCCCATCCCCACAGATTTCGAACAGAACATGTATGGGGACAGCTGGCTGGTTGGTGAGTGACATGGGTGGCAGGCATGACTATCCCCTCCCGTGATGCACACCTCACAAGTGGCACATGCATGACTAACATCCTCCTGTCTTTTCCCTTCAAGGTGACTCTGCATATGCACTGGTACCCCATCTCATGACCCATCTCATGCCAGCTCACATTATGCATCTTTGCACGTTAAACACACACATTAATCATGGCACAATGAGAATGCATGCATGCACACCACTGTGGTCCCTAGCACACACACCCCACATCCTCATCAAATTGGATTGGCACCAGTCCACCATGCAAGACTGGTGAGCAGTAACGCCACGTCAAGGCTCCAGTTATGTCACTGTACATTCATACACCATTCACACGGACCTGGGAATCACTTCTCCCTGGTCCTGGGGAACCCTTCTCCACCCAAATTGAGGATGAGACCCCTTTTCCAGCAGGAATGTCACCCCCACATTCAAACATCATTCACAACCCAAAATATGCCAAAAATGTCAGCAAAACAAAAAAAAAATGCAGAGAAGAAAAAAAAATGCAGAGAACAAAAAAAAAATGCTTTCAAACCAAAAAAAGGGGGGAAAAAAAATTAATGCCCTCTGCGTGAGCCACGCCTGGGGCGCCCCCGGCCCCTCAGGGGAGACGCATGGGGGAGGGGAAAAGCCGGGGAAGGAGGAGCAGCCCCTGAGATCTGCCCACCTGGCGGCCTGCCCTCCAAGGCCACGGCTATTCTGTCCAGGGCAGCACCAAGTGTTGCCGTGTTGCCCTGGATAGCCTGGGTTAGGGCCCTCACATCCTGCCCAACGCCTGCTGCTGTAGTTTGCAGGTCATTTAGGCAGGTTGTGGAGGCCCGGGAGTGGGAGTCCAGGTTACCCAGCCTATCGTTGATGGAGGACAGGCTCTGATCCACCCGCCCCATAGTCTGGCAGAGCTGTCTCAGAAGGCGGGTCTGGATGGCCTGGTTCCTTCTCAGACAGGCGGGCAGGAGATTGGGCGCCCCCCTGGTGCTCTGGGATGACCTCCTGGCTCCAGCTGATGGTTGTGGCCGGGGAGAAGGGGAGGCCCTTGTGAGGGGAGCCATGTTGGGGGAGGAGGGGGGGGGCTCCCCCTTAGGGAGGGCAGGCTTCTTGCAGCCAGAGGGGAAGAGTCCGCAGAAACCAAACGTCCAGTGCCTGCCATGGACTCCTCCTCCTCATGATTCTCCTCCTCCTCATGATCATCCTCCTCCTCTTGTTCCTCCTCCGCGGACTCTGGCCTTGTTGGGGGGGCCTCATTAGGCTGCTGTCCTGGCGTTGGAGCGGTCAGGCCAGATGGCCCTGCACCCTCCTGCACAGCTGTGGATGACACAAACCATTCACAGGTTGGAGGATCCACACACTTGCCACATATTCCCTTTCACCCCCTCCCCCACACATGCTACACACCTGAGAGAAATAAAAACCTTACCTGGCACCGCGGGGACCGGACTTGTGTCAAAGCCTGGCAGGCCCTCCACTTCATGACGGTGAAAGGTCAGGGCCACCACACGCTCCGTCGCTGTAAATCTAATCCGGCATGGTGGGCCCCCTCCTGTGCCCCTGGCATGGGCATTTATTGCGGCCAGTTTTTTTTTCACCTCACGCCGGAGGTCATTTATTTTCTTGTCAATCCCAGACCGGGTCCGTGTCTCCCCCTCCCCCGATGAATTGACCTGCTCCGTGATCATATCCAATATCTCCCTCCTCCTGGCCGGGGTGGTGGTGGCACTCTGCGGGCCGTGGAGGTAACGCCCATAGTCGGTAATGGCCCGGGCAAGAATTCTTTTTTCCCCCCACTGTAAAATTAAGCTTTCTTTTTCTCTCAGTCATACTTCCAAACAAACTCACTAGCAGTCACCAAAAATCTGTCACAAATACAAGCACAACCAATCAGGCAAGAACACACACAAAGAGAAAAAGAACACCCAAAAATCACACTAGCACTCAGCAAGAAACAGACACAAAAAAATCAGATGAAAAAATAAAGCAAGAAAACAAACGCTCAGAAATCTATCAATCAAACAAACAGTCTCAAACACTTATCAAAACTCACTTTCACAAAACTACCAACAAGCACAAGATCACACAGAACACTAATCTGACAACTACAAAACACACTCTAACGAACAACAGAGCAAAAGCACTAGGTTAAATGGGAAGGGACACAAAGGGATGTACTTTTGCAATGGAAGTGCGTTTGTGTGTGTCTATTTATGCTGTCTGCGTAGTTCACAACGTTGCCCTAGTCCATTTCCAATTTCACTGATTGCGCCGCTCCCGAGTTGTGAGCATGCGCACAACGGAGCTGACATGGTTTCCTTCACGCGCGCATGCGCGAGTCGGCCGGCCCTTCATTTGCATGGGGTCACGGCTCATTTCATAGTAACACGCCCACGTCCCTCCCAATTTGTATTACTCCTCCTTACGCCTCAGGAAAAAACCTTACGCTTGCGCAATTTCTTGCGGAAAAGCTACGTGAATCGCGGGATTACGCGGCTAGATTGCGCAAGTCTAACGGAAAAGTGGTGCGCTACGCCGGACCGATAATGCGCCGATCTACGTGAATCTGGGCCAAGGTGTCTACTCCAGCCATAAAAGTGTGAGGAGAGTGAAAAAGTATAGAGTCAGAAGTTTGGGTTTGCCCCTGGAACAAGTAAATTACATTTAAAGGAACACACTGAACTTAACTTCTGTTTTGTTAAGCCCGTCTGCAGCAGTCTAAAGACACTTTCGATAAAAAAAAAAAGAGAAAAGTGTACTTTTAAAAAGGGGAAGTGTTAGCGCTGCTGCTCTAAGGGAAAGGTTTCAAAAGAACAGGCAGCCAAAACTTAAATTTCTCTCCCTGTATAGTGGGATAATGATGGAAATTACAGAAACCGGAGGAAGGGTGCTTAGCTTGCAATTTGGTTGCAGAGAGGGAAGGAAGGGAAGCAGTTAAGAAGGTAAACAAACTTGCAAGAATATGTGGCATCAACATGCATATGGGTGGAAGATTGCAAGCAGAGGAATGGCAGATTTTGTTAAAACGGAAAAAGGGTCTGTTGTCTGATCATGGCTTATTGGCTAAAGCTGAAGCCTGGTACAGAGTATCGAAAGCCATTCAGGGGAGGGGTGGTCAGAGCGAGAGACAAATCAACATGGATACATTGTATATGTGTATCATAAACCAGAAAGTACATTGGAGTCCGGATGGCCACCACCCTATAATGGCGTCCGAACACAAGACAGGAAACCCTGCCCCTCAGCAACCACCCCCCAGCTTGATCCTCCTATCAGGCTCCGCCCCAATGTCCCACCTCGCTCTCCACCCACGGCACCTCCCCAGGACGGTGGCCATCTTGCTACACCCAACAATGGTGACACACCCAGTCAATCCACAGGAAGACTCCCTATGATGACTTCCTGTGACGGCCATATTGGTACACCCATCCATATATGCCCAGTATTAGGTCAGACCGGAGCATATTACAGGGAAGACATTAACCCATTAATGATTTTAGAAGACGATGAGGACAGGACAGAGGCAAGCAGTGGCAGTCACTGCCACTCACCTGAGCTCCAAGAAGTACAAGTTACCAGGGGGGGCATCAATCGAACTGGTACCACCCCAGTTCAGCCAGTCATGGAAGTCATGGCCCAGCTCAGATTATAGTGTATGGAGGCCTGCCGGATGTGGACACCAGGGCAACTATACTTCCCTACCAGGGCCATGAACCAGTACATTCCCCCTTCCAGTCACCTCACAGGGCACTGTGGGAAATCTGTATGGAATGTGACTGAATGACATCCTCACATCCACAGCAGCACAGCCTACATTCGCAGGCCCTTTGGGAGCAGTGCAAAAATCCAAAGTGGGTGCTTGATACTCACTCCCACTGTATCCCCCTCCTCCTTCACAACCGTTCTCTGAGGACATTGCAAATGTCTCGGGGAGACCCACGGGTGATTCACATGACACCGTACTGTATGGACACCCCATCACAATCCTTCACTTGTGATAGAATTCACAGGGTTCTACGACTCAAGCCTCCTGTAGACAAGCCACCTCATGACATTATCCTTTGCATGAAGGACTTTATCACAAAGGAGAATATATTAAGGGCTGCCAGAAACTCGCACAACTTGGAGTTTGAGGGAACAAGGATTCAAATATACCCCGACATCTCACAGGCCAGCCTTGAAAGAAGGCGCAAGATGAAGGAGGTAACATCAATCTTACAAGCTGCCCATATCAGATACAAGTGGGGATTTCCCTTCAGATTAATTGTTCCTCATAACGGCACCACATATTCTGTTATAAATGTCGCAGAAGGCAAAGAGCTCCTGATCAAATTAGGTTTGTTGGATCCGGAATTGAACCCCAGACCACCTTCTACTCCACACTTATCACTTATTTGGGCCACACCCTATTCAAGACGCAATCAAAGAAGAATGAGACCTCCTATGCGATTCGCTAACCCTTGAAAGTCGCTTGAAACAAATCTGTCCTTGTTTCGTTTCCCTTCTTCGTGATTTGCTGAACCAAGAGAGGAGGTTTTGTTCCCATTCAGGCCCTTTTTCATTCAAATGCGATTTGTTATCACATGATAGTGTTTTTTTTTCTTTATTCAAATGTTCTGCTTTTCCTTGATACATGCTTCTGAAGGGCAGCAAGACTAGCTCTTTTTGGTCATATACTCACCCAGAAAAAAATCGCTCTCAACAAACTTTAAATCAATTAAATCATCTGAGCGACTCGCCGATCAAGGAAATACACCACAAACTAGCTCAAACTATCGAGTCTATCTATGGGTCCTTCTATCTAGACCATGGAATACATCTCAAGCTAAATTTAAATTTTGCCCTTGTTTTGTTTTATTATATTTTATTATATTTTTGACCCTTTTTTTTTCTTCTTTCTTCTCCTCTCCCATGTAATTGGTGTATCCATGTAAATCACACCATGTAAAGAAGCCTTTTCCCTTCCTGTCACAAGACTGCACTCACTACATCTTGGGACGTGTACCTGGTTCTTTGTTTTCTTATAACGCACGCACGCTGATTTTTTGTTCTTTCAATTTTATTTGTTTTTTTTTCTTTTTCCTCTCAGCTTATCGAAGGGGGGAGAGGAGGGGGAAAAATAATATAGATAAAAAATGGAGGGTTGCTTAGTCTCTCTGCCTCCGCTTGATTGACCCCACTCTCACTTTTGGAGTCTAGATATGGATCTCACAGCACATTCTCTAGTGCTTTTGATCCTACTCTTATGCCGCCTACATACGGTCGTTTTTTGCGATGAAAAAAAACATAATTTTTTAAAACGTCATTTAAATTGATCGTGTGTGGGCAAAACGTCGAACTTGAATTTTTTGTGTCGTTTTTCAAAACGTCGTTTTTTGGTTCACAAAAAGTCACCGTGTGTAGCAAAAACGTTGTTTAAAACGACGTTTTTCAACCCACGCATGCCCAGAAGCTAGTTATGAAGCGAGCTTCAATGGAAAAGAGTGGTGAACGTAACCTCGCTTTTTGTGAAAAAACGATGGTGTGTATGCAACATCGTCTTTGAAAAGTGACGTTTCAAAAACGTCGTTTTTTACTTCACAGAAAACGTCGTTTTTTTTTCATCACAAAAAACGACCGTGTGTACGCGGCATTATGCCGCATACACACGGTCACTTTTTGTGATAAAAAAAAAATGACGTTTTCAAAAACGTCATTTAAAATTGACCGTGTGTGGGCAAAACGTTGTTTTATGTCTTCAAAAAAACGACCAAATTTTTTTTTGAACATGCTTGAATTTTTTGTGTCATTTTTCAAAACGTAGTTTTTTTCTGTCATAAAAAGTGATGGTGTGTGGACATATTTGTCCAAAGGTTATTGTTTTTAACCACTTAAGGACCGCCTACTGCACATTTACGTCGGTAGAATGGCACGGCTGGGCACATCAACGTATATATACGTTGATTTTAGTACCCGGCCGTGGGTCGCGGGCGCGCGCCCGCGACCCGGTCCGAAGCTCCGGGACCGGGACCGCGGGATTCGCGGACCCGATCGCCGCTGGAGTGCGGCGATCCGTCCCTGGAGCAGAAGAACGGGGAGAGCCGTGTGTACACACGGCTTCCCCGTGCTTCTCTGTGGCCGCAGCATCGATCGCGTCATCCCTGTAATAGGGGGACGCGATCGATGACGTCACACCTACAGCCACACCCCCCTACAGTTGTAAACAAACACACTAGGTCACACATCCCCTACAGCGCCACCTGTGGTTAACTCCCAAACTGCAGCTGTCATTTCCACAGTAAACAATGCAATTTAAATGCATTTTTTGCTGTGAAAATGACAATTGTCCCAAAAATGTGTCAAAATTGTCCGAAGTGTCCGCCATATTGTCGCAGTCACGAAAAAAATCGCTGATCGCTGCTATTAGTAGTAAAAAAAAAATAATTAATAAAAATGCAATAAAACTATCCCTTATTTTGTAAACGCTATAAATTTTGCGAAAACCGACCGATAAACGCTTATTGCGATTTTTTTTACCAAAAATACGTAGAAGAATACGTATCGGCCTAAACTGAGGAAAAAAAATGTTTTTTTATATATTTTTGGGGGATATTTATTATAGCAAAAAGTAAAAAATATTGATTTTTTTTTAAAATTGTCGCTCTATTTTTGTTAATAGCGCAAAAAATAAAAACCGCAGAGGTGATCAAATACCACCAAAAGAAAGCTCTATTTGTGGGAAAAAAAGGACGCCAATTTTGTTTGGGAGCCACGTCGCACGACTGCGCAATTGTCAGTTAAAACGAAGCAGTGCCGAATCGCAAAAAGGGGCAAGGTCCTTTACCTGCATTTTGGTCCGGGTCTTAAGTGGTTAAGTTCAGCTTGACCCCGTGTTTTTTTTTAAATTTACTTTTTTCAGTTTTATAACAAACAAGGTAACATGTTTAGTTACCATATACATTTTGAAATAAGGTTCTTTTGGTTTACTTTATTATGTTATAATGTTCTCAAGTCTCACAAAAAAATACATGCTTAGGATTAACTCATCACTATCTCACATTTCATCAAGTTTGGTGCTCACACACAATACTTTTACAATTTGGGGTGCTCGGCATGTTGCCGAACTATCGCCATATTTTATTCTCTCTTTTCATTACCCAAAAATATATAAATGGTATCACTATCTATCATGACAAAGCTTTCATTTATACATTCTAAATGGGTCTTAAAGTAATTTCCCACAATGCCAATGGCATAAATTCCCCCCAAAAAAGGAAAAAAGCTTTCCGCCATTATAAAAGACTGGGGGCCGACATAATATTAGTACAAGAAACACAATTTGCTGCATCCAAACACCATCAAGTTTTTTGACAAAGCATACAGTCAATTCTACTATACAACATTCGATCCCAAGAAAAGAGGAACTGCTATTTTTATCAAAAATTCTTTAGTGTTCGAAACCCAAAATGTCTATAAAGACCCAGAGAGTCGCTTTCTGATTGTTAAAGGTTCCATAGGAGGACGTAGGGTCACAATAGCCTCAATATATGCACCTAATGAAGCGCATGCACCCTTTTTTTCACATTTCTTCGATACATTAAATATATGCTCCTCACCCCATTTGATTGTAGGCGGAGACTTCAATTTGTGCCTTTGTGCCTTACAAACAAAATTGACGTCCTTTTTCCCCCCACAAATAGAGCTTTCTTTTGGTGGTATTTGATCGCCTCTACGTTTTTTTTTTTTTTGCGCTATAAACAAAAAAGAGCGACAATTTTGAAAAAAAACAGAATATTTTTTACTTTTTGCTATAATAAAAATCCAATTTTTTAAAAAAAATATATTTTTTTTCTCAGTTTAGGCCGATATGTATTCTACATATTTTTGGTAAAAAAAAACAATCGCAAAGAGCGTATAGTAATTGGTTTGCGCAAAGATTATAGTGGCTAGGAAATAAGGGATATAATTCTGACAATTTTTTTTTTTTTTTTACTAGTAATACGGCGATCTGCGAATTTTGTCAGGACTGCGATATTGCGACGGACACATCGGACACTTTTGACACATTTTTGGGACCATTCACATTTATACAGCGATCAGTGCTACAAAAACGCACTAATTACTGTATAAATGTGACTGGCAGTGAAGGGGTTAACACTAGGGGGTGAGGAAGGGGTTAAATGTGTGTCCTATGAGTGTTCTAACTGTGTGGGGGGAGGGGGGTGACTGGGGGAGGTGACCGATGCTGTCTCCCTATGTACAAGAGAAACAGCATCTGTCACCTCTCCCTGACAGGACGTGGAACTCTGTGTTTACACACAGAGCTTCACGTCCCTGCTCTAAAACTGGCGATCAGCGGGTACCTGGCGGACATCGCGACCGCCAGGCACGCGCAACGGCATCTCGGGGACGCGCCGAGTGCGCGCGCGCGCCGCCATCGGCACATGCGCGCCCCCCAGTGACCGGAAAAAACTATGCCGTCAATTGACGGCAGCGTGGAAATTCAGATCCCCAAAGCTGCCGTCAATTGAGCATATGCCGGGCCTCAAGTGGTTAAAAATCACATGAACCCTCCAGTGGTCATTTTACAGCCCAGCAGATGTGGCATGAAACACAAAAGAGACTGAAATCAAAACAAACGATTGATCAAAACTATCAAAATCTCATGAGCCGTGAAAGGCAACACTGGAGATCTGTGATGGAGAGGCTGTTAAGCATTGTCCACTTTTTAGCAGAGCGTAAGTTGGCCTTCAGAGGATCGACTTTTTACATCCAATATTTCTCAATTATTCTTGACTGCACTCCAGATATTAGCCATTTTTTAGCCTTTTTTATAGCTTAAAAACGCCTGTCCGTGGTTTTTTTTGTGAGCTGAAGCTCAAAAACGCCGCGGTAGCGTTTTTTGCGCATTTTTGCGCGTTTTTTAATGTCTTGCGTTTTTACAGCTCTATTGCTGGAGCTTCAGAACGCACTGGTCCCACGTTTTTTTTGCAGCTTAAAAACGTCTCAGCCATCTACAGCTCAAAAACGTCCTGGTGGGCATGAGGCCATAGACTAACATGGAGAGCTGTTTTTAAGCTGCAAGAAACGCTCAGAAAAGTGGCTGTAAAAACGCCAGTGGAAATGCGCCCTTACTATTCGATTTTTGGAAGACGTTTCTGGAAATTTTCAAGTAAAGGAACATTTCCTTTGTTTTTAATAAAGTAGAGGATACAACTGGAAAAGGATTAAGTGATTTCCTCCTTGAATTTCTTTCAGGAAAAAATTTGCATATCGATAATTGTCGTGGACAGGGTTATGACAATGGAGCCAATATGGCAGGAAAAAACAATGGAGTTCAATCCAAAATTTTAAACATAAACCCAAGAGCAGTATCTGTACCATGTGGCTGTCATTGTCTCAATCTTGGAATTGGAGATGCAGTACGCTCATGCAAGGAATCAATGCAACTATTTGGTATCATTCAGCGCCTTTATGTTCTATTTTCAGGATCAGTAAAGAGATGGAAAATTTTGTCTGACCATGTTTCTGGCCTCACTTTAAAACCTTTGTGCACCACGCAGTGGGAATGCCGTATAAATTGTCTTAAACCACTAAGGCCTCGTACACACGAGGCAATCGATTTGTTCAGAACGGTCTGTGCGACCGATTTGAACAAATCTGTCTGCTGGCATTTTGGTTTGCTCGCGTGTACACACGAGCAAACCAAAATCCCCGCCAGCAGACAGCACGCTGACGTGTCGGTGACGTGGCGGTGACGTTGACGCCGCCACGTCACCGCACCAGGAAGTAAAACACTTCCGCGCATGCGTCGAAATTATTTGGCGCGTGTGCGAGAAGACATGTCTGCTGGTTAGCGTACTAACCAGCAGACATGTCGGGCGGACAGGTTCCCAGCCGACAGATTTCAAAGCATGCTTTGAAATCTGTCGGGTGGCCAAATCCGTTGGGCCGACCATTTCCAGCAGACAGATTTGATCGTGTGTACGAGGCCTAAGACATAATCTAGGCGAAATACAAGAAGCATTGATTGTTTTGTCTGAGGAAACCCACACTGAACTGAACATTTGTCATGAGGCTAACACACTAGCTCAGCAGATTGTGGAGTTCAAATTCATCGGCCGCGTACAGACGATGAGACATGTCCGCTCAAACATGTCCGACGGACCGTTTCCAGCGGACGTGTCTCATCGGATTTTGGTCCGATGGTGTGTACAGACCATCGGACAAAAATCCCCTCGGGCTGAGGACGCGGTGACGTGGCGGTCCGTCGGACCAGTTTCAGCAGATAAATTTGATCGTGTGTACGCGGCCATCATGTCATTGTGTTTTTGGTATGAGATATTGTACCAAGTTAATATTGTGAGCAAAGCAATGCAGAATGAGGCTGCTGTTATAATTTTAGTCTCAGACCTAATCCAGAAATGTCACAATTTTTTAATAAATTTCAGAGAGTCTGGATTTGAAAGGTCCTTTCAAATTGCAAAGGAACTAGCATAAAATGTGAATGTGGAGCCTGTTTTTGAAAAGTCTTCTCGTATTCGCAGAAAAAACGCCTTGTTTGAATATGAAAGCCAAGATGAACCTTTAACAGATCCCACGGAGAAATTTAAGATTGATTTTTTTTATGTTTTGGTTGATACTGCTACTAAATCTTTGGAGGAGCGTTTTACTCAGATGGAAGACACAACAAAGTATGGAGATTTCTATACAACATGAGACAACTTCCAGCAAGAGAAAACTTAAGGGACTGTTGCCTGCATTTACAGAAGGCATTAGAGAAGAGCAGCCAATCGGACATTAATGGTCTAGATCAGTGGTTCTCAACCTGGGGGTCAAAATATGATTTGCCAGGGGTCACTTAATCCTGGGCTGTTCTTGAAGCCTGCACCTCTCTATCGGCCTTTATGCTTTGGCCACCCAGCTGGGCTGTTCCTGGTGCCCATGGCCAATCACTCAGCCTCTTTGCAGCCACCTATTCAGTTTATGGCATGGCTGGGGAGCAGAGACTAGAGGTCTGCTGACTGGTGAGGAATGTGAAGTGGGAGGGGCTGTAGGAGACCCTATCTTCTGATTTTGGCACTTTTGGTGTCACTGCTATGAGACACCACAAAGACACAGTGAGTAACACTCCCCCACCAAAGAGTAATAGAAGGAATAAAAAAATAGGGAATAAATGTAACGAAGAGGAAAAGAGGGGGAGGAACAAAGAAAAAGGGAAAAAAGAACAAGAAAGGCAGCTAGAGAGAGGGATGGGGGAAAAAAAACAAGAAATTAGGAAAGAGAGATAAAAGGGAAAAAAAGGAGAAGAAAAAGAGTGGTCCATCCTAAAATGTACCAGAAGGGGATTTAATACTGTACGTGTGGAAGGGACTCAGGGAGCACTAAATGTACATGAGTTAGGGGTGCAAATTACTTGTCTTGACTTGGGTGCCGACAACCCACCCTACGAAAATAATTTTACTGTTGGGGTCCCCACAACTTGAGACATTTTTTCAACGGGTCACGGCACTAGAACGGTTGAGAACCACTGGTCTAGATCTTTCAGAAGAGCTTTGGCATATTCAAAGCCTACTACCTCAAGATGTCACATCATCCCGCCATACACTCAATTTTATAGTGAGAAATGGCCTGACTGACACATTTCCAAACATATGGATAGCATTTCAGATTCTATTAACAATTTTGGTTTCTGTTGGCATCAGGAGAACTCAGCTTTTCCAAGTTAAAACTCATTAAAACGTATCTGAGATCATCAATGACTGATGACAGACTAACCTCTTTATCAGTCTTATCAATTGAAAGTGATGTATTGAAGACATTGGACATGAACAATGTGATTGATGAGTTTGCAAAGGCAAAAGCACGTAAAGTTGCATTTTGAACACACATTTACCCCTTTACACTGGGGCGTTTTTCGAGCGTTATTCAAGCGTTCTTGAGGCGTTATTCGAGTGCTATTGAGGCGTTATTGAGGTGTTATTTGAGCGTTCTTGAGGCATCATTGAGGTGTTATTCGAGCGTTCTTGAGGCATCATTGAGGTGTTATTCAAGCGTTCTTGAGGCATCATTGAGGTGTTATTCGAGCGTTCTTGAGGCATCATTGAGGTGTTATTCGAGCGTTCTTGAGGCGTTATTCGAGTGCTATTGAGGCGTTATTGAGGTGTTATTCGTGCATTCTTGAGGCATCATTGAGGTGTTATTCGAGCGTTCTTGAGGCGTTATTCGAGTGCTATTGAGGCGTTATTGAGGTGTTATTCGAGCGTTCTTGAGGTGTTATTCGAGCGTTCTTGAGGTGTTATTCGAGCGTTCTTGAGGCATTATTCGAGCATTATTCAAACGTTATTCGAGCGTTTATTTGAGGTTATTTGAGCGTTATTAAGGCGTTATTCGAGCGAAGCCATATCTGCAATCCCAATGTGCTGGTAAAGCACCACTAAAACCCTAACGTTTTAGGGCGTTTTTGCAGTGCCTCATTTCAATGGAGAGGGGCATTTTTGGAGCGTTTTTTTTTTTAACACCCAAAAGCTGCTCCAAAAGATGCTGCTTGCAGGACTCATTGTGAAAGGGCCCATTGAGATGCATGGATTGTTTGCACATGCACTTAAATTATCTGTTTGTTTATTAAAACAAATTATTTGTTACAAATATTTTTGTCCTCTTTGTGTATGTTTAGGTGACCAGTTGGCGAGGGATGAAGATGGGGGGGAGCCACAGGATTAGCTTGCACAAGGCGCCTGAACAGGCCGGTGACGCGTCATATTTGGCTCCCTATCATACAATGCTCCGGAAGTGACGTAGCGGACAATTGTGATGCGTTCCAATGGATTTAAGACAGTACACACCAGCAAAGCCGTCATTCAGGGCGATGTGGACTTAGGGGAAAGTGGCCAGTCGGCCTTGCTCCGCTCGCTCAGCCTCCTGGCTCTTTTTTTAACATCCTCCAATCCACTGGGATGTTAAGGAAAGAGCCTGGATGCCGAATGAGGTTTCGCTGGTGTGTACTGTCGTAAATCCATTGGAACGCATTGCAGATGCATTTGGAATGCATCGCGAATGCGCAGTTGGCCGACACAGCACTTCCGCAGCATTCTGTTATAGGGAGCAGAGTATGACAAGTCACCGGCCCTTATAAGGATATACAGTACATACACACACAGCACAAGGTTGTGTTCACACTACGAGATGTTTCTCTATGCTGCAGTTCCTCTGAGCTCCACAAGGTGGTGATCTCACTTCTAGCCAGATAGGAGATCTCCATGAAGACAGACAGGAAGTGATGTCAGGTACAGACACGACGTTCCGGGTGAGAGACGAGTCGGAAGGAAATGAGAGAGGAGTCATTGTTAGAAGTAGCAGCAGAGGAGGTAATAAGATCTTATTTTCTATTTACACCCAGTAACCCCGTCATGTCCGTCCTCTTCCTCCATAGTCACTGTGATGTCTTTTATCTCCAGCAGATGATGATACACACATATATAGTGTAGAATAACCCCATATATTAAAATTGGGGATGAGCTTTATGTTCGGGTCGAACACTGGCTGTTTGCCTGTTCTTCAAAAGCAAACATTATGGGGCATTTGAGCCAAATTTGAGCGGCGCAGAATGCCCCATAGTGCACTGTGACTAACCAGTTTGGTGATCTCATCATATGGCCGCAGACGTCTGCATGAGTCGCGCATGAGCAGCCACTGGCACGGTGCAAAAAAAAACAAGCTCCCCAGATCCTGTCCTGCCGCAGAGTTCATACAGGTAGTCGTTAACTGCACGTCTCTGCTGGAGCAGCCTATCAAGCATATACAATGTTGAGTTCCATCGCGACGGGCAGTCACAAATAAGACGTCTGACGGGCAGGTTGTGTCACCGCTGAATGTCAGCAAGACGAGCCATGGCCGTGTAAGATCTTCTGATGTGGCCTGAGGCCTTGTACACACGAGGGGAAATATCCGCTGTAAACGGTCCCCGGACCGTTTACAGCGTATATTTGCGCCGGGATGTTTTGATCCGATGGCTGTACACACCATCGGATCAAATTCCCCGCCGGCGGACAGCGCGGTGACGCGGCGGTGACGTTGACGCCGCCACGTGACCGCCACGTCACCGCACCAGGAAGTAAACACTTCCGCGCGCATGTGTCGGATCCATTCACAGGATACGACGCATGTGCGGCAAGATATGTCCGCTGGTTTGCCGTACTAACCAGCGGACATATCTGACGGCCAGCTATCCGGCGGAATTATTTCAAAGCATGCTTTGAAATTTTTCCGCCGGATGAATCCGGCAAAAAGCGTCCGTTTGCCCCTACAGACGAGGGGATTTTTCGGCTGAAATGGTCCGTCTGACCATGTTCACTGGAAATATCCCCTCGTGTGTACAAGGCCTGAGATTTAACTGGCCTGCCGCAAGACGTCCTGGACCCCAGAGAATTTGGCAAGGAATCGCTGCACGACCAAGTTCAGGATGTGTGCCATGCATGGCACGTGTGTAATTTTGCCCTGTTTCAGCGCACTTAGCAGATTGGCACCGTTGTCGCACACCACTTTACCAACTGTCAAATTGAGCGGTGTTAGCCACTGATCTGCCTGTAAGCGCAAACCTGAAAGGAGTGCAGGACCAGTGTGACTCTTGTCTTACAGGCACAACAGACGCAGCACAGCATGGCAACGTCTCACCTGGCATGTCGAATAGGTTCTGGGGATCATGGGCGGCATAGCGGAATAGACGTAGCATCGGAGGAGAGTGTCACGTACCTGGTGGTACGAGCCCGGCTTGCAGGGAGTGGCAGCCCTTGCTTCTCTGATCCCGGGACCCCTGATAGTGCAGACAGGAGGTTCGGGACTACAGAGTCGCACAAGCGCCTGGTACTGGCGGGTGCTGGGCCCGTGAGCAGAGTCGGTGGTTCCTGGAGACACGTAGAAGTACTTGTGCAGGTTGATGGTTCAAGGCTCAGTGTAGGGCAGCTGGGAGCAGGAGTTGCAGCGGAAGCGGGGGAGGTGTTCCGTAGTACAAGCTGGAACAGGTCCCAGCAGGTAAGTCCACTGGCTGGCTAGGGGTTCAGGAGCAGGTAGGGTCGGTACAGGCAGGGTCAGATTCCAGTCCGGGTCAACAACAGGCGGGCAGCAGAAGTACAGAGGATAAGCCGAGGGATGGTCGACCAAGCCAAGGTCAGGGCAGGTAGCAGACAGGCACAAAAGGTTCAAGCCGGGTAGTCAGGATCAGGTTCAATCAGGATACAGACGCTAGTAGCTCACAGAGACGCTGTAGACAGAACAGCAAGAAGCACAGGGTTCAGATCCCTTTTAAAGCTGGATTTGGCGCCAGAACGGCGTCCTCACGTGCACGCGCGCCGCCGGTGTGCGCTCCCGTGCGCGCTATGGTGCCGTGAATGCGAGCGCCTGTGCGCGCCGATGTGCCGCTCCCGCGCATGCGCACCGATGTGCCCACCGATGGGCCAGGCTGTCCATGACAGAGAAGAAGGATGCAGTAAGAGTAGAAGAAGAGGCAGGCCTGCATGCAATCCATGGCGGTAAAACCAAATCTACATAGGTACCACGGGTTACATGTTTGACGGCTGTCAGAAGGTTTACCCAGTGGGCAATAAAAGTTATATACCTTCCCTGCCCGTGTTTGCTAGACCACGTCTGTGGACATATCTTGGCACCAACACTGTGTGCCACAGATACATTCACTTGCCGCTGAACATGGCCATATAGGTCTGGGATGCCCTTCTCTGAGAAATATTTCCTTCCTGGGACCTTCCATTGTGGTGTTCCAATGGCCACAAATTTTCAAAAGGCCTCTGAGTCCATCAGTATATATGGCAGTAGTTGGCGAGCTATCAGTTCCAACAAGCCAGTGGTCAACCGTTGGGCCACGGAAGCCTGCCTTTTTTTGCAGAAAAACGTGAGGAAGGCATGATGGAAGGTGGAGTGGAGGACAATTGTGAGTATAGAGGAGAAGGAAAAGAGGTAGACGGTGAGAGCATGGAGTGTGGCTTTGTGGGATCTGATGGCGTTGCTCCCACTGGGCTTGGTGATAGGAGGCCAGATGCCTTCTTAAGGCGGTCATCCCTAGGTGAGTGTTGGGCTTACCGCGATTTATGCGTTGACTGCAGATGGCAACACTATTGTCGGCAGCGGACATGTTAAAAAAAGCCCACACTACGGAGCCATGGGCCGACATCCTGTGAGCGACAAATGTGACTGTACATGGTTGATGGCTCGCTCCTGATACATTAGGAGTCTGGTTTGTCACTCCTGTGCAATGTAAGTTCGGCCTGCTTCTCCTCCCTATCTGCTGGTCCATCTCTCCCTCTGAACTCCCCTCCTCTTCCTCCCTTGTGGGCACCCACGTGACGTGTGTAGATCGGAAAATAATTCCTGTGACTCAAGCGGAGGGTATATGGTGGTGGTGGTGTTGGTGGAGAGCCACTCAACCAAGTCTGGTGCGTCCTTTGATGTAATCGAATGCACCTTGTGCCACTTCCCACTTTGGCTCCGGCCTGCTGCTCCTACCACCCCTGCAGAAGGGCCTGCCTCCTCCTCTGCCTGTCATTTTATAAATGACCCTGTGACAAAAGTCTCTAGAGAAGGGCAGTATATGTGGAAGAAGGTATATAACAAAATCTGTCATTTTGGGGGGCCACTGGTTTATCGCACCAGTTATAAAACTTTTTTTCAGTAAATGTTGTCACTGTGTGTAACAGAGGTAACGCAGCAAAACAGAAAAGCATATTCTGCAGTACCCAAATACACCACCAGTCACAATGCTGCACAATACAAATCCACTATAATATTCTTTCTATGTTATAAAGTATATTATAAGTGTATTACACCCATATATACTGCACACCAAACAATAGTACACCTATACCAGTCCGTAAAGGGACTTTTGTGGACCTTTTAGCTAGCGATTTATGTCCTTACAGCCTGTCCCTGCTCCACACAGCAGTCTCTCCCTACACTGATAAAAAGCAGAATGTAAAATGGCATTGGATATAGGGCCCTACCCTTACTACATGCCATCATACACCTACTACTCCCCGTAATGGGCCACAGATGTTATGTTTTATGGATTAAATCTTTAACGTAATGCTAATTACTGTGATATTGATGTTCCTTTGTTCTGCATAACGTACCTGGTCGCCTGTTCCCAACTGTAATTCCTCTTTTGTACCATCTTCTGTACACACTATATGCATTTCTGTTTTGTTGTCTTAAAATATCTCAATAAAAAAAAATTGTTTGAAAAAAAGAATGTAAAATGGCCACCAGATCAGGTCTATTAATAAGGTAGGGGGTATGTCCATGTGCTGAAATATCTCAATTTGCTGTCCTGTACCACCTGATGGATGTGTCATGGGTCAAAGTTCTTCTCAATGTAAAATTGCGGACGGGCGAAAATATCGCCAAATGTCCGCCTGTTCCAGGAAACCGCGAATAAGCATAGTTCGCCGGGTAAACCACCGGGCCATCTCTAATAGCCATTGGTTTTAGCAGTTAGTAGGTCATTGGTGAGTTTTAGTAGGGCAGTTTCAGTAGAATGTTGTGGGCGGAAGCCGGACTGTAGAGGGTCGAGAAGGTTGTTGTCCGTGAGATAGCGACTCATTCGGTCATGTACAAGGCGTTCAATGAGCTTGGAGGCAAACGGGAGATGGGTCTTAAGTTAATCAAGCAGGTGGGGTCTAGTGAGGGTTCAAAGAAACTTTCAGGCAGGCAGGTGATTCGGGTATCTGCAGTGAATAAAATATATTTCTCCCTCGTCTTCCAGGAAGGCATCCTGAGAGTAGACTGGCTCACCTGACAGGAAACACAATAAAAAATGAGGTTTAAAAGGCCCCACCCCTCCCGTGTGCCTCAGTTCTTGATTGTGTTTCCCTTTCAGCAAAACGTTTGTTTTTTTCTTTGCGACCTAAGGCCTGGGGCTGGTGGCCCCCCCCCCCCCCGGAGTCCGGACCACAGGTACTGGGTGCCGTTGGGTCCGGTGTAGCTTGCTACCCGCCCGGGGGGTTCCCCCTTCTTCATGGTCCAGGGGGGAACAGGAGAAGACACAAACCCCCCTGGACGCCGGAGCCTCCTAGGAGAGCAGGGCTCCCCAGTGCTCCAAAGAGGCCACATCCTCTCTCCCCCCACCTGGTTCCCTACCTTGGAGGTTGGGCTAAGGCCTCCCCCATCCTGCTGGCTCCTTCCGGGGGTTTGCTGGACCGCATGGCGGGTAGTTTGGGCGCCGATCCGAGCGGCGCCGTGAAGCTCCAGGCGCCTAGTAATGACGCGCACGGCGTCGTGACGTCATTCCACTCCCACGCGGCAAGATGGCGGCCCCCACCGGAACGGATGCCGCATGCGGCTCGGGGATACAATATAAAGCAGCCAGGGAGAGAGAAGGGCCTGGCGGCCTCATCACCAGGAACACTCCTTTGAGGATTCCCCATAGACGCTGCAATGGAGGAGGACCGTCCGTTTCCTATGGCTGCAGAGGAAACCACCAGGGGTGAGTCCTTCCTATTTCTAAAGGGGGGTTTCCAGATTAGGACCCCCCCTCCCCACACTCTCCTGGAGACTTAAGGGCTAATGGGCGTATATTTTGTCTTTTCCCTGGTATGCTTAGGTGAAGACCCTACTGCCCAGGGGGAATCCAGCAGAGTAGCTAAGCCCCCTAAACGTATTAGGAAGTGTGGCAATTGTGGTGATAAGTTACCAGCTGAGTATAGCAAGCCATTCTGTTCTAGATGCATCTGTGAATTAACAGGGAAAGAGAATTCACAGATTATGAAGGAATTTCTCTCAGTTCAGACTGAAATGCTGTCTACCCTCAAGGATTTTCAATCCTCCTTGAGAAGGAGAGACGTTGATCCCCCAGTGCCGGGCCCTTCCTCCCAGGAGTCCTTCTCTTTCTCTCGGCCGTTTGTAGCCCAACAGGCCAGGAGAATGTACCCCTCAGATTCTGAGGAATCCGAGTTGACCCTGCAAAGTGAGAGCCTGGTAGACAGCCAGGCGGAGGAGGAGGAGGAGGATGCCAGGACAGGAAAATACATGTTTCCCACTGACGATATGGAGGGCCTCTTAGCAGCTTTTTATGCTACTGAGCATATTCAACAACCAGAAGAGCAGGTTTCAGCACAAGACAGGATGTATATGGGCTTAATAAAACCCCAAACCAAAACTATTCCTGTCCACCAGTCTCTCAAAGAGCTTATCCTCAGGGAGTGGGCGGAACCTGAAAAGAGCTTACCAAGATTTAAAACTTGGAAACGCAGCTGTCCCTTTAAGGTTGAGGTAGTAGACACCTTTTTTTTAGGGTTCCTAAACTTGACGCTCCCTTGGCCCAAGTCTCTAGACAGTCAGACCTTTCATTTGAGGATACAAGCAGTTTGAGGGACACCATGGACAGGTGTACTGACACTTTCCTCCGTAGAGCATGGGAAGCCAATGCAGCCGCCTTAGGTCCTGCGTTGGCCTCAGCCTGCGTGGCCAGGAATGCTAACGCCTGGACTTCCAGGCTTCTAGACCATCTCCCCAGTACATCCAAAACGAAGGAGATACGAGATTCCCTCCAGCTTATTAGCGGTGTAGTGGCATATTTGGCAGACGCGGCGGTTGAAGCAGTTCGCGCCACAGCCAAAACCGGGCCATTATTCATTCCTCTAGAAGGGCCGTCTGGCTAAAAACCTGGAGGGGTGATCTCGCCTCTAAGCGCCGCCTATGCGCTCTCCCCTTTGAGGGTTCCCTCTTGTTTGGGGCTGCCCTGGATCAGGCCTTGTCCAGATCTTCAGAAAGGGGGAATAAGTTCCCTTCCAAACCCAGGCAGATTAGTAAGCGGCCTTTTCGTCCCAACCAGAGAAAGAATCCTCCCTCGGACAAAAGACCGACCGCCAACAGGCGTTGGGCCTTTGGAAAGGATAGACCCAAGGGGGGATCCTTTTTTCCAGTCCTAAACCCGCTGGAAAGGATCCCAAGTGACGAGAGGGTAGGGGGCAGGCTCTCCAGGTTCCTTCCCGCCTGGGGGGGCATAACCCAGAGTCCCCATGTCCTACAGATAATCAGGGAGGATTACCGTTTAGAGTTCAGCCAACTCCCCCCCGACCTTCCTCCTTACGTACCTACCCAAAGACCCCCTCAAAGCTGCTGGCCTCTCCCACAACATTGCAAATTTGGCACAACAAGGGGTCATAGTCCCTGTCCCACCAGACCAACAAGGTCAGGGGGTATACTCCCACATTTTTGTCGTTCCCAAACCAGACGGCAGGTTCAGACTGATAATCAATCCCCCTGAACTCCCATCTCCTCTACAAAAAATTCCGGATGGAGAGTGTATACAGCCTCAGGGGCCTTTTGCTAGAAGGCGTCTTTATGGTGACCATAGTTTTGAGGGACGCCTACCTTCATGTCCCGATTTTTTTCGGAACACCAGAGGTTTTTCAGATTCGCCCTCGCCTCCGCCCAAGGAATTCAGCACTGGCAGTTTGCTGCCCTCCCCTTCGGTCTGGCCTCCAGCCCGAGGGTGTTTACGAAGGTCCTGGCGGAGGTAATGGCTCATCTACATCTGAAGGGGATCTCCCTCGTCCCCTATTTAGACGACCTTTTGCTCTTCAGTCCAAGTCAAGATCAGCTCCTTTCGGACCTGACCGCTGTCATGACCACTCTGGAGTCGCTTGGTTGGATAATCAACAAGCAGAAATCCGCCCTCCTCCAGCGGAAGGCATACTTGGGGTTTCTCATAGACTCCCGAGAAAAGAAGGTCTTTCTTTCCAAGAGAAATTTCCAGAGATTTGTGACAGCGATCGGGTCCCTAGTGGATGCAATTAATCCCTCCCTCAGAGAGATCATGAAACTGTTGGGTCGGATGAACTCTTGCATTCCGGCAGTCCCCTGGGCCCAGCTACATGCAAGACCCCTACAGAGTTTTCTCCTCGCCACCTGGGACAGGAAGGAGGACACTCTTGATTCCCGGGTCAGTATTCCGATCCCAGTCAAGGACAACCTAGGTTGGTGGCTTCACCCCCAAAACCTCCTGAAGGGCCGGCCGTGGAGTCAAACCAATCCGGTCAAGGTCACCACGGACGCCAGCGCTTGGGGGTGGGGAGCCCATGTGGAGGAACTACGAGCTCAGGGATCTTGGAATCCCCATCAAAGGCGGGCTTCCTCCAATTACCGGGTATTACTGGCAGTTGGAAAAGCACTGAGGGCATTCGAAGAGAGAATTCGGGGAAAAGAGGTCTTGGTTCTCTCCGACAATGCAACTACGGTCGCCTTTCTCAAAAGGCAGGGAGGCACCAGGTCCCAATCCCTCCTAGCACTCTCCCTGGAGATCTTGGGCTGGGTGGAACAGAGAGTACCCTCTATTCTGGCCATCCACATAAGAGGGGCCACCAATCTGGAGGCCGACTTTCTGAGCCGCCGACCCATTCTTCAGGGGGAGTGGGAATTGTGCCAAGAGACCTTCAACTGGGTTTGCCAGCGGTTCGGGGATCCAGAAATAGACCTTTTTGTCTGAGGCCCCACGGTTGACAAAATAGGAATGTATGCCGATGACACCATATTATACCTAGTGGACAAGGGGCTATCACTCCAAGCTGCATTATGACTCATTGAACAAATGGAGGGGTACTCGGGCCTGCGTATAAACTGGGACAAATCCCAAATTCTTCCAATCCAATGTATTTCCCCCCTTTCAACCCCCCCCCTATGGAATCCTATGACACCCCTCACTGCCACTAGCTAGAGTATCCAAGATTAAGTATCTGGGAGTGGAAGTAACTAGGGACCTGGTTGACTATACATCTTTGAATGTAACCCCTCTATTTGACCTACTTAAAAGCATAACACAGACATGGTCCAGACTACCATTAGGGCAACACATACATTTTATAAAAATGATCATATTACTCAAGATTCTATACATGGTGTGCCCCCCTATACATTCCCTTAAAAATCTTTAAGCAGATGGAAGCTATGCTGAATTCATTTGTCTGGGGTAATGGTAGGCACAAACTAGCTTGGCAAATCCTAACAAAACAGATATGGGGGGTGTATACTTCCCAAACCTCCAGGACTACTATTTAGCCTTGCAGCTATCCCATATGTATCACTTCCACACGTCGGAAATGCAGCGCTATTGATCCTTGATTTGTGTCAAACCAGACATCCAGCATATACACTCGTTCAGGCCATCTTCGTGGGAAAAAATCACCCGGTTACGCCACATGGTATAACTTGGGAATGCCGACGCACCACCAAAGGGTATCGGAATTATCCCTTAAAAAACAGAATGTGGGTAAATTTCACTCCCACACCCCACTGTTGCTTAACAAACATATTCCGGAAATGGAAACAATTCCAGATTCGGTAGTCTGGGCTAGAGATAGATTTCTGTATCCACACCAGGTCCTGACTAGTTCTGGGCTCAAGCAGTTTCAGGCCCTTAACTGCTTGCCGACCAGCCGCTGCAGTTTTACGGCAGCAGGTCGACTCTGCTGGACGAGAGCACGTAGCTATACGTCACCTCGCCCAGCAGCCAATAGGGGCGCACATGTGCCACCCGCTCATCCCTCACTCCCGTGCGCATGCGTGGCGGGCGCGATCGCCGCCGGGCACCCGCGTTTGCTCATTACAGAGCGAGGACCGTGACCTGTGTGTGTATACACACAGCTCCCGGTCCTGTCAGGGAAGAAATGCCTGACCGTACAATGTATGAACAGCGATCAGTCATTTCCCCTAGTGAGTGGGAAAAAAAGGATGCCAATTTTGTTTGGGAGCCACCTCGCATGACCGCGCAATTGTCAGTTAAAGCGACGCAGTGGCGAATCCCAAAAAGTGCTCTGGTCTTTGACCAGCAATATGGTCCGGGGCTTAAGTGGTTAAAGAGGAGTTCTCTCTTCCACACAACTGGCTTTCAAATACCTGCAGCTCCATCACACACTCAGAACCCAGCTACCAAATCTAGATATAAGTTTGGAACCCCCCCAGTACTGAACATAGTTTTGGGGGATGACCCCTCTAAACTTATATCCAAACTGTACTGCACAATCAGACAATGGGGGGTAGGTGCTATTATCCATAGGGCCTAAACTGTATGGGAGCTGGACGTTGGCACCATAGATAATGCTGACTGGGATGAGGTTCTTTTTTTTTTTTCATGTCCCAGGCTCCAGCATGGAGTCCAGATGTGAAAGCTCTGAGTTCCTCCAAAATGGAGTATTTGGGGATATCCTAGTACTTAATTGCCCCTCTTTTCCTAGCCCCACTTTCCATGTCTTGATTGTTGTTTTCATCGAAAAGTGTTAGTTCATATTTAGATTTCAGCCCACAATATGGTAGTGCTTGAATTGCAGCATAAGATTCTAGAGGGAACCAAGACAGTGTTTCCCAAGTTGTCAGATAGACTGACCCAACTGTATATTGTACACAAAGCCTACCTGACACTGATGAGATTGGAAAAATTCCAACACACACCAGACCCGACGTGTCGTCTATGTAGAGCTGACCCAGGATCGTTTTACCATCTCATATGGAGCTGCCCATATGTACAGGCATATTGGACACAGGTTGTCCGATTTCTTTATGATAAAATGGGGTCCCCGGTGATACTGGACCCCAGGTTATGTATTCTGGGGCTACTACTAGATGTAGAGGTGGACAAATATCACACAATCTTAATTTTTTAAACATTATTCCTAGCCCGTAAAGTGATAGCTCAGAGATGGATGCAGAGCGTGTCCACCACGGTACCGTCATGGAAAAAAGCAGTTAATGATACATTGCCCTACAAGAATGTGATTTATACACACAGAGGGTCTACACAAAAATATTCCAAGATTTGGGACAGATGGTTGGAGGATGGGGAAACTTGTGTGTAATTGGTCCATACCCAGTGAAGAACACCTATATACCTGTGGCACACCCTGAGTGTTTGTTGGAATACGAGGCCACCTGCCTCAAGGCACCTGAATACGTGTGACTGTACATCTTGTTCCGTTCTTACATATTTTATTACACTGGCCAGCGTTTGTAAAGGTTATTTTATTGTCAAATGTACCTAAATGACTTGTTCAATGTGCTTTATATCAATAAAGTTGTTTTTTTCCCAAGTAAAAAAAAAAAGGACAAATGGATCTCTACAAGGACGTCATGATGGACGATCAGCCGCCCCTCACATCACCGGGTAAGAGGAGACTTTATTGTAAAGGAGAGAGCAGTACGGAGGGTCCACCTAGATCCCCCATCATCTGATAAACACATAGAAACAATGTATTCAGTCAGTGTGTGTGTTTCCTACAGATGGATCCAGTAATGGGAACCCACCAGAGAGATGTCCCCGTCCCCTGTATTCCCGGGATTCCACACAGGAAGGTCACACCATCCCCCACCATCATCAGGTAGATGAGGAACAATCACTGATCGTATCATTAGGATCTGTACATTATCTGCATTGTTACCATTGATGTCATTTTTTCAAATATATTTTAGAGTGGAAATCTCGGGGATGATAATATTGTTGTTAAGGAAGAGTATAAAGAGGAGGATGAGGAGTATGGAGTGATGGAGGAGTTTTCAGAAGGACACAAGGATATGATGAAGCCACCTAATACCAGGAACCCCCCAGAGAGATGTCCCCGTCCTCTGTATTCCCGGGATTCCACACAGGAAGGTCACACCATCCCTCAGCATTACAAGGTTGGTGGGACAGAGCATCTAGAACATGGACTCATGAAGATGATGTGTGGATGCTGAGCTTATATTTTACCAATGCAGTTTTATTACATTTTTCTTGGATTAGGGAGAACATCTGATAGATAAAAAAGTTGAGATTAAAGCAGCAGAAGAGACTTATGTGAGGGATGATCAGCAGTCTATGGAGGAGGATGGAATAATGAGGCTAATTCTAGAGGACGGCACTCTTACAGAGATCAGCACAGGTGGGTCATTAACACTAAATACATTCCTCCACCCATACTGCTCACTGATTGGTCCAGAGTAGGGCGGGGACTGGGTGATATCAGCCTGTAATCCCCTGGTCACTTTCCTGAGCTGTGTTCCCCGTCCTGTATTCCTGTATTTCTCTCGGATAATCTTCCTTCTCTGTGCTGCAGACACAATTTATGTCTCTAGACTGGATTTATGGAGATTCTGGGGATCAGCTGGCAGAAAATTGTTCATTTTCACCACAGGTCAAGGCTCAAAATTTCAAGCCCTGAGCTACTAGCCAGGCCTCAAGAGTTACTTGCCACCAGTTGCCCCACCTAATTCATACACTTCCCTGCGCCTAATTGCACCTGTAAACACACCCTCGTAGATTATCTCATGAAATGACACTGTTAAATGTTTTATGCAGAATCAAGTTACACAATTAAATATTACCAACAACAAAATGGAACAGGGCACTGGGGGCAGATCAGAGGGACAGGGCACTGGGGGCAGACCAGAGGGACAGGGCATTAGAACTGGGTCTCTTCCCCTTTCTCTTGCTGTCTCCTCTGCAACTCCCATTCTCTCTCTCTCTCTCTCTCTCTCCCTCTCCTATTCATCTCATCATCAGGAGCCTGTGTGTGCGGCTCCACACTTGCATGTCCCCACTTCCCCCTTTTATTCAGGCTGGCAGTGAGGAGAGGAGCTGCAGCACAGCGGGAGGGAGTACAATCCAGCGCTGGGATCCACACAACTGCACAGCCATTGACACCATAGCACAGTGCACACTGACACCGCACAGCGCACATTGAGACCAGTCTGTTCGCAGTGCTCAGGCTAAACTGTTGGACACTTACATGGAGCACAAGGAGAAGAAAACTGCACAAACTGGAAGGCTGCCGCTCTCATGTCAGGGCAACTTTCAGTGAGCGCTGCACCGGAGTGGCAATTTTCGCAATCCTCCACCTCACTCATTACTTCCTGCTCTCCAGCTACATTGGTCGGGGGAGGGGGGTAGGCTCAGAGAGGTCATACTGTTAGGTCCCAAGGCTTAGTGAGAATTGTAAGGAGAGCACCTGTGTACTGCTCTGCCTGTGCGCGGCTCACCAGACTACTTTTCCCGAGCATGCACCTTTCCTCTTCGGCCGCCAATCGCATTGGGACTCTAAGTGTAGGCACAGATTGGAGGGAGATTGGTCATGCAGCCCCGTCATCACTCGCCCCCAGCTTAAATCCACTCGCCAAATGCTAGTAGGAAATTTTGAGGGCTGCCATAGGTGTTACTAGACCTAGACACCTGGGGTACGTACCCAGGTATGGCAAGATATCTGACAGACAATTTTCCCAGGGTTACTTGCTCTGTCTGCAGGCTGTGCCGGGTGGAGGGATATGTCTGTATAGTGTCAGACCCAAGTCACTCAGGAGATGGGAGGCAGCGGTGTGGGATGTCTAAAGTAAACATTTAAAATTCCACTGATCACTGAATACCAATGAGTCCTGACTCTTACACTGTATAATTTATATTATACATTACATACTCCTGACCCCTGAACTATATACTCTATGTTGTACATTACATTATTCTGATATTATAAAATCCTAACTGTTGTATCCTATACAGGTATAATAAGTTGTACATTACATAGGCCTTACCTCTTTTACACCCATTTCCTACCAGCTGGACATTTTTTATCTGATGATGTGATTGAAGCACAGACTTCTACATGGTGATAATAATGTGACAACATCCCCAGACTTTGGAACCTTAAACAGAAAGTGATAATGAGGGAGGAGTCAATAACCCAATGATGGGGGTCTTCAGGATCAGTCCAGTCTTCATCTTAGTTGTTCTCCCCCATCCTCACTCTCTGACCTCTGGTGGGGCTCAGCCCCGCTGTTATTCATGACTAAATAAGGAAGTGCAGGACTTCTTGTGTTGGTAGGATGGCAATGAGTGATAGAGGGGGAGGGGACACTCGTCCTATAATCCCCTCATCCATCACTGTCACTTCTATAAAAGACAGTTCTCGTTTCCTCACTCTCTGACTAAGGTCCATGAATAAAGAAATTATCTGGTTGGAGATCAGAGGGCCCATTTACTAGTTACCTTGAGGGGGTAATTGTAAGATCCTCAGAGACAAAGCTGCCTGATGTGGGCGGAGTCCTGGTTTAGGTGGAACCAATCAGCTCATGTCTAGTAATCTTTTTATTTCTATTTTAGTAGATGGACGGGAGATGAGGAAAACCTCAGAGGATTGTCTCACTTTGTCTCCAGACTGTAAAGTAGAAGATGAGGACATCACACAGTATAGTCCAGAAGAAAACCCGACTACCTCAAATCCGGCACCACACAGTGTAGATGGACCATCGTATTCCTCTTATCCTGAGGAACCTCAGACTGTGAGGGACTGTGCCGTCCTTCCAACAGAGAAGAGGTTTTCGTGTGATGAGTGTGGGAAGTGTTTCAATTTTGAATCCGGTCTTAATGTGCATAAAATATCTCACACAAGTGAGAAGCCATATTATTGTTATGAGTGCGGGAAATGGTTTTCAGTGAGGTCCAATCTTTACATACATCAGAGATCTCACACAGGGAAGAAGCCATATTCCTGTCCTGAGTGTGGGAAATGTTTTTCAGTGAAGTCCAGACTTTCCACACATCAGAGATCTCACACAGGGGAGAAGCCGTATTCCTGTCCTGTCTGTGGGAAATGTTTTTCAAACAACTCCAATCTTTACACACATCAGAGATCTCACACGGGTGAGAATCCATATTCCTGTCATGAGTGCGGGAAATGTTTTTCACACAAGTCCCTTCTTTACACACATCAGAGATCTCACACGGGGGAGAAGCCATATTCTTGTCCTGAGTGCGGGAAATGTTTTTCACGGAAATCCAGTCTTTACACACATCAGAGATCTCACATAGGGCATAAGCCGTATTCCTGTCCTGAGTGTGGAAAATGTTTTTCAGAGAAGTCCAATCTTTACACACATCAGAGGTCTCACACAGGGGAGAAGCCGTATTCCTGTCCTGTGTGCAGGAAATGTTTTTCAGCGAAGTCCAGTCTTTTCACACATCAGAGATCTCACACGGGGGAGAAGCCGTATTCCTGCCTTGAGTGTGGGAAATGTTTTTCAGACAATTCCAGTTTCAACAGACATCAAAGATCTCACACAGGGGAAAAGCCCTATTCCTGTCCTGAGTGTGGGAAATGTTTTTCACGGAAGTCCAGTCTTTCCACACATCAGATATCTCACACGGGGGAGAAGCCGTATTCCTGTCCTGAGTGTGGAAAATGTTTTTCAGACAATTCCAGTTTAAACAGACATCAAAGAACTCACAGGAGGGAAAAAACATATTCCTGTCCTGAATGCGGGGAATGTTTTTCATGGAAGTCCAGTCTTTACACACATCAGAGATCTCACATGATCGAGAAGCCATATTCCTGTCCTGAGTGTGGGAAAAGTTTTTTAAGTAAGTCCAGTCTTTACAGACATCAGAGGAGATCTCACATGAGGGAGAAGCCACTGTCCTGTCCTGAGTGAGAGAAATGTTCCTCACTGAAGTCCTGTCTTCCTACATCAGGGACCCCACACAACCCTCGAGGTGTATTAGTGCCTTGAGTGTGGGAAATGTCTTCTATATGAATATTGCTGGACATCACAGCTCTCATGTGGGGAAGAAGCACACACTGATATACACCTCAGATATACTCCATGGCTGATCTTCATCAGGTGGAATGGAAGGAGCCATACTATCCCACTCCATTTACAACACTATATGGGGTCCCTAGCTCTATGATAGACTCCCATATAACTGGCCGGTGATTTTTGGATGCTTGTATATAGAGACTGAGACGGTGTCTATTACTGACATGATACGCCTCTGGTAGATGAATATTTTCCAAGTGAAGTCCCGGTGATTTGAGACATTTTCCAGTAAAATCTATCGGCCAATTGTACTCCCTTCGAGTGCTTATTGTGTTATATGTGAATCTCTGTCGGTCGGTGATATCCTGGCCTGTTGTTCATGAATGGCTCTGATGGACCATTTTCTCTCTCCATGTGTTGAGTTACTTCTGCGGTTCGGGTGGAACACTTACAATTGGAACTTAAGCCGCAGTTTTGGAAGTTTCAAGCCCTTTTAGGCCCTGAAGTAGATCTGCAATGTGTGCTTTCAAAACGCGTTGGTAGCTCTGACGGTTGACAGTTTTGGGCTCCCCTTTCAGATGTTTTAACGTCTGCCCCCAACACACGTTTGTTTTTACTTATATATATATATTAATATTATTGTAACTTTTTTAGGATTACTGTTTGTGGTCCCAACTTGAAGGACTTGTTTTTTACTATATAAATCGGAGGTTCTTTTATAACTTGGGTGCTCAGTTCAAGCGCATGCTGAGCAGACAAATCACACTCCGGTGTCCGCTCCATAAAGGGGAAGTTAACCTTTTAAAAAAAATTAAATGCTAATTTTCTGTAGGTAAAAAAATGTTAATTTCCTATTTTCTTTTAGGAGCCTGGAAAGCATTGCAGCCATGATGTGCTGATGTCTGGTGCTATGCAGGACTCCTGCAGACTGTCCGTGTAATCTGTCTGCCTGTACATTATACAAGAAGGCAGTTACAGTGACAGGAAGAACCAATCATCTACCAGAGAGCTCAGCAGCGGTGTGGGAGTTCATTGAAAACTACAACCTGACATCGGCAAAGGACAGAACTCTGTGAATGAATGGTACGGCCGCGCTCTTTTCATAAAGTGACAGCCGGTACGGGGAACATCTCCCCGCACTGCTGTCACACAGAGGACTCGGATCGCTGAGCTGCTGCAGGAACAGGAATATGTAACCTCTTCCCGAAGGGGTACGTTATCTTTAACCCTTTCACTGCCAGCGCTGTATTTGCATTTTTTTGCCCACATGTTTAACCACTTCCAGACCGCCTTACGAGTTTATACGGCGGCACTTTAAAGATGGATATCTCGGTAACGGCAGCAGCTGCTGCTACAACCGCGATATCCATCTTTAGTGTGAGCTGTCCTGTAAAAGATAACGACGGTCTCCGCGGCGGATTCGCCGCAAGATCACCGTTATCGGCGGCGGGAGAGGGCCCCTCCCCTCCCGCCGCTCTCCCGCGCCCTCCGCCACTTACCGGAGCCGTCGGTAGCGGCGGAGGCGATAGGGTCCGCTCGTCTGCTGTGTGGGGAAATATGTCCCTCACCCGTCCCCATAGCTCTGCCCACATTCTTAAAGAAACATTTTTTTTTGTCATTTGAAAAAATGACAGTTTCAATTCTTTTTTTTTTTTTTTTTTGCATTTTAGTGTAAATATGAGATGTGAGGTCTTTTTGACCCCAGATCTCATATGTAAGAGGACCTGTCATGGTTTTTTCTATTACAAGGGATGTTTACATTCTTTGTAATAGGAATAAAAGTGATCATTTTTTTTTTCTTTCCAGTGTAAAAATTGATAAAATATATAAGAAAAAAAAAATTAAAGTGCCCCGTCCCGACGAGCTCGCGCGCAGAAGCGAACGCATACACGAGTAGCGCCCGCATATGAAAACGGTGTTCAAACCACACAAGTGAGGTATCGCCGCGATCGTTAGAATGAGAGCAATAATTCTAGCCCTAGACCTCCTCTGTGTCTCAAATGCAACCTGTAGAATTTTTTAAACGTCGCCTATCGAGATTTTTAAGGGTAAAAGTTTGACGCAATGACACGAGCGGGCGCAATTTGTAAGCGTGACATGTTGGGTATCATTTTACTCAGCGTAACATTATCTTTCCCAATTAATAGAAAAATTGGGCCAAAGGTATTGCTGTATTATTTTTTAATTCAAAAAAGTGAATTTTTTCCAGAAAAAGTGCGCTTGTAGGACCGCTGCGCAAATATGGTGTGACAAAAATTATTGCAATGATCACCATTTTATTCTCTAGGGTGTTAGAAATAAATATATATATATATATATATAAAATGTTTGGGGGTTTTAAGTAATTTTCTAGCAAAAAAAACTGTTTTAGTCTTGTAAACACCAAATCTGAAAAACACCCACGGTACTGAAGTGGTTAAAAAATAATTTTAGGCCTGAAGATTATATAAACCCCCAAAACATTATATATTTTCTGAAAGCAGTCACCCTAGAGAATAAAATTACAGTAGTTCCAATTTTTTATGTCACACAATATTACTGCAACAGTCTAGGAAATGCAAAATATCAGTAAAAAAAACTTGCAAAGGGGCCCAAAAACACAATAAATTACCATTTTTTTGTAGAATATAAAAGCCAAGGCTGCACCGATTAAAAAGATTCCCAACATGTCAAATCTTAAATTTTTGTGTGCCTGTGAAATGGTGACAGACTTCAGTACTCTATATTTTCTGTAGGTGATGCTTTAAAAGCCCCCAAAGGTCATCAGTTTAGTGTTATGGAGTAGGTGTGGTGATAGAATTATCACTCTCATTCCGGTGTGTGTGCAGCGATATGTAACATGTGTATCGCAATCAATGTTTTCAGGTACAGGTGTCCCAGTGTATGAGTTTACATTTGTTCATGTGTATATGTGGGGGTATCACATTTTTTGAATGGTTTTATGTGTTTGGGTGTAACTTTAACCACTTAACCCCCGGACTATATAGCTGCCCAATGACCAGAGCACTTTTTGTGATTCGGCACTGCGTTGCTTTAACTGACAAGTGTGCGGTCGTGCGACGTGGCTCCCAAACAAAATTGGCGACAATTTTGAAAAAAAATTAAATATTTTTTACTTTTTGCTATAATAAATATCCCCAAACAATATATAAAAAAACATTTTTTTTCCTCAGTTTAGGCTGATACGTATTCTTCTACATATTTTTTGTAAAAAAATATTGCAATTAGCGTTTCATTGATTGGTTTGCGCAAAAGTTATAGCGTTTACAAAATAGGGGGTAGTTTTATGACATTTTTATTAATATTTTTTTTTTACTAGTAATGGCGGCGATCAGCGTTTTTTTTTCAGTACTGCGACCTTATGGCGGACACTTTTGACACATTTTTGGGACCATTGGCATTTTTTTAGCGATCAATGCTATAAAAATGCATTGGATTACTATAAAAATGCCATTGGCAGTGATGGGGTTAACACTAGGGGGCGGGGAAGGGCTTTAGTGTGTTCCTGGGTGTGTTCTAACTATATGGGGGGGTGGACTCACTAGTGGAAATCACTGATCTTCTGTTCATACATTGTATGAACAGAAGATTAGCGTTTCTCCGCTGACAGGACGGGAGCTTTGTGTTTACACACATGGCTCCCGGTCCTCGCTCTGTACCGAGCGATCGTGTGTGCCCGGCAGCGATCGTGCCCGCTAGGGCACATGCACTGGACTTGGGGGCGCACGCGCCGGCCGGCGGCAGCGCACACACGCACCCTAGTGGCAGCTTAAGAGCCGACGTAGAGCTACGGGCTCTCGCCCAGGAGAGCCGACCTGCCGCAGTAAAATGACGGCGGCAGGTCGGCAAGCAGTTAATTGTGTACAAGTAAAAAATAAAAAAAAGTACCTAACTTTTTTTTTATTCACACGTCTATTATCGCGCTAATCTTTGTAACTAATGACCAGCTGACTGTGCAAGCTACTTTGACCCCCCATTTATCAACGTCTCCTTCCTATGTCCCTCAAGTATTGTGTAAGTGGCACAGATGATAATTTACAATGTTATACAATTATTCGATTGCTCTGTATTTATATTCTGTATGTTTTTTGTTTGTTTTTTTAGTTGGGCTGATTTTGTTGCAGTATGTAGTAGATAAATGAATAGACCACCTAGCCTAAAAGGTCCTGAAGAAGTTTATTGATGTGAAACGCGTCAATCTCTTGGACAATTCAGCAAAGCTAAATGAGTCATTAGGAATATATATGGCCTAATGTTAGATGGATTTGTTCCCATGTGGTTTTAATGCATCATTTTAATATTTGTAAGAAAGATTTATATTATGTAATTTTTATGTTCAGCCTTTTTTCGTACCAATAAAGTCTGACATACAAGGTTTGTTTTGAAATTTTATATATATATATATATATATATATATATATATATATAATGGATGTGATACATTTATAGTAGCCAAATCTTTCTATTTTTTTAGATGTAAAAAAATTGTTGAATGAATGTGAGCGTCATTCACCCAGCTGTGATGAATATTGGATGTATTTTATTTCATACGCTGATTTCCTTGGCTCCATCTAGTGGCCATAATGCAGTATTGCGATTAGGGTTGTCCCGATACCGATACTAAGCATTTGCAAAAGTATCGGTACTCGTGCAAATGTCTCCCCCTTTGTCATTTGTCCCCCACTTCCTCTGTCCATTTTTGTTTTGTTTTATTTGAATAGAGAGCAGTAGCCAGGATTTGTGACTCCCCTCCCCACTTCATCAGCCCTCCCTTTTTTATTTTTTTTCTCAGTTACCAGTTTTTCCTGCTACAGTCTCTGTTTGCTCTGCTACCGTTTCCCAGTTTGTTCTGCTACAGTCTCCCAGTCAGCACATCTTCACCCCAGCCTCATCCAACTCCCCCAAACCACCCCTTTACCTAATCTTCCTAGGTGATAGGTATCAGTAATCGGTATCGGTGAGTACTTAAAAAGAAGTATCGGTACTTGTACTCGGTGTCAAAAAAGTGGTATTGGGACAACCCTAATTCTGATATTTTTACTAATGGAGGTATGTCAGGGAAAATACCCCATTATGGTTACTAGATGGAGCTGACTATCATAGGAAATATTTTTGTTACATTTATGGCCATTATTTGTAACGGCTGGATGAGTGATTGTCACATTCGTCCCATGAATTCTCTATAAGTAGACCCCTTTGTTTCCTTCATCAGACATGTCTTTATACTAATACCTGAGATCAGAGCTTTTTTTCTCAGAAAATAGGTGCATGAACTCAACTACGACCCTGTTCAGATTTCAACAGTAGAAGGATCTTAAAGGGGCATTAAATACCAGGATTGCAATACATACAGAGTGCAGAGTTCAGGGGGGGGGGGGGGGTTACACACAGAGTGCAGAGCTGTCACTTGTAAACACAGAAACTAGACTAGACCCAAGCCAGAGGTGGTGGAACTGAGTTCCCCCAAGTTCCCCCTGAAAAAAAGCCCTGCCTGAGATCATATTCATACACTGGTGAGTACAGAACACACTGAGGGATAGAAGATAATCAAAGCAACAATATTAAACCAACCACTGATTTAAACCTGAAAATTTGCATTTGGCCATTAGATGGCACCAAGTATCATAGACGTTATCTCCATCTAATGAACAAATGTAACATTGTTTATTGTCATTTGATGGAAAACTTTCATCCAGCTCAGCAGATCTCTTTATTCATTCAATCCCCCCCCATTTACACAGAAGGAATGTCCATGCATTGTCACCGGGCAGATTGCTATGTAAATTATTTATGACGAGACCCCTAAATGTCAGGAGAGGTTTATATAAAGATGGGAAGTATGGAGCAGATAAATGAATAGACCTCCTAGGAATGTTATTACCAGGCTGCATCTAGGGGGAGCTCTAATGTTTAGAGTGTGACCACAGCACAGTGATCCCATCTAGCTCACATTAACCCTTTCACTGCTAGAGCTGGTTTTCCATTATTTTTGCACACATGGTAAAATGCAGATTTTGGGCCTGAAGATTAGATAAAACCCCCAAACATATATTTTCTGAAAGCAGAGGCCCTGGAGAAAAAAATGGTGTCACCTTCATATCCGGGTTTATTTTCTCCTTTCCCCCATTTTCTATGGTGTGATCTTTTTTACAATACTTTTCTTTACATAAAATAGAGGAAAATTAGTGTAATATCCACAACAACACCTCTTCATTCACATTGGCGCCATGATGAAAATATACAAACAGTAAAAAAACATTCCTCAAACAAAGTCCATCAATAACTGTGAAGAAGAAATCACTCCCCTCCCTTATATATACACCACTTAGTGCTCGTGTTACCCCTCCCCCTCTGGGCACCACTCACCGGAACTATATGCCCCCCACTTTCATGGGTGGGAACACACACACATTATACACAATTTTAGGGTAAAAGATGAGGTTGTGATGAGTAAATGTAAATACCAAACATGTCAAGTAATAAAATTGCGTGTGCCTGTGACATTGAAAAATACTGCAGTACCTAAAAATCTCCATAAGAGGCGCTTTCCTGCTCATCACTTTAGCGAAAAGTGTGATCTCTGGTGGTAGAATTATTCCTCTCACTTCAACCTTCGTGGTGATCCCTCACATGTGTGGTGCAATCATGCTTTACATGCACATATACACAGTATGGGTGTGTTTACACATGTGTGCAGGGAAATGGGGGTTACTTTTCATTTTTTTAATAAAAATGTTATCATTATTTTTATTTTTTAGCTTGTTTTATTTTTTTTCTTATAGCTGTATTGCTATCACAAGGGCTTAATAAGCCCCCATGTTATACTATTGGGCAAGTGACAGGTCCTCTTTATGAGACATGGGGGGTGCATTAGACCTCCAATGTCTCCTCTACCCTCCAATGCCTAGATGGTGCTCAGTTAGATTCTTCCTTAAAGGGACACTAAAGTCAGGGATTTTTTTTTTTTTAAATAACAAACATGTTATACTTACCTCCACTGTGCAGTTCGTTTTGCACAGAGTGGCCTGGACAGCTGTCTTCTGGGGTCCCTCGGCGGCTGTCTGGGCTCCTCCTCGCAAAAGCTTTCCCTCTTCATGCGAGGGCGCTCGCATGGAGGAAAGCTTTTGCGAGCGCGCTCCCGTGATACAGCGGTGGCCATAGCCGCCGACTGTATCACTCGGCTCCGCCCCCCAGCGCGCCGCGTCATCTGCCCTGATTGACAGCAGCGCTAGCCAATGGCTGCGCTGCTATCAATCCGCCCAGCCTAGCCAATCAACGGCCAGGCTGGGAACCGAAGAGGACGACGTGGACGCGCCCGGGAGATTCAAACGGTCAGGTAAGTACAACGGGGGCTCGGGGGGGGCCGGTGCTGCTAGATGTTTTTTTACCTTCATGCATAGGATGCATGAAGGTAAAAAAACGTGTACCTTTACAACCCCTTTAAAGGGTCACTAAAGGATTTTTTTTATTTTTTTTGCTAAAATGACTGTTTACAGGGTATAGAGACATAAAAGTTAACTGATTCCTTTTCAAAATGATTAAAAATAGAAAAAATCAATCATATAATGTGCCTGCAGGTTAGTTTCACTTTTGAACTGGCTTCATGTTTCTGCAAAGTAGAAATAGACACACAGAACAAAAACAAACAAATCCAGGGCAATGTTTTGTTTTTAAAATGAATCTGATTGGTTCTGGGAAGTTTTAGACACACAGTAATGACAGCTCAGACCACCTTATGAAAGCTCCCAGCACTGTGGTTATAAGGAAACAGACAAGCAGGAAGTGTGGAGAACAGAGCAGGATTACAGCAACTTCAAAGCAAAAATGAACAATAAGAACATGAAACCAGGACTGCAGTAAGGTAAAGGAAGCTATTTAGCTAAAAAAATAATTTCCTTTAGTGATCCTTTGTTAACGGTATCATCCGGGGAATGACAGCTCAGAAACGGGAAACACTCAGAGCTGAGGACTGCCGGATTCATTCAGAGGAGATTGGGGGATGGACGGTCACCAGTCTCCTCCCTCTTGGTCTCCTGAAGCCACTGGATGTGGTGTTGGGGTATGAGGACAAAAGGGAGAGCCCAGTAACCACACTGGGTGAGGGGACTGGGCTGCCTGCAGTGTAAATGGGATCAGGCAGCTATACAGCCCCCCGGGATCACTTCTAGGCCTTGTACACACGATCAGTCAAAACCGATGAAAACGGACTGAAGGTCCGTTTCACCAGTCCAAACCAATAGTGTGTGGGCCCCATCAGTCAGTTATCCTTCAGTCAAAAAAAAGAGAACTTGCTTTAAAATTTGACTGATGGAAGCCTGACCAATGGGTCAAAACCGATCGTAAGTATGCAAATGTATCGGTTAAAAAACCGCGCATGCTCAGAATCAAGTCGACGCATTGAACTTTGTTTTTTTCAGCACGTCGTTGTGTTAAAAACACGTGAACGCCAATGCGTTCTGATATGATCGTTTTTTTTAACTGATAGTGTGTAGGCACATCAGACCATCAGTCGGCTTCATCGGTTTAATCTAAGACAGCTGTCCTTCAGACCGTTCTCATCGGATGGACTGATCGTGTGTACAAGGCCTTACTGTGCAGCTGGGAGTCGGCTGAAGAAAACAAGCACTGCTACTGCCGCCATCAGCTTGTGATTAACCCTGGAGGGGTCCTAATCCTGCCTATGAAGGGACATCTCTGTGATGTACAGAAAGTGCTGCAGCTGTGCTGACATTTATTAACCACTTAAGACCCGGACCAATACGCTGGTAAATGACCCAAGGTGTTTTTGCGATTCGGCACTGCGTCGCTTTAACAGACAATTGCGCGGTCGTGCGACGTGGCTCCCAAACAAAATTTGCGTCCTTTTCTTCCCACAAATAGAGCTTTCTTTTGGTGGTATTTGATCACCTCTGCGATTTTTATTTTTTGCGCTATATACAAAAATAGAGCGACATTTTTGAAAAAAAAACACTATTTTTTACTTTTTGTTAAAAAAAAAATCAAATAAACTAAATTTTAGTCAAACATTTAGGCCAAAATTTATTTAGCCACATGTCTTTAGTAAAAAAAAAATCGCAATAAAAAAAAATAGCTACCTAGCGGGAACAGCGGCACTAATACAGCGATCAGAAAAATGAACGCTTAGTGACGCTGGCAATAGGGAGTGAAAGGGTTAACTAGGGCGGTGATCAGGGGGTTAAAACTTTATTAGGGGGGGTGGGGGGGCTATCCTGAACACTAACTGTTTTTTACAGTGCCTGTCACACTGACACTAAATGCAGTGATTAAATCACTGCATTCAGTGACACTGTGACAGGGGGGGTGGGGGGGGCGATCACAAGGGGTTAATGTGCCTATGTGAGTGTGTGTCAGTGTTGTGTTGGTGCACACTTACTTGTCATGTCTTCTCTCATCAGCAGCGCTGGGAAACAGCGCTGCGATGAGAGAATACATCATTTCCTCCTTCCTGTGTAAACACAGGAGGAGGAAGTGACAGGCTGGGAGCGATCGCGGGGGGGGGGGGCGGATATCACGGACATCCGCCCGCAGATCCCGGATCGCTCCCAGAGGTAGGGGGACCCCCGCACGCCGCGGAGGGGGTCCCGATGGGACCCCCGAACCGCACTCAGGCGGGGACGTAAATTTACGCCCTTGTGCCTGTACGTGCCATTCTGTGGCCGTATATGTGCGTGCGGGGGTCCTTAAGTGGTTAAGGAAACATTCCCAAAACAGCACACAGACCCCCCGAGGTTCTTCTATGTATTTGGGGGACCTTTGGAGGGTCTGTGAGCTGCTTAGTGAAAAGAAGCCGGCAGTGAAATGTCATTTTCTGGCAACTTAAAGGAACACTAAAGGTTAGTTTTTTTTATTAGATCAATTGATTGCTGTAAGGTAGAGCATTTAAATATCACTTACCTCGTTTTTCCTTTTGACCTCCAAAATACAGTAATCCAGGTTTGAAAATGCCATTTCCTGTCTCTCCTCTGGTTGCTTTCCACCAGCATCTGAGCTGTTTTGCATGGTGGAAAGCAGAATGTTCTCACCCCCTCCATATGACTACAGCCCTGCATGAAGATGCTCTCTTATCCCTCACAGGCATGGAGGCTAAGCCTAATAGGAACTGTAGTTCCCATTTGGCCGTGATGTAGCAAGAATGAATGTGCACCGCAAACCAGGAAGTCAGTGAGAATAACGATTCAGGAGTGACGGAGGTGAATAAAACAGCTCGATTTCAACAGGGATCAAACTAGTTATAATGCAAAACATTACTTTTTACTTTATCAGCTACTGTCAGACTTTAATTTAAGAGGAAAATATTTTTGTCTTTACAACCCCTTTAAACTAATTTTTTGATCATACAAAATAGCAAATTTATTGGTTGACAATAGACATGTGCAAAAGGAAAAAATTGGTTTAGTTTAGTTTTAAGTCGTTATTTAATTAATTTTGTTACGTTAAATTCGTTTTCGGAATTCGATCAATGGAAATTCGAAAAAAAACCCGGTCGAATTCGATAATATTTCTACCGGATTCGAATTCGATCATATTTTGATTGGATTCGAAATTTTTTCAACCAAATGCAATGATATTTCCACCGGATTGGAAATTATTTCCACCGGATTGGAAATTATTTCCACCGAATTTTAAATTATTTCTACCGGATTGGAAATTATTTCAACAGAATTGGAAATTATTTCCACCGGATTTGTATTGTATGTATTTGTATTATTGTATTTGATTACATTCTATTAAATTCTATTCTGTTCTTTACTATTCTTTGATTTTCATTCTATTGTTTTATTATTTTATATTCTATTTTATTGTATTCTTTTTTAGAAATCGATTTATATTTTTTAGATTTTGATTCAAACTTGCTTTCAATCTTCATTCGAATTTGTTTTCGATTCGAATTGTTTTCGATTCGATTCGAATAGAGTTTTTTCCGAATTCAATTCAAATAGAATTTTTTTGATTAAATTTTTTTTCGAATTCGATTCGAATTCATTTCGAATTCGAATTTCGTTTGCGTTTTTTTCTAATTTGTTTAAATTCGTTAATTTTGTAATTCGGAAATTTGGATGCATCCGAATTTCCGAATAATGAAAAATTTGTCTGAATTCGAAACGAAACGAAATGCACATGTCTAGTATGTACTGTATATCCTTATAGATGGGTCATCTCCACTCCCACCAAGGGGGATAGAAATATATTACTGACTAGTCCAGTCTTTATCAGCCAGGGATCCTCCAAAGGTTTTTAGGGGTTCTTTGTTCAATGAACTATTTTTTTTTCTCTGTAACAACGATTTCATGACAATGTAAGCATTTCCTTCTTTCACTGATATGAGGGGATCCTTCTCCCATCGGTCACCAATAAGGGACCAATAAACACATCACTTGTTTGGTTTTGTTTTGTTTGGGTTTGGAGTGAATTCGCCCTGTTTGGGGTGAGATAACGGCTGCACTGATTGGGTATTCAGCCAAGATGAACCTTCAGTTGCAGTATGACTACCAATGCTAAATGTGGCAGCTTCCCACCTCAGTGAGTGCAGATTTTAATATTTTTCTTTAAATAAAAGGCGTTACATGATATGGGATTCCCTGAGTGTGTATGAAGAGGCGGAGCTCCTGCGTGTGTATAAAGAGGCGGAGCTCATTAGTGTATGAAGAGGCAGAGCTCCTAAATGTGTGTATGAAGAGGCGGAGCTCCTGAGTGTGTATGAAGAGGCGGAGCTCCTGAGTGTGTATGAAGAGGCGGAGCTCCTGAGTGTATATGAAGAGGCGGAGCTCCTGAGTGTGTATGAAGAGGCGGAGCTCCTGAGTGTGTATGAAGAGGCGGAGCTCCTGAGTGTGTATGAAGAGGCGGAGCTCCTGCTGGAACAGCAGTCGGAGGAGGAGGCCGAGTCTAGGAGGGAGACTGACAGAAAGCGCAGCAGACTTGCAGGAGTGAGCGAGGAGGATCCATCGGAGGTGAGGAGAGTGTGAAGGATGTCGGTGACTCTGGTAGATGAAAAGCTGGGAGTCATATTGCTCTGGTGAGTGGGGAAGCACTACTAAGGGGGCGCCCTCACCATCACGTGTGTAAGAGGTGGAAGAAGGCCGTGGCTACACTACAGCTGCCACAGTTTGGAGCTCCGAGAACTTTCACACCTTATCAACTTTTCATTGATTGCTGGATTTTATGGAGCAAAATCAGTTAATTGAAGTAGATGTAAAGTGGAAGCAGTGGATTTACAGACTCAGACACTATATTGAGCACAAAATATTGTATGATTACATGAATTTGCACAGATTTATAGTTTATTTTGTATAGCAACAAATATTAGAATATTAAAGAAGTAGGTGTAAAGTGGAAGCAGTGGATCTGCAGGGAACATCATCTTGAAGACAAAGCACAATGGGGGTTATTTACGAAAGGCAATTCCACTTTGCACTACAAGTGCACTTGGAAGTGCAGTCGCTGTAGATCTGAGGGGTAGATCTGAAATGAGGGGAAGCTCTGCTGATTTTATCATCCAATCATGTGCAAGCTAAAATGCTGTTTTTTATTTTCTTTGCATTTCCCCCTTAGATCTACAGCGCAGTGCACTTGTACTGCAAAGTAGATTCGTCTTTAGTAAATAACCCCCTTTATGTTGTATATGAATTTTCACATGGATCAGATTACTTCATTTATAGATAAACCCCATGCGATGAATGAAGTAGGTGTAAAGTGTGCGCAGTAGATGTGCAGAGAATATTATTGGAGCCCCTAGCACTTTATATATGAATGTCTCCACATATTTTAGTGTATGTGTGATAATTGATGTGCACACACAATAGGACAGCGCTGTGACACATAATGCTCTTCTAGGTGATAAAGGGAATACTTACCTTTGTTACAGCAGCAGTCCGGTATAAGTTATTTCTGGAGGTATTTGAGTTGTTACACATAGCGCAGGTTTTTTTCTATTTATATTGGTGACATAATTGCCCAAATCTGGGGATCAGGAGCCATTTCCACCCTTTACTCTCGGCTGGGGTTCTTTGTATCCATATAACAGATGTTCTACATGACTAAATCTCACATCAATTTTACTGCAAAATCAAAGGGGCCAAAATGTCTCCGCCCCTCCCCCGAGCAGTAATATATTTCTATCCCCCTTAGTGGGAGTGTAGATGACCCCAGGGGCGGATCCAGAGTCTAATCTCGGGAGGGGCACTGCCAACATTTCTGCAGGCAATTTGTAGGGGCAATGGCTGGTGTTGGCGCTTCAATCATCACGGCACCGTGGTTAATATGGTGTCAGGATGATTGAAGCACATAATTTCAATTATTACTGTGTGGGAGCAGCCAGGTGGAGGAGGGGACAGTGGGATTTGCAGCCAGGTGGAGGGAAGGAAAAGGTGGTTACAGCCAGGTGGAGGGAAGGAAAAGGTGGTTGCAGCCAGGTGAAGGTGAGGACAGGGTGGTTGCAGCTAGGTGGAGGTGAGGACAGGGTGGTTGCAGCCAGGTGGAGATGAGGACAGGGTGGTTGCAGCTAGGTGGAGGTGAGGACAGGGTGGTTGCAGCCAGGTGGAAGGGAGGACAGGGGGGTTGCAGCCAGGTGAAAGGGAGGACAGAGGGGTTGCAACCAGGTGAAGGGAGGACAGAGGGGTTGCAGCCAGGTGAAAGGGAGGACAGGGGGGGTTGCAGCCATGTGGAAGTGAGGACAGGAGGGGTTGCAGCCATGTGGAAGTGAGGACAGGGGGGTTGCAGCCAGGTGGAAGGGAGGACAGAGGGGTTGCAGCCAGGTGGAAGGGAGGACAGAGGGGTTGCAGCCAGGTGAAGGGGAGGATGGGGGGTTTCAGCCAGGTGAAGTGGAGGACAGGGGGATGCAGCCAGGTGGAAGAGAGGACAGCGGGGTTGCAGCCAGGTGGAAGGGAGGACGGTGGGTTGCAGCCTGGTGGAAAGGGAGGACAGTGGGTTGCAGCCAGGTGAAGGGAAGAACAGAGGGGTTGAAGCCAGGTGAAGGGAGGACAGGGGGCTGCAGCCAGGTGAAGGGGAGGACAGGGGGGTTGCAGCCAGGTGAAGGGCAGGGGAGTTGCGGCCAGGTGGTGGGGAGGACAGGGGGTTGCAGCCAGGTGAAGGGGAGGACAGGGGGGTTGCAGCCAGGTGGTGGGAAGGACAGGGGGTTGCAGCCAGGTGGTGGGAAGGGGGGGTTGCAGGAAGGGGAGGACAGGGGGGTTGCAGCCAGGTGGTGGGAAGGACAGGGGGTTGCAGCCAGGGAGTGAAGGGGAGGACAGGGGGGTTGCAGCCAGGCAAAGGGGTGGACAGGGGAGTTGCAGCCAGGTGGTGGGGAGGACAGGGGGTTTCAGCCAGGTGAAGGGGAGGACGGGGGGTTGCAGCCAGGTGAAGGGGGAAAGAGGGGTTGCAGCCAGGTGGAAGGGAGGACAAGGGGGTTGCAGCCAGGTGGAAGGGAGGACAGGGGGTTGCAGCCAGGTGAAGGAGAGGACAGGGGGGTTGCAGCCAGGTGAAGGGGAGGACAGGGGGGTTGCAGCCAGGTGAAGGGGAGGACAGGGGGGTTGCAGCCAGGTGAAGGGGAGGACAGGGGGGTCACAGCCAGGTGAAGGGGAGAACAGGGGGCTGCAGCCAGGTGAAGGGGAGGACAGGGGGTTGCAGCCAGGTGAAGGGGAGGGCAGGAGAGTTGCGGCCAGGTGAAGGGGAGGGCAGGGGAGTTGTGGCCAGGTGGTGGGGAGGACAGGGGGTTGCAGCCAGGTGAAGGGGAGAACAGGGGGGTTGCAGCCAGGTGGTGGGAAGGACAGGGGGTTGCAGCCAGGTGAAGGGGAGGTCAGGGGGTTGCAGCCAGGTGGTGGGAAGGACAGTGAGGTTGCAGCCAGGTGAAGGGGAGGACAGGGGGGTTGCAGCCAGGTGGTGGGAAGGACAGGGGGTTGCAGCCAGGTGAAGAGGAGGACAGAGGGTTTGCTGCCAGGTGAAGGGGAGGACAGGGGGGTTGCAGCCAGGTGGTGGGAAGGACAGGGGGGTTGCAGCCAGGTGAAGGGGAGGACAGGGGGGTTGCAGCCAGGTGGTGGGAAGGACAGTGGGGTTGCAGCCAGGTGAAGGGGAGGACAGGGGGGTTGCAGCCAGGTGAAGGGAGGACAGTGGGGTTGCAGCCAGGTGAAGGGGAGGACAGAGGGGTTGCAGCCAGGTAAAGGGGAGGACAGGGGGGTTGCAGCCAGGTGGTGGGAGTGACAGGGGGTTGCAGCCAGGTGAAGGGGAGGACAGGGGGTTGCAGCCAGGTGGTGGGAAGGACAGTGGGGTTGCAGCCAGGTGAAGGGGAGGACAGGGGGGTTGCAGCCAGGTGAAGGGAGGACAGTGGGGTTGCAGCCAGGTGAAGGGGAGGACAGAGGGGTTGCTGCCAGGTGAAGGGGAGGACAGGGGGGTTGCAGCTAGGTGAAGGGGAGGACAGAGGGTTTGCAGCCAGGTGGAAGGGAGGACAGGGGGTTGCAGCCAGGTGAAGGGGAGGACAGGGGTTGCAGCCATGTGAAAGGGAGGACAGGGTGTTGCAGCTAGGTGAAAGGAAGGACAGGGGGTTGCAGCCAGGTAAAGGGGAGGACAGAGGTGTTGCAGCCAGGTGAAGGGGAGGACAGGGGGGTTGCAGCCAGGTGGTGGGAAGGACAGGGGGTTGCAGCCAGGTGAAGGGGAGGACAGGGGGTTGCAGCCAGGTGGTGGGAAGGACAGGGGGGTTGCAGCCAGGTGAAGGGGAGGACAGGGGGGTTGCAGCCAGGTGAAGGGGAGGACAGGGGGGTCACAGCCAGGTGAAGGGGAGAACAGGGGGCTGCAGCCAGGTGAAGGGGAGGACAGGGGGTTGCAGCCAGGTGAAGGGGAGGGCAGGAGAGTTGCGGCCAGGTGAAGGGGAGGGCAGGGGAGTTGTGGCCAGGTGGTGGGGAGGACAGGGGGGTTGCAGCCAGGTGAAGGGGAGGACAGGGGGGTTGCAGCCAGGTGGTGGGAAGGACAGGGGGTTGCAGCCAGGTGAAGGGGAGGACAGGGGGTTGCAGCCAGGTGGTGGGAAGGACAGAGGGGTTGCAGCCAGGTGAAGGGGAGGACAGGGGGGTTGCAGCCAGGTGGTGGGAAGGACAGGGGGGTTGCAGCCAGGTGGTGGGAAGGACAGGGGGTTGCAGCCAGGTGAAGAGGAGGACAGAGGGTTTGCTGCCAGGTGAAGGGGAGGACAGGGGGGTTGCAGCCAGGTGGTGGGAAGGACAGGGGGGTTGCAGCCAGGTGAAGGGGAGGACAGGGGGGTTGCAGCCAGGTGGTGGGAAGGACAGTGGGGTTGCAGCCAGGTGAAGGGGAGGACAGGGGGGTTGCAGCCAGGTGAAGGGAGGACAGGGGGGTTGCAGCCAGGTGAAGGGGAGGACAGAGGGGTTGCAGCCAGGTAAAGGGGAGGACAGGGGGGTTGCAGCCAGGTGGTGGGAGTGACAGGGGGTTGCAGCCAGGTGAAGGGGAGGACAGGGGGTTGCAGCCAGGTGGTGGGAAGGACAGTGGGGTTGCAGCCAGGTGAAGGGGAGGACAGGGGGGTTGCAGCCAGGTGAAGGGAGGACAGTGGGGTTGCAGCCAGGTGAAGGGGAGGACAGAGGGGTTGCTGCCAGGTGAAGGGGAGGACAGGGGGGTTGCAGCTAGGTGAAGGGGAGGACAGAGGGTTTGCAGCCAGGTGGAAGGGAGGACAGGGGGTTGCAGCCAGGTGAAGGGGAGGACAGGGGTTGCAGCCATGTGAAAGGGAGGACAGGGTGTTGCAGCTAGGTGAAAGGAAGGACAGGGGGTTGCAGCCAGGTGAAGGGGAGGACAGAGGTGTTGCAGCCAGGTGAAGGGGAGGACAGAGGTGTTGCAGCCTGGTGAAGGGGAGGACAGGGTGGTTGCAGCCAGGTGGAAGGGAGGACAGGGGGTTTGTAGCCAGGTGGAAGGGAGGACAGGGGAGTTGCAGCCAGGTGGAAGGGAGGACAGGGGAGTTGCAGCCAGGTGGAAGGGAGGACAGGGGGTAGCAGCCAGTTGGTAGGGGGAGATAAGTTCTTACCTTGGATGATAATAATGGAATCACTGGCTTCCTCCACCCTACAGCCTCATGGTCACTCTTCTTCTCTCTTCCCCCCCTCGTGCTCGGCATGTTGGGGGCTGCAGTCCTCTCAGGGAATCATCCTGGGGCCTGCTGGTACTACATGTCCCATAATCCTCTTAGTTGTGTTTTACCAGCCATTGGCTCTGAATGTAGCCAATAGCATCAGGCATTGCCTGGTGAATGAGAGTTACTGGGCTCAAGGAGGAGAGGGAGGGGTTTGAAATCCCCCTCAAGTGCAGCTCTTCCAGTGTCCCTTCACAGAGAGCCTGTCAGCAACAGACGCAACGAACGCAGCACTGCAAGCCAGATTATGAATAGCACCAGCGGATGGAGCCTTTCCTGACAGTACCCCCCTCAAAGGAGCAGCCTCTGGACGCTCCAACTATCTGTTGCCGAGGAAAGTCCAAAGTGACAAACTGGGCAATGGGTAAAGTCATATTGGATTGAATAGGCTGGGCAGCAGACAGAAGCTCATCAGGCTGGGCAGCAAACAGAAGCTCATCAGGTTGGGCAGCGAGCAGGAACTCATCAGGCTGAAAGGTAGGCACATCGGGCTGGAAGACGCCGGGATGAAAGACGGGCACCGGGACACCAGGAAGAAAGAAGGGTACTGGGACGTCAGGAAAAAAGATGGGCACCGGGACGCCAGGAAAAAAGACGGGCGGGAACACCTCCGGCTGGGCGGCAGACGGGAACACCTCCGGCTGAGCGGCAGATGGGAACACCTCTGGCTGGGCGGCAGATGGGAACACCTCCGGCTGGGCGGCAGATGGGAACACCTCCGGCTGGGCGGCAGATGGGAACACCTCCGGCTGGGCGGCAGACGGGAACACCTCCGGCTGGGTGGCAGACAGTGGCACAACAAGTTGGGCGGTTGGCACTGAAACGTCAGGCGGGGCAACTGGCACTGAAATGTCAGGCGGGGCAACTGGCACGTCAGGCTGGACAACTGGCATATCAGGCTGGACAACTGGCACAACAGGCTGGACAACTGGCACAACAGGCTGGGCAGTTGGCACTGGAACAGGCTGGGCAGTTGGCACTGGAACAGGCTGGGCAGTTGGCACCGGAACAGGCTGGGCAGTTGGCACCGGAACAGACTGGGCACTTGGCCCCGGAACAATAGGCTGGGTAGCTGGCACTGGAACAATAGGCTGGGTAGCTGGAACAATAGGCTGGGCAGCTGGAACAATAGGCTGGGCAGCTGGCACCGGAACAATTGGCTGGGCTGCTGGCACTGGAACAGACTGGGCAGCAGGCACTGGAACAATAGGCTGGGTAGCTGGCACTGGAACAATAGACTGGGTAGCTGGAACAATAGGCTGGGCAGCTGGCACTGGAACAATAGGCTGGGCAGCTGGCACTGAAACAGACTGGGCAGCTGGCACTGGAACAGACTGGGCAGCTGGCACTGGAACAGACTGGGCAGCTGGCACAATAGGCTGGGTAGCTGGCACTGGAACAATAGGCTGAGCAGCTGGCACTGGAACAATAGGCTGGGTAGCTGGCACTGGAACAGACTGGGCAGCTGTCACTGGAACAGACTGGGCAGCTGGCACTGGAACAATAGGCTGGGTAGCTGGCACTGGAACAATAGGCTGGGTAACTGGCACTGGAACAACAGGCTGGGCAGCTGGCACTGGAACAATAGGCTGGGTAGCTGGCACTGGAACAATATGCTGGGTAGCTGGCACTGGAACAACAGGCTGGAACTGGAACAATAGGATGGGCAGCTGGCACTGAAACAATAGGCTGGGCAGCTGTCACTGGAACAGACTGGGCAGCTGGCACTGGAACAGACTGGGCAGCTGGCACTGGAACAATAGGCTGGGTAGCTGGCACTGGAACAACAGGCTGGGCAGCTGGCACTGGAACAATAGGCTGGGCAGCTGGCACTGGAACAATAGGCTGGGCAGCTGGCACTGGAACAGGCTGGGCAGCTGGTACTGGAACACACTGGGCAGCTGGCACTGAAACAGACTGGGCAGCTGGCACAATGGTGTGGGTCGGGAAGTATTTCCGCTTCTTTTTAGATTTAGTCACTGCAGGCCTGTTAACAGGAGGGATGTATGAAAGGGATGGAGTTACGTAGGAGGAAGGGTTGGAATGTGGCAGGGACACAGGAACAGTGACTGGAGGAGGTTTTCGTGGATTTGTTACAGGTGGATTAAAGGCAGGGTAGGTACAATTAGTAGAAACTGGGTAGTAATATTTGGTAGGATGCGGAATTATCTGGGCTGGGGTTGCCATTGGTGATGGACAGATGGATCCTTGGGAAGGCAGGTGGTTAATAGCAGGGCTGGAATGCAGTGGCTTGGCTGGAATCAGGAGGTCTGACCATGCCTGCAGCACAGGTTGAACAAAAGCAGGTTCACACACACCTTGTCTAATCAGAGACTGCACAGAACTAATACACTTAGATAACTTTTGCTGGGGACAAGAAGAATAATGCTCATCAAAAGACACCAGATCATCCTCTAATAACCACACTAGGGATTCAACTTGGTCATGACTGAAGGGGGAGATAAATCGTCACTACTGTCAGGAATAAATGACAGGGCTGGCTTTACACACAACCAAATTAATGCCTGAACATCATCAAAAGTCATGTAACTCTGATCCACACAGAAATTAGCTGATCAGATAGTTTCCATTAGCTGGTCACTAGTCTAACCCTCCAAAACCTGGCGACAATACCCCTCATCCTCTTCTGCCAGCAGAGAAAAGTAAAGGATTTCATTGTAATCCATGTTTAGAACAACGCACTACACCAGGGTGGTTCCTAAATGCAGTCACATCTGATCAAGGGATGGCCCTGGTATACTGTCAGGAGAGCTAATAGATCAGTTCTGTGTGACTGCACAGAGGAGACCAACAATGTAAGTAGTGAAGTAAAAAGGTGTTTATTTACAAACCAAGTGGGGACAACCAGTGCAATAAACAGCAAACAGCATATACAATCAAAGGGAGATACCGTATTCATAAACAAAGCCAGGCCGAGGTCATACACGTGGGATGTTAGCAGATGGGTGAGGATGGGACAGAACAGAGCAGGGAGCGGATGGATGGACAGGCTGCGGAGTAGGATTCCAGGGAAGACAGGAACCAGGAAACAGAGCAGAAAAGTCCAGGCAGGGATCAGGATCAAGGATCAGAATCAGGGTCCAGAATCAGGGTCCAGAATACAGGCTCAGGTCTGGAAGATAGGACGATACCAGGGCGAGCTCTGCTTGAACTCGCCGGGTATAAATAGAGATGATGATTGAGTTCAGGTCACAGCTGAGCGCTGCAGGAAGGGCTGTATGCTCCCTACTGCCAGGATCCATCCGCTGGTGGAGGTCAGTACTGCGTCCCAAAGGTGATATACCAGGAGGGGGAAGTTCTCCTGACAGCTCCAAACTGCCAGGAGACCCCTGCTGGTGGAACGCAGCTCTGCAAGCCAGATTATGAATAGCACCAGCGGATGGAGCCTTTCCTGACAAATGGTCTACCCATTAAGACTTCAAAAGGAGAGTATCCTGTCTTTTTAGAGGGTGTCATTCTTACCTCGGCTAGTATAGCTGGTAGGACCTTCTTCCAATTTGCATACGTACCTGCAGTGGCCTTCCTGATCTTATCTTTAATGGTTCTGTTCACTATTTCCACTATACCTGAACTCTGGGGGTGGTAAGGAATATGAAACTTCCATTCTATTTTCAGTATTTTTACTAGATCTTGAAAAACTTTGGCCACAAATGCAGGGCCATTGTCTGAGTTGATCTGAAATGGGCATCCCCATCTGGGAATGATTTCCTGTGTGAGAATTTTTACTACTGTTTGTGCATATTCCTTTGTTGTTACAAACACTTCTATCGATCTTGAGAACATGTCCACGATTACTAGCAAATATTCCTGTTTTTTACCTAGCTTGGGCATGTGTGTAAAATCAATTTGTAAATGAGTGAATGGTGTAGATGGATATATCAGATGTTCATGTTTTGCCTTGTGAGGGTTCCTGGGATTATTCCGAATGCATGTGATGCATCTGAAAACATATGCCTTAACGAGAGAGGGAAGACCTGGAATGTAAAAATCCTTATCCAAAAGTTCACATGTGACTTTCCACCCTCTGTGACCTATGCCATGGTATTGTGAAATAAAAATGGGTGCGCTGGCTACAGGGATACATGGTCTCCCCTCTTGGCAGACAAGGCCAGTTTCTCGGCTTGTCTGCACACCTATTTTGGTCCATTGCTGGATGTCTTGGTCTGTGGCATATGCTTGGAGGTCATGCAATGTTTGATCTAGTAGTGGGATTTCAGGTGAGAGCAATGGCATTTGGATGTCTGCTGGCTGTGTGGATGCTGCTTCCATTGCTGCTTTGTCAACTAAGGCATTGCCTTTGGCTATGCCATTTTGTTGCCCTGTATGTGCCCTACAGTGTAGTGTGGTTGCATGTCCTAGAGTAAATGATGTAGCCATTTCCACCACCATCACACAGGATACCAGAGCTGCTCTGAGACACGCCAGCATGCCCTGCACTGGTATAGGCACAACCATTGGGGGAAAAAACAATAGGGCACAGTTTGCCAGGATTGGCTGTGTCTCCTCATCCACAAGGACGCTAAAAAATATACTTGTTAAATCAATCACAGAAAAATACTCTGCATCGGGTGGTATGGAGATAAGAGAGTGATTGGCACATCAATCACTATAGGCACACACCAGGTTATTTACCGCTCAAAGGTCTTGAACAAATCTATAACTGCCACCCTGCCTGATAATGGGCACTCATAGCTTTCTCACTTATTACATCGAAACATCCCGCTGCTTCTTTCTGTATTAAAGTTTCCTGAAATTGGTCAATCGTCTTTGTGGTCCAATCAGATATCATCTGTTTGACCATCAAGGCAAACTGGGGTTTTAGATTATTCATATAAGTTTGAATAAACAAACCTCCCAAATCAGTAGCTGTAGCTAATCCAGCTTCTGTTGTCCAATTTTCATGAAACCTTTTCCAGAACTCTACAGTTTCTCCAGACTTTTGTTTGCATGCTATGGCAGTAGGAAGGGAACTTTTATTTTTAAATACATTCATCATTTCAGCCTCTAATTCTGTCCACATGGTGCTATTACCTGCTACTGTGTTTAACCCATATGCTCCCGCATTTCGAGTGTCCATAATGTTTATGCTTGGAACATTTACCCAGTTCCAGGAACTGGTGTGTCCTATAATGCCATCAATGATAAGGCGCATGTCTTCCTGTGTGTAATTTCTACCCTTACATGCCTTTTTAAGTAAGTTAAAGTACCTCCTGCAGAGGCGGTGGGTTTGGGGCAATGTTTCACTATCCTAACTATGTTTCTGGTCATAATCTTTCTTACTTACATTACATTTGATGTGCTTTTTCTGTTTCATATTTTCCCTCGGGAACCAATATGGGGCATATTTTAACCAATTTTCTGCTCCCTTTTCCATATAATCCATATCCCATTGAGGGTCCCGGGGTACCAAGGGAGAGATCTCTTATCCTGGGGAAAGGGGTCTACACTGTGTAAGGCTGTGGTCCATCCCACTTAAATTGAAACCCATGGGTCTATAAGTTCATAATTAGTACCACAAATTTTAGCTACAAAATCCTTACATATTTCCCCTGGGTTGGGTGGAGGGGGAGGACCTTCTTTACCTTGTTTCTGACCCATATTGACAGTGGGAGACGACTTACTTACCACAGTCTTCTAAACAAAACAACAAATTATTCTTATACTTCTATGCGACGGAAAGAAAATGCAAAGTTTTTTTAGGGCTGTTGGAATCTTTTTCCTCATTAACCACTTAATTTTCCTTCCCAAAAGGAATGTCTATATGCAGTACTGCTTATTTTTTGTGGGTTTACCTTTGTGGGTTTACCCTTTTGTTGTGGGTTTACCAAAAACCCTTCTTGTGGGTTTAACAAAAACCCCTTTAGTAACCTCCTGGCGTGGTTCTTATCCCCTACTATTTTTTATGGTTCTAAAAAGCTTTAATCAGAGCTGAGGAAAGAAAATATTTAGTCAATAAAGACAAAAAATTCTTACCTCAGTTAATTTAGCTTTTTCCCGGACGAAGCTCCTATCTGTAAGGTGAATTTCTTTTGTAAGACCACCCACGGCAGGTTTTAGGTTCAATGAAAGAAAGACTTCCGCAAGCCCCACAGGAAACAAGCAAGCTTTGTGATCATATCATATCTGCCTTTTACTCAGTATTCCTTCCCGTATTTATACAGTTTAACCACTGGACCACCAGCCGCCGTCAAATAACGGCGGCAAGGTGGTTGCTTAACTCTGGGATCACGTTATATAACGTGGGGGGGAGTGGGGGCTTCAGGAGGAGTGGGTGGGACTTCCTGTCCCACTTCCTCCTTCCGCCGAGGGGCTGGTTAGGCGATTAAGCCTAATCGCCTACAGCAGCCCCTCCGTGTAGGCTATCGCCTAGGACACGTGACAGGTCCTAGGCGATAGCCTGTCCAATCGAATAGTGCAGTGGGTGCCCGGCCGTGAAGCCAAAAGCTGTCACGGCCGGGTACCCACAGTTAGAATGAAGATGCCGGCCGGGGAGGGTGGAAGAGGAGCGGATCCCCGGCCGGTGCGTCGCTGGAACGCTGGAGCAGGTAAGTGTATGTTTATTAAAAGCCAGCAGCTACACTTTTTGTAGCTGCTAACTTTTAATAAACATACATTTTGGCTGGAACACCCCTTTAATATATGGATGTGAACTGAAAAATATGTTTTATGAGTTTACACAAGAATTGTAGCAGTATACTTTATCTTAAACAAACATGAGCCAAGATTGAAGTCTATACATACAAAACTAGGTGAAAGGTTTCTACACATCAACATTTAGGCTTCATGTGTAGGTTATATTTAATCTTCCATTTTAAACAGTGACATGGCATCTTGAAATTAAAATGGAGGTTGTCATACTATGTTTATTACAGTTAATAGAAATTTTTTTGTTCATAACTTAAGTAACATATCACTCTTAATAGAACAATGGAAAGTTATGAAAAGAGTGTAAAATATATTTCCAAAGAGCTAAAATAATATTTGAGCACAAATATGGAAATATATCATTGCATTATTTACTTATTTTAATAATAATAATTTACATTATTATTATTATTATTATAAATAATTATTGATATTAGTCATCATTATGTTATACATTTAAAAAAACAAAAAAAAAACTATACCATTATTTTAAGATTTTGAATAGATAGATCTAAGAGGAGTTAAAAGTAAAGAGAAAAGCATTTAGAAGGAGAAATATTTCTAGCTGCTTCAGTTCTGAGGAATATTGTGTCCGTTCATTTGATACAAGTTGAAGCAATTGAGATACGATTGTGATTATGTGTGTATTAAATAATTTTAGTATGATTAATTATAATTCAACGGGGACTGTTAGAATATTATTTCAAATTCATAATTTGGCAATTCATAATTTATGGCAAGCTTGCAAAACATATTTGGTTTTATGATTAATCATAGTAATTAGGTATGAGTGAATGACCTTGATTGATTCATATGACATAATTCTTCAATCTAAAGCTGAGCTTTGCTAGATATTTCTGGTCAGCCAATTTGAGAATGACATATAAGGAATCCTGGTGTAGGGTGACAAGAATAGAGATTCAGAGTAGATCTGTATTTACATAGTGATATCAATAATATACTAGTTCATATCTATTGTTAAGCTAGTTTAGTAAAATCGTATTTATACTAGTATGTATTGGTATATAGTTACTTAATGAAGTTATAGCTTTATAGCTGATAATATATGTTTTATGACGTTATATCATCAAGCACACTACTCTAAGTATAGAGTGCCACATGTGTGCCTGTCAATCAAACTCCATACGACTCTGTGCTAAGATCTTCATATTGCTGAACATAGCAGAAATTAATGTGCCAGGGGGCGTGGCCAGGCAGCGGATGTAGCCGGACGCATCTTCAGCTCCTCTCCGCCGAATCTCCTGAACTAATCCTGCTACACTACCCGGCTCACCTGCTACAATGGCCCGATCGCTGCTGTACGGTCCCCGGAGTGTCCCGGTGCCGTCTGAGTCCCGATCTGCGAAAGATGCCCGCATCTAACCCGCCACACGCGGCCCGACCCGGAGACAGCATGCCAGGCCAAAATGGCGCCCAGGCCCAGCGCACGCCAAAGGAGAGGCACAAGGAGGGGGCGGAAAGACTGTTCTCCAGGGTGCTTGTTCCAGACCCTAGCACTAACCCAGGACTGCAGGGGGGATCATCGAGTGGCTCCTCGGACGCGGATGACACTGTCCCCCTGGAGGATGGATGCGGATCAGGGTTCCTTTGGAACGCAGTGAGTACTCCTGATGACACCCCCATTAGGCCGCAGGCCTCCACCAGTCCTGCCTCGGAAGATGAACCCTCTCTAAGAGACATATTCATGGCCATAACCTCCTGTAACACCTCCATTGCTGCCCTGGCCACAGATATTAAAGGAGTCAAAGCAGAAATAACTTTCTTGAGACAGGATGCACAAAAGCTGAGGGAAAGGACCTCTGCAGTGGAGGGGAGAGTGAGCTCCATTGAGGATGATATGGCTCCCATGCAGAGGGACCTCACATACAACAACCACCTACTTATACAGCATTCATCTCGATTGGAAGAATTGGAGAATAGGATGAGAAGGAATAACGTGAGGTTAGTGGGTCTGCCTGAGAGGGCTGAAGGGAAGAATCCTGTTGAATTTATTGAAAACTGGCTGATAACTGCGTTTGGCAAAGAAGTGTTCACCCCATTGTTTTCCGTGGAGAGGGCTCACAGAGTTCCAGCTAGGCCTCCTCCTCCAGGAGGCCCTCCCAGACCCTTCCTCTTCAAACTGCTCCATTATAAAGATAGAGATGCTATACTACATAATGCCAGAGTCAAGCCTGCAGCTATGAGAGTTGATAATGCTAAGATCTCCTTTTTCCCTGATTTCTCTGCTGAACTGCAAAAACACCGTGCTAAGTTCCTTGATGTCAGAAATTAATGTGCCATACAAGGGTCTAGTTCTGGACAGTTTAGTATGCTAACCAGCAGACATGTCTTCTCGCACACGCGCCGAATGGTTTTGAAGCATGCGCGGAAGTGTTTTACTTCCTGGTGCGGTGACGTGGCAGCGTCAACGTCACCGCCACGTCACCGACACGTCAGCGCGCTGTCTGCTGGCGGGGATTTTGGTTTGCTCGTGTGTACACATGAGCAAACCAAAATCCAAGCAGACAGATCTTTTCAAATCGGTCGGTCCGACCGATTTGAACAGATAGATTGCCTCGTGTGTACGAGGCCTAAGAATGTCATTTCCTGCTTCTTCTTCACTTGGGATCAGACAAAGATGGAGCCTGAGACAGCACACATACTTTCAGAAGCTTGCTACAGCACTATTGATTCAATTCCATATATTTTTATCTACGCTAAACTTGCCCCCCCCCCCACCGCCGCCGAAACGCCAATGCCGCATACCGCAAAGCCCTAGCTGCCGCGTTAATCCCTGTGCGGGAACATTACAGGCAGCTTTCGTTTGAATAGTTGTAATCCCCGCCGCACCGTGTATAGACACTACCCCTTCCTCAGGATTGGACAGATCTGTCCAATCCCGAGCAAGGGGGAGTGTCTTTACACGCCGGGGATTACAACTATTCAAATGAAAGCTGCCTGTAATGTTCCCGCATGGGGATTAACGCGGCGGCGGCGGCATCATCATCTTCTAGGTATGGGGGACATGGCTGCAATATGTGGGGGGACATGGCTGCAATATATGGGGGGACATGGCTGGATATATGTGGGGGGACATGGCTGGATGTATGTGGGGGAACATGGCTGCAATATGTGGGGGACATGGCTGCAATATATGGGGGGACATGGCTGGATATATGTGGGGGGACATGGCTGCAATATGTGGGGGGACATGGCTGCAATATATGGGGGGACATGGCTGCAATATATGGGGGGACATGGCTGGATATATGTGGGGGGACATGGCTGGATATATGTGGGGGGACATGGCTACAATATGTGGGGGACATGGCTGCAATATGTGGGGGGACATGGCTGCAATATATGGGGGGACATGGCTGAATATATGTGGGGGACATGGCTGTTTTAAAAAGAAGTGTCGGTATTCGGTATCGGCGAGTACATGAAAAAAAGTATTGGTACTTGTACTCGGTCCTAAAAAAGTGGTATCGGGACAACCCTATTGAACTTTATACTATTTTTCATTGTGTTTATGATGCTACCTGTGTGTTAATAAACTGACACGTAATTTTCAAGTCGACCCGACTATGAATACTGTTCATTCAGAAACGCCCTTGAGCTACAAGAATATTAGATATTATTGACTATTCTTCACTGTGTTCACACTACGAGAGGTTTCTCAGCGCTGCAGTTCCTCTGAGCTCCACAAGGTGGTGATCTCACCTCTACCAAGACAGTAATTCTCTATGGAATACAGACAGGAAGTGATGTCAGGTACAGACAGGAAGTTCCGGGTGAGAGGTAAGTCGGGAAGAAGTAGAGAGAAGACGTTGCTGGAAGAGGCAGCAGAGGAGGTAATAAGATCTTATTTTCTTTTTACACCCAGTAACCCCGTCATGTCTGTCCTCTTCCTCCATAGTCACTGTGATGTCTTTTATCTCCAGCAGGTGATGATACACACACATATATAGTGTGGAGACCTAGATTAACCCCTTCAGGGGGATCAGTTGATGATTAATATATCTTCCCTCCAAAGCTGGCCATAGATGGTTCAGTTTTATATTTCATCCAGCAGGCAGAGAGGAAAAAACTGAAGGTATTCCCCCATCCACACATTGGAGGGGGATGGGGGAATCCTCCCCTCTGCACTATTGTATTCTGACAATGGGGGGCGCTCCTCCGCTCTCAGAATACACAGATCAGTGATGAAGCTATTGGCTGCAGCTGCTGATCAAATTACTTTTTTATCCGGCAGTGACCACACATGGATGGAAATGTGACCGATCCCTGCTGAATTTCCATGTAGCCATGGTCACCCTTTGAGGCTTCTTCCCCTCCCCCTCATCCCCTTCATTATGTAAGGAGAATTGGGTAAATGGGATTGTACGATATTATTATTGTTATATTTTTTTGGTTTAACTGGATAGACCATAACTGACAAACTATGTAACATCCACCCATAACTGACAACTGGACACGGTTTGCTGTCACTGTGTCTGTGTGTCTTTTGGTGTCACTTTCACCATCTGTTCCCCGTCTCCATCATTATGATCTTTGTGTTGCTCTGTAGTGTCTTACCAAAGTTTTTTATGTGCTGATCTTATCTTTACAATTCTGCTTGTCTGACTTTTAGATGTGAAAAGTCTGCTCTGATTGTTATCCATCCTTATATTGACTTGTGATTCATTACCGTATTTATCGGCATATACCGCGCACTTTTTTCAGTTTGAACTGAGCTGCCGACATATACCGAGTGCAGTACACTTGGGTACATTCGGCCAGGCTTGGCTTCGCTCGTGCTCACGCATAAACGTCACAGAGCGTGAGCACGAGCTAAGCCGAGCCTGGCCGAATGTACCCAAGTGTACTGCACTCGGTATATGTCGGCGGAGTTGTTCAAACTGAGCGCGTGAAGCTGGAATTCGACTCAAGGCATCGCTGGAGAAGCCGGGAGGACACCACTGGAGCCGAAGACGGACGCCGGACCGGACGCTGCGCAAGACACCAAAACTGTAAGTACTAAAAGTTTTTTTTTTTTACAGGTCCACATTAGGGGTGCGCGCTATACACCAGAGCGCGCAATACCCCGATAAATACGGTAATTAACCGCTTCAATACTGGGCACTTTCGCCCCTTTCTGCTCAGGACAGTTTTGAGCTTTCAGCGCTCTTACACTTTGAATGACAATTGCGCAGTCATGCTATGTTGTACCCAAACTTTTTATAATTTCTTCCCACAAATAGAGATCAAATACCACCAAAAGTGGTGGTATTTGATCACCTCTGCGATTTTTTTTTTTTTTTTTTTGCTAAACAAACTAAAAATTTTTTTTATTTCTGTTATAAGATTTTGCTTTCTACTTTACCGACGGGCATTGATGAGGAGGCACTGATATGTAGAATTGAAGGGCACTGATGGGCACTGATAGGTAGCACTGATGGACACTGACAGGTGGCATTGATGGACAGGTGTTAATGATGGGCACTGATTGGCACTGTGATGGACGTTGATTGGCACTATGGTGGGCACTGATTTGTACTGTGGTTGGCACTTTATTGGGCACTGAAAGGGTGTTATGTTAGGGCACAGACTGGGCACCGATTAGTGGCTGATTTGTGCAATTGATGGGGGCTGTGCTGATGATTAGCACAGACCCCCTCTCTGACAGGGAGAGCCGCCTATTGGCTCTCCCTGTCAGCACGAACCGAGGAATGCCGTTTACCAGCACTTCCTGGTTCATGCTGTGATCAGCTGTGATTGGTCACAGCTGATCACGTGGTAAGAAGCCTCTGTCAGAGGCTTCTTACCACGATCAGAGATGCGGTGTGTCACACTGATATGCCACACTTGCGATCGCCACGCTGCGCGCAACTTATGCGCAAGCGCCAGCATGTTATCCTGCTGGACGTCATATGGCAGCCAGTCAGGATAACAGAACCACTTCCCGGCCATCATTCTGCATACAGGGGGCAGGAAGTGGTGGCTAAAAAAAAACACTGTGGGGTCAGCACGTCGCTAGGGTACTTCCTTTAGTGATTCTTTCTCTAAGTGAGTCTTTATACAAGTGATCTATACAATAAAGCTCTGCACTCCAGTGATTGCACAAAGTGAACAGACATAGCAAACTGCACTTAGAAGTACTAAATAAGCTGCAGGTGACCCGTCTCTCTATTCAGCTCTCTTTCCACTCTGTAACATGTGCTCTCTACCACTTGTGTCCTCTTCTCCACCCCACACCTTATATATATATATATATATATCACCCTCCTTTCTGTCCTCTCCCTATTACTGCACTCACCAACTCCTGATACTTCTACACCTACATGCTGATAAATCCTCCAGGACACTGGGCCATGTCCCTTCATAGAAATCACACTCCCACATCACCTCCCTCACCCTTCTGCTTCTCCTAACCTCTGGTGACATATCCCCAAACTCTGGGCCTCCATCATTTAACTGTGCCCAACACTCCCATCACCCGACACCCTCTGGCAACAGCCACAATCCACAGAACTTGATTTCCATTCCTCTTCTGCCCAAAACCAGCTCCCTCTTCTCCTGCGCTCTCTGGAATTCCCCGCTCTGCCTGCAACAAACTCGCCTCCCTCCACAACCTCTTTATCACAAATTCCCTTTACCTACTTGTCATTAAAGAAACCTGGCTTCATGAATCCGACACTGCTTCCCCCGCTTCCCTCTCCCATGGTGGCCTTTTCTCGACTCACTCCTCCAGAACCAGTGTATGGAAGGGAGGCAGAGTGAGAATCCTTCTAGCCCCACACAGCACCTTTACCCACCTCCTTCTCTGACATTCTCCTCTTTTGAGGTCCATTGTATTTGTCTATTTTCTTCAGTTTCTCTAAGAACTGCTGTAATCTACCGGCCCCCTGGACTGGTATCAACCTTCTTGGGTGACTTCTCTGCCTGGCAACCCTACTTTCTCTCTTCTGAAATCCCCACAATTATTCTCTGTAAGGCTCATCCACCTTACATACCACTCATCGTCTGCCACCCCTTTCTAACAATCCATCCATTGGCTGCCATTTACCCAACAAATTAAATTCAAAATACAAACAATAACTGACAAAGCCATCTGCAACTCAGCCCACACCTACATCACTAACCTAGTCTCACCATACCAATCAAATCATTCTCTTCATTCCTCCCAAGTCCTTCTGCTCTCTAGCTCTTCTGTCACCTCCTCCCATGCTCACCTCCAGGACTTTACCGAGCCTCTCCCATCCTATGGAACTCCATACCCCAATCTGTCTGACTATCTCCTATTCTGTTTGCTTTTAGATAATCCCTGAAAACCCTCCTTTTCAGAGAAGCCTATCCTGTCCACACCTAACATCTGTACATTTATTTTCTCCTTCAGCTCATCTTCCACAGTTATCATCTTTTGTATTATGTGACCCTTCCTCCTAGATTGTAGTCACTAATGAGCAGGGCCCTCTGATTCATCCTGTGCTGTGCAAATTGTTGGTGCTTTATAAATCCTGTATAATAATAATGTGTTCCCATGGGGGTAGTAGTTCTTAAATGTCCAGCAACCCTCCTATTACCCCTCTCACATCCACATCCTATTATTGTGTGACCAATACCATCCAAATAATTCTTTCATTTACTAAAGTTATCCATTTTCAAGGAGACCTGTATAGATCAAATGACGACACCAATGAGGATGAAGGAGGACCGGAGTCACATGACTGAGAAGATACTAAACCTAACCCTGGAGATCATCTACCTGCTGACCGGAGAGGTGAGGAGGATTCTGGGAGGTCACATGACATCCCTCTTATCTCTATAATAAAACACAGACCTGACCGGAGAGGTGAGGAGGATTCTGGGAGGTCACATGACATCACTCTTATCTCTCTCTTAATAAAACACAGACCTGGTCAAAGAGGTGAGGAGGATTCTGGGAGGTCACATGACATCACTCTTATCTATTAATAAAACACAGACCTGACCGGAGAGGTGAGGAAGATTCTGGGATTCTAACATGATATTCCTATTGGTTCCTCAATACAGAGATTTCCTCTTGTGAAGTCAGGTGGTCATATGACCATCACAGTGCCTCCATGTGACTCCCTAAAACCTGAGAGACACAACATAGAGAAGATTCTAGAAGTCACCAAGAAGATGATGGAGCTGCTGACAGGAGAGGTGAGTGGTGCTGGGAAATATTTTTTGTAATTGTATTTTTATTGAATTTCACAAAAAAAGAAGTTACATCCCTTGTATGTCACAAAACAATAGTGGAGAATAGTCAATAGTTTGAATTACGCAACCATCATAAACAGCATGACTAGGGTATATAGATATTGCAGTGTGAAGAGGGTATATAGGTATTACAGCATGAAGAGTGTATATAGGTATTACAGTGTGAAGAGGGTATATAGGTGTAACGGTCACCACCGTTTACAACCTTCCATCCACCCACGACAAGCTTATCCGACACTCCACAATCCAGCAGACATGATCCATTCCATTTCCCATAATCAAGACGAGACTCCACTCTGTACTTGTTCCAAAAATGAATGAATACTTTATTGTTTTCTTAGCTTGCCTATATATCCAGTACTGCATATTAAAGTTAATCACAGGACAATGCAATCTCCACCCCCCTCATCACACACTATGGCTAATTACTATGCAGACATTTCGGCACCGATACTAACGAGACACATCACATTCCTTTATCAATAGAATTCAAACACAATACAATCACACAATGGTTTTCCCTTCAACCCACATCTCCGGACAGACGGACCGTCTCCAAATGAAAGGGACCCACACCTGAGCAGCAATACATTCCTTTGTTAAACATAATTGAACATAATTGACATGCTAATTAAATACATCTGAAGAGAGACATGTGATCTTGAATACACAGTCTTTTAGTGTAAACACAGAGGAATGAGTCACTGTCTTGTTGACCTGGTCAGGTCAACCTTAACCAACACTTGTAATATCTCAAGACATCCTGCAATATAAAGTATCAATAATGTCCCATCTCATGTAATACATGAAGTATGATTTTATTAGCCACCCTACGCCCAAAAGGGCACAGGGTGGACTTAGACCCAAGAGTTATTAGTGCCGCTGGCACAGGAGTATCTCTCATCCTTCCAAAGTCTCTGGTTGTCACGGGTCATCCCGTTACAATAGGTATTACAGTGTGAAGAGGGTATAATAGGTATTACAGTGTGAAGAGGGTATATAGGTATTACAGCATGAAGAGGGTATATAGGTATTACAGCATGAAGGTGGTTGTAATGGGAGTCACTTTTGGCACAGATTGAGCCAGGAAATAATGGACATATCTTGAATTGGTTTAGCATGGAACAGTAATCCACAATATATTCCTTAATGTCTAGAAGAATAATACAAGTTGTGACTCATTCAATGTGGGGACACATACTTTTGAGGTGTTAATTGAGGCGGGCTCCTAAGATATTTCATTGTCTATTGTGTGATGCTAATGACACTGTATTGTGTGAAAGTTCTATTATTGATAGATATGTGTTGGCAGTCTGACTTCTCAGGTGTAGTGGATTAGCATGTCACTTACGTCTACAAAAGAATGTGCATTATGTCGCAGGTGAATAGCTTATCGCAGAGTCAGAATGTCTGTCTAAGATGTGGATTGAGGGGGACTCGTTAGGGACTCATTGTGTGATGCTAATACTGTTTGGTGTAAATTCTATTGATGAAAGATGTGGAATTTCATTATCTAACAGAATGTGTATTCCTTGTGTCATGTTGTGGGTGGAGTGATTCATTGTTCTCTTAGTTTCAACTGTATAAAAGACTGAGATTTACCATTAAAGCATTCATTAATTTTGGAACCAGTAACAGAGCTGTGTGTCTCGTTATTCTGGGAATTGGAATGGGTCGTGCCTGCTGGATTGTCAGAGTGTTGGATAAGCTGTCTTGGGTTGGTGGAATGGAATCGTGTTGACCGTTACAGTGGTATATATGTATTACAGTGTGAAGAGGGTATATACTGTAGGTATTACAGTGTGAAGAGGGTATATAGGTATTACAGTGTGAAGAGGGTATATAGGTATTACAGCGTGAAGAGGGTATATAGGTATTACAGCTTGCAATAGCCAGATACAGTATACAGCCTACTTGGACGGTATATACAGTAGAGTGAAATAAGTCAGAACAACCCTCAAAGTGCTCGACTTTATTGAATAGATCCAGTTTGTCAGTTAAAGTGGAGGTCCAGTCTAACACTAAAATCTCTACATCTACAGACATCGATGATCTAACACTAACCTATCTAGCCATGTAAAGAAGAAATCAGTATGAAACCCTTTTTTAAAGCCACTCCAGTCTGTTCTCCAGCAGTGGAAGCTCTGCAGAGGACACAGCTGACCGTAAAATTAATGGGAAGTGACATCACCCATAGGGTTACTATGGGGCTTCCATTGTTGGCTGCCTCCTCTGCACCATCCTCCACAGCTCAGTGTGGGACCAGACCGGAGCTTTAGAAAAGGCCTGTATACTGATTTATTTTTTTCGGGCTGGATAGGTTAGTGTTAGATTGTGGATGTCTATAGCTGTAGCAGTTTTAGTGTTAGACTGGACTTCTACTTTAAGGTTGTGGTAATTTCTCCAGGCCTCGATCCATAGTTATAGTATGTATGAATTGGCTATAGGATGGGTGGGGGGAGAAGTAAAGGGCCAAAACCCAGAGATTACTCTTCTAGCTGCTGTTTCGATATGACTGGTCAACTTCTATGATTGTTTAAAAATGTCTAAAAAAGGTAACCCTAGAAGGTAGTGGATGGGGTCGTCAGTCAACGAGGCATCAAAGAACTTTCCAAGCATGGACTTAACATAAAGCCAACAAACCTGGAGATCAGGACATGTCCATACTAAGAATAATAAAGAGCCTTTGTCTTGGCCACACCTCCAGCAGGAGTCGGGTAAAGGAGGGTTAGAGGCATGGAGCACCTCAGACATCTTGTACCAGTCCACCATAACTTTGTAGGCGTTCTCCCTATATACCACACGTCTGGAGGATTTAGAAGCCACGTTACCTCTTAGGCCTTGTACACACGAGGGAATAAATCCGCTGAAAATGGTCCAACGGACCATTTCAGCCGAAAAATCTGCTCGTGTGTAGGGGCAAACGGACCGTTTTGGCCGGATTCCTCCGGCGGAAAAATTTCAAAGCATGCTTTGAAATATTTCCGCCGGATAGCTGCCAGTCAGATATGTCCGCTGGTTAGTAAGGCAAACCAGCGGACATATCTGCCCGCACATGCGTCGTATCCTGTGAATGGATCCGACGCATGCGCGCGGAAGTGTTTACTACCTGGTGCGGTCACGTGGCGGTGACGTAGTGGTGACGTGGCGGCGTCAACGCCACCGCCGCGTCATCGCGCTGTCCGCCGGCGGGGAATTTGATCCGATGATGTGTACAGCCATCGGATCAAACAGTCCGGCGGACAGATCCGATGGAAACTTTATCTATTTAAATACATGTGTACTACTTTCAGTGGCTTGTTCCATTTTCTTTCTCTAAATTCCCATTAATTTACTGTTTCATCAAAAGTCCCAATATTCCCTCATTTTTCTTTTCTGACCTGATGGAAACGGTCCGTCGGACCGTTTCCATCGGATATATTACATCGTGTGTACAAGGCCTTAAGGTTTCACAGGGATAAGGCGTTGGAGATTTTGGGTCCACTTCCATGTATATGCCTTGTGTAATAGTTTGAGGATATGAGGTATAGTTGGTGTGAGCCTTGGATTCATATGTGCTCACATTTATTATGGCAGTCTAAAGATAAATAATGGAGAGAGGGAGGAATTGAATATAAGAAATAAAGAGGTTATTGGGAATGTGGTGCTTGGAGTGGAATTCCCCAAAGGGTCTGCTTTGCATGTAACCAGATCTACAAAATGACACCATTAAAATCTATTGGTTTCAGGCAGGGCAGGATTCTTCCATAGGACAGGGAGTCTGGGATTGAAGGATGACATAAATAGCATAGGGGAGAAGGAGGAGGAGGATTGTGTCAGTGGAGAGGACATGGAGGAATCAGCTGACCATAATAATGGAAAATTGTTATTCTTACCTACGGTAATTTCCTTTCCTGGCCTGTCCTCACATCAGCACATCATGGGTTAATCCCCCTCCTCCGGTCTACCAGTACCACCTTCTCCTAGCTAATAAGTAGGGGGCCCCTCCTCCCCAGTCCTTGTTCCACTAATTTGGCGGACGACAGACTATAGGGAGGGAAAGGCTGTGCTGACGTGAGGACAGGCCAGGAAAGGAAAATTACCGTAGGTAAGAGTAACAATTTTCCATTTTCCTGGCCAGTCCTCCCGTCAGCACATCATGGGATTTAATTTAGCACCCTAGGGCGGGAAAATGTATATAAGACTTGGACGACAACTATAAATGCTGCTTAAGTGAATCTTTCTTTATTTTGCCTGAAAAGGAGCCGATACCACGGCATTTCTGAAACTAGACGCCTTAGATGACGTCACGTCTAGATTGTAATGTCTTGCAAAGGTCTTGCAGGAACTCCAACTGGCCGTCCTGCATATTTCCTCAACTGGTATTTTGGCAAATGTTGCCCAGGAGTGAGCTCTAGTTGCCTGAGGAGGCGTCAGCCCTTGTTTCTCGTAAGTGAGCTTTATTAATTGGTGATCCAGGTCGAGATTATTCTTGTTGAGGCTGCTTGTCCTTTTTTAGGCCCAGAGGGTAAGATGAAAAGGGAATCCGTTTTGCGCACTTGTTGAGAACGATGCAGGTAAATTGAGAAAAGGTTTACCATGTCAAGAGGTCTGAGGTCCAGTTCTTCCTGCCTAGGAGGTGATGTAAAGCTAGGTAGCACTGCCTCCCAGTTAAGGTGAAATTTTGAAATTACCTTGGGCGTTGTTATTGGTGAAGGACTCAGAATTACCTTGTCTGGAAGGATGATGCAGTACGGTTCCTTACTGGACAGGGCTGCCAGCTCGGATAACCCTTCTTGCCGATGTTACGGCGGTGAGAAAGACCAGTTTAAGTGTTAGAAACCAGAATGGACAGGATTCTGCCGGTACAAAAGGATGTAGAAGCAGTGCTCTTAGTACTGTGCCAGGCCGGAAATAGAGACTTTCTTGGAGGATTAATTTTCATGGTCGCTTTTAAGAATTGTTTTTCCAGAGGTTCGCCTGCCCACCTCACCTGTATCCTGTAAAACACGACAAGGCTGAAATGTGTACCTTCAATGTACTATAGGCTAAGCCTTTGTTTAGAGCAGATTGCAAAAAGTCCAGTACTTGTGCCACATTTGGATTCACCGAAGCAAAACTTTCCTGTAACGCAAAAGTTGTAAACTTTGCCCAAATCCTGTTGTAGGTGGCGTTAGTTGAGGCCTTTCTAGCCTTTAACAGTGTTGAGATTACCTCCTTTGAAATGCCTTGTGCCTGGAGTCTGGTTGATTCAGCAGCCAGGCCGTCAGTTGCAACCTGTTCGGGTTGGGGTGTATCCATTGGCGCTGCCACAGGAGATCCCTCTTTAGCGGCAGACGTATCGGGGGGGGCCGACGCCATGTGTAGGAGTAGAGGGAACCATGGCCTCTGCGGCCAAAATGGTAGAATTATTATTGTGTGGACCTTTTCTCTTTAACAAAGTCCTCATTACTAGCGGCACCGGCGGGAAGATGTAGACTAGGGGAAAGTCCCATGGAATAGAGAAGGCATCCTGGGTCAAGGCTTTGTTGCAACGGAACCTGGACACAAATTGGGGTGTCTTTGTATTGACTTGGGTCGCCATTAGATCCACTGAGGGTGTCCCTCACTCGGAAAAGTTTGGTTCTAGGAACTTCTTGTTCAAGGCCCATTCATTCTTGTTGGGGAACTCCCGACTCAGATGATCCGCGATGGAATTCTGGCTGCCCGTAATGTAGGCTGCTGTTAGGGCTTCCAGATGTGCTTCGGCCCACACAAATATCTTGGTTGCTACCTGCAGAAGTGCCAAGCTCTTGGTTCCGCCCTGTCGGGCTATATATGCCACCTCCGTCTTGTTGTCTAACATTAGTTTGACTCGGGCTCCCTATACTAGCTTCTCGAAGGCCCGCAAGGCCAGGTATGTGGCTTGCAGCTCCAAGAGGTTGGAGTGTCGGGATTCTGTCTTGCTCCAAACTCCCTGCACCTGCCTGCCAAGGCAGTGAGCACCCCAGCCCCGGAGACTGGCATCCGAAGTTATCAGAACCCAGTCCCCGGGGGTGAGGGGCATGCCCCGAGACAGGTTCTCTGATGACTTCCACCACGCTAGGCTCTGTCGAATCCGGCTTGGTATGTGAATCCTCTGATGGAGAGAGGTACCGTCCCATTGGTTCAGGAAGGTTGCCTGGAAGGCTCTTGTGTGGAACCTTGCCCAAGGAATGGTTGGGCTTGCTGCAGTAAACATCCCGAGTAGGGTCATACAATCTCTTGCCGTTAGCGACGTTGACTTCATCACGGTGCTGATGCAGGCTACCAATTCTGCCTTCTTCCGTTTGGGTAGGGGGACAAGGCCTCTGTTTGTATTGAAAATCAGTCCCAGATATTCCATCTGTTGTGAGGGAATCAATTGGCTCTTTTGCCTGTTGATGATCCAGCCAAATCTTGATAGGATCTCTAGAACCGTCTCGCGTTGGGACGCCAGTTCTCTGCTCGAGCGTGCTACTACTAGAATGTCGTCTAGGTAGTGAAATATTTTTATGCCTTTCAGGCGAATGACGGCAATCACGGCTAGCAGGATCTTGGAAAACACTCGCGGAGCTGTGCTGATGCCGAACGGCAGACACCTGAATTGGAAGTGATCTTTCCCTACCAAGAATCTTAGGTATCTTTGGTGGCTGTCGTTGATTGGGACGTGCAAATATGCATCCGTTAGATCGACTGATATCAGCCAGTCTCCTGGTTGCAACACAGAGATGATTGTAAATACAGATTCCATCTTGAACGTCTTGGGTTCTATGAAGTGGTTTAGAAACCTCAGGTCCAGAACTGGTCTGAGATCCCCCAATGCTTTGGGAACTAAAAAGATTGGAGAGTATACCCCTTTTTCTTGTTGGGATAGGGGTACCGGTGAAATTGCATTCTTTTGCTGTAAGTCGTCTAAATATTCTTGTAAGCAGTTCCGTTTCCTCTGGTCTGTCGGCCATTCTGTGTGGACCACCGTATTGGGTGGTTTCTTCTGAAAAGATATTCTGTAACCGTATTTCACCGTCTTGCGGACCCACTGGTCCTTGACTTCTTCCACCCATACTCCCCAGAAGGACATTAACCTGCCGCCCACCTGGGGGGAATGGGCGGTTAACCCGTCAAAAAGACTTTTCGGGTTTTTTCGCGGTCTGTGCCGCTCTAGACTTTACTTTCCGCAAGAAAGAATTTTGTGGATTTTTCCAGTAGGGTCTTGTATATTCCCGTCCTGGCCTGTATGACCTGGCGTCATACGCCCTCTTGTAGTCTAGCTGGGCTGGCCGGGTGGCCTGCTGTGTCTTCCTGGGTCTTTGTGGTATTATACCCGACTTTCCCCCAGTAGCTCGACTAATAGCTTCTTCTAGGGTCTTTCCGAACAGCACCTTGCCGTTAAACGGAATGTTGCAGAGACTCAATTTTGAGGTGCTATCTGCTCCCCAATGTCGCAACCAGAGGGCCCTCTTTGCCGTCAGTGCAAAAGCCATGATTTTTGTGAGTAACTTTGTCAGGTCCATAGAGGCTTCTGCTATGAAATCGGCGGCAAGGTCGAATTCCTCCTTTGTTTGTATGACTGACTCTGACCCTGTATCTGCCTTTAAGGCTGCTTGGGTTCTCGTGGTCCAAACCTTGAGTGCTCTGGAGACTGAGGTTAGGGCAATGGCTGGACGGCACTCTGCACCCGCAGCTGAGTACACCTTTTTCAGGTCTGTGTCTGCACGTCTATCCATTGGGTTTTTGAAGGTTGTAGAATCTTGCAATGGCAACGCGACCTGTCGGGCCAGACGTTGTAAGGCCGCATCTATGCCCAGCGGAGAGTCCCAAAGGTCTGCTTCTGGGGTTTTAAAAGGGTACAACCTTGAGAAACGATTCTGTATGTTTGCCCGCTTCTCCGGCTTTTCCCATTCTTCCTCGAACCATTCCCGGATCTCTGGCAAGAGGGGGAAGGTAACCCCTTGCCTCTTCCGGCTAGGAAAAAATCTTTTAATTTTTTCAGGTGGCTGAACATCCTGATCCCAATCAATGGCCTCCCTTACGGCTGTGACAAATGATTCAATATATTGAAAATCAAATAAATATTCGGAGGGCTCTTCAGAGTCCGATGAGTCTATTAACAGCACCTCCCGAGCAGGTGATTTGACGCGCACTGGCTGATTGGATCTAGACCTAGGTGATTTGGTGGCTGAGGCTGACTGAATAACCTCTGCCACTGCTTCTTGAATATAGTCTCTAATTCTTCTCGCCTCTGCTTCCCTGTCTGTAGCCACGTCCTTAATGCAGCCAGTGCATAGAAGTTTGCCAGGTTCGGATGGTGCCGAACATGCCCAGCAAAGACCATCGTCTGGGCGGGGTCTTGGTACATTTGGCTCTGCTACAGCCGCAGAGTGAGTGGATTTGCGTGCTGGACTAGAATGGGACTTATGTATTGCCCAAGAGCCAAACGCTTGCGGAGATTTTGAGCGGTGGCGGGACTTTTTTCTCCGTTCATGTCTTATCTTAGGGCTTCTGCTCCTAAAAAGACAACCAAGAAACACTACCTTTAGCTCTTGGTATTGCACTCTTTTACATTATGGCCCCCGTTGACCCCTCCTACCTGTCCGGTGACTTTGGTGCATTCTGGGGCTGTGGTGAGCTCATGCTGTGTAAAAAAGATACGCACATCAGGCGGTGAAGCAATTGATACCAACGCACTAAGAACAAGCGTGTACCTAAAAAGTCTTTTTTTTCTATTTACATACACACGTTTTTTTTTTGTTTTTTTTCAACCTCCTGTTTACCTTTTAAGGAGAAGAAAAAGTTCCAGGGTGGCAGCACTTTTTTGGTGTCTAAAAAAAACGAGGATGGAAGTCCAGTTAGGCAGAGTGAAAAAAGAAAAAAGATACCTTTTAAAACTTGCAGCGCTGACACAATCCTTCACACCCCCCTCCTCAGCTGAAGGCTTACCTAGAGCTTCCTTTCCCAGACAGTGGCAGACCGCACTGAGCTTCCTGCCCTGGAGAGTTTTTATAGCCGATTTTGGGTCCGCCCATGGCACACCCCAGCCCCGCCCCCTTGTGATGTCACCGCCGACTGGCAGAAAGTGGAGGAGGGAGGGGCCACGCGCTCCTACGGAGCTCAGATCTGAACAAGGAGAAGGAGCCACAGCATGTCTTAGCAGATGGACAGGAGACACACCACAGCCCCTGTTAATACAGTAAGCTTCCTACAAGCTAAAACGCCCGCAGCTCATGCACCCGAACGTCCAGTGTCATAAAGGGGCATACCTTTATTACTTCTGGACCTTCCAACCCGAGGAGAGGCTGAACCTGGGTGGGGATGGTTCGGCAGGGGGGTTCTTTTCTTCCTTGTCCTTTGAAACTTGTTTGTCTGGAAGAGTCTTAGGTGGTCTGATCGTCCGACCAAAAAAAAGGAACAAGGACTGGGGAGGAGGGGCCCCCTACTTATTAGCTAGAAGAAGGTGGTACTGGTAGACCGGAGGAGGGGATTAACCCATGATGTGCTGACGGGAGGACTGGCTAGGAAAAAGAGCATGGGTGTGGGGGAGGAGATAAGTTCACATTCTATTTCACACCAACAATTGGGTGGGGCATGGACAAGACCAGGACATAAAAGTGTGGAGATGGGAGGCATAATTATAGATCCAAGGGAAAGCAAAGTAGATTGTGCTATGTGATGGGTCATATGGTGCCATATAGATTTAACAAAGGTACTTGGGTGTAATTTCAGCCGAAAAAGAGGGACCTGGCCTGGGAGAGTCTCGGATAAGTACAACGGTTTGGGAGAATTAACATTTTGAGGACATTAACCCTGCCTAGCCATTAGATATTATACAGTGAATATCCCATTAATTCAAAGATAAATGTATGTCTAGAAACAAAAAGGGGTATTTGGCTTAGTATGAGGAGAGAGTGTGACGTGAATACCCCGGTATTTGAGGGAACAGGTACACCAGTGATACCAATAAGTGGATTGTAAGGTGGTCAGAGTTGTGGGAGGAATGTTGATAGAGAGACTCTATCAGGTTCCTATAAGGTGTCAGGATGTCACTGTCTATTTCTCCATGGAGGAGTGGGAGGATTTAGAAGGAGACAAGGATCTCTACAAGGACGTCATGATGGACAATCATATAGGAAAAAATACAGCGCTACTAAATCTCCAAAATACACCACAAAAATTAATAACCAAATGTATAAAGCAGCTGTATAATTAGATGGTGCACCAACCAAAAAAATGTATGTGATAATAGTGAAATACGCGCTAAATATACAACTAATATTGTGAAAAAACAGTATCAAAATAAAAAATTGATTACATAAATTGATCTCTGAGGCCCCAAACGGCCATTAAACATATATACAATGTGCAATATATCGTGGTAATGGTGCTCATGTGTTCACACCTAATTATGTGTGTATATAGGTATAAGGTGAAATGGCAATCCATCCAATATCCCCAATGTATATGGGAGATATGATATTATAAATACGATAATATATATACAGTCCAGAAAAATTTGACCTCAGTCAAATAGCACTCAAACACAATCCAATATCTCAAATAAGAAAAAAAACAAAAAAATGGGTCATCCCTGGAGAGTTTTCAGCCCAGCAGGAGTTGTCAGTATATTCACAAGGGTTCCTCCGGTGTATATAAAAAAGGAAAGAAACATACCATTGTGCAGCACTGAGATTCCAATAATGAATTGTAAGCTGGCAATAGATACACTCACATGACCCTTCTGATCAGAAAAACACTCAGTGTTTGCTGAGAAATCGTATCGAGTTGTCACCGCCCTGTTGCGATGAAAGAACCGCTCAGTGTTTGCTGAGAACTCGTATAGAATCCTCCACCGGTCTCCGCACGTTCGACTCCTCCCCACGCGTTGCGTCACCGTCACCTATATACACACATAATTAGGTGTGAACACATGAGCACCATTACCACGATATATTGCACATTGTATATATGTTTAATGGCCGTTTGGGGCCTCAGAGATCAATTTATGTAATCAATGATGGACAATCAGCCGCCCCTCACATCGCCGGGTAAGAGGAGACTTTATTGTAAAGGAGAGAGCAGTACGGAGGCTCCACCTAGATCCCCCATTATCTGATAAAGACATAGAAACAATGTATTCAGTCAGTGTGTGTGTTTCCTACAGATGGATCCAGTAATGGGAACCCACCAGAGAGATGTCCCCGTCCTCAGGATTCCTGGGATAGATGAGGAACAATCACTGATAGTATCATTAGTATCTGTACATTATCTGCATTGTTACAACTGATGTCATTTTTATTATATATTCAGAGTGGAAACCTCGGGGATGATAATATTGATGTTAAAGAAGAGTATAAAGAGGAGGATGAGGAGTATGGAGTGATGGAGAAGTTATCAGAAGGACACAAGGATATGATGGAGCCACCTAATACCAGGAACCCCCCAGAGAGATGTCCCTGTCCTCTGTATTCCCGGGATTCCACACAGGAAGGTCACACCATCCCCCACTGTTACAAGGTTGGTGGGATGGAACATATAGAACATGGACTCCTAGAGATGATATGTTGATTTATTTATGTGATCTAATGTCAGGCCGTGTACACACGACCGAGGTTCTCGCTGGAAACCAGCGAGAACCTCGCTGGAAGCTGCATTCCAGCGAGGACCTCGGCCGTGTGTACACTCTCGGCGAGCTTCCCGTCGGGAAGCCCGTCGAGCAGAAATAGAGAGCACGCTCTCTATTTGCTCGACGGCCCGCCTGGAAGAATGGCTGGTTGCCATTCCCGAAGGGAGGGTCGCCGATTTCGACGGCCGGCAGGGAACCTCGACGGGCGGAACGATGTGTTCTGCCCGTCGAGGTTCTCTGCCGTGTGTACACGACCTTACAGATGATATTCACTCTCATTCTCTTGGTTTAGGGGGAGGATCTGATCCATAAAGTTGAGGTCAAAGAAGAAGAGAAGACTTATGTGAGGGTTGATCAGCAGTCTATGGAGGAGGATGAAATAATAAGGCTAATTATAGAGGACGGCACTCTTACAGAGATCAGCACAGGTGGGTCATTAACACTAAATACATTTCTCCACCCATACTGCTCACTGATTGGTCCAGAGTAGGGCGGGGACTGGGTGATATCAGCCTGTAATCCCCTGGTCACTTTCCTGAGCTGTGTTCCCCGTCCTGTATTCCTGTATTTCTCTCGGATAATCTTCCTTCTCTGTGCTGCAGATACAATTTATGTCTCTAGACTGGATTTATGGAGATTCTGGGGTTCAGCTGGCAGCAAAATGTTCATTTTCACCATAGATGTTACTAGACCTTGGCACCTGGGGTCTGTGCTTTAGGTCTTCTGCCCCATGTCTAGTAGAATTTCTGATAGAGCATTTTTTCAGGGTTACTTGCTTTGTTGTCTGCTGTCTGTGCCGGGTGGAGGGATATGTCTGTATAGTCTCAGACCCAAGTCACTGAGTGCAGTCTCAGGAGATGGGAGGCAGCGGTGTGGGATCTCTGCAACTTGTCTCATGTCAACATTTAATCTTCCACTGATTACTGAATACCAATATTATGAGTCCTGACCCTTACACTGTATAATTTATATTGTTCATTACATACTCCTGACCCCTGCACTATATACTCTGTTGTACATTACATCACTCTGATACTATATAATCCTATCTGTGGTATCCTATACAATATGTTGTACATTACATAGTCCTGACTTCTGCTCTCTCCCCTCTACTCACTGCTATATATACACATAATGAGCCAGATTCAGGTAGACTTACGACGGCGTATCTACAGATACGGCGTCGTAAGTCCAAATGTGCGCCGTCATATCCCGGGGCCTGATTCAATGAATCAGATACGCCAGGATTTAGCTAAGATTCAAGCGGCGTAAGTCTATTACGTTGTCGTATCTTAGTTGCATATTTACGCTGGCCGATAGGTGGCGCTTCCGTAGAGTTACGCGTCGAATATGTAAATAAGGTAGATACGCCGATTCACGAACGTAGTTGTGGCTGGCATATTTATTTGCTTTGTTTACGTAAGGCGTTGGACCTGCGTTAAGTTACTCCTGCTATATGAGGCGCAGGCAATGTTAAGTATGGACGAAGGGACAGCGTCGAATTGACCGTCGTTTGCATAAGCTGATTCAGAATGGGGCTGGGCGTAAGTTACGTTCACGTCGTTTTCAATGACTATTTGCGAGGTGATTTGGAGCATGCGCACTGGGATACGTTCACGGCCGGCGCATGCGCAGTTCGTTCGGTGCATCATTTACGTGGGGTCAGGGTTAATTTAAATACAACACGCCCCCTACCTGCCCAATTTGAATTACGCGCGGATACGCTGGCCCATTTACGCTACGCCGCCGCAACTTACGGAGCAAGTGCTTTGTGAATACAGCACTTGCCTGTCTGAGTTGCAGAGGCGTAGCGTAAATAGGATATGCTACGCCCGCACAAAGATGCGCTCTCTATCCTGAATCTGGCTCAATATGTATTCTCTTTTGTTACACCCATTTTCTACCAGCTGGACATTGTGAGGTTTATTTACTAAAGCTAGAGATGGCAAAATTAGTCACAATTCTGCAGAGTAACCAATCAGCTTCTAACCTCAGCTTGTTTAATTAAGCTTTAGCAATAAAACCTGGAAGCTGATTGGCTTCTCTGCAGAATTTTAACTAACTTTGCCCTCTCTAACAAAACCCCTTTATATCTGAATGGAGCACAAACTTGTATATGTTGATAATAATGTGATAACATCCTCGAATTTTGGAACCTTAAACAGAAAGTGATAATGAGGGAGGAGTCAATAACCCAATGATGGAGGTCTTCAGTCCAGTCTTCATCTTGGTTGTTCACCCCCCATCCTCACTCTCTGACCTCTGGTGGGGCTCAGCCCCGCTGTTATTCATGACTAAATCATGGACTAAATAAGGAAGTGCAGGACTTCTTGTGTTGGGAAGAAGGCAATGAGTAGAGAGGTGGTGGAGTCACTTATCCTATAATCCCCTCATCACTGTCACTCCTATAAAAGACAGTTCTCGTTGTTTCCTCACTCTCTGACTAAGGTCCATGAATAAAGAAATGATCTGGTAGGAGATCAGAGGAGCCATTTACTAGTTACCTTAAGGGTGAATTGTAAGATCCTCAGAGACAAAGCTGCATGATGTGGGCGGAGTCCTGGTTTAGGGAAACCAATCTGCTCATGTCTAGTAATAATATTTGTATTTCTATTTTAGTAGATGGACGGGAGATGAGGAAAACCTCAAAGGATTGTCTCAATTTGTCTCCAGACTGTAAAGTAGAAGATGAGGACATCACACAGTATAGTCCAGGAGAAAACCCGACTACCTCAAATGTCCATCCGGCACCATACAGTGTAGATTTCCAACATATAAGAGTCCTTCCAACAGAGAAGAGGTTTTCCTGTACTGAGTGTGGGAAATGTTTCCCTTGTAAATCCAAACTCGATGTGCATAAAAGATGTCACACAGCAGAGAAGCCGTATTCCTGTCCTGAGTGTGGGAAATGTTTTTCAGACAAGTCCGGCATTTCCAAACATGAGAGAATTCACACGGGGGAGAAGCCGTATTCCTGTCCTGAGTGTGGGAAATGTTTTTCACAGAAGGCCAATCTTTATAGACATCAGAGATCTCACATGGGGGAAAAGCCATACTCTTGTCCTGAGTGCGGGAAATGTTTTTCACAAAAGTCTGATCTTTACACACATCAGAGATTGCACACGGGGGAGAAGCCGTATTCTTGCTCTGAGTGCGGGAAATGTTTTTCAGATAGGTCCAGTTTTAACAGACATCAGAGAACTCACACAGGGGAGAAGCTGTATTCCTGCCCTGAGTGCGGGAAATGTTTTTCAGACAGGTCCAGTTTTAACAGACATCACAGATCTCACATGGGGAGAAGCCGTATTCCAGTCCTGAGTGAGGGAAATGTTCCTCACTGAAGTCCTGTCTTCCTGTACATCAGGGATCCCACACAACCCTTGAGGTGTATTAGTGACTTGAGTGCGGGAAATGTCTTGTATACGAATGTTGCTGGACATCACAGCTCTTTTGTGGGGAAAAAGCACACCCTGATATACACCTCAGATATACTCCATGGCTGATCTTCATCATGTAAGAAACCGTTCCAAAGACATGGATGAAGTGTTGTACCGTGTGGAGACTCAAAGGTCTACTATTTGCTTAGCTGAGGTGAATGATTTCCTGTAATTGCCATTTCCATCTAGTGACCACAATGCAGTATTGCGTTGTTTTTCCTGATACCCCCAAGTTTTATTCATCAGGGGTGGTTTCCAAGTAATAACTGATATCATACTCATGCATTTATTAGTACAGAAAACAATGAAATATATAAGGTAATTAAACCAACCATTGATTTGATCACTGGGCACTTAACCCCCCTTCCTAACCAGACCAATTTTCTGCTTTCGGTGCTCTCACATTTTGAATGACAATTACTCAGTCATACAACACTGTACCCATATGAAATGTTTGTCCTTAATTTACACAAATAGAGCTTTCTTTTGGTGGTATTTGATCACCGTTGTTTTTTTTGTTTTTTTTTGCACTATAAATAAACTGAAAATTATGTAGAAAAAAAAAAAATTGTCTTTGTTTCTGTTAAAATTTAGCAAATTAGTAATTTTTCTTCATAAATTTTGGCCAAAATTTCTACTGCTACATATCTTTGGTAAAAATGAGTACAAATTGGTGGATATTATTTGGTCTTTGTGAAAGTTATAGAGTCCACAAGCTATGGTGCCAATCTCTGAAAATTGATCACACCTGAAGTACTGACAGCCTTTCTTCATTTCTTGAGACCCTAACATGCCAGAAAAGTACAAATACCCCCCAAATGACCCCTTTTTGGAAAGTAGACATTCCAATGTATTTAGAAAGAGGCATGGTGAGTTTTTTGAAGTTTTAATTTTTTACCACAATACTTTGCAAAATCAAGATTGTTTTTCTTATTTTTTTCACAAAATTGTCATATTATCAGGTTATTTCTCACACACAGCATATGCATACCACAAATTACACCCCAAAACACATTCTGCTATTCCTCCCGATTATGGCGATACCCCATGTGTGAGACTTTTACACAGCGTGGCCACATACAGAGGCCCAACATGCAGGGAACGCCATCAGGCATTCTAGAGGCATAAATTTCACGTCTAATTTGACTATCTAATTACACTTTGAGGCATTATAGTGGAATGGATGTGAACTGATGTGGCAGGGATGAGCCGTGGCTGTGTATGGCTGGGTGGGTATGGCTGAGTATAGCTATGGTTTGACGGATGAGTATTGGCAGAGTATGGATGAGTATTACAGAGTATTTGGAGGGTATGGATATGGGCACTGAGCAGCGCTGTGGGCACTACAGATCCAGTCTACAGCGCTGCAAATTATCTCTCCCCCTCTCCTCTCACACTGTACCGATCTGTAGAGAGAGGAACCGGTGTCCTGACATGACGCTGGTTTGTTTACAAGTGATCACTCCGTCATTTAAAGGAGCGATCACATGGTAAATGTCCGCTATCAGTGGTCATTTACCGTGATCCATGATGCGCCGGGTCACCGATATTTCGGGGAACGCTTGGGAGCAAGATTCTGGGAGGACGTCCATGGACGCCCTTCCAAAATAAGCCAACCGCGCTGTAGCCATCTTTCGGCTATAGCGTGGTTGGCATTTGGTTAAAATACTAAATTTGGCTAATTGGCGCCAAGTATCCTAAAAGTTAGCATTATCTAGAGCAGGGGTGGGCAACCTCGGCCCTCCAGCTGTGATGAAACTACAAATCCCATCATGCCTCTGCTTTTAGGAGTCATGTCTGTGATTGTCAGGGTCCTGCAATGTCTCATGGGACTTGTAGTTTCACCACAGCTGGAGGGCCGAAGTTGCCCACCCCTGATCTAGAGGCTCTATGTGGTATTTTCACAAGAAAGAAAGAAAATGTGGTATTTTCAATAGTGAACCAGCAGGAAGCCTCATATCATTCACCTTTTTCCACCATTCACAGAGAAGGAATGTACATGTACTTTCCCAAGGCTAACTGCTATGCATTTTATTATGACGAGACCCCTAAATGTCAGGAGACGTTTATATAAAGATGGGAAGTAGATAAATGAATAGACCTCCTAGCAATGTTATTACCAGGCTGCAGCTAGGGGAAACTCTAATGATTAGAGTGTGACCACAGCAGAGTGATCCCATCTAGCTCACAATAACACATTCATTGCCAGAATTTTTTTCCTTTATTTTTGCACACATGGTAAAATGCAAATTTTGGGCCTGAAGATTAGATAAACCCCAAACATATATTTTCTGAAAGCAGAGGTCCTGGAGAAAAAAAATGGTGGTACTTGTTAAACACTTGCTGCAAAACCATGTACCTGTACGTCATTTGGCTTCAAGTGGTTACCGGGGGTGATGCATGCATCTACAGCCATCACCCAAATTGTCTCCTCCGCTTCTAAGACTTTTGCTTTCTAGCTCCCTTGTTACCTCCTCCCATGTTTGGCCTTCTGGGCTTCTCCAGAGCCCCTCCCATCCTCTGGAACTCCCTGTCCCAGTATGTCTGTGAACAGGGCCGGACTGGCCTACCGGGAGATTTCCCGGCAGGCTGCCTGATCTGAGGCCGGTTTGAGCTTTGTAGATTAATACAGCATCCACTGATGCAAATATTAATCACAAAATCCTATTGGATTACAATATCCAACACAAAAAATTTGAACGGATAATTGTTAAGAATTGGGCAGTTCTAAAAGGTGATGCTGTCCTGGGACCTGCATTACCTGATCGGCCTCAATTTGTCTACAAAAAAGCCCCAGCTTTACGCGATGTTATTGCACCAGGGGTTATTGACCCACCAACGTTGCCTAGACCTAGGTTATTCAACTTCTTATCAGGCTTTTATGACTGTGGTAGATGTGCCACATGTAAACATGTAAAGAATAATATCAAAAAAAGAAAAACCTTTTGTTCAACTGTTACCAATACGGAATATGTTATCAAAGAGCTAGTCACTTGTGACACTGAGGAGGTCATTTATATGTTACAGTGTGACTGTGGGTTACAATATGTTGGCCGTACCTCACGTGCTTTACATGTAAGAGTAGGTGAGCACATTAGTTGTATCAGACGGGGTGTCAAAACACATAGGCCCAGATTCACAGAGAATTAGATTCTCGTAGAGTATCAGAAATACACTACGCTGCCATATTTTACCTGGCTCTACGTGGAATCCAGGTAGATTTTGTCCAGTAAACGACGGTGGCGTAGTGTATTTCTCCCGTCGCAATCCATCTGCGCGAGTAGGGGGCGTGAAGCATTTAAAATAGGCGCGTTCCCGCGGCGATCGAACTGCGCATGCTCCGTTCGCTAATTTCCCGCCGTGCATTGCACGTAAACACGTCGTCACGTCGTAGTAGCGTCGTTTACGTACATTTCTATTCCCGAACGAGTTACGTTAAAAAAAAAAAATATTTTCAAATCCACGCGGGAACGACGGCCATACTTTACATGGGTTACGCACTGTTAGACCAGCAAAAAGCTCCTCTAACATTACGCAGCCAAAAAATGACGTAGGCGATTGCGAGGGACACTCGTACCTTCGTGGATCGCCGTAAAAACGAATTTGCATACCCCGACGCATGAAAACGACGCAAACTCCTCCCAGCGGCCGCAAAAATATCGCAGCGTAGATCCGAAGGCTTACGAAGACGTAAGCCTCTCGGATCGAAGCCCGAAGCCGCCGTATCATGGTTTGAGGATTCAAACTAGTGATACGGCGCGTGAAATTTGAAATTACTCCTGTCTAACACCAATTAGACAGGCGTAATTGCTCTGTGAATCTGGGCCATAGTGTGTCAAAACATTTTAGACAACATCATGATCGTAACCCCAGAGGCTTAACATTTTGGGCCATTGAAAAGGTATTTAAACATTGGAGGGGCGGTCACTATATTCGCCAGCTGAGTCGTCGCGAATCTTATTGGATCTTTGAACTCAAAGTTGCCACCCCGAGAGGCCTCAATGTTGAGTTCGATCTCAATTGTTTTATATCTAATCGTTAGTCATAATAGGGGTGATTTGTTCTAAACTAGTTCTAACTAGTTCTCTTTTAGTTATTATTTTATCTGAATTTTATTTTATTACCTTTTTATATATGATCTTGTATAGGCTATATTAATTCTAGTATTATTATGTGATTTTTGTAGCAATGTAGATTTTACTGTTAATAGTCGTATGTAAAGCGGTGATGATCAAGGGTGACGCCTGCGTGTTATAAATTATACTTTATAATTATATTTCATATTGTCTGTGGATGAATGACTTGGCATTGTTTAAGATGCACCAGACCTTATTTTTGAATTTTTGGTTTTTATTTCCTTATACCATTAATTCCCGTTTGCTTATGCCATTATAGCCATTCATTTCCGCATTATTGCGGCTCTATTGACCTTGCCCCGGATGTTGTTGTCGGTGTAGTTCCTTCATCGGCCGCATCCACGAGCGATCGGATTGGTTGATGAGTCACATGTCTCTCATAAATATTTCCTGTCGGGGACGTCAGACGTACTCCCTCTGTTTGACGCTGATGAAGTCCCGCCCACGGGACGTAACGCGTACGTAAAGGGGAGGAGCTACGCAGGACGTCACCCCGACCATCGCCGCTGTGTATTACTACTTTGTACTGCTTTTCAGCTTGCACTTGGCTCACGAGTGCTTTTAAATGTGAGTACCCGCTTTTTATGCTTATGTTACAATAAACCGGTCTATACAGAGAGCACTAGATATTTCTGTGTTTCTTTATATGGTGGTTCGCTGCTATCTGATATGGAATGGTGATTTGTCTTGGAGATCGGATCTGACTGAGATTATCTGCAGATATGCTTTGAGACTCTTATGGGTCAAAGCAATAAGGTGAGAGTCCATCTTGCTTGCGGTGGTGGATTTTCTCTTGGTGTTTCCTCTTCACCTTCACTCCTGCTGGATTTGTTTGTGTGATTTACTCTTCACTTAAAGGATTTTTTGTGGACACATGGACACTTATTTTTACTGGTTTATACACATATGTCATTATTTTGTACCTAAATTTTATTTTCATTTTTGCGCTGCACTTTTTTGATTTTTATTTGAGCTTTGTAGCGGCTGCCTCGCTCCTCTTCCTTCTCCTGTCACACATAGTTCATTATGAAAAGTTTGGCCGTGCTGCCTGTGACAAAAGTCCCGCCCTCCTCGACCAGCTCATTTGATAGACGCAGTCTTCTGTCTATCACAAGAGCTGGTCCAGGAGAAGGGCGGGACTTTTGTCACAGGCAGCGCGGCCTGCAGAGGGAAGGTCTAGATAACATCACAGTCGCCGGGAGACAGTCAGAGGTAGGTCCCGATCCCTCGCCTGTTGCCGACAGTAACAGGCAGCTAGAAACTTTAAACTGAGGGAGAGGCGTCCGCGGGTCAGAGCACCAGAAAAGCCCCTCCCCTCTCCCTCCCTGCACACGGACTCGCCCACCTATGGGCCAGATTCAGCAAGACTTGCGCTGGAGTATTTCGATATGCGCCGCGTAACTGTGAAGATGCGCCGTAGTATCTATGCGGCCGTACCCACCAAACTAGATGCGACAGAAAACGGGCTTTCTCCGACCGGCTTAACTTTCCGACGCCAGAGTATCGTCAGTGCATAATTTCGCTTGGCGCATCAGTCGCGCCTATTGATTTCCCCTGCAAATATGCAAATGAGGGAGATTTCCCGATTCGCGAACGGATTAGCACCATACGCTGGCTACATGCGCCGCGCGTATCTCGTCCGTCCGGCGCAAAGTTATTTCTACAAATAGCTGGTTTATCTTTACTCCAGACGGCCACAGGTCAGCATGAGAGCAACTACAGCAGCAGCGTTACCGACGAAACTAGCAAGCTGAACAAGCACACGTGCAAGGACAACACCTCTGTGTGCCAACATGCCAGGGGCAGTCGCGGTCCTAGCACTAGTACTGGGTCCCCTGGAACGAAGGAGGCGGGCACGTGAGAGGATATACCGCATGCGCATGAGCCTCTTTGGCATGGGGGATGAGGAGGTGTATCGCCTCTTCAGATTCAGCCCTGATGCAATACTTGAACTAACCACAACCCTGCAGGATGACATCACCAGCAAGACACACCGCTCACAAGCAGTGCAGCCACTGGTGAAGGTCCTGGCAACACTTCATTTCCTTGCAAGTGGATCATTCCAGCGTACAAGTGGAGTGGTGGCTGGGATGTCACAGTCCTCCATGAGCAGATGTGTGCACCAGGTTGTCCCTGCAATCCTCAGACGCATGTCCAACCAGTTCATCAGACCCACCACTTAGGAGCTGCGGCTGAAGGCAATGACAGATTTCTACAGCATTGCCAGATTCCCACGCACTGTGGGGGCCATTGATTGCACACATGTGGCACTCCAGCCCCCCAGTGCCACAGAGCACATATACCGCAATCGGAAGCATTGGCATTCCATCAACGTACAGGTGATAGCCGATGCCCAACGCCTCATATGGCACGTCCGTGCCAAACACCCCAGGTCCAGCCATGACAGCTTCATATACCGTCAGAGCCCCATCCCAGCAGAATTCGAGGAGAACATGTATGGGGACAGCTGGCTGGTTGGTGAGTGACATGGGTGGCAGGCATGACTATCCCCTCCCATGATGCACACATCACAAGTGGCACATGCATGACTAACATCCTCCTGTCTTTTCCCTTCCAGGTGACTCTGCATATGCACTGGGACCCCATCTCATGACTCCTTTCCGGAACCCCCAAACCAGAGGAGAGAGAAAATACAATGAAGCACACATCAAAACCCGTGCAGTGGTGGAGCAAACATTTTGGCTCCTGAAGTCCCGTTTCCACTGCCTGGATAAGTCCGGGGGGACCCTATTGTATTCCCCTACCTTCGTGTGTCAGATCATCGGTGCATGTTGCATTCTGCACAACTTTGCTATGAGAAAAGGCCTGCAGATTGACATACGTGATGACCTGACCCCCGACCCACACAGTCCCCACCTGCCAGAGGAGACCCAGTCTGCTGATGGAAGAGCAGTCAGGAGGGTCCTTGCCGTAGGCATCTTTGGACACTAAACCAAAACATTAATCACACAGACAATGCATGCATGCACACCACTGATGTCCCTAGATCACACACACCACATCCACATCGCATTGGATTAGCCCAAGTCCAGCATGTAGGACTTGGGAGCAGCAACGCCAGCGTCAAGGCCCCAATGATGTCGCTGTCCCTTCATACACCTTTCACACGTCATTCATACAGCCGTGGGGATAACTTCTCCACCATGGCCGAGGGTGACACCCCTTACTGGCAGGAGTGCCACCCCCTCACATTCACACACCATTCACACTGTCCCCTGCACTCCTGACCGTAAAAATAAAATATAAACTCATAACCTGAGTAATAAAATAAAATATAAACTCATAACCTGAGTAATAAAATAAAATATAAACTCATAACCTGAGTAATAAAATAAAATATAAACTCATAACCTGAGCAAGAAAAAATAAATAATAATTAACCCCCCAAAAAAACACCCTCATCTGGGATGACGGGGGCTCCGCCTTGTGGGAACTCTCGGGCTCCTCAGCTGCCTGGAGGGAGTGGGTGGGGGTGGGGGGGCATCTGGAGGAGGCTGATCCCCGGGTGGGCCACTCCTGGCAGCTGTTGGCTGCATGCCCTCCAAGGCCACGGCAATCCGGCTCAGATAGAGATTGGTCTGGGCCTGCATTCTCAGCTGGCGGGTGATATTATGCCGCTGGGCACGCTGCCGCTGCCTCCCCTCTTCCCGGATGGCAGCTGTGTTGGCGTGGACGGCTGCTGTGAGGTGCCGTACATCAGCCTGCACCTCCCCCAGGCTGGTCACAACGTCCTGCACACCACTGGGCAGCTGCGATACGGAGCACAGACTGTCAGCGAGCCGGTCCAAGTGGCCAGCAATCTCCCCCATCTGCTGTGTTTGCCTGGCGTGGTCCATGGCCACCTGGTCCTGGACCAGATCAGACACCCCCCTGGTCTTACGGGTTGCCTTCCTGGGGCCAGGAGAAGGTTGTCCCTGTGGGGATGGAGTCACCCTTGAGGGGCTACCAAGGATGGGTGAGGGGATGACAGAGGGGCCTGCAGAAGGGGAGGACTCTGATAAAACCAAAAAAAAACTCCTGCTGAGGAACAGGCTCCTCCTCAACCATCTCTGCAGAATAGGTGTGGGCACTCTCCTCCACCTCGGTGACTTCAGCACCCAGGGGCTCGTCCTCAGGATCCCGTTGGGGGGTTGGGATGGAATGGCCGGCAACAGATGATGGCCCAGCTCCGTCATCTGTGGATGACACAAAGCAGACACATGTTGGTGGTCCCACACACTTGGCACATGTACCCTCCCCCCCCACATGAAACACACCAAATAGGGGATAAAAAACTCTAACCTGTCCTGGAGCCTTCCTCCATAGAATCATAGCCTGGTACCCCCTCCAACTGCTCCCTCTCCAGGCAGCGGGCGACCACCTCCTCCTCTGTGGTCAGGCTGACCGGACATGGGGATCCACCACCTGTGCCCCTCTAATGCCTCCTGATGGTGGCCACCTTGCCACGGACCTTGCGCCGCAGGTCGTTTATTTTTTCTGGATATCACCAGCAGTCCGGGTGGAGTACCCCAACACATTCACCCTGCCAGCAATGGTGTCCAGGATGGCCTGCTTCCTCTCCCGGCTGGTCTTCCGACTTTTCTTTCCGTGGAGAAAGTCATTATAAGTCTCCATAGCGGAGATTACCACAGAGACCTCCTGGGCATTGAAATTGAGGTTCCTCCTCTCTTTGGGGGGAGCGGGAGCAGCCATACCAGAGCAAAAGTAACTTCCCTGGGGTGGGGGGAAACGGAAATACTTTTGCGCCGGAATGGCGCTTTTATACGCGCAACGGAACACATTGCGCTGACGTTTCCCGTGAAGTGGTGCCGACGGAAGTTGTGAGCATGCGCACAGGGGGCCGAGTGAAGCCTCACTCACTGCGCATGCTCCGTGGATGATGCGCTGAACGTAAGCCTCTGCGCTGGGCTCTGCCCATCATTTACATATGATCACACCCACTTCCACTTGCGTCGGGTTGCGCCAACGCATCTTTGTTACTCCGTCGCAAAGTAACGGCCATGCGCTTGGTGAATGCTGTACTTCACTCGCTAGTTTGCGTCAGCGCAGCGTATATGCGTTGCGCTACGCTGGCGAAAAGATGCGCGCATCTACCTGAATCTGGCCCTATGTGTTTACACAGCCACCTTCACCTGCTTCCCATCACTGCAGCGGAGCGCCCACATAGGCATTGGCGGTGCTGCACATGGAGTAGAGGGGCAAGGACAATATTTGCTTGCTAAATGTGGACGATCGTTCAGAGAGTGGCTTGTTCATGAAATATTTGGATTTTTTTTGTTATTATTATTATTATATATTTATGTGTGTATTTATTTATTTGGATTTATTTATGTGTGACTTTTATTTTTATTTATGTGTGTATTTATTTTTGTATGTATTTATTTATGTATTTATTTATTTTGCTAAGGACAAACGCAACTGTCTGTGTAGTACACAGATGAAACGAACTTGGGGTGTCCGCACACACACACTTTAATAAGCAATCAATTTATTTACTGTACAGAATTTATAATTTCATCAACAGTTTAAGCAGCACTTTACACCAATGAGGGCAGACAGGACAATTATTATACAATTCATGTGCAGCACTGCCACTGCCTATGTGGGCGCTCCAGTGATGGGAAGCAGGTGAAAGTGGCTGTGTAGACACATAGGTGGGTGAGTCTGTGTGCAGGGAGGGAGGGGGCGGGGCTTTGCTGACCTGCGGACGTGTTCAGGTGATACAAAAGGTAATTACTGGGGAATGAACTGATAGTGAAAATAGAATTGAGCGAACGTGCGACTCTGTTGCCAAACAAAATGTATGCCCCTGTTTTTTTGCACAAATAGAGCTTTCTTTTGGTGGTATTTGATCACCACTACGGTTTTTATTTTTTGCGCTATAAACAAAAAAAGAGTGACAATTTTGAAAAAATAATTTTTTACTTTCAGCTATAAAACATACCAACAAAAAATGTCTTCATCAATTTAGGCCAATATGTATTCTGCTACATATTTTTGGTAAACAAAATTACAAAAAGCATAGATTGATTGGTTTTCGCATAAGTTATAGTGTAGACACTATAACTTATGCGCAAACCAATACATTTTGCACATAAAAACCGTAGTGGTGAGCAAATACCACCAAAAGAAATCTCTTTTTGTGCAAAAAAAAAGGGGCATACATTTTGTTTGGGAACAGAGTCGCACGGTCGCTATGGGATATTCATTTTTTTTCCTGCAATTGTGGGCACAGTAAGGCTGCAATGATGGACATGGTGAGGCTGCAATGATGGGCACAGTAAGGCTGCAATGCTGGGCATAGTAAGGCTGCAATGATGGCCACAGTGAGGCTGCATTGATGGGCACTGGTGAGGCTACATTGATCTCCTGTACCATGCCTGCAGCCTCCAACATCTCCTGTACCACGCCTGCAGCCTCCGACATCTCCTGTACCACGCCCGCAACCTCTGACATCTCCTGTACCATGCCCATAGCTTCTGACATCTTGACATCTCCTGTACCATGCCCGCAGCCTCTGACATCTCCTGTATCATGTCTGCAACCTCTGATCATCTCCTGTACTATGCCCGCAGCCTCTAACCATCTCTTGTATCATGTCCGCAACCTCTGACCATCTTGTCTTATATCAAGTCTGCAGCCTCTGACCATCTCCTGTATCATGTCTGCAGTCTCTGACCATCTCCTGTATCATGTCTGCAGTCTCTGACCATCTCCTGTATCATGTCTGCAGTCTCTGACCATCTCCTGTATCATGTCTGCAGTCTCTGACCATCTCCTGTATCATGTCTGCAGTCTCTGACCATCTCCTGTATCATGTCTGCAGTCTCTGACCATCTCCTGTATCTTGTCTGCAGTCTCTGACCATCTCCTATATCATGTCTGCAGTCTCTGACCATCTCCTGTATCATGTCTGCAGTCTCTCACCATCTCCTGTATCATGTCTGCAGTCTCTGACCATCTCCTGTATCATGTCTGCAGTCTCTGACCATCTCCTGTATCTTGTCTGCAGTCTCTGACCATCTCCTATATCATGTCTGCAGTCTCTGACCATCTCCTGTATCATGTCTGCAGTCTCTGACCATCTCTTGTATCATGTCCGCAGTCTCTGACCATCTCCTGTATCATGTCTGCAGTCTCTGACCATCTCCTGTATTATGTCTCCAGTCTCTAACCATCTCTTGTCTTATATCAAGTCCGCAGTCTCTGAGGGAGTCAAGAATGTAAGCGCCGCCGGGATGGGGGTCATAAGAGAAGTCAGACTTGTGTGAACTGTGGAGAGGAGACTATAGGAAAACCAGAGTCACCAAGCTGGAGCTGACTGATTGAGCCGTGCATGGTGCACCTGAGAGGAGGTCAGTGACAACACCGCTAGTCCAGTCTGAGGGGGGGGGGGGTCACTGATGTAAGGGGTGAGTGAATACAATAATGTAAGTGGGCACTGATATAAAGGTTTCCCTCTTATATCAGTAACCCCCCTTACCTTAGTGTATTCTTTTTGCGGAAAGGTCATCTCTGGTCATCAGAATCCCCCCCACATTCCCAGATTCTCAGGTGTCCCCCTTGATAATTGCTCCACGTTTACTGCTTTTAACTGGAATTTTCTGTTTTATATATATATTTTATAGCCCTATGTGCTTTTATATCCCCTGTATCTATATATAATACGCTCTTCAAATCAGTTTTAAAATGCATGGTTTTCCCTTTTAGGAAACAAGAAAATAATGACATTATGCTGTTGGGCTGGTATGACATTTTTTCCAGGGCTGGTTTTTATTCCCAGTCCGGCCCTGTCTGTGAAGGAATGTAATGAGCATAATGATAAATTAGAAAATGTCTATTCTCTATGCATCTTTACTATACTATAAAGTCTATATTGCTTTTTCATGTACACCACTGCTGTAATCCTTCCTTACTCAAATCAGCTTCTAATAACACCACTCCCACCGAGAAGACAGAAATGGCGGATACCCTCTTCTCCCACACATCTTTAGGAATGCGGAAGGGAAGACAGATCAGAGGCACAACCAAGCTTGACCATCACATTTTTGTATTCTTCTTGTATTTCAGCCAATCAGATGTGATTATTAGTCTCACATTAACATAATAGTGATGTATCGTGCTGTGTGTAAAAGAGTTTAGCACTGCCTGTAATATTGGATTATATAAGGAAGTAACAAATCTGCACGGATGTGTCAGACTCTTACTTTAAAGCGTGCACGCAATGTTATCTAAACTTTACAATTCAGAAGAGTAGTAGAATCCATATTAACCCCTTTGTGGTTTACCGACCATCACAATCTTAAGACACACTTTCCCAGTTCCCCACTGAACCTGGACTCCAGAAGTCCACATCAGGAGAGCCTCACCATTGACCGTGCTCTGGAACACCTTCCGATGAAGAGTAGCTCGCTCCTACAGAGACAGCTGCTGACAGCTGAGAAAAATACACCTGGAAAACATCCATTCCTGGAGGGGGATCGGCTACTAGAGCTTTAACCCTTTGACTGCCAGGCACTGCAATCCACTTTTAAATTCAGGTGGCCAGATAATTTGCAGTTTTTCCATATTTTTTTTCCTCTTACAGCTTTCAGAGTTTGTTAAAGACCACCCAAACCATATATTTTCTAAAATCACATGACTTGTGGAATAAAAAAAAAAAATATTACTGGTTTCTTTAGGTCCCACAATAGTCTATCAAATTTGCTGTTTTCATTAAAAATACACTAAAAGCATTATTAGTGGATACATACATGGCAATGCTTACAAAACTCCTGCTTATTTCCTACTAAATATAAAAGTTAAGGCTTTATTAAGTTAATAAATAGCAAATATTTGTAGATTTTGAATTGTGCCTTTTTGTGAAATGGTGAAAACTAGATACGTAAAACCGTATATAAGAACAATTTACTGTAAAAATATGATGTTATTATTTTTCCATTATAGCTTTCAGAGTTTGTTAAAGACCCCCAAACCATATATTTTTCTGAAAGCACATGACCAGTGGAATTAATATGTGTGTTTTCACTAAAAATCTTTATTAGTGCACAAACACAACATAACTTAAAAAAAGCCAAATTCCTACTAAGGCCTCTTTCACATGGGACGTATTAAAGCACACACCAGTGGAGGGCCATGTTTACCCACATGGGGATGCCCAGGTGTTTTCCGTGCATGCAGTTAGTCCCATTGATTTCAATTAGGATGCAGTGGCTGCACAGGCACAGCTGCTGCACCCAGTCTGACATCCCTGTGGGTGTGGGTACACAGCTGCAAACACAGGCAGTGTAAGCTCAGTGACATGCACCCGGACTCATAAAGATGTCAAATTAGGAGCAGCTGCTGTGTTCATGCAGTTTCTACATCCCAATTGACATCAATGGGTCTGCTTACACAGGAATGCATCGAACATCTGTGCATTGCCATGCAGGTAAACACAGCCTCACAGGGGCATATTCTGTAGTATTCCCTGTGTGAACAAGGCCTTACTATGACTTTGTTTTTAATTTACATCTTGTTTTTACCTTTTTTTATATTTTGAAATCGGAGATCCAAACAGACCCCTAAAATCTATTTTTTTAGACAGTGAAAGGGACTGAAGACAGTCGCACTGCATTTAGATCCAGAATAGGATGAGCATTGCCTTGTGGTCTTGGAACTATAGAAGGTTTGAGGATAAATGCAAAATCACTCCCTGAAACAAAGGAGGATCACAAGTTTGCAAATAAGGAGCAAATCTGTTTTGCAGAATCAAAGAAAAAAACATGAAGCATGAAGTGAGGAAGGGAAAGGCTCAGAATTCCTAACTTGTAGTCACAAACCACCATGCTGGGAACCCAGTTATCTGCTATCACTCCTTTCCATAAACCGAAAAAAGCCCTGTAAAAGTCCTACTCCACCCAAGTGAAGACCCTTGTTTAGATTTTGTGGATTCCCTGCCATCTAGTAGATTTAAGGCCTGCCTAACCATAGAGTGGGACTGATGCTGTATACTGAATAGGGGAGCTGTATACTGGATGGGGGAGCTTATACTGGATGGGGGGCTGTATACTGGATTAGGGAGCTATATACTGGGTGGAGGGGGCTGTATACTTTATTAGGGAGCTATATACTGGGTGGAGGGGGCTGTATACTGGATAGGGGGAGCTGTATACTGGATAAAGGCGGCTGTATAATGGATGGAGGGAGCTGTATACTGAATGGGGGAGCTGTATACTGGATGGGGGAGCTGCGTACTGGATGGGGGGAGCTGTAAAAATGTTTTCCTTAAACATCCCTCTTAAAATTGGGGTGTGTGTTATACGCCTGTGCATGTTATACGCCGATAAATACGGTATATGTCTTGCCATTTTAGTGATTATGCCCCTGCAATGGCCCTGACTACTCGGACACCAATGATGTCATGTACTCTTTTTATAGATTTCGTTGTTTCTTTTTCCTTATTATATTGTTTGAAGCTCCTTGGCCTTTTTCTTTTGTTTACCTAAGAACCGGATACTTTTTTTTTTCGTCTCTGTCATCTTCTTTTCTTTTTCTTTATTACTGTGGATTGATTCTAGGTAACACCTAACCAGCGGCGCTTAGACGCTCACCCCCCAGTGGGTATTTGGCGCCTAACCAAGCTTAAAATCAAATCAAATCAAATATGAAAAAGTTGCAAACATGGTATTATATTAGTGTGAAAGTATTAGAAGCTGTATCTGTAAAATGAAAGTTGAGAGTTACATTCCAATGACTTCAGTTACAAAGAATTCAACAAACTATTAGCAAAACATAAATTTAAGAAAGCGCCAGGTTAGCTGAGGATATTGACACGTGATTGTCAAACACTGGACAATTAAAGGTGTTTCATCAAGCTGAAGGCAGAAGGTCATGTCAATCACATTAAAAGCCATTTCTTATACAATACTGCCTCTAGGGGCTAAATTGGTAATTATTCAAAATAGCGTCAATCTTGGTTGTCAAGGTAACATATAAACTCCATTGTCATCTGATATCAAAAAATGACATAGTAATGAGACACACACACACACTTTTGGGGTGGAATAAAAAGGTGTTACTCATAGCAGGAGGGAGACTGGCTCTACATCTGAAGCTCTCTCGGGGGCTCTAAGATCTGAGGAGGGAGATCTTGATCTCTTGCTATCTCTCGGACTGAAAGAGGAGATCTTCAAACGCAAACATGTAGGGGTTGGAAGGAGTCCTGTGTGGAGTCACCTCATGGGAAACTTCTCAAACAGACAGAACTCTTAAAAGACCTTTGTAAAGTATTAATCCTTTCATGTACACCTTTTTTAGTAATTGAATTGTTTTTGCATACACATTAATAACACCATTTAAATATATATGGCAGAGCAAATTGTAGTTGTATTATTTTTAACTGCAGTATGAAATAATTATATTCCAAATATTAAGCCTGTACAATGGTTTTATTGTGAAGTATGTGTGAAATAGATTCATTCTAAATGTAAGTCTTTGTGAATTGTCAAGCTGTGTGCATAATATAACATTTTGTCTGTGTACATTTAAGAGTGTAAGAAGAAGGTCTGTATGTCTGTTTGTTTTGAGAAGAGATTACACAGTAGCTAAATTTCTTGTTGGTATTGGTGGAAAATTGTAAATCTCTCAAAATTAAAGATTTGCATATTTTCATAAATACAATACTATGGGCCAGATTCATGTAGCAGATAAGTTGGCGTATCTCGAGATATGCCGCGTAACTTCTAACATGCTCCGGCGTATCTTTTTTCTGTATTCAGGAAACAAGATACGCCGGAATTGTCCGAAGATACGAGCGGCGTAAGTCTCTTACGCCGTCGTATCTTAGTTGCATATTTACGCTGGCCGCTAGGTGGCGCTTCCGTCGATTATGTAAATTAGCTAGATACGCCGGTTCACAAACGTACGCCCGGCCGTCGCAGTAAAAATATGCCGTTTACGTAAGGTGTTTTCAGGTGTAAAGATAAACCACCAAAAAGATGGTGCAGCCAATGTTAAAGAGTCACTAAAGGAAAAAAAATTGGGCTGAAATTTGTGTTTACAGGGTATAGAGACATAAAAGTTAACCGATTCCTTTTATAAATAGATAAAAATCAATCATATAATCAACCTACAGTTTTAGTTTAGTTTTTGCTGTCTCTCTGATGTACAGAGCCAGAGAGCCAATAGAGGCCAGTCTGAAACCCCTCAGCCCAATCTACTTTCAGTTTACACACAGTAATCACACCTCCTTGATTAGTGACCACAGTGAGAGAGCTCCCAGTACTGTGGTTATAAGGAAACAGACAACCAGGAAGTGTGGAGATCAGAGCAGAATTACAGCAACATCAAAGCAAAAAACAAACAATGAGGACATGAAAACAGCACTGCAGTAAGGTAAAGGAAGCTATTTAGCTAAAAAAAAAATCCTTTATTGACCCTTTAAGTATGGACGTCGGGACCGCGTCAAGTTTTTCAAATTTTACGTTGTTTGTGTAACTCGTCCGTGAATGGGGCTAGACGTCTATACCAATGCGTCTTAGCGTCGTAATTTGGAGCATGCGCACTGGGATACGTCCACAGACGGCGCATGCGCCGTTAGTAAAAAGCGTCATTTACGTGGTGTCACACTTCATTTAAATAAAACACGCCCACCTCTTCCACATTTGAATTTGGTGGGCTTATGCCGGCCCATTTACGCTACGCCACCGTAACTTAGCTTTGTGAATACAGCACTTGCCTCTCTAATTTACGACGGCATATCGTAAACAAGATACGCTACGTCCGCACAAAGTTACGGCGGGCTATGTGAATCTGGCCATTTATTATTATTTCAGTATAAATATTCTGACAATGTGGTAATAGTATCGCAGTGCCACACAATTGCCACTAGATGATCATAGGAAATCACTACATAAATAAAATACAGACAAAATTCATCATAGCTGAGCAAATGTATGTCATATTTATTCAACTATTTTGTTTAAAAACAGACCTATAAGTTCTAATATACCCCAATAAAGCTAATTTATTATATGTTTCTACTGCTATCAATGGCCAACACGGTACAAAACTTCATCCATGTCTTTGGTGATCTCTGGTCTCCTTATGAAGTTTTTCTTACATGATGAAGATCAGCCATGGAGTATATCTGAGGTATATATCAGGGTGTGCTTCTTCCCCGCATGAGAGCTGTGATGTCCAGCAACATTCATATACAAGACATTTCCCACACTCAAGGCACTAATACACCTCGAGGGTTGTGTGGGATCCCTGATGTACAGGAAGACAGGACTTCAGTGAGGAACATTTCCTTCACTCAGGACAGGAAAGTGGCTTCTCCTGTGTGTGAGATCTCTGATGTCTGGAAAGATGTGAGGTCTGTGAAAAACATTTCCCGCACTCAGGACAGCAATATGGTTTCTCCCCTGTGTGAGATCTCTGATGTTTATAAAGATTGGACTTCACTGAAAAACATTTCCCGCACTCAAGACAAGAAAATGGCTTCTCCCCTGTGTGAGATCTCTGATGTGTGGAAAGACTGTACTTGTCTGAAAAACATTTTCCACACTCAAGACAACAATATGGCTTGTCCCCTGTGTGAGATCTCTGATGTTTATAAAGTTTGGTTTTCTGTGAAAAACATTTCTGGCACTCAGGACAGGAATACAGATTCTCTCCCATGTGAGATCTCTGATGTGTGTAAAGATTGGACTTCTGTAAAAAACATTTCCCACACTCAGAACAGGCATACGGCTTCTCTCCGGTGTGTAATCTCTGATGTGTGTAAAGACTGGACTTCTGTGAAAAACATTTCCCACATTCAGGACATGAATATGGCTTCTCCCCTGTGTGAAATCTCTGATGTTTGTTAAGATGGGACTTCTGTGAAAAACATTTCCCACACTCAGAACAGGAATACGGCTTCTCCCCCGTGTGAGATCTCTGATGTGTGTAAAGATTGAACTTCTGTGAAAAACATTTCCCACACTCAGGACATGAATACAGCTTTTGCCCTGTATGCAATCTTTGATGTTTGTAAAGACTGGACTTCTGTGAAAAACATTTCCTGCACACAAGACAGGAATACAGCTTTTCAACTATGTGAGATCCTTTATGCCCATTAAGTGTGGATTTAGAATGGAAACATTTCCCACACTCAGGGCAGGGATATGGCCTCTCACCCGAGTGAGAGCTCTGATGTCTGTAAAGATTAGACTTCTGTGAAAAACATTTCCCGCACTCAGGGCATGAATACGGTTTCTCTCCTGTGTGTGATCTCTGATGTACATTAAGTTTGTATTTAGAACGGAAACACTTTCTACACTCAGTACAGCAAAAGCTCTTCTCTGTTGGAAGGACGGCGCCATCCCGCACAGTCTGAGGTTCCTCAGGATAAGAGGAATACGATGGTCCGGCACCGTCCCGCACAGTCTGAGGTTCCTCAGGATAAGAGGAATATGATGGTCCATCTACACTGTGTGGTGCCAAATGGACATTTGAGGTAGTCGGGTTTTCTCCTGGACTATACTGTGTGATGTCCTCATCTTCTACTTTACAGTGTGGAGACAAAGTGAGACAATCCTCTGAGGTTTTCCTCATCTCCCGTCCATCTACTAAAATACAAATACAAAGATTATTACTAGACATGAGCTGATTGGTTCCCCTAAACCAGGACTCCGCCCACATCGGGCAGCTTTGTCTCTGAGGATCTTACAATTCCACCCTTAAGGTAACTAGTAAATGGGTCCTCTGATCTCCTACCAGATCATTTCTTTATTCATGGACCTTAGTCAGAGAGTGAAGAAACAACGAGAACTGTATCTTATAGGAGTGACAGTGATGAAGGGATTATAGGGTGTGTTTCCCAGCCCAGTCTATCACTTATTGCTATTTTTGCAACACAAGAAGTCCTTCACTTCCTGATTTAGTCGTGAATATCAGCAGGGCTGAGCCCCACCGGAGGTCAGAGAGTGAGGATGGGGGAGAACAACCAAGATGAAGACTGGACTGATCTTGAAGACCACCATCATTGGGTTATTGACTTCTCCCCCTCATTATCACTTTCTGTTTATGGTTCCAAAGTCTGAGGATATTATCACATTATTATCACCATGTAAAAGTCTGTCCTCCAATCACATCATCAGATATAAAATGTCCAGCTGGTAGAAAATGGGTGTAAGAAAAGAGAATACATATTATGTGTATATATAGCAGTGGGTAGAGGGGAGAGAGCAGAAGTCAGGACTATGTAATGTACAACATATAGTATAACAACAAAAGGGCCAAGGAAAAATCCAAGCTCTTCTTACCGACCAGACTGTGACCAAATTGACCTGTCTAATAATATGCATTTAAAAGAGGGATTTAAGTCTGCAGACATTTGCAAATACATGCTACATGCCCCATCAAAGCACCCTTGTTACCTATGGTCCCTATCTCTAACTTTTAAGAGGCTCCACAGTGGAAGCACATGCATTCTGATGGATAGATAGAGGGCAGATAACCTTGACAGGGCCTCTAGCTTACACATGTGCACTAGAGGTCGACCGATATGGGTTTTTCTCTGTCCGATATTTGGAAATCGGGGTGGCCGATGGCCGATATGTGTTGCCGATTTTTGCGGCCGATATGTGTTGCCAATATTTTAGGCCAATTTTTTATTTGTTTTCCTCATTTAAAAAACCCTAGGGTGGAGAGGTGGGGAGGAGATAATTGTTTAGGGTGGAGAGGTGGGGTGCAGCCTGTCAGTGCCCACCAGTGCCACCTTATTAGTGCCCACCAGTGCAGCCCATCAGTGCCACCTCATCAATGCATCCCATCATTGCCCACTAGTGCATCTCACCAGCGCATCACATTAGTGCCAACCAGCGCATTACATTAGTGACAACTAGTGCATCACCTCATCAGTGCCCACTTGTACAGCCCAATGTCATTCACAATGATAGCTACTCAGCTGTGGCTCTCGGCAAGGAGGTGCGGCCACTGGCCCTGTTTGCTATAATAACAGTTCGCTGGTAGCTGCACCTATTTGCAATTGCCTGCAGTGATTTTGATGTTGGACGCAGACAAAGTGCATCCAGCAGCAATCACCACAGACAATCACTGGCTGTGCAGAGAGCCATGAATATGCCGGGAACATATTCATGACTCTGTGCACACCCAGTGATTGCCTGTGGTGATCACTACTGGATGTACTTTGTCTGCGTCCAACATCAAAATCACTGCAGGCAATTGCAAATAGGTGCAGCTACCAGCGATCTGTTATTATAGTGATTGGGGCAGATACATAGGCTACGTTCACACCAGAGATTAGAGCCAGTGCAAATTGAACCCCCTTTGATCCAGCCATTACCTGATTTACTCCCCTGCCCCTCTGCCTACAATCCCCAGAATGCAGAGCGGGCCTGTAACAGCCAATCGGCGGCCGCCGCTGCTGACATACTACACTGTAAAGAAAAAGTCCCCTGGTGTGCTGCGTGCCCTGCCTCTGCCTACAAACCCCAGAATGCAGAGCGGGCCTGTAACATTCTGGCGGCAGCAATCCGCGGCGGCAATCCTCGGATTGCTGCCGCGGTCACAGCATCAGGAGAGGCTGCGGCCTCAGCCTAGCTCCGGATCCGTGGCACCGCTAGCGCCATGTTAAATATCGGCCTAATTTGGATAAAAATCGGTCGACCTCTAATGTGCTCATTTGTACTGTGTATAGAACTTGCTGCAGAAATAATGACATTTATAAAGCCAATTTTTTTTTTTTCAATTCTGGTGTCTCTTCCACAGAGTAACAGGTGGTGAAAAATTGGGCTTTGGGTGTTGGTGGTGCCTTCACACCGTAACCCTATAGCGGTACTCTTGATGAAAGGAAGAATTGGCCTTGCTGTCAAAAATGTTAATATGCACCGGTCAAACAGTTGTGGAACAATTTGTCTTTGGGTGTTAATTGTGTCCATGAAACCTACCAAAAAAAATCTTCCAGATAAAACCAACACCCACAAAGCTAGGCAACCTAGAAGTCTTGCAAAGATTCCACATCCCAAATACACTTAATCGGAGACATCGGCATCAGGAGCTTGATAGTTGCTACTAATCCAGAACTGATTCATTTTGATAAATGTCAGCCGGTCTATGGAGTCTGTGCACAGACGTGCTCTCTTATCTGTCATAAAACCTACGGCAGTACTGCATGCCTGTTCAGAAAGAACGCTGGATGCAGGGCAGCCCAGCAGCTCAATTTCATACTGGGCAAGTTCTGGCCACTGGTCTATTTTAATGATAACAACAAAGCCTGGGGAATGCCCAGGGAAAAACCAAGCCTACTTCCGACCAGCTTGCAGAACAACCAATTAATCTGTCTAACAGTATGTTTTAGGGGTGTCAAATTTAAATCGCTGCATCAGTGCATCGCGATTCGGGTGTCCCCGATTCGAGCCCGATGCATGCGACCGTGATAATCGATGTTTAGCCCCGCCCCGTCCCCGCCCCTCCCGGGAGAGCACTCCATTCAGATGTTACCTTCTCTCCTCAGTAGTGGTGCGTGATCCGCGCTACAGATTGCAGCCTGCTAGAGGAGGCAGGTCCTGTCAGCTATGTAAACTACTAACAAATATAGACTGTGTATTATAAAAAATAAATACATTGCTATCAGTTATTTATACAATAACTGATAGCGATGTATTTTTTTTTTATAATCTGTAGTGTAGTTACAACATTCTGTAGTAAACTCCGGTGCACAGAGCTTTTCCTAAAGCTTGTACCATGATAACATCTACGGATCTGCCAGGACCTACAGGCCAGCCTGAGTCGCTCTGGAGACACTGTAGAGCAGCGGCTGGCATTGTCAGTGAGTGAACGGCTCCTTCCTGGATCTTGGAAGGGAGAGACTGTCCCAGCTTTGTGTACAGGTCAGAGAGGCTGCATCATCAGTGTGTGATCACCTCCATCACCTACTATTGTCCTGCCATATGACCCCCTCCTATGTGTACTCTATACCTCCTCTGGTAATGATGTCCTCCTTTCTATCCAATGCAGGTTATTGTTCAGGAACACATGGTTTTATTGTCCACCAGCAGGCTGTGACTTTTATACTGAATACCTTCATAATACATGTTATATGATGGGATTAGTAGTGAATTGTCCAAGTTAAAACTTTTTTTTTTCAGGCACACAGCACCCCCCATGCACACAAAGTGTGTGATAAAGTGTCATGCGTTTTGGTGTGCTATGAATTATAAAGCATCATGCACTTTTGTGCGATTTTTTTCAAGCTGCCCTAAGCGTGATCCACAAAACTGCTCTGTTGCACCTGCATAGGTGTAAGTGGGGCCTGAAAAGATCAGTGGGTAAAGTGCAGCGGGCAGTGTTACCCATCAGATTTCAGCTTCCTGGGACTGAATCTGGGAATAAGTAGAACTGAAATGCTGTCTGAGCACCAGTTAGGGTTCTTTAACATGTGCAACCATCTCCTGTACTATGTCCACAGTCTCTGAACATATCCTGTACTATGTCCACAGTCTCTGATCATCTCCTGTACTATGTCCGCAGTCTCTGACCATCTCCTGTACTATGTCCGCAGTCTCTGAACATCTCCTGTATTATGTCTGCAGTCTCTGATCATCTCCTGTACTATGTCCGCAGTCTCTGATCATCTCCTGTACTATGTCCGCAGTCTCTGAACATATCCTGTACTATGTCCGCAGTCTCTGATCATCTCCTGTACTATGTCCGCAGTCTCTGATCATCTCCTGTACTATGTCCGCAGTCTCTGACCATCTCCTGTACTATGTCCGCAGTCTCTGAACATCTCCTGTATTATGTCTGCAGTCTCTGATCATCTCCTGTACTATGTCCGCAGTCTCTGATCATCTCCTGTACTATGTCCGCAGTCTCTGACCATCTCCTGTACTATGTCCGCAGTCTCTGAACATCTCCTGTATTATGTCTGCAGTCTCTGATCATCTCCTGTACTATGTCCGCAGTCTCTGATCATCTCCTGTACTATGTCCGCAGTCTCTGAACATATCCTGTACTATGTCCGCAGTCTCTGATCATCTCCTGTACTATGTCCGCAGTCTCTGATCATCTCCTGTACTATGTCCGCAGTCTCTGAACATCTCCTGTACTATGTCCGCAGTCTCTGAACATCTCCTGTACTATGTATTATGTCTGCAGTCTCTGATCATCTCCTGTACTATGTCCGCAGTCTCTGATCATCTCCTGTACTATGTCTGCAGTCTCTGACCATCTCCTGTACTATGTCCACAGTCTCTGATCATCTCCTGTACTATGTCCGCAGTCTCTGACCATCTCCTGTACTATGTCCACAGTCTCTGAACATCTCCTGTATTATGTCTGCAGTCTCTGATCATCTCCTGTACTATGTCCGCAGTCTCTGATCATCTCCTGTACTATGTCCGCAGTCTCTGACCATCTCCTGTACTATGTCCGCAGTCTCTGACCATCTCCTGTACTATGTCCGCAGTCTCTGACCATCTCCTGTACTATGTCCGCAGTCTCTGACCATCTCCTGTACTATGTCCGCAGTCTCTGATCATCTCCTGTACTATGTCCGCAGTCTCTGATCATCTCCTGTACTATGTCCGCAGTCTCTGATCATCTCCTGTACTATGTCCGCAGTCTCTGATCATCTCCTGTACTATGTCCGCAGTCTCTGAATATCTCCTGTATTATGTCTGCAGTCTCTGATCATCTCCTGTACTATGTCCGCAGTCTCTGACCATCTCCTGTACCACGTCTGCAGTCTCTGATCATCTCCTGTACTATGTCCGCAGTCTCTGACCATCTCCTGTACCACGTCTGCAGTCTCTGACCATCTCCTTTAGTATTTTGGGGGGAGAGCCATGCGCACTTGCGCTGCCATCGTAATGCATTGCGGAATCAAATTGTGGACTTGATAATCGCATCGAATCGTGAGACCAGTGAAGATGCGCATACACACCATTGGTTAAATAACCGATCTTGTCAGAACGCGGTGATGTAAAACACAACGATGTGCTGAAAAAAATGAAGTTCAATGCTTCCAAGCATGCATCGACTTGATTCTGAGCATGCGTGGATTTTTAACCGATGGTCTGTGTACTAACGATCGGTTTTGATCCATCGGTTAGGCGTCCATCGTTTAAATTTTAAAGCAAGTTCTCTTTTTTTTGACCGAAGGATAACTGACGATGGGGCCCACACACGATCGGTTTGGACCGATGAAACGGACCTTCAGTCCATTTTCAGCGGTCCAAACCAATCATGTGTACGCGGCCTTATAGTGTGGGGTGGGACTAACAGCAATGAGCCATGATTGAGTCATTACTGGCTCCAATCATAGCTCTGACAGCAATCTGTGCCCTGATTGGACAAAGCTTGCATTGCTTTAGCTCATCAGGGCTTCCAATGCACTGTGTGGCGCTGCAGTATACTGTGGTAGTTTGGCTGTCTGAACAAACGGTCAAACAGCTCAACAATTCAGGTGTTCGTCGAATGGGCAAACAGCCAGTGTTCAGCCTGAACTTATGCTCCTGCCAAACCGTTCGTCCAATTCTATTATCAGAGAGAAATACAGGAATAGAGAACGGGGAACACAGCTCAGGAAAGTGACCAGGGGATTACAGGCTAATATCACCCAGTCCCCGCCCTAGTCTGGACCAATCAGTGAGCAGTATGGGTGGAGGAATGGATTTAGTGTTAATGACCCACCTGTGCTGATCTCTGTAGGAGTGTCCTCCTCTATAAATGTCCCCGTTATTCCATCCTCCTCCATAGACTGCTGATCATCCCTCACATACCTCTCTTCTTCTTCTGATTTCACCTCAAATTCTATATCGATTGGATCTCCACTCTAAACCAAGAGAATGAGAGAGAATATCATCTGTAAGATATAAGCTTTATTATTGTGACATCACATAGAAAATCCACACATTGGCCCAGATTCACGTAGAGCGGCGTATATTTATGCCAGCGTAGCACATCGTCTTTACGCTACGCCGGCACAACTTTGAGAGGCAAGCATGCTATTCACAAAGAATATGCGCTCAACGTTGCGCCGGCGTAGCGTAAAGTTGTCGGCGTAAGTCAAAGTAGGTGAAAGTGGGCTGGAAGTGGGCGTGATATATTATAATGAAGCATGACCCCATGCAAATGATGGGCTGAGCTTCAAAAAACGAACTGCGCATGCGTCGTCTCTTGGACGCATCCCGGTGCACATGCTCACAGTTATGTCGAAATAGCTGCCTATGATACGTCGTACACCGCCTACGACGTGAACGTAACCTACGCCAAGCCGATTCACGTAGTACTACGTAAACGACGCAACATACGATGGCTGTTCCGACGTCCATACCTTTGCATGACTTACTCCTGCTTTATGAGGGGTAAAGTTTCACCGGACGTAAGCCTTACGCAAACCGCGTATATGAAGCGGCTGGGCGCATCTACGTTCGTGAATCGGCGTACCTTACTCATTTGCATATTTAAAATGGGAACGCCGAATGTGTCCAGTGTAACTATGCCCCATGATACGATGGCGTAGGAAAGTTACGTCGGTCGGAAGAAGCCTATTTTCAGGCGTATCTAGTTCTGTGGGTACGGCGCATAGATACGACGGCGCACATTTGTACTTATGCGGCGCATCTCGAGATACGTCGGCGTAAGTGCTACGTGAATCTGGGCCAATGTCTCTATAAGTGTGTTTTATAACCTCCGTCCCACCAACCTTGAGGGATGGTGTGACCTTCCTGTGTGGAATCCCTGCTGCGTTTGATGGCACAATTGACTCCTCCAACACCCCATCATCATCCTCCTCCTCTTTTATCTCTTCTTTAACTTCAACTTTACAATCTCTCAGGTTTCCACTCTGAATATAGAATTAAAATGTCACCAATGGTAACAATGCAGATAATGTACAGATCCTAATGATACTATAAGTGATTGTTCCTCATCTACCTGATGATGGTGAGGGATGGTGTGACCTTCCTGTGTGGAATCCCGGGAATACAGAGGACGGGGACATCTCTCTGGTGGGTTTCTGTAGCTGGATGACTCCACCATGGTGTCCTGGTACAGATCTTTGTGTTCTTTTAGAGACTCTGACTCCTCCATTACCCCATCCTCATCATCCTCCTCTTTTATCTCTTCTTTAACCTCAACTTTAGACTCTCTCAGGTTTCCACTCTGAATATAGAATAAAAATGACATCAATGGTAACAATGCAGATAATGTACAGATCCTAATGATACGATCAGTGATTGTTCCTCATCTACCTGATGATGGTGGGGGATGGTGTGACCTTCCTGTGTGGAATCCCGGGAATACAGAGGACGGGGACATCTCTCTGGTGGGTTCCCATTACTGGATCCATCTGTAGGAAACACACACACTGACTGAATACATTGTTTCTATGTGTTTATCAGATGATGGGGGATCTAGGTGGAGCCTCCGTACTGCTCTCTTCTTTACAATAAAGTCTCCTCTTACCCGGTGATGTGAGGGGCGGCTGATTGTCCATCATGACGTCCTTGTAGAGATCCTTGTGTCCTTCTAAATACTCCCACTCCTCCATGGAGAAATAGACAGTGACATCCTGACACCTTATAGGAACCTGACACACACAATGATACAGTCACCATCCAGACACACCCCTTGTCTGTTACTGGATAATGTCCCAGAATTCCCGGCACCGCTCACCTCTCCTCCATCATCTCTCTGGTGACTTCTAGAATCTTCTTTGTATTTCTCTATTCTATCAGGGAGGGAGGTGGAGGCAATGTGATGGTCATATGATCTCCAGACTTCACAGGAGAAAAACTCTAAATCCGAACACAAATAGCAAAATCAATCAATGTTCCCAGAATCCTCCTCACCTCACCATTCAGGTTTCCATTTTATTAAAGCCCCACATTTTCTACCCCCACTGGCCCCCCTAAAGTCTAAATTGGCCCTTTGTTTAGAAAGTTTGGAGACCACTGATCTAGACTGATGAGGTGAGAAGGTGATTGGTGGGAAAGGTGACACATCTCCAAAATGAAGAGAATGTTCCGGCCTTGTGAGTGGGGAAATGTTCTGCCCCTGAAGGGGTTAATCTACATTTCCATACTATATATGTGTGTATCATCATCTGCTGGAGATAAAAGACGTCACAGTGACTATGGAGGAAGAGGACGGACATGACGGGGTTACTGGGTGTAAATAGAAAATAAGATCTTATTACCTCCTCTGCTGATTCTTCCAGCAATGTCTCCTCTCTACTTCCTCCCGACTCACCTCTCACCTGGGACTTCCCCCTGTACCTGACATCACTTCCTGTCTTCCATAGAGTTTTCCTGGGTAAAAGTGAGATCACCATCTTGTGGATCTCAGAGGAATTGCAGCCCTGAGACACGTCTCGTAGTGTGAACACGGCCTTGTGCTGTGTGTGTAAGTACTGTATATCCTTATAGATGGCTCATCTCCACTCCCACCAAGGGGGATAGAAATATATTACTGACCAGTCTTTATCAGCCAGGGATCCTCCAAAGGTTACATAGAATTGTCTATGGGTGATGCAGAAGTAAAGGTTGTACAAACATTAAGCACTGCTGCCAAATGTCAAGATGACATACTTGAAAGACTAGCCAGATGTTCAAAAGGGAAAAGGTCTCACTACTCCACTCAAGTTTGAACGTCCTATACAGAAGTTAATTGTTCTACTTGAGAGTAATAAAAGACACTTGGGAGTTGAGAACCTGATAGAAAATTACGCAAATTCATGTTCACATCCTACTATAGAGAACAAGAATTATAGGTAATTTTGGTGGGAGTGTAGCTGGCCAGCTAGAACCTGTCCTAGATAACTAATATAACCTACATTGTTTATATGTGAGAGACAAAGGCAGAGTTATTCACTGTGATTTTATGCTTGGATGTCATATAACAGTTGTACGTTGTGTTCACAGAAGGAAAAGAAAAAATCTGCCTTTAAGTCATTTGTTTGTATGGCAGCAGGAGGTAAGGAATAACACAGTTGAATTCATGCCAGCAAGCATAGAGTTAAGCTTTTGTGACTCATTGGTAGCCTTGCCCAATCACAGCTAATCTCACATTGAGCAGAGTCTTGACCTATCACAGCCTCCTTTGCATCCATTTCTGTCTGGGAGGTTCCTAATACACAGCATGTGCTGCTAGGTTATTCCACCACAGAGAGAGAAAGCCACATGGAGACAGAGAGCAGAACAGACACAAGGCCAAAGTTGTGTTTTATGGAAGCCAGGGACTAAAAATAGGTACAGTATGTGACACAGTTATATATATATATATATATATATATATATATATATATATATATATATATATATATATATATATATATATAGATATAGATATATAGATAGATGTAACGGATGTAACGGATATTCCTATGTCTAGGGTCACCTTATGTCCACAAGGGCCATAGGGTGACAAAGAATCATAATTCATATATTACATGAGATGGGACATTAATAATAATTCATATTGCAGGACTGGAATATTACAAAGTGGATGTCTTGAGATATCACAAGCTGTTGCCTATTCAATCTGGGCACACGACAAGTGACTCACAAGACATTGTATAAAGGCTATTGAAGTGTCTTGAGGTGTTGGCTATTCATTGTGAAAGACACATTCTGTTGAATAGCTGTTATTAGCAAGAAAGACTCTTTCATTGTGTGAAGCTCTCTGTTTACCCTATTGTGTTTTTCTAAAGGTTAATTGAACTCTATTGATGATGCGGTGCCGACGTGGCTACATAATTAGCTTACCTGAATGCCTTTTAATGTGATTGAAGCCCCCCACGGTGTGAAGGGGGGTGGAGATTGCATTGTCCTGTGATTAACTGCATTATGCTTGAAACTGTATAAGAAGCTGAGAAAATACCAATAAATCGGTCATATCTTTGGAAGCAAGTGCAGAGCTGAGTCTCGTCTTGTTTATGAGAATAGGTATGGATCGTGGATGCAATATTGTCGGAGTGTGTCAGATAAGCTTGTCGTGGTTGGATGGAAAGTCGTACGCGGTGTTGACCATTACATTGGTGGCAGCAGTGGGATGATTCCATCTTCAGAAGAAGGTTACAAGAGATGCGGATACAGCATAGACGACCAGTATCAGAGGAGGTCCTGTTGGGATGGTCGGATGTGATTCGGTGCCAACTCTGGAAGGAAGCGTTAGCTCTGGAGCAGCAACACCAAGAAAAGGTCCTGCCCTCCATCTATGCAAGGTACTGGCCGCAGTATGACTTACGAATGCTGTTGTTGGGGGAACAACCGAAGCAGGAGTGGATAGCAGAGTTAAGCAGGCTGATCCGGGCAGAGATGCAGCTGGATGAGAGCTACAGAGCCCTCCGGTGGTATGTAGCCCAAGAGTGCCCGTGGTCAGCGGATGACAGCCCCACAGAAGGCTATGACTATGATGGCCTGGGATTGTTGTATTGGAGGATGTCCAGTGATCCCGACTTTGGGGATGATCGGGAGTGGCGCTTGGAGGACATAATGGAGCACAGAGAGGAAAAATTGAATATCTCGGGAGGCCACTGGTCACAGGAAGATTTAGAATTTCTGGCCATTCAAGAATGGGAGCTGGAGGTTGCCTACAGACAGCTGCTAGACTCGGCTCAGCAGCAGGGTGGGGCTCCCATTGCCTGGGACTATGAGGAAAGGTCAGATAACTGTGAAATCCTGGCTGATGAATCGGCAGTGGAAAATATGGAGATTTTCATCCCTAAAGCCGAAGCGGATGGTGTGGAGTTCCAGAGAGCCAGGGCGGTTGGCCCCTCTCTCCAGCAACAAGCTGAGGTGGTAAAGATTTAACCCCCAGCTGAATCACTGGCAACAGAGCAGGGTGCCCCAGGTCTCTGCTCCCAACTACCAGAAGAGGGGGACCCTGTGGTAGTGGATGGGACTGTGGTCTCCACTCACAGCAACCCAGTGGAAGAGCTGGCAACAGAACAGAGTGTCATAGGCCTCTGCTCCTCACTAACAGAAGAGGGGGACCCTGTGGTAGTGGATGGGACTGTGGTCTCCACTCACAGCAACCCAGCGGAAGAGCTGGCAACAGAACAGGGTGTCATAGGCCTCTGCTCCTCACTAACAGAAGAGGGGGACCCTGTGGTAGTGGATGGGACTGTGGTCTCCACTCACAGCAACCCAGCGGAAGAGCTGGCAACAGAGCAGAGTGTTGTAGGCCTCTGCTCCTCACTAACAGTGGGGTAGTGGATGGGACTTCAGTCTCCACTGGCACAACCCCAGAAAATGGTACAGGACTGGGACAGGAGGATGTCAGCTTTGCTTTGCAAGCACCAGTGGGTGGGACTTCAGTCTCCACTGGTATACCCCAGGAAGGGGGGGCAGTTGGCCCAGACCCCCAACAGCATGATGGACTGAGCCCAGCCACTCTGCCTTCTCCCCAGCGGCAGGCGTGTTCTCTGAGAGAGGCAGAGGTTGGCGGGGTGAGTAATGCTCAGTTTGGAGCCATTTATTTGGGGTACAGTATGGATAACAGCATTGGAGGACTGGAACTACTGACGGACTTCGGAGTCAACCCGTTTGGGGTTCCCACCTGTGTCCGTCTCCCACCGAAAGGGGAGAGATGTAACGGATTGAACCGTGACAGACTGAGATATTCCTATGTCTAGGGTCACCTTATGTCCACTAGGTCCATAGGGTGACAAAGAATCCTAATTCATATATTAAATGAGATGGGACATTAATAATAATTCATATTGCAGGACTGGAATATTACAAAGTGGATGTCTTGAGATATCACAAGCTGTTGCCTATTCAATCTGGGCACACGACAAGTGACTCACAAGACATTGTATAAAGGCTATTGAAGTGTCTTGAGGTGTTGGCTATTCATTGTGAAAGACACATTCTGTTGAATAGCTGTTAATTGCAAGAAAGACTCTTTCATTGTGTGAAGCTCTCTGTTTACCCTATTGTGTTATTCTAAAGGTTAATTGAACTCTATTGATGATGCGGTGCCGACGTGTCTACATAATTAGCTTACCTGAATGCCTTTTAATGTGATTGAAGCCCCCCACGGTGTGAAGGGGGGTGGAGACTACATTGTCCTGTGATTAACTGCATTATGCTTTAAACTGTATAAGAAGCTGAGAAAATACCAATAAATGGGTCATATCTTTGGAAGCAAGTGAAGAGCTGAGTCTCGTCTTGTTTATGGGAATTGATATGGATCGTGGATGCAATATTATCGGAGTGTGTCAGATAAGCTTGTCGTGGTTGGATGGAAGATCGTAAGTGGTGATGACCGTTACAATATATATATATATATATATATATATATATATATATATATATATATATATATATTGTATGTTCTTATTGTAAATAGTGTGGTTAGAACTGTATACTGATCTAGTTGTGTGTTCACTTGTAGTTCCACCATATCATACCTCCTACCCTAATTCAGAAACCAAACCCAACTAAGCTAACCCTGAAAAAGCAACCCTGCAAACCAAGTTGTTATACCTTTCAGAGAAATCAGAGAATGCTTTGATAACTTACACAGAGAGAGAGAGAGAGAGAGAGAGAGAGAGAGAGAGACAGAGAGAGTAAATACTGAAGAAAGAAATATATCCACCATCTTATGTTAAATGACAAGATTGAATATTTGAACCACCATTTTCTGTTATACTTATTCATCACGTGTTTTTGTACACAGACTGTGTGCTGCAAAGTAGCAGTATCTTATATGAAGAAAGGTGAAGTTATTAAGCATTTGGTGTGCTCTTTGAACCTACTGCTTCCATAGAGCGGCAATAGAGGAATTTCAGAGTAATAGACAGTCTTGTTGGACTGAAAAGTCAGAGATATCACAATTCTTCTAATGCCACAGCGCATGAGGCACTTCATAGTGCTGCGCTTTCCACAGCGCCCTCACCATCACGTGTGTAAGAGGTGGAAGAAGGCTGTGGCTACACTGCAGGTGGCACAGTTTGGAGCACGGAGAACTTTCACACCTCATCAACTTTTCATTGATTGGTGGATATTTTTTTGTTAATTGAAGTAAATGCAAAGTGGAAGCAGTGGACTTGCAGAGAACACTATATTAAGAACAAAATATTGTATGATTACATGTGTAGCACTACCCCCGAAGGAGCTGCTGGTTTGTTTTGGGTGGCAAGTTACCTTGTGGCTCCTCCGCCCTCCTGGGGGTGTATAGTGAATATAGCAGTAACAGAATGTCCATGACAGGTGTCTTTCTGTGCTCTTTATTACCCAGCCAGGTAAAAACAATAAAACTTGTGCTTAAGAGTAGAGGTGAAGTAGAAGGAGAAATAGCAGATTCAGGCGTAACAACAGGGAAACAGTCCTGCTTCCAACAATAATTTGTATTCTTCGCCACTCCTGCCTGAGTAGGTATAGTGCACCTGGACAGGTCTCTCTCACTGACCTGGCAGTCAGAGTATCACTCGGAACTTGAAGGTAAAGTCTCTGCCACAGACCCTCCCTGTGATTATAGTTATGGAGATGATCCTCTTTGATAGAATTGCGCCTGGATCTCCTTTAGATAGTTTTAGGTACCGACGGACAGGTGACCAGCCTCTCATTGGCTGTCCTCAGATGGACTCCCCACCGAACAGCTATCTCGCTTGCGATCTTCACGATTGGGAACCCAGTCGACTTTCGGGCTCCTCACCACAGCTTAATTGTTCTGGACCAACATGGTCCCGGAACCAGGAACACCGCGTGGCATGTGCACCCCGGCCTGGAAGGCCATTACACTGGGGCACTGTGATGAAGTCACTCTAAAGGTGGGTCCCACACTCAAAGAAGACCCAGACCAATGGCGTCTGTCACATAAATACCCTCCCCCAGCATACACAGTGAGGAAAAACCCTCCTGATAGGCTGCTGGGGAAAAACACCCAAACCTCGACTGCTGTCACCCATCATCTGGGGTGGGACCAACACCCCAGAAACAATAGACAACCCACAGCACAGCCAAGCTAAGACAGAGACCCAGTTTTGAACATAATAATTGGATCAGAGTCAGTTAACAATCTGATCCCTCTCTAAATTTAACTAGCATCGATACTTTGAAGTAACCAGGTGCTACACATACATTTGCACAGGTTTTAATTTTTTTTTTTAATAAAGCAGCAAACATTATAAAATTAAAGAAATAGGTGCAAAGTGGAAGCAGTGGATCTGCAGAGAACAGCATCTAGAGCACAAAGCACTTTATGTTGTATATGAATTTGCAGATGGATCAGATTACTTCATTTAGTGATAAACCCCATGCGATGAATGAAGTAGGTGTAAAGTGGAAGCAGTAGATGTGCAGAGAATATTATTGGAGCCCCTAGCACTTTATATATGAATGTCTCCACATATTTTAGTGTATGTGTGATAATTGATGTGCACACACAATAGGACAGCGCTGTGACACATAATGCTCTTCCAGGTGATAAAGGGAATACTTACCTTTGTTACAGCAGCAGTCCGGTATAAGTTATTTCTGGAGGTATTTGAGTTGTTACACATAGCGCAGGTTTTTTTCTATTTATATTGGTGACATAATTGCCCAAATCTGGGGATCAGGAGCCATTTCCACCCTTTACTCTCGGCTGGGGTTCTTTGTATCCATATAACAGATGTTCTACATGACTAAATCTCACATCAATTTTACTGCAAAATCAAAGGGGCCAAAATGTCTCCTCCCCCTCCCCCTCCCCTGAGCAGTAATATATTTCTATCCCCCTTAGTGGGAGTGGAGATGACCCATCTATAAGCAGGGCCGGTGATAGGCCAGTACAACTGGCCCTGTTGTACGGGGCCCAGCAAGCAGGGGGGCCCGGGCATCCTCGACAAACCTAATTAATTTTATAAAAAAAAAAAAACTCCACAGCCCTGACCGCTAGTCATCCGTCCAACCAGCACAACCCCCCCCCCCCCCTGCTTTCTATTTTTTTTTTCTTTGGCTCAGTACCTTACTTCAATTCCGTTCATGAAGTAGATGGCAGCAGGACGGGACTATTTCCTCTATTTCGGGCACGGAAGAGTATCTGTTCTCTCTCCCGCGCCCGCTCCTCTGCAGAATAAAGTCCCGGGGCCGGCCAGCTTGTCATTCCCTGGCGCCGCGGAGTGATTCTTATCCCTCCGCACTTGGCGCTCAGAGAGGAGAAACAGGCAGAAGATAACAAAGCAGCGGCAGAAGAAAAAAACTTTTTTTTGTGACACTCCAGCCAGCGAGTCCAGGCAGGCAGACAGCAGCACTGCGCTACAGTCAGGATCAAGGAGAAAGTGTGTCCTGGGGCCAGGATAACAGGTATGCACTTGTTTGGGGGGGATTCAAGATCTACTGTCTGCAGCACTGCAGCATCTAAACATTATGGCACTGGCGGCATGGGTGGCACTGTCTGCAGGTAGCACATGCGTTGTGGCATGTGCTACTTGCAGACAGTGCCACCCATGCGGCCAATGCCATATTGTGCTACAGACAGTGCCACCCATGACTCTAATGCCATAACGCATGTGCTACCTGCTGACAGTGCCACCCATGCGACCATTACCATATTGCGTTATGTCATTAGCGTTATGGGTGGCACTGTCGGGCGGCATGGCAAGGGTGGCACTGCAGTATGTTATGCCATTGGCCACATGGGTGGCACTGTCTGCAGGGAGCACATGCGTTATGGCCCATAACGCATGTGCTACTTGCAGACAGTGCTACCCATGCCGCCAATGCCATATTGTGCTGCAGACAGTGCCACCCATGACGCTAATGCCATAATGCATGTGCTACCTGCTGACAGTGCCACCCATACGGCCAATGCCATATGTCATTAGCGTCATGGAACTTTGTTTCAAGGTGGGGGTCTGGGGAGGGGCCAAGGGCGGGGCCAGGGGTGTGGCCGAAGGAGGGATCAGGGGTGGAGCTGAAGGGGGGCCCCGTCAGGTATGCTGTACGGGGCCCCACGATTTCTATCAGCGGCACTGTCTATAAGGATATACAGTACATACACACACAGCACAAGGCCGTGTTCACACTACGAGACGTTCTGCAGGGCTGCACTTCCTCTGAGCTCCACAAGGTGGTGATCTCACTTATACACAGGACGTCTTTATGGAACACAGGAAGTGATGTCAGGTACACACAGGAAGTTTTGGGTGAGAGGTGAGTCGGGAGGAAGTAGAGAGAAGACGTTGCTGGAAGAGGCAGCAGAGGAGGTAATAAGATCTTATTTTCTATTTACACCCAGTAACCCCGTCATGTCCGTCCTCTTCCTCCATAGTCACTGTGACGTATTTTATCTCCAGCAGATGATTGAGTGAAAAACGTATAAAGCACAGCACATGCGAACTGAATCGCCTCTGGGCGCTGTTTCCATTCCTTCGATAAGGAAACATTTTACCTCAGAAGAGATGAGTTTTAATCATTCTCCTGAAGGCCAAGTGGTCGGACTCCAGTCGGATGGTGGTAGGCAGTGCATTCCACAGTCGAGGTCCTTGGACAGCAAATCTCCGATCTCCTTTGGATTTGTATCTTGCCTTGGGTATTTGCAGGAGATTTTGATTTGTGGATCGCAGAATGCGATTTGGGTTGTGGGCTTTTATTTTTTTGCATAGATATTGGGGAGCGTTTCCTTGAATACACTTATGTGTAAGGCAGAGTGTCTTAAAAGTGATTCTGTCTTTCACTGGTAGCCAGTGAAGGAATCTAAGCGAAAGGGAGATTGACTCCCATGGTTTTTTACCAGTCACTAATCGAGCGGCCGTATTTTGAACGACTTGCAGACGAGTGATTTGGTATTTGGGGAGTCCTAGATAAAGGGCATTTGCATAGTCTAGTCTGGAATTAATAATTGTTCCCACAATGACTGCAATTTCCTTTTTAGGGATAGAGGGGGTGAGTCGATGTAGCAGACGCAGCAGATGATGGGATCCGCGGACTACCGACCGAATTTGTGCATCCATTGTCATGTAGGAGTCGAAAATGACTCCGAGACTTTTGACTTTGGTGCTGGGGGTGATAGTTTTACCCAAAATGGGCGGTGGGGTCCAAGTTGGGGTGGAGTGACTTCTCCTGTTTGTGTGAAACAGTAGAAGCTCTGTTTTCAAACCATTGAGTTTAAGATAACTGGCAGTCATCCAGTTATCTATTAGAGTGAGGGATCTCTCTAAGCCAAGAGAGTGATCCTTTTCGTTGCTGACGCGAAGATACAGTTGAGTGTCGTCTGCGTAGGAATGGTAAAGTAGCTTCTGGTTGTTGATGATCTCAAAGAGGGGGCGGAGATAGATATTGAACAGTACCGGTGACAAGGGAGATCCTTAAGGGACTCCACATGATACCGTATGCTTTCCTGACACGAAAGATCCCAATTTCACTGTTTGTGAACTAGGGGTGCAACGGATCAAAAAACTCACGGTTCGGATCGTTCCTCGGATCGGCAGTCACGGATCGGATTATTTTTCGGATCAGCAACAAAAAGACAGTGACCCCCCCCAAGTAGTACAGGCACACAGTGACCCCCTTCCCACCATAGTACAGGCAGACAGTGACCTCCCCCCCCTCCGTAGTACAGGCAAACAGTGACCTCTCCCCCCCCCTCCGTAGTACAGGCAAACAGTGAGGCCCCCCCCCTGCAGACCTCAGATCAGATAGCGGCGTGTGTGTCCCTTGAGCGCGGTCTCCTCCTCCTCTGTGGGTGTAAACAGAGAGGAGGGGCCGCCGCAGGGTGAGCCAAGATGGCCGCGGCTCTGGAGCTAGGCCGAAGCCGCGGCCTTTCCTAATGCTATGCCCACGGCGGTAGTCCGCGGCCTTTCCTAATGCTATGCCCACGGCGGTAGTCCGCGGATCGCATAGCGATCCGATCCGTAGGGGGTGACCCGTTCGGATCACGGATCAACCGTGATCCGTTGCACCCCTATTGTGAACGGTTTTCCAAGAAGGAGGAGAACCAGGGTAGATCTGTTTCCACAACTTTGGCCACTTCCGCTATCCTAGTGAGTAGTAGTCCATGGTCTACCGTGTCAAAGGCCACACTTATGTCCAATAGGATCAGGAGAGAAGATTCTCGTTCATCTGCGGCCTCTAGAACGTCATCCCATATTTTTACCAGAGCTGTTTCAGTTCCGTGACCCGGACGGAAGTCTGATTGAAATGTATCGAGTAATTTTTGGGTTTCTAAATGCTGCTGTAACTGTTGTACAACTTCTTTCTCCATTATCTTGGAGAAGACATTTAGACCCGTTATGGGCCTCCTATTGTTTGGGTCGTTAGGTTCAAGGGTGTTTTTTTTTTTTTAGGATCGGTTTTATAGTACCTTGTTTCAACAAGGAGGGCACCATGCCCTCCTTGAATGACTGATTTATAAGCTGCGTGATAGCTGGTGACAGTATATCGGCACGTTCTTTCAGCAGTTTAGTGGCAATGATGTCATTGGGTGCTGTGCTGTTGCGCAGAGACCTAATGATATTTTTAGTGGCAGCGATGGAGATGGGTTTTAAGGTGAATTCCGGTGCTTGAGGCGGGTATATAATTGTATCAGGGTTGGGATTAGGGGCAGGATTCATGCAGATTCCATTTTGCTCAATGCTTACCCGGATTCTTTCAATTTTATTAATGAAATAATCCGATAGTTCGTTGCAAAATTCTTGTGAATCAGCATTGGGGGGCTCTAAGTAGGCTGGATTCATCGACTGTGAAACCAGCTTGAAGAGTTCGTGGGGGCGGTTTAGGGCCTTGGTGATGATGTTGGCGAAATGATTTTTTTTTTCCATAAAGATTTCTTTATGATATTTCTTTGTTATTGTCTTATAGATAGTGTGGTTTCTATCTGAAGAGCTTCTTTTCCACGCGGCTTCTGCTCTTCGACGTTCTTGCTTTAGCAACGTCAGCTGGTTGTTAAACCAGCCGCCGTCGTTTTTCCGGATGCAAGTTTTGCGTTTTGGTGCCACCCAGTCTGCGGACTGAAGTAGCGCCTTGTTGATGGCGTCAAGTGTTTCTACGGCTGTTTGTTTATGTTTTACTGTGTTTATTTTTTTTCCTAGGGTCGTTTTGAAGAGTTCCGAGTGGAGCTTCTTCTGAGATCTAGTCCAGTGAGTTATCACCGGTTTTCTTGTTTTATTTGGCCTGGGGTGGTTGGCGAGTTTAAATTTAATGGCATGGTGATCGGTCCATGGTAGTGGCTCATTTTCCCCGATCTCAATTTCCAAATCCTGTTTGAAAATGAGATCGAGGGTATGGCCTGAGGCGTGAGTGGGACCTCGTATTAATTGCTGCAGACCTAGTCCTTCCAGATGGTCGATGCAGGCGTCAGCGATGGGGTCCAGCGAGGAGTTGGCCCAGAGGTTGAAATCCCCCAGCACCAAAAGATGTTTGCTGCTTAGGGTGTAAGAGGAGATGAATTCTGTTAATTATGTGACAAGATGCGTTTTTGGGCCTGGTGGTCTATAGCACAGTAGAATATGGACCGTGTCTTGGGGATTTGTTTGCAGCTGTAGAGTGAGGGTTTCCATGAATGGAAGCGAGTATTGGAGGGCTGGTTTGGTGATCGAGAGGTGAATCTTGTGGATCACCGCCAGCCCTCCTCATCTTTGCCCCACTCTGTTCTGCATTTGGATGCGATAATTTGCAGGCACTAATTCTTCCAGAATGGTGTTGCAATCGGCTGTGAGACAGCTTTCTGTGATAAAGAGGCAATGTAGATCATGTTGAAGGATGAAATCATGGATTTCTTGCCGGTGTTTTAATGCTGATCTTGTGTTAACCAAAGCGCAGAATATGCGTTTGGGCTGATGTGATCCGATGCGATTTTTTTTCCTATTAATCGTCAATTGATTCTTAACAGTTGTTCGCTCTTTAGAGCTTTTTCGGTGATCGTTGGAAGTGTTGAGGCAAATGGCTTTAATTCCCAGATGGTTTCTGCAGAGTATTTCAAATAACCCATAGTTTCAGAAAAAACACAGGGAAGTATTGATAATTAAGGGGGTTTTGGGGGTGAGGAATAAACAAGCGAACCTGTCACTTCTCTATGTCCTCCCTCCCTGAAATTGGTCCAGAGGAAGGCGAAAAACTCCAGGCGTGCTGTGCCAATCTGCCTTGACTGGGGAAAAAATTCCTTCCTGATCCCTATTGGCGATCGGTCGCAACCCTGGATCAATTGCTTTATGAGTAAGGGGTTTGCTGCAGTGACCTGTTTTCAATTTGAAATGGCCTGTGCAAGGGAGAGTGAAGGGGGGAGTGTATTGATTACAGTGGGACTACCAAGATGGCCGCCGACCGGGACTAGGCCTGAGCTGGGGGCTAAGGTACGGGGGACCACGGGGGGAGAGAAGAGGCCTGTAACGGTAGAGCGGGGGGGGGGGGAGTCCTTGGGGGCCTAAGGCGGATGGTGTTTTTTTTAAACTAATAGCTCTGTCCACTTCGGCGTGGCAAAGCTGCAGACTTTCCTAGGACGCCTTCCCGCATTTGTGGCCACAATCCTAGGCTGCGATTTCCACCAAACCATGAGGGTTGCGGTGGTGAGATGCTGAGAGGGGGATGGTGGAGGGGCAGGGGAGACGGTGGGATGGTGTGTGGGATGCCGGGGGGGTCCCGGTCGTCTGGTCGCGTCCGATCCCCGGGACTTAAAGAAGCGCGGCTATCCTGAGAAGGACGGTCGCATCCAGTCCCAGGGGGGTAGTCCAGGCTAGGCAAGGGCTTACCTTGAGGAAAAAACAGTGCAGAGGGAAGAGGAGGGTTGCTGTTCCGATGTGAAGCTGCAGTGAGGCTGGGCTGGGAGAGAGACCTGCCTGCCTGGAGCCAAAGCATACATGCCCTACTCCTAGGGAGACGTGCGCCGTAGTGTGCTCCTGTAGCTAATCCTGTGTGATTAAACACACATATATAGTGTGAGACCTATATTAGTCCCTTCAGGGGGATCAGTTGATGATTAACATATCTTGCTTCCAAAGCTTGCCATACATGGTTCAGTTTTATTGTTTATCCAGCAGGCAGAGAGGAAAAAAAAATAACTGATTCCCCCATCCACACATTGGAGGGGGATGGGGGAATCCTCCCCGCTGCCCTATTGTATTCTGACAATGGGGGGCGCTCCTCCGCTCTCAGAATACACAGATCAGTGATGAAGCTATTGGCTGCAGCCGCTGATCGAGTGACTTTTATCTGGCAATGACCACACATGGATGGAAATGTGACCGATCCCTGCTGAACCAGCTGCATTTCCATGTATCTATGGTCACCTGAAGTGACTTCCTCCCCTCCCCCTCATCTCCTTCATTATGTAAGTCATGCTGAGATAATCTCCCATTGGCTGAGCAATATTCTCATTTGTCTCTGAGCTCCTTCTTGCTATTCCTCGTCCTGCCTGTTGTTTCCTTGTATTGATTTTCTGTGTAGTGACCCCGGCTTCATCTCTTGGATGCGCTCGTCTGTTGCTTCCCCTGACCTTTATCCTGATTCCTGGATCTCCTCCTCCTCTCCCCTCCATATCCTCTTACACAGCTTTTCTCCACACCTGCAGTGACCCTGGGGGGTGGAAACTTGGACCCAGCACAATCCATCCCCACCATTAGGATAGACAGTCTGACTGGAGATAACTATTGTTCTTCTCTTTTTAGATCGCCCCTCAGGCTATTGTTGCGGGGGTCACATTGCTGAGGTTCTCACCTTTTTTTCTTAAAATGATTCTTTATACAAGAGATTTGCACTTCATGCTTTGCCTCTTCTAAAGATTTCTGGTATGTCCCATCTGAGTCACATCCACCCATAACTAACAACTGACTTCCCTTTCACTGTGTCTGTGTGTCTTTTTGAAGGATGTCGCCTTCACCATCTGTTCCCCGTCTCCATCATTATGATGTTTGTGTTGCTCTGTAGTGTCTTCCCAAAGTTTTATGTGCTGACCTTATCTTTACAGCTCTGCCCTCTTGCTGGTCTGACTTTAGATGTGAAAGGTCGGCTTTGATTGTCAGCCATCCTTATATTATCTCATGATTCATTCATTAACAAAAAACACCCCCACATTTGACAGTATAACACTGGAGCACCCTTATGGGGTCAGCACGTTGCTGGGGTTCTTTCCTTTAGTGATTATTTATACAAGTGATCTGTACAATAAAGCTCTGCACTCCAGTGATTGCACAAAGTGAACATACATAGAAAACTGCACTGAGAAGCACCAAACAGACTGCAGGTGACCCGTCTCTCTATTCAGATCTCCTTCCACTCTGTAACATGAACTCTCTACCACTTGTGTCCTCTTTTCTTCTCCACCCCACACCTTATATATATATCACCCTCCTTTCTGTCCTCTCCATATTTCTGCACTCACTAACTCCTGATACTTCTACACCTACATGCTGATAAATCCTCCAGGACAGTGGGCAATGTCCCTTCATATAAATCACACTCCCACATCACCTCCCTCACCCTTCTGCTTCTCCTAACCTCTGACATATCCCCAAACTCTGGGCCTCCATCATTTAACTGTGCCCAACACTCCCATCACCCTCTGCCAGCAGCTACAATCCACAGAACTTGGTTTCCATTTCTCTTCTGCAAAAAAACAGCCTCCCCTTCTCCTGCGCTCTCTGGAATTCCCCGCTCTGCCTGCAACAAACTCGCCTCCCTCCACAACCTCTTTATCACAAATTTCCTTTACCTACCTGTCATTCCCGAAACCTGGCTTCATGAATCCGACACTGCTTCCCCCGCTTCCCTCTCCCATGGTGGTCTTCTCTAGACTCGCTCCCCCAGACCAAGTGAATGGAAGGGAGGCAGAGTGAGAATCCTTCTAGCCCCACACAGCACCTTTACCCACCTCCTTCTCTGACATTCTCTGCTTTTAAGGGCACATTGTATTTGTCTATTTTCTCCCGTTTCTATAAGAATTGCTGTAATCTACCTGCCCCCTGGACTGGTATCAACCTGACTGGATGACTTCTTTGCCTGGCAACCCTACTTTCTCTCTTCTGAAATCCCCCACAATCATTCTCTGTAATACACATCCACCTTACATACCGCTCATCGTCTGCCACCCCTTTCTGCCAGGCCATCCATTGGCTGCCATTCACCCAACAAATTAAATTCAAAATACAAACAATAACTGACAAAGCCATCCGCAACTCAGCCCACACCTACATCACTAACCTAGTCTCACCATACCAACCAAATAATGTTCTTCATTCCTCCCAAGTCCTCCTGCTCTCTTGCTCTCCTGTCACCTCCTCCCATGCTCACCTCCAGGGCTTTCCCAAGCCTCTCCCATCCTATGGAACTCCATACCACAATCTGTCTGACTATCTAATACTCTGTTTGCTTTTAGATAATCCCTGAAAACCCTCCTTTTCAGAGAAACCTATCCTGTCCACACCTAACATCTGTACATTTATTTTCTCCATCAGCTCATCTTTAATGGTTCTCACCTTTTGTATTATTTCACCCTCCCTCCTAGATTGTAGTCACTAATGAGCAGGGCCTTCTGATTTATCCTGTGCTGCGCAAATAGTTTTTTTTAAAGCCCATGGCATGTGAAACACACCCAAAAACTCCACCCGGTGCCAACATAATGTTCACACACATCAAGAGTAAAACACAAAAACATGCAATGAGTGCTACGTTTATTCTCCATACAGAAGGACCTGACCCTGATCCCCTGGGGCGTTAGGCTCCAGATGGGGACTGAGGTAATTCACATGGTCCGTGCAGCTGAAGCCAGAGGGACCCCATTATTTTGAGGGTTTGCCGAAACAGAACCCACCCAGGTACTAGAAGGGGCTCCCCCGAAGGGAGACTCCATAAGAGCAGGCGAACTAAGCCAGGCGGCCATGTCCACTCACTTCCAAGACGTTCAGGACAGGCCCGAGGACCCGCACCCTACTAGTCACACTGTGACAAGACGTAACACCAAACAAAAAAATACATAAAGTGATAAACACGGGGGAAAATAAAAAGAAAATGGGGGAGAAGGAAGATGAGGAGAGTGAGTGAAAGTGACCATCGTGCAATACGATAAGGACCCAAACCCTGATCCCCCAGGGTGTTAGTCTCCTGACAGGGACTGAGGTACTCACATGGTCTGTGCAACCGAAGCCGACACAGACCCCATTCCTTAGAGGGTCTGCCGAAACAGAACCCTCCCAGTACTAGGTGGGGCTCCCTCGAAGGGAGACCCCATTAAAGCAGGCGAACTAAGCCAGAAAGCCATGTCCACACACTCCCAAGACCTTCAGGGCTGGCCCGAGGACCGGCACCCTACTTATCAAATGTGACTAACGTGAACGCCAAACATAAGAATTCATAAAAGTGACAAACAAAGGGGAAACAAAAAAAGTGGGGGAGAAGGAAGATGAGGGGAGTGAAAAAGTCACCATTGTGCAATACAATGACTGGCCCTCCGGCCAGGAATAAAAATGATAATCTGGTCCTAACCAAAAGACCTGGCCCTAGAGGCAGGTGGTTAAAAAGTGTGATATGGTGACATGACCCAGGTGCCAAAAAGCAAATATGCTGGTAGAAACACAAGTGAAATTACGGTATAGGCTTTTTAACGGACACTGACCCCCGGCCCAGACCGATGCAGCCCACCCCAGTCAGGAAGGTATCAGAAAAAGTAGGAATCAATGGAGAGGGTAAACTGCCAAACCTCAACCACAGCTCCCATTGATCCCACCTAATTATATTCGGCGGTACCGGCAAATTTCCCCTCAATAACAACAAAAAGGGGCAGGCTTTCCCAAAAATAAAAGGGAAGTATACCACACCAATCCAGGCCATGGGCCCAGCCCTCCAGCTTCGACCGAATGCCTCTCTGTCCAAATCAGAAGGCCTCCGCCTCTACGCCAGCGTGCTCAGCATCTGCCAACCGCCATCCCTTTCCACCTCGCCATGTACTCAGGACAGTTAGCAGAGCACCACCTATTGGCAACTGATAAGAACAGATACTACACTTGATCTTAGCTAAAAGACAGAGAAGCGATAAACACTAAACATTTCACACTAAATTTGTTCCTATGGAGGAGAAGTTCTTAAATGTACAGCAACACTCCTGTTCCCCCCCCTCACATCCACATCCAATTATTGCGTTACCAATACCATCCAAATAATTCTTACTTTCATTTCCCAAAGTTATCCGTCTACAAGGAGACCTGTATAGATCAAATTATGGCACCAATTAGGATGGAGAAGGACCGGAGTCACATGACTGAGAAGATACTAAACCTCACCCTGGAGATCATCTACCTGCTGACCAGAGAGGTGAGAAGAATTCTGGGAGGTCAAATGACATCACTCTTATCTCTATTAATAATACACAGACCTGACCGGAGAGGTGAGGAGGATTCTGGGAGGTCACATGACATCACTCTTATCTCTATTAATAATACACAGACCTGACCGGAGAGGTGAGGAGGATTCTGGGAGGTCACATGACATCACTCTTATCTCTATTAATAATACACAGACCTGACCGGAGAGGTGAGGAGGATTCTGGGAGGTCACATGACATCACTCTTATCTCTATTAATAATACAGACCTGACCGGAGAGGTGTGGAGGATTCTGGGAGGTCACATGACATCACTCTTATCTCTATTAATAAAACACAGACCTGACCAGAGAGGTGAGGGGGATTCTGGGAGGTCATATGACATCACTCTTATCTCTATTAACCACTTGACCACTGGGCACGTAAACCCCCTTAATGACCAGACCAATTTTCAGCTTTCGGTGCTCTCACATTTTGAATGACAATAACTCAGTCATACAACACTGTAACCAAATGAACTTTTTGTCCTTTTTTCCCCACAAATAGAGCTTTCTTTTGGTGGTATTTGATCATCTCTGCGGTTTTTATTTTTTTCGCTATAAATGAAAAAACCAAACATTTTGTAAAAAAATGAATTTTTTATTATTTTTCTTCATAAATTTGGCCTAAAATGTATACTGCTACATATCTTTGGTAAAAAAAAAATGGGATATTATATAGTCTGGGTGAAATTTGATCACTTTGATCACATCTGATGTACTGACAGCCTCTCATTTCTTGAGACCCTAACATGCCAGAAAAGTACAAATACCCCCCAAATGACCCCTTTTTGGAAAGAAGACATTCCAAGGTATTTAGAAAGAGGCATTGTTTTTTGAAGTTGTCATTTTTTCCCACAATTCTTTGCAAAAATCAAGATTTTTTTTTCACAAAATGTTCATATTAGCGGGTTATTTCTCACACATAGCATATGCATACCACAAATTACACCCCAAAACACATTCTGCTATTCCTCCCGAGTATGGCAATACCACATGTGTGAGACTTTTACACAGCGTGGCCACATACAGAGGCCCAACATGCAGGGAACACCACCAGGCGTTCTGGAACACCCACACCAATTCTGACATTCTTCTCCTACATGGAAAAATCATCATTTATTTGCTAGAATTTTACATAGAATCTCAAAACATTATATATGCTTTTTTAGCAAAGACTCTACAGAATACAATGGCGGTCATTGCAACTTTTTATCGCACATGGTATTTTTGCAGCAATTTTTCAAATGCGTTTTTTTTGGAAATAAAACAGTTTTGTGCTTTAAAAAAAAAAAAACATTAAAGTTAGCCCAATGTTTTTGCATAATATGAAAGATGAAGTTACGCCGAGTAAATAGATACCCAACATGTCACCCTTAAAAATCCCCATAGGCGGCGCTTTAAATATTTTTACTGGTTACATCTTTTTAGTTGGAGAAGAGGTCTAGGGCCAAAATGATTGCTCTCGCTCTAACTTTTGCAGCGATACCTCACATGTCTGGTTTGAGCACTGTTTTCACATGTGGGCGGGACTTGCGTGTGCGGTCGCATCTGTATACGAGCACACGGGAACATTATTGCTCATTTTACTCTATTTATTTTAGTTTGACACGTTTTTTCCCAAAAATAAATGTTTTGATCACTTTTATTCCTATTACAAGGCATGTAAACATCCCTTGTAATAGGAATATAGCATGACAGGTCCTCTTTACAGTGAGATATGGGGTCAATAAGACCCCACATCTCACCTCTAGGCTGGGAAGCCTGAAAAAAACAAAAAAAAACTATCCTGGTTTCGATCGTAGCGGTGAGTCGGAAGAAGCGACGGAGGGAGAAGGGAGGGGGGACAGCCGACATGATTGTTCTTATGGTGTAGGGAATCGCCGGCTGAAAAAGATGATATCTGAAAGATGCCTTTAGCAGCTCCCATCATTCAGATATCTCCGTACAAATTCAAGGACGTCATGGCGGCCGGAGGGCGGGAAGTGGTTAAAACACATTTTTTTTACTGCAGAGTATTGGTGTGGGGGGTATTGCAGGGTATTGGTGCGGGGGGGTATTGGTGCGGAGGGTATTGCAGAGTATTGGTGCGGAGGGTATTGCAGAGTATTGGTGCGGAGGGTATTGCAGAGTATTGGTGCGGAGGGTATTGCAGAGTATTGGTGCGGGGGTTATTGCAGAGTATTGGTGCGGGGGTTATTGCAGAGTATTGGTGCGGGGGTTATTGCAGAGTATTGGTGCGGGGGTTATTGCAGAGTATTGGTGCGGGGGTTATTGCAGAGTATTGGTGCGGGGGTTATTGCAGAGTATTGGTGCGGGGGTTATTGCAGAGTATTGGTGCGGGGGTTATTGCAGAGTATTGGTGCGGGGGTTATTGCAGAGTATTGGTGCGGGGGGTATTATACAGTATTGCAGGGGGTTGCAGGGATGGATGGATCTGTGACTGCAATAGTCACAGATCAAGCCACAGCGCTGCCGACACCCGCTCTCCCCCTCTCACACTGTACCAATCGGTACAGAGAGAGGAGGGAGGAACCGGCGTCATCAAATGACGCCAGTTTGTTTACATGTTATCGCTTCCTCATTGGACGGAGCGATCACGTGGTAAACGGCCGCTATCAGCTGCAAATTACCGTGGTCCGTGATCCAGCGCAATTCTGGCAGGATGTCCATGGACATCCTCCCAGGGTTAAGCAACCGCCTTGTAGCCATAATTTGGCTATATGGCGATTATTAAGTGGTTAATAAAACACAGACCTCTCTCTGTGAGGAGGATTCTGAGAGGTCACATGACATCACTCTTATCTCTATTACTAAAACACAGACCTGACCGGAGAGGTGAGGAGGATTCTGGGAGGTCACATGACATCACTCTTATCTCTATTAATAATACAGACCTGACCGGAGAGGTGAGGAGGATTCTGGGAGGTCACATGACATCACTCTTATCTCTATTAATAATACAGACCTGACCGGAGAGGTGAGGGGGATTCTGGGAATCTAACATGATATTCCTATTGGTTCCTCAATACAGAGATTTCCTCTTGTGAAGTCAGGTGATCACATGACCATCACAGTGCCTCCATGTGACTCCCTAAAACCTGAGAGACACAACATGGAGAAGATTCTAGAAGTCACCAAGAAGATGATGGAGCTGCTGACAGGAGAGGTGAGGAAGATTCTGGGAATTCTGTTAACATTATCCAGTAACAGACAAGGGATGTGTCTGGATGGTGACTGTATCATTGTATGTGTGTGAGAACCCACCATGGAGTTGTCCTTTGTATTAAGGAGATTCCACATAGGAAGATCACACCATCATCAGGTAGATGATCAATCACTGAAAGTATCATTAGGATCTGTACATTATCTGGATTGTTACCACTGATGTCATTTTTATTATATATTTAGAGTGGAATCCTCGGGGATGATAATATTGATGTTAAAGAAGAGTATAAAGAGGAGGATGAGGAGTATGGAGTGATGGGGGAGTTTTCAGAAGGACACAAGGATATGATGGAGCCACCTAATACCAGGAACCCACCAGAGAGATGTCCCCGTCCTCTGTATTCCCGGGATTCCACACAGGAAGGTCACACCATCCCCCACCATCATCAGGTGGGTGGAGTTGAGGGTCGGGAACATAAAATGATTGAACACTCTGACATGTGGAGATGATGTGTGGACAAGATTGTATTATGTGATCTCACATCATAAATACTTTTATTTTACACATGTTATTTTCTGTCATTCTGTTGGTTTAGGGTGAAGATCTGATTATCATAAAAGTTGAGGGTGAAGAAGAAGAAGAGAGGTATGTGAGTGATGATCAGCAGTCTATGGAGGAGGATGGATTAATGGGGACATTTATAGAGGAGGACACTCCTACAGAGATCAGCACAGGTGGGTCATAATATATTCTTCTCTTATCTCTTTAAGCTCTTCATTATCAGAGATCACATGACCTAGTGCTTACGCTTGTGATTATGAGAAGAGCATGCACCTCCCAGTCCCCATTGATTTTAGGGAATGACCCCCCCCCCCCCCCATGTTCATTGATCATGTTTTCATATTTTTCCAGGACACGCCATGGAGAAACTCTCAAAGGATCGTCTGAGGTTACCTCTAGGTATTAAAATAGAAGATGAGGACATCACACAAGATTGTGCCGGAGAAAAGATAATGAGCTCGGCTATAGATGGTGGACTTCACAGTGTGGTTAGCCCATCTAATCCCTCTGACTCTGAGGAGATTTATACTGTGATGGTTGGTGCCGGAATTCAGGGGCAGGAGACAATATCCTGTCCTCATTATGGGGAAAGTTTCAACTCCGAATTAGGTCCAAATGTACATCAGAGATCTCCGGGTGGGAAACCATATTCCTGTCCTGAGTGCGGGAAATGTTTTTCAGATAGATCAAATTTTAACAGACATCAAAGGTCTCACACTGGAGAGAAGCCATATCCCTGTCCTGAGTGCGGGAAATGTTTTGCATGGAAATCAGACCTTGTTAGACATCAAAGATCTCACAGAGAGGAAAAGCCATATTCGTGTCCCGAGTGCGGGAAATGTTATATACAGAAATCAGACTTTGTTATACATCAGAGATCTCACACAGGTGAGAAGCCATATTCCTGCCCTGAGTGCGGGAAATGTTTTACACAGAAATCAGACTTTGTTAGACATCAGAGATCTCACACAGGCTGGAAGCCATATTCCTGCCCTGAGTGCGGGAAATGTTTTACACAGAAATCAAACCTTGTTAGACATCAAATATCTCACACAGGTGGGAAGCCATATTGTTGTCTTGAGTGCGGAAATTTTTTTTCACGTAAATCACACCTGGCTAGACATCAAAAATCTCACCCAGGCGGGAACCTTATTATCTAATTAAAGGATATTTTTTTTCCTGCCCTGAGTGTGGGAAATGTTTTTCACAAAAATCTGACCTTTTTAGACATCATTATATTATAGGTTAGCCTCAATCATTAACACAACTGATTGGACTTAAAGGAACACTATTTTTTATTTTAAATAACAAATATGTTTTTCTTACCTCCACTGTGCAGCTCATTTTGCACACAGTGGCCCCAAGCCTGGTCTTCTGATGTCCCTTAGCGAGTTGTTTCTTGCCCCCCCCCGCAAGGACCTTCCACCTTCATGCAAACGAGCTTGCATGGTGGAAAGTCCTTGCAGGCGTGCTCCTGTGATACAACTGTATCACTCTGCCACGTCCCTCGGCACGCTGCATCATTTGGATATGATTGACAGCCACGCTAGCCAATGGCTGCGCTACTTTCAATCAATCAATGAATGAGCCGAGAAGCTGGCCCAGAAACCTGCGCGTTAACGGAGCAGGACTTTCGAGGGGTCAGGTAAGTAAAGGGGGGCTCAGGGGGCGCTAATGCGCGGATGTTTTTTCACCATAATGCATAGAATGCATTAAGGTGAAAAAACATTACCTTTACAACCCCTTTAAAATGTACCATCATTCAAAGCAGTAAATGTATATAGGGAGGGAGGAGAGAAATAGAAACAGTCACTTAGGCTGTCAGCTTTAGCCGCCAAAAAAATGGACTATCTCCGCACTGACCACAGAGTTTGATTATCATAAAATTATGGTTTATAACATAAAAACAATCACAACATTGATTATTAGACAATAGAAAGGTCAATACAGCAATACAATACTTGTAGACTTCTAGGCTGATAGCTGGCAAAGAGTATTTCTTTATCGTACATCACGGGACACAGAGCGGCAATCCATTACTATGTGGGTTATAGAGTCTACCTTCAGGTGTGGACACTGGTGTAATTAACTACACAGGAAGTTCCCTCCCTATATAACCCCTCCCATACTGGGAGCTCCTCAGTTTTTTCATCAGTGTCTAAGGTGTTGGTCACGAGTGAACATGTGCTCTTAGGAGCTCCACTGGAGGGATCCATGCTGGATGTAAAAAAAAACCTCCATAAATCCGGATCCGTCCAAGGTGCTTCATAGCCAAAGTGGACGGTACCCGGGCCTTGGTACGAAGAATGAGGTTTAGCCTATAATGCCTCTCTGCGGAGGGCTGGATCCTGGGTTCCAGAACTTTGTGCCTTCTAAGGACCAAATGTTTTTTCTGCTGCCAGGATGCTATATAGGTCCAGGGGAGTTGGTGTTCCTGCCATGGACCCCGGTCCCTGAAGGTCTAGGACAATACCCACGGTGAAGGGGGAAGATTGGGCCTCTTGCTTGGCAATACCCTGCAGCGTGGAGAAGGTAAGAGGAGGGCCTACGGGACTTGGTTCGACAGTAGGTCCTCCGTGGGGGACTTGGGTCTCGCCTATATTATGCTTCTATGCATGGGCAATGTAAACCACTATGTCTTCTGAGACAGGATGGCTCAGGGCACCCATATACCTCCCCTAGCCAGCATGCAGCCTGGCCCACCATGTCTGTTAGACAGGATGGCTGCAGTACCTATATATCTCCCCTTGAAGGGGCCGGTACAGAAATAAAAAAAATAAAAAAAAAATATGCCCTTAATCCTATATAAAGGATTGTCTTCCGTGAGTAGTTGCAAGTCTTATCTGTGTTTCCACTACTATGGGCAGTAGAAGACATGCCTGATGTTTTTGCTTACCATGCTTTCCAGAAAACGGAAGCTTAAGTGTTAGCTGATCTATTGTGTCCCACTTCCACCGCTTCAGGCTCTACCATGTTGCATGTGCTCACCGGCTCAGTGCAGTCGCAGAGAAGGCTCTTCAAAGGGCCCGGACATCAGAGCTCTGTAAAGCTAGGGGGACACAAACGTAAGCACCTTGTGTGAGTTGGATACAGATTCATCTAAGATGCCTACTCGCATCTAGCTGTGCAGATTAGCAGGCATTGTGTCAGACTAAATTCAGCTATTTGATGCACCTGGGTTAAAGGGGTGTTCCACCCAAAAAAATGACCTTTTCTTAACCCACTCCTCACCCCCATACATGCCACATTTGGCATGTAATTTTTTTGGGGGGGGAGTGGGGGCTTCAGTAGGAGTGGGACTTCCTGTCCCACTTCCTGCTTCCGCCGAGGGGCTGGTTAGGCGATTAAGCTTAATCGCCTACACCAGCCCCCTCCCTGTAGGCGATCACATGGGACACTGACAGGTCCCATGCGATCGCCTCTCCAATCAGCGGCGAGCCGCGCCGCGCACGCATGCGCAGTACGGCTCGCGCATGCGCAGTGGGTGCCCGGCCGTGAAGCCGAAGGCTGTCACGGCTGGGTGCCCACAGTGGAGATGGAGACGCCGGCTGGGGAGGGGGGGAGAGGAGCGGAGCCCCGGTCGGCGCGTCGCTGGAACGCAGGACCAGGTAAGTGAGTGTTTATTAAAAGCCAGCAGCTACACTTTTTGTAGCTGCTGACTTTTAATAAACAACATTTTGGCTGGAACACCCCTTTAAGTGCCTCTGCTTTAGCTTAGGACTTGGTCTCCCCATTGAATAAGGTCAGGGGTAGGAATATAAAGAGGGATCACCACCTGAACCTGGTGGACCCTTATTCTCCTCTGAAGAGACTTAAACAGCTCATAGATTGAGCCATCAGACCTGTCAGGCAATGCAGCCTTCCCCCAACATTGCAATCACTCTGCATGTGTTTTGTGTTTTGCAAGAAAAAAAAAAAACAGGGGGTGTCCCCCTTTTCCTGCTTTAATCCTGAAACAAAGGGATTAGAAAGCTTGGGGATAAAAGTTTCACTGTCAGAGGACAGGAGACAGGAGCTGCAGCCTAACAAGGAGAAGCTATCAAAAGCCCTACAGGTTCTGATTACACCTCTATCTTCTCCTTAGAGTGTAAAGAGAGGTTTTCCTATAGGTGGCTAGTAAGACCTCCATATAATCCTCAGCCTGGTGTCGGCTTCAGGCTAACCAAATGCATCGGAGGGATGCACAGTTGCGGGCACACATTGCTAATGTCTCTTAATTGAGGAAACACACATCTGCAGAGGATAATTTCCTCTTTACCAGTCCGCATGTTGCATAACATACATGAGTTTGGAATGCATGTGGGATAAAAACAAGTAACAGAGCAGATTCTATTGTGGATCGCATAAACATACATGTTTCTGTCTATATGGTGCTGCATGTTTCCACAAAAGAGGTCGCATAAAAGATGCTTGTAATGCTGAATCGCATAAAGACGTTTGTAGGCATAAAAATGCTGAATCACACATGATTACCTGATCACCCAAGTCCTTGTTTCCCCCAAGGATGTTTGGTTACACAGAAGAGGTTTGTTTCCACAGAAAGGCCTAAAATCGCATAAAGTTGCTTGGATGCAAAAAAGATGCTGGATCACACATGGTTACCTGATCATCAGCGTCCTGGATTACCCAAGGATGTTTGGTCACACAAATAGGCTTGTTTCCACAAAGGTAACTAAAGTCGCATAAAGATGCTTGTATGCATAAAAATGCTGAATCACACATGATTACCTGATCACCCGAGTCCTTGTTTCCCCCAAGGATGTTTGGTTACACAGAAGAGGTTTGTTTCCACAGAAAGGCCTAAAATCGCATAAAGTTGCTTGGATGCAAAAAAGATGCTGGATCACACATGGTTACCTGATCATCAGCGTCCTGGATTACCCAAGGATGTTTGGTCACACAAATAGGCTTGTTTCCACAAAAGTACCTAAAGTCGCATACAGATGCTTGTATGCATAAAAATGCTGAATCGCATAAAGGATGCTTGTATGCATAAAAATGTTGAATCACACAGGATTACATGATCACCCAAGTCCTTGATTCCCCAAGGATATTTGATCACGCAAAGAGGCTTGTTCCCACAGAAATGCCTAGAATCGCATAAAGAGGCCTGAAGGTATAAACAGGCTGAATCACACAGGATTACATGATCACCCAAGTCCTTGATTCCCCAAGGATATTTGATCACGCAAAGAGGCTTGTTCCCACAGAAATGCCTAGAATCGCATAAAGAGGCCTGAAGGCATAAAAATGCTGAATCACACAGGATTACCCGATCACCCAAGTCCTGGATTACTCAAGGCCTAAAGGGATCGCTTAAAGATGCTTGAATGCAAAAAGAAGCTGGATCACACATGGTTGTTGGATCAACAGAGTCCTGGATTACCCAGGGATACTTGATCACATAGAGAGGCTTGTTTCACAGAAATGCCTAAAGTCGCATTAAGATGCTTGGGTGCATAAGGATGTTGGAACGCACAGGGGTGCTTGGTCACACAAGGGTTCTTGTCCGCACAGTAGTGCTTAAAATGCATCAGATGTTGATCGCATGGAAGATGCTGAATCGCATGCATGGTTACTTTAAAGTTGCACATGGTGGCTTAATTAAGCAATACAGGATGCCTTGTGTTTGCATAGAGATACGTGTCTGCATGGGTTCATGTTGCACATTGTTGCATAACACGTTTATAGCACATGCTTGCTTGCTTGCAAGGATGCTCGTTCCAGAGCACACATGCTATATGCATGTTTGGCGTGAGACATATTTATATGATTTCATGCTTCCATGAACACACACTGCCATGTACACACGCCTCCATTGAGGCATATGGCTTTAACACTTGCCACATACACATATGGGGAGCCAGTTGCATATGTGTTTACTGCAGAGGGGAACAGCACTATCTCCAGTTGGTGGTCTTGCCCTTTTGGGTTAGCCTCCGTGTCTGGGTTGTCAGGGTGCTAGGGCCCGCCTCTAGCAGGTCTGTAGGCCCAGGGTATAGCAGTAATGGCATACGGAAGCAGACTCCTGCTGATGGATCAGTCAGCAGCATGGCTGGACCTAAGGGTGTCCAGCATGGTCAGGTATCTGGATCTCCTGGGTTAGGATTCCAGTCTAAAGATACATTCTTCATTGACACGAAGCTGGATCTCCTGGGTTAGGATTCCAGTCTAAAGATACATTCTTCATTGACACGAAGCTGGGTATGTTTTGCACCAGGAGAGTACTTTTGGCCTAAGACAAGACCATCGCTATAAGAAAGCTGGTCTAGGTGGTTACGGCAAGGAACAGTTCCTTACTTTTGGCCTTCTGCTTAAGGCACTAGAGAAGATGCTGCTTCATTCAAGACAGTTCCCTATACTTTTATTCAGGACTGTTATAAACAGTATTGTGTTGGCCTAGAAGGAGTGGATCTTGACCTAGCATTATCCAAAGAACCGGTCCCAGAGATAGGCTGGAATTCCTCTTGGTGGTTCTTAACTAAAGGGTTTGCCAGGTCAGGAAGAGACCTTGGCCCAGGGGAAGTAGTCGAGCTCCAAGGGAGCCTTATCTGTCAGCTAGAGCTACTGATGGAGCATCTGGCTTAGGGGCCTGAACGTTCAGGGGCTGGTTGGTTCGGTCAGAGTTCAATCAGACTATACCATATTAAGTGATTTACTTAATTTACCAAGGAGGAGCTTGTGCCTTGCCTATTGACATTCGTCATTTCATGAAATGCAGAATTGGCAGGCGATTCGCTGTAGCCGTCAACAAGTGTCTCCAGGAGAAGGACCTCTACACCCCGACTGTTTTCCTGACCAAGGGCCACAGAAATAGTACCCTGTACATAAGATGTATTGGCGTCCAGGCTCAACAAGAAATTGAACAGCTTGAGGTCAAGGACAAGGGATCCACCCGCATGCGGGGCAGATGTGTTAGTAATCTGGTGGGACCAGTGGTCACTGGTTATGTTTCTCCCCCCAGTGCCGCGGCGTTTGTGGCTTCCATGCAACATTAGAGGATGGCGGAAGCTGGCCTGATTACTCCGGCATAGCCCTGACAACCTTTTCTGTGCAGGGACAGTAGGGGTGGTAGTAGAGGACCCACGGTCCCTTACATCTTGTCCAGGCCTACTTCGAAGGGGGTATTACATCCTGTCGTGCAACAGGTGAATTAATGGTCTGGCTATTTTAGCCCACATTCATCAGGATCAGGGTTTTTAGAATCAACGGCACTTCCTTGATTCATACAGGAAGGCTGGCCTCCAGGACCAGATATCCCAGGATCGGGAGAGCCCATGTTCCTGGTATGAAACAGATGGTGGCATCCTTGGAAGTTTGTCAAAGATAAAATTCCTGCCTTCCTGCATTTGGAAAGGAGACGGAGCCAGCCTTAAGTTACATCAAGGATCCGATCTCGGCCTTGCCTCCAAAGGTCGCTTGCTTCACACTCTTTGTTCCGAGCCATTATACAAGGGGTGACGCGCATAAGTCCACCAGTTTAGTCGCCCTTGTGCTTGGAGGATTGGCTCTAGTTTTGTCGGCTTACAGGGTCAGCTCAGTGGGCCGATGCACCATATTTCCCTTCAGCCTTTAACAAGGGAATTGGTGTTCTTGGTTGTGGTAGCCTCCAAGAGAGTTTCAGTATTGGCAACCTCTTGGTATAAAACCATACTTATTCTTACTAGTAGGGTGATTTCTTGTACATCATGGGACACAGAGCAGCATATTCATTACTATACGGGTTATATGGAGTACCTTCAGGTGTGGACACTGGCAATCTCAAACAGGAAGTCCCCTCCCTATATAACCCCCTCCCATAGAGGAAGTACCTCAGTTTTTTCGCCAGTGTCTTAGGTGTTGGTCACGGAATAGCTTTGCCTCCACATCCTTGGGATTAAGGCGGGCTAACCGGATCTGTCCAAGGAGCCTCAGTGCCAAAGTGGACAGTACCCGGGCCCCAAACCGTGGGGTTTTGCCTATAATGCTCCTCTCTCTAGAGGGCTGGACCCTGGGCCCAGGACTTGGAGTTTTTTCTAAACCAAAAGATCCTGTTTGCCAGGGTGCTGTATAGGTCCAGGACAGTCGGTTCCTTCCAGGACCCCAGTGCCTGAAGGTCTACTACGCTACCCACGGAGATGGGAGAAGATTGGACCGTTTTGCTATGCAAATGTCCTGCGGCATGGAGCAGGTAAGAGGGGAGCCTGCGGGACTTGGTTCGACAGCAGGCTCTCCAGGGGAGATCTTAAGGGGGGTAGCCTGAGTATGCTCTGCATTGGCACCATGGTCACTATGTCTGATGGACAGGATGGCCTAAAATGTTCCCCCCCCATCACTTGATCCCCCTACCTATCTATGTATGTTTGCTAACTACCTGCTGCTCGCTGGTTGAAGGTCTTTTAAAAAAAAAAAAAAAAAAAAAAAAAGATCTGTCTCTAGGCTAAAGGGACTCCTTATGGGCCTGTTTTAAGCCTTACCTAGCCGGGATTCAAATCTGCCGCCTGATGCGTCCTCCAGCCTGCATTCCTGGGCTCCAGAGTGCGTCTCCTCCTGGGCTCTCCTCCCCCGACAGTCGGCGCGCACGCGCGCATGTATATAGAAAAAAATTTGCGCCGTTCGGGGGGGGGGGGCGGGGAGCGTGACTGCAGTGTAGAGTGGGCGTGCCTTCAATTGCTGTTATACACAGCAGGCGCGATCTTAGCTCAGATCAAAGCTGAGCTGGAAGAGAGAGGACGCAGAGCTGGCAGCACAGTGACTCCCGGTGGCGAGAAAGGGGTAGTACATGCTGGAGTCAGCTCCAATGCTTTTTGTTAAGCCAAAAATCCCCTTGGCAACGGGTTGAATGCTGGCAAACATGTTGGGGGTGGGGCTGTATGTTGTGAAAAACAATAATATTATAAAGGAAAACATACTGAGCCCCACCGTTTTTGGGCATTAGTGATCCTATTGTCCCCTAAACCTTATTTTTTGTACTCCTGGCTATAGCAGTCTGTTGTTGTAAGCGGAGTCCCTCGGTTTTGTATTATGGCTTCCAAAGGTTCAGGATCAAAACACAAAAAAAAAAAAGAAAGGGCAAAGACAAAGGGGTTCCTCCTCTGGTTCTAATGATATGCCAATACTTTCACCACAGGTTATTCCTATAGGGGTCACCTTGGATAAGCCATTAAGGGGGTCTGGTGCTGAGGCTGGCCCAGATCGGCCCAACCCTGTGTTATCACAGAGGAGATGCTAGCCGTCACCCTAGGGGGGGCTAGAGAAAAAAGGTTAACAGCTATGATCGCTGGCTCTTTTTCTGGCAAGAAGCGGACTAGATCCCCATCGCCAAAAGGTGTATCCTCGGATGCTGAGATTCTCTCTCCGGAGGAATTACAATTTCAGGAGGATCGGTTGGACCAGAACCTAGAGGAAGGATCTACCACTGAAGAATCGTTTTCAGCCTCCCAGACGGAGAGTCTGTGGGTCCAGTCTTTGACAGACATGGTCCGCTCGGCATTTAATTTGCCATTTCCAGAGCCTCAGGTTCCTGCGGTATCCTCTTTGGGTTCTTTTAAAGCGCCTTTAAGCAACGCAGCTTTTCCGGTCCATCCTCTGTTAGAGGAATTGGTTTTTCCAGGATTGGGACGACCGGACAGAATTTTTTCTGCCGCCTAAAGCCTACGGCCACATCACCCTGAAAGCGCCCGATCTCGTCTGATCTCGGAGGCTAAGCAGGGTCGGGCCTGGTTAGTGCCTGGATGGGAGACCGCCTGGAAGGTTTTCTGTTTTTTCTGTTAAAATTTTTTCTAAGAAATGGGCGCTCCCAACTGTGGACGCAGCCATCTCATGTGTGAATAAATCATTAACTGGCCCGGGGGAAACATACAAATGTTTAAGGTCCCGGTCGATAAACGTTCAGAGACACTTTTTCAAGCATCCTTTGCTACGGCAGGAGCAGTGGTACAGCCAGCAGTGGCTGCAATTGGAGTTTGTCAGGCGTTAAAGGACCAGACAAAACAGATGCTTAAAGACATCCCTGCCCAATAGGCAGAGGAGTTATTGGATATTCCCAGAGCTCTGTGCTTTGCGGTAGAGGCTATAAAAGACTCCATCCAGCAGGCGTCTCGTTTGTCACTATTTTTAGTGCATATGAGAAGGCTCTTATGGTTGAAGAACTGGGCGGCCGAGCCCCATGCAAAAAACTACTGGCAGGTTTTCCCTTCCATGGAAAGATCTGGATAAATACATTCAGACTGTTTCAAGTGGCAAAAGTACCCTTTTACCAGTCAAAAGAAGTTCCGGGGTCCTGCGTTTAAAAGGCAGCTCCCCCCTGTTCCGGGGCCCTCAAATTCCAGGCAGTATCGGGCCTCCTGCGCGATCAAACTTTTAACAATGGATCGCAAGGACAGGCCTCTGGGGGCAAGAGGCCATGGTATCGATCCCCGACAGAGGGGGTCCGATCATCTGTGGCCACAGGCTACAGATTAGAAATTCTAAAGTTTCCTCCACAAGGAAGGCCTCAATGCGGGCGGCATTGGATCATCTGCTTTACCAGGGCATAATGGTAGAGGTACCAGCCCAAGAACAGGGGCTAGGTTTCTATCCCAATCTGTTTGTCATACCAAAGCCCATCGGCGATGTCAGACCAATTTTGGACCTAAAAGGTTTAAATGCTTACCTAAAGGGTTCGCTCTTTCCGGATGGAATCCGTTCGGTCAGCAGCCGCCACACTCCAGAAGGACGACTTTCTGGCTTCTATAGACATAAAGGATGGTTACCTTCATGTACCAATCTTTCAGCCACATCAAATATTTTTTACGCCTCGCAGTGATACAGCGTCACTTCCAATTCGGGGCGCTCCCCTTTGGGCTGGCTACGGCCCCCGGGTATTCACGAAGGTCCTAGCTCCAATTCTAGTCAATCTAAGGATCCAAGGGGTCTCGGTCCTAGCATACCTGGACGACCCCTTAATCATAGATCACTCGCTTCCTTGGCTGGAATGCGCAGTAGCCCTCATGGTTCAGTACCTCGAGAGGTTCGGCTGGGTCCTAAACCGGGGAAAAAAATCAGCATTTCAACCTACAAAGCAGTTGGAATATCTCGGCATGAGATTAGACACAGAACAGAAAAAGGGTGTTCCTGCCCCTGGTAAAGGTCGAGGCTATCAAAAAATGTATTCAGTTGGTTCTAAGCAAAAGAGAACCAACTATTCGCCTATGTATGCGATTACTAGGCAAACTAATGGCCATGTTCGAGGCGATACGCACGCTTCCACACTCGCGTCCTACAGACAGCAATTCTAGCAGCTTGGAGCAAGGGAGCAAAGACCTTGGAGTTTCCTTTGACGCCGTCATTAAAGGTCCAGCAGAGTCTATGCTGGTGGTTAAACCCTCAGAACCTTCTGAAAGGGAGTCTTTCTGCCCAGTGGTCTGGAAGGCTGGAGAGCGGTCTTGAACGGGTTCACTCGCCAAGGAACTTGGGCAGAGGCGGAGAGGCAGCTGCCCATCAATGTCTGGGAGATCAGAGCGGCTCGGCTAGCCCTCCTGGCATAGACATCCAGATTACAGGGGTCCTCGGTGAGAATTCATTCAGACAATGCCACAGCAGTGGCATATATGTGAACCACCAAGGGGGAACCAAGAGTCAAGCCACTCAGAGAGAGATGAGCTTGGTTTTTCGGTGGGCAGAGGTTTATGTACCCTGCATATCGGCGACATTCATTCCCGGGGTGGACAACCTGCAGGCGTACTTCCTAAGTCGCCAAACCCTGTCGCCGGGGGAGTGGTCTCTGCATCCACAGGTCTTTCAGACAATCTGCCAGAAGTGGGGAGTGCCAGACGTGGATGTCATGGCATCAGGATTCAACAAGAAGTTAGACAGGTTCATGTCTCGAACGAGGGACCCTATGGCCTGCGGAACCGATGCGTTGGTTTGCCCTTGGCATCAATCATAACTTCTATATGCATTTCCCCCGCTGCAGTTACTACCCCGCCTGTTGCGCAGGATCATAGCACAGGCCGGTTATCCTGGTAGCCCCAGCGTGGTACCGGAGGGCATGGTACTCGCTAGTCCTGAAATTGGCAGAAGGAGGCCCTTGGACTCTTCCTCTATGGCCAGACCTACTCTCACAAGGCCCGATCCTCCACCCTGCATTACGGCGTCTAAATTTGACGGCCTGGCGGCTGAATCCCTGATTCTCAGGGGTAGAGGTCTGTCTAGGCAGGTAATCCCTACCCTCATTAAGGCTAGAAAGCCGGCCTCCAGGGTAATTTGTTACAGGGTTTGGAGGGCCTACGTAGGCTGGTGTGAGTCTAAGAGATGGTTTTCCTGCAAGTATACCATTGATAGAGTATTAAGTTTTCTCCAGCTAGGAGTGGATAAAGGCCTGGCATTAAGCACGATCTAGGGACAGATTTCAGCCTTATCAGTGTGGTTTCAGAGGCCGCTGGCCGCCCACTCGCTGGTTAAGATCTTCATACAGGGAGTCTTACGTGTTAATCCTCCGGTCAAATCACCACTTTGTCCATGGGACTTAAATCTTGTTCTGTCAACTCTACAGAAACAACCCTTTGAGCCGTTGGCTGAGGTACCTTTGGTTTTACTGACTAGAAAGTCGGTATTTCTGATCGCCATAGTTTCGGCCAGGAGAGTATCGGAATTGGCAGCCTTATCTTGTAAGGAACCATATCTCATTTTACATAAGGATAGGGCGGGTTTCCGTCCTCATCCTTCCTTTCTACCAAAGGTTATATCCAGTTTCCACTTGAACCAGGATGTGGTACTTCCATCCTTCTTTCCAAAACCCACCTCTAGAAAGGAGGGGTTGCTGCATACGTTGGATATTGTTAGGGCCATAAAGGCCTATCTTAAAGCTACAGAGAAGGTTCGGAAAACAGATGTGGTGTTCGTTTTACCGGAAGGGCCCAAGATGGGTCAGGCAGCTGCTAGATCCACCATCGCAAGATGGATTAAACAATTAATCATTCAGGCCTGCGGTTTGAAGAGGTTGCCTCCTCCTTTGTCGGTAAAGGCCCATTCTACCAGGGCCATGGGCACCTCCTGGGCAGCACATCATCAGATCTCTATGGCTCAAATATGCAAGGCAGCAACGTGGTAGTCAGTCCACACGTTTACAATTTTTTTATCAATTGGACGTAAGAAGGAATGCGGATACAGCCTTTGGGCAGGCAGTACTACAGGCCGCGATTCAAGCTCCTCAGGATCTGGGGGGGCTCCCGTGATTTAGATTTGAGATTTACATTTCTTGACTAAGTTGGATTTATTATTATTTGAGTATACCTCTAAATTAAATCCTTTTTTGGAAGATGTCTCCCTCCCCTCATTAAAGCACTGCTTTCGGACATCCCGTATAGTAATGAATATGCTGCTCTGTGTCCCGTGATGTACGAGAAAGAAAAAGAGATTTTTTTAATACAGCTTACCTGTAAAATCTTTTTCTTGGAGTACATCACGGGACACAGAGCTCCCACCCCTCTTTTGGGGAACATTTTTGGGAGGCATACTGCTTGCTACAAAACTGAGGTACTTCCTCTATGGGAGGGGGTTATATAGGGAGGGGACTTCCTGTTTGAGATTGCCAGTGTCCACACCTGAAGGTACTCCATATAACCCGTATAGTAATGAATATGCTGCTCTGTGTCCCGTGATGTACTCCAAGAAAAAGATTTTACAGGTAAGCTGTATTAAAAAATCTCTTTGTTAATCCTCACCCAGCCTTATTTACTAGAAGGATCTAGTGTTCATTTGAATCTAGATATTCTTACCTCCCCCTTTTTCAAAACCTTGTTTTCGGAAGGAAAGGTTATTGCTTTCTCTCAGTAGAGATGAGAGCAGTTAAATATCTATCTGAAGGTTCAGATATAGAAAGCTGAAGTTTTTTATTGTGCTGCCAGAAGACCCTAGATGTGGGCAGGCAGTGTTCAGTTCAGCTATTAAAATGGTTACACTCTCTCCTTTGGAGTAGAAGGGTCAAGGCCTATCTCAAGCGGCTGCTCGGATACGGAAAGCTGATGTTATTGCGCTACCAGGAGGCCCCAGGAAGGGGCAGGCAGCGTCTAAAATCAACTGTTTTCAAGATTGATTCATCAGGGTATTATTCAGGCTTGTGGTTCGGAGAGTGGGACTCCCCCTGTTTCTTGGGGGGGGGGTGCTCCGTACCAGGATAGTAAGCGTTTTATGCGCGATGCTTTACCGAGCCTTTATGACGCAGATTTTCAGGGCCGCAACTTGGCGTCTGTGCTTAGGTTTACTGATTCTTGTCAGATGTACATAGGAGGGCAAAAGGATGCAGCTTTTTGGCGCAGTATGCATCTGGCAGCATTATAGATCCTCACATCTGATGGCGGCCTGCGTTGTTTGTGTCTCCCTCCCCTCAGTAAGCATTGCTTTCGGACATCCCACATAGTAATGGATTGCCGCTCTGTGTCCCGTGATGTACGATAAAGAAAATAGGATTTTTTATGACAGCTTACCTGTAAAATCCTTTTCTTGGAGTACATCACGGGACACAGAGCTCCCGCCCCTCTTGTTTGGGGATATTGGGACACTTATTGCTTTGCTACAAAAACTGAGGAGCTCCCAGTATGGGAGGGGTTATATAGGGAGGGAACTTCCTGTGTAATTAATTACACCAGTGTCCACACCTGAAGGTAGACTCTATAACCCACATAGTAATGGATTGCCGCTCTGTGTCCCGTGATGTACTCCAAGAAAAGGATTTTACAGGTAAGCTGTCATAAAAAATCCTATTATTCACAGTTTTATACAGTCCACAACAATAATGTATCAAACAACATAATTATTAAGTATAGCAACACAGCAAAAAGAAATACAGGGCATAACTGCTTACCAGCGACTCAATGACCAAGCAATAATTTCAGCTGCCAGAAGTTCCCCCCGCGGTGGACAAGGGGGATTTATGCAAAGAGTGTTAAATCTGGAAAAAATGTGTGTGTATGTGTATATAATATATATATTGTGACAGACTCGGACCCTCTTATGTCTAAAATCATCCTATGTCCACTAGGGGCATAGGATGACTGAGAAATGATATCTTGGACTATATAATTATTATCCACAATATATCCCAGGATATCTGTAAATATGTTTACTGGTTGTTGATATTGAACTCAACTGGTTAATTGTAAGAGTGACTCATTCATAATGTTAGATGCTAATGCCGTCTCACCTCCAGCCATCTGTCTGTTCTCTGTGCTAATTGGCCCTGCTATTGTGTGAAGACGTCCTGTTTTTTACACTTATGATAATGTGTATTGTATAGCAGGTGAGTGGAGATGGGACGTCTACCTTGAAAGGTCACATCTCAGAGTCACCTTGTCTGGGTAAATTAGTTAATTTGCTCATGTTAATTTATGTTCTGGTTACATCCTCTTTAAACTGTATATAAGGTTGTATTCTTGGTTCTATTAAACACTCCATGTTCAGCACGCAAACAAGTCTCGTCTCGTTGTGTGTTGTCTGCTGGAATATCTGATATCTATATCCAGACTGATCGGAAGCGGTATATGACGGAAGCACTCCAGCAGAGAATGTATCTCAATATGTATGTATAAGTAAATAAATATAGGTAAAGACTGAAAAGGAGGAAGGAAAGGGGATGGGGTGGAAAAGGGAGGAAGGCATCGCCGGAATGACTGTGCGTGACGTCACCAGGTCAGACCACTTAATATGCGCATGTGTGAACCACATTGAGGTACAGCACACGCTGTGCAGGGAGCCCAAACCTACAATGGTGCAAGCAAGGGGAAACCTGTGATAGACAGGTGCCACCTGCCAGTGAGGTCACATGTTCATTAATATGGAGAAGTAGAATAGCGGCTGAATATGCCGGGCAGAAAGTCAGCTAGAAAGTTTAAAGATAAACACATATAATTTATCCACAGTAGAAATGCATATTAGGAAATTAGGGTAGAACTACCAGATGATACTGATAGAAGTATATTATAGAAGAAAAAAACAAAAATTATAGTTCTAGATTAAAATTGAGCCATGAGATAGTTGTCAATAAGATGGCAGCAATGTGGCATAATAGGACAGGGTGCCAAATGGGGCATTGATTGTACCAAACGAAGGGGGAGGGGGAGAAGGTAGGAGAAGAAGCCTTCACAGGAAATGTTCGTAGCAGATATTTTTTACCCTCAAGAACCCATGGGCCATGAGGACACTGGCCACATTGGGTAGTGCTGCGTGGTCCAATTGCGGGTGGTTGAGAGGTCCTGTAATGGCTACTAGTGATGCGGTCTCTGAGTGAGAAAGCCCTTTGAAACACCAATTCAGGAGTAGAGCTTACATGTCCAAAGAAAAAGAGCCGCTGCTCCAGGTGTATGCTGATAACCTGAGGTGGGATATCTCAGAGTGCCAGCCTCGGCCCACCTCGGTGGGAAACTTGTAAGAAAATAAATGGCTGCACATCCAGGAATTCCGATTGCCTTTTATTGTTCAAAGTGATAACACCAAAGACACCAACACAAGGTCACGTAGACACGTTTCCCACAAACATATTGTGCTTAATTATTACTTTACATGTCTATTGAGCTAGTGATAATTAGTAAGAAAATGCCAGTGTTTGCCCACAATCTCCCTAAACCTATGGTGATGAGCAGAGAATCTTGTTATAAATTGAACAGTATCAGCTCGTTGAGGTTTAGGGTTATGGTGGTGCGTGCTAAGGTTTGATTGAACGCCTTCCTCAAATTGGTACGAGAGTATCCCCTTGTAAGGAGACGGTCTCTTAAAGAGTTAGCTTGTATTCTGAAGTCTGATTCCACTTTATAATTAATATGTTGGCGCAAACATTTTGCAAATGGTATACTCCATATCAAAGATTGTGGAATGCCACCAAAGACATGCAGCAAGGTGTTGCCAGCAGTGGGTTTACAATAGAGATCAGTTCCAATGGTTCTGTCAGTATGTTTGACGACAGTCAGATCCAAGAAGGGGATTTGCCTATTGTCAAAAAAAGGATAAACTCAGGCTAAATTAATTGATATTCAAAAAAATTAATAAAATCCAGGAGCATGCTCCTAGTGCCCATCCACACAAACAGATCGTCAATATATCTGTACCAGAGAAAAATATGGTCAAATAAAGTCAATTGCTCTTCAGAAGTTATAACTTGTTCCCAGCCACCAAGATACAAATAAGCATAAGAAGGAGCACATGAGGCCCCCATAGCGACTCCTTGAGTTTGTAAATAGTATTGATCATTAAAAGTAAAGTCGTTTTTGGTGAGTATGAAGAGCAATAAATTGATTCAAGGGAAGTAAATAATATGCAGCGCTTTGGAATATTACAAAATAAATGCATGCTGAAGATTAAAACAAACACATGTAGTGTTTTTTTTTTTGGAAGCCAGATCTCCCTCTAAAAAAATTCATCATATTTTAAATCTTTTAATGGAGATCTTCTTTTTTGGTTATTGGATGATATTTTAGACTGCTTTCCATTTACCGTATTTATCGGCGTATATCGCGCACTTTTTTGCCCTGAAAATCAGGGCAAAATCGTGGGTACGCGATATACGCCGATACCCGCTTTCCCGCGCCGAGTTTTGAATACTGCGCCGACATATACCCAGCGCAGTACACTCGGGTATATTCGGCCAGTCTCGGCTTCTTCCGCGGTCACGTCCTGGACGTACAGGACGTGAGTGCGATAGTTGCCGAGCCTGCCCGAGTGTACTGCGCTGGGTATATGCTGGCGCAGTATTCAAAACTCGGCGCGGGAAACGAGCGGGGAGGACGTGAGGACGCCGGACCCGCCGAAGAGGACACCGGACCCGCCGCAGAAGGACACCCGATGCCGCAGAAGGACGCCGGACCCGCCGAAGAGGACTCCCGAAGCCGCAGAAGGACGCTGGACACGACGAGGCCACCGATGGACGCCGCGCAAGACACCAAAACTAAGTACAAAAATAACTTTTTTTTCACAGGATTGGGGGTCACTTTAGGGGTGCGCGGTATACGCGGGAGCGCGTTATACCACGCTAAATATGGTATTTTATTTTTTTGGAGTGTGTCAAGTTACCACAACAACATTATTATTTATTATTATTTACCCACAAGGAGGTTAGTGTCCCTTTTTAATTAGAAAATGTTTTTTTTAAATGTCCCTGCCTACTCACTAGCTAACTCTGTATTTTTAATAAAAACAAATGGTCAAGTTTTGTCAGAAAACATCCATTTATTCTGGTGCTAAATAAAATAAAGGCCGAGGGCAAACAAAAAACTCAGGTAATAAAAAACAATAAAGCCAGGAAGGCAGCACTGAAGACCCTGCTTGAATTTGTGCAGACACAGATCCCCACAGCAAACAACCAATGATGTCAACAAAAAAATTGGGACAATGAGAGAATCACATATCTACTAATTTCCTGGATTTGGTTTTAGACTTCCCTGCAGTCTTCCCTGCAGCCTTTGATAACTGAGTCTTCAGAGGTTGTGTCCCTGGAGTAGAGGTTGTGGCAGGAGCAGGAACAAGAGCAGGATCAGGAATAGGGGCAGAAGCAGGAACAGGAGGAGCAATCCACACAATGTCTGTGTAATCATCCAGCTTCCCTAACATGGCCATGTTGACAGCCTTAAAAATGAGTGTTTCACATCGAAGATGCGGGCCCATCTCCATAGTTGGCAGCTTGGTAGTAGGGATGAGCTCCGCGTTGCCTGTTCGATCGTTCAACAAAATTCGTACAAAACGGGTCGTTCGCGCCAAATTCCAATGACGCGCAATTGCCCATAATTCACTGCGGCATTGCGCGCTGATGATTGGCCAAGCATGCTGTATGTCCCGCATGCTTGGCCAATCACAGCGTGCAAAAAACGAAGAGCCATAATTGGCCAAAGCCTGGGTGGCTTTGGCCAATTATGGCTCAGGGCTTTAGCACACACCCCACACTGGGTGGCCTCGTGTTTTTTTTTTTCCGGCTTGTTAATGAGAGCAGTCAGAGAGACAGAGAAATTGTCTTTTTAGATAGCTAGATAGAGCAGGCAGGTTAGTCAGTTTAGCTTAAATTACAGTGTGTAAAGAATATATATACATCCCTAGGATTTGTACATATATTTATACACTGTATAGCTTAGCTAGATCAGCTATTCCTATTTGTCAGGCAGGAGATTGTGCTAGCTGCAGTGTTCTAACGTGTTGTATTGCCTGTGTGCTGTTTAGTTTACACCTAAACGTACTCGGTGTTACTGCACTTGTCCTGTTTATTTGCAACTAAACGCATTTGCTGTTACTGCACGTGTGCTGTTTAATAGCACCTAAACGCATTTGCTGTAACTGCGCGTGTGCTGTTTGATAGCATCTAAACGCATTAGCTGTTACTGCACGTTTGCTGTTTGATAGCACCTAAACACATTAGCTGTTACTGCACATTTGCTGTTTAATAGCACCTAAACGCATTTGCTGTAATTGGGTGTGTGCTGTTTAATAGCACCTAAACGCAGTTGGTGTAACTGCACCTTTGCTGTTTGATAGCACCTAAATGCAGTTGGTGCGACTGCACGTTTGCTGTTTGATAGCACCTAAACACATTAGCTGTTACTGCATGTTTGCTGTTTAATAGCACCTAAACGCATTAGCTGTTACTGCACGTTTGCTGTTTAATAGAACCTAAACGCAGTTAGTGTAACTGCACGTTTGCTGTTTAATAGCACCTAAACACATTTGCTGTAACTGCACATTTGCTGTTTAATAGCACCTAAACGCATAAAAATTTCTGGAAGGACAACAAAGAAAGGCACAGAGTCACGAGGGCAAGCAGGCTTTGCATCTAAAGGCAACGCTGGTGGTGGACATGGTGCCTCCTCTTCAGCACGTGGCCGTCTGACACGCTCGTCCTTCTTTTTGGGAGCTGGCTGTGTTGAGCTTCAATATGCAGAGAAATTAGTAGAGTGGATGACCAAGCTGTCCTCATCCTCTCTCACCCAGGTTGAGCTTAGTTTGTCTGGCAAAGCAGCTGCCAAGGCGTCCTCTTCCCTCTGCACAATGGTATCACACAATCCTTCCCTAGTCCCACCATGTCCTCCTGAGGAGTCCCCCGAACTGTTTAAACACAGTGTGAGCCCAGAGAGAGGGGGTGCCCGAGAGGGACAGCAATCTGGCAGTGATGTTCCCCCAGCTGCAGCATACTGCCAGGTTTTCGACAGTGATGAGGAGGAAGGGAATTTTTTTTCCAGAGTATTTTCCGGGTATTGCAGAGTATTGGTGCGGGGGAATTGCAGAGTATTGGTGCGGGGGTACTGCAGAGTATTGGTGCGGAGGTACTGCAGAGTATTGGCGCGGGGGTACTGCAGAGTATTGGCGCGGGGGTACTGCAGAGTATTGGCGCGGGGGTACTGCAGAGTATTGGCGCGGGGGTACTGCAGAGTATTGGCGCGGGGGTACTGCAGAGTATTGGCGCGGGTGTACTGCAGAGTATTGGCGCGGGTGTACTGCAGAGTATTGGCGCGGGTGTACTGCAGAGTATTGGCGCGGGGGTACTGCAGAGTATTGGCGCGGGGCTATTGCAGAGTACTGGCGCAGGGGCTATTGCAGAGTACTGGCGCAGGGGCTATTGCAGAGTACTGGCGCAGGGGCTATTGCAGAGTACTGGCGCAGGGGCTATTGCAGAGTACTGGCGCAGGGGCTATTGCAGAGGACTGGCGCAGGGGCTATTGCAGAGGACTGGCGCAGGGGCTATTGCAGAGGACTGGCGCAGGGGCTATTGCAGAGGACTTGCAGGGATGGATGGATCTGTGACTGCAATAGTCACAGATCCAGCCACAGCGCTGCTGACACCCACGCTCCCCCCTCTCACACTGTACCAATCGGTACAGAGAGAGGAGGGAGTAACTGGCGTCATCAAATGACGCCGGTTTGTTTACATGTGATCGCTCCGTCATTGAACGGAGCGAGCACGTGGTAAACAGCCGCTATCAGCGGCAATTTACCGAGACTCGGCGGTCACGGACACTCCCGTGTGCAGGCCCCAGGGGGCGCACAGGAGCGCGATTCTGGGAGGACGTCCTCCCAGAGTTAAGGAACCACCTTGTAGCCGTATTTCGGCTATAAGGCGGTGATTAATCGGTTAAAAACGGTCGATTCTTCGGGAGCAGTGATTTTAATGATGCTTAAAGTGAGGAAAAAAAATGAAAAATTCCTTTTAAATATCGTACCTGCTGGGTGTCTATAGTATGCCTGTGAAGTTGCATGTGTTTAGAACTGTCCCTGCACAAAATGACATTTCTTTAAAGGAAAAGGTCATTTAAAACTGCTTGTGGCTTTAATGTAATGTCTGGTCCCTGCAATATGGATGAAAATCATTGAGAAATATAGCATGGGTTTCCCCCCACTCCCCCCAGGTCATTACAAGCCCTTTTGGCACTATATACTTTGAACAGCAGTATACAGGCGTGTTTTGCTGTCTGTGTGCATCTGTTCATAAAATTGCACCTCACTTTCTGTCCCAATGACAAATGATTTTTTGAAAATTTGAGTTTTTTAGTGAAACAAGGATTGGTGAAAAAGCATCAGTGAACAGGAGACACCTCTTACAGAAGAGAATTTCCCTTCCTAGCGGTAGATTTCCTCTCACTTCCTGTTGTCTCCTTCTGTTGCAAGTAGGAGTCGTTTGTAAGTTAGATGTTTGAAAGTAGGGGCCTGCCGTATATACTCTGCAGAAATTTGGGCCCTAGGTGTTGGCGTTGCCACAACACTGTAAGCCCTCACAGTTAGTCTTGGTGGGCGCTGGAACGCCCTGCTGTGTGAACTATTATATCAAGAATTGTAATTACATGCCATAGTTGAACAGTGGTAGAAAAATTGGGCCTTTGATGCTGGCACTGGTGCCACAACACTGTAAGTCCTCAGTTACTCTTGGTGGGTGCAGGAATGGGCCCTGCTGTGAAATATTAGATCAATAATTGTAATTACATGCCCCTGTTGAACAGGGGCAGAAAAATTGGGCCTTAGGCGCTGGTGCCACAACACTGCAATCCCTCACAGATACCCTAGTTGGAGCGCAGGAATAAGCCAGCTTCAAAGTATTGCATTAAAATTGTAATTACATGCCCCTGTTAAACAGGGGCAGAAAAATTGGGCCTTAGCCACTGGTGGCGGTGCCCAGAACCAAAAATGTTCTTACAAGCTATCAGCAAGATCATTGAGGAGGAAAAGGATAGTCACTCAGCATAACATGATAGTCACTCAGAATCATCTTAGGCAGTCTTAAAGGGATCTGACATTTCAAAACAAATTATTCAGTTACATCAGCATCAGGTGCTTGGTAATCTACGCCTGATTTTTATGAAGGTCAGTCGATCGACCGAGTCGGTGGAGAGGCGCACCCTGTGATCGGTTACAAAGCCTCCAGCAGAACTGAACGTGTGTTCTGAAAGAACGCTGGATGCAGGACAGGCCCGTAGCTCAATTGTGTACAGTGCAAGCTCTGGCCAGTGATCCATCCTCAAAATCTGATCTTGCCCCTAGGTATTCCCGCACCATGTAAAACAGATGCTGGCGATGGTTGCTGGAACCGGTCATACCTTTGGGTATTGTGGTCAGACTGACTGAAGCCTCAGCAACACGTTGTCCAGGATCAGGATTTTGTAACCTCCCAGTCTCTGGGAACACGTTGCACAGACCTTTCTGCAAGGCCTCCCGAAGATGTTTCATCTTCTGCTCCCTCTGTGCCGGCAAGATAAGGTCCACAACCTTACTCTTGTAGCGTGGATCAAGGAGAGTTGCCAGCCAGTAATGATCCCTCTCCTTGATGGCACGAATCCGAGGATCCTTACGCAGGCTTTGCAGGATCAGGGAGGCCATGCAGTGTAGGTTTACTGAGGCATTCGGGGCAGAGTCCTCTGGGTCACTGAGGACGATAGGATCTGCAGCAACCTCGTCCCAGCCACGTACAAGTTCATGGTTTTCTTGGGACTGTAATTGATCCCTTGAAGACTGCTGCTGATGCCGAGTTCTAGGCTCCACCTCCATGCTGACAAAATCCTCCTCCTCCTCCTCCTGTGTGATAGGCGGGCAAGCAGGAACACTGTCTGGATAAAGGGGGCCTTGAGAGGTAAGGAAGTCCTCCTCTTCCTCCCTCTGTTCTGCCTCAAGGACCCTGTCCAGTGTGTGCTCCAACAGGTGAATAAGAGGGACAGTGTCACTGATGCATGCACTGTCACTGCTCACCATCCTTGTGGCTTTCTCAAATGGTGACAGGACAGTGCATGCATCCCTAATCATGGTCCACTGGTGTGGGGACAGAAAACCAAGCTCCCCTGACCCTGTCCTGATGCCATATTGGCACAGATACTCATTGATGGCCCTTTGCTGCGTTTGCAGCTGCTGCAGCATGGCCAACGTAGAGTTCCACCTGGTGGGCATGTCACAGATTATGCGGTTCCTTGGCAGGTTGTATTCCTTTTGGAGGTCTGCCAGCCGAGTACTGGCATTATATGACCGTAGGAAATGCACACAGACTTTCCTGGCCTGCTTCAGGACATGCTGTATGCCCGGGTACCTGCCCAAGAACTGCTGAATCACCAAGTTAAGGACATGAGAAAAACAGGGCACATGGGTCAGTTGTCTCTGTCGCAGGGCGGAGAAGAGGTTGGTGCCATTGTTGCAAACCACCATTACTGGCTTAAGCTGGCGTGGCGTCAACCACCTCTGAGCCTGCCCCTGCAGAGTTGACAGAACATCTGGCCCAGTGTGGCTCCTGTCCCCCAAGCACACCAGCTCAAGCACCACATGGCATCTCTTTGCCTGCTAGCCCCTTGAATGCCTACACAGCACCGCTGGTTCCGAGGACACATTAGCACCGGAAGAGGCCACAGAGGAAGAAGAGGAGGGGGTGGAGGAGAGAGGTGTGTCACAACCAGTAGTAGCATTTTGGAGGCGTGGTGGCGGAACAACCTCCAACACTACTGTAACTTGTCCTGCGTCCTTCCCAGCTAATAGCAGAGTCACCCAATGGGCCGTAAAAGACAGGTAACGTCCCTGTCCATGCCTGCTGGACCATGAGTCAGCAGTAATAAGCACCTTACCACTGACCGCCCTGTCTATCGAGGCATGGACATTGCCTTCCACATGCCGGTAGAGAGTCGGAATCGCTTCTGTGAGAAAAAGTGGCATTTGGGAACTTGCCACTGAGGTACCGCACATTCAAAAAACTCACGGAAGGGGGCAGAATCTACCAACTGAAAAGGCAGCAGTTGAAGTGCTAGCAATTTAGTTAAGCTAGCATTAAACCGCTGGGCATGTGGATGGCTGGGAGAGAACTTCTTTTGGCGCTGCAGCAGCTGGGGCAGGGTACTTGGCTGTGACACACCTAACTATTCACCTTCAGTCCTATCAGTTCAGGCTTCAGAGAGGACTGAGGGTATAGTGGGGTTGGAGATCCCAGCAGATGAGGAGCAAGGAGTGGTCTGCTTTGTTCTTTGGTGTGGGTCTTTGAGGTACGCTTGCCAACAAACTGCATGGCAGGTTGACATATGTCTGGTCAAGTATGTGGTGCCCAAGCGGGTGATGTTTTGGCAATGCGAGATACGCTTGAGACATATGTTGCAAATAGCAGCGGTGCGATCTGATACACTCGTCTCAAAAAAGGCCCACACTAACGACCTTTTGGAATAACGCTGAGAGACAGCAGCGCCCAGCACATGCGGAGCTCTGCGTTGTGATGCAGTCGGTGTGCTGCCCTTAAGCTGGCCCCTGGAGGGCATCCTGTCTCATTGGAGATGTGCCGCCTCCTCCTCCACTCTCCTATCAGGCACCCACATGGAGTAATTGACCTCATCATCCCCTCCCTCATTACCGTAGAAAACCTGGCAGTATGCTGCAGCTGGGGGAACATGACTGCCAGATTGCTGTCCTTCTTGGGCACCCCCTCTCTCTGGGCTTAATGTTACTGCCTTACTCTAGCGGTGTATCATTATCGGAGCCTTCAAATTGATGCCATTGACTGATGCCATTGAGCAGAGGGAAGAGGCCGCGTTGGCAGCTGCTTTGCCAGAAAAAGTACCTTGAGCCTGGGTGAGCCTGGGAGAGAGGATGAGAATGGCTTGGTCATCCACTCTACCAAGTTTTCGGCATGTTGTGGCTCAAAGAGGCCAGCTGCCGAAAAAAGGACGAGCGTGTCCCACGGCCACGTGCTGATGAGGCTGCACCGTGTCCATGACCAGCACTGTTGCTTCTAGACGCAGAGCCTGCTTGCCCTCTTTTATCGGCTTGTGATTCTCTGCCTCTCCTTGTTGTCCTTCCAGCCATACTAATGGCCTGCAGAGAGATGTAGCTGCATAATACTGACCATACCTGCTCATCCCTGCCTGTGGTATTAATATGAGCATATCCCTGCCTCTAGGAATAAATAGATGAGAAACAGCAGCTTTACGTGCACACTGTGCAGAGGACACAGACAGTACACACACCACATAGCTTTAGGTGCACACTGCAGAGGACACAGACAGTACACCCTGTGAAAGTACTTGCAGAATGATCCCCTGCCTCTAGGAATAAATATGAGAAACACCAGCTTTACGTAGCTTTAGGTGCACACTGTGCAGAGGACACAGAAAGTACACCATGGGAGAATACTGCATCTAGCACAATCACTTGCCTGCCTGTCAGTATATTAGGAAGAGCGGATCTAGCTAAACTCAATACAGTGTATAAATATATATACACAACACCTGGGATGCATATATATCCTCTACACACTAGAACTCTAACTGACCAGCCTGCCTGCCTGCTCTAACTGCAAAAAATGACACTCTCCAATCTTAACCACTGCAACACACTACATAAGGCCGACTTCCAGGCGGCCTTATATAGTGTAGGGCTTTTACTAAACCACCTGAGCCATATTTGGCCAAAGCCACCCTGGTAAGGATGAGCCGAACACCCCTGGGTTCGGTTCGCACCAGAACCTGCGAACAGATCAAAAGTTTGTGTGAACTTTAGAACCCTGTTAAAATCTATGGGACTCGAATGTATGAAATCGAAAGTAATAATTTTAAAGGCTAATATGCAAGTTCTTGTCCTAAAAAGTGTTTGGGGACCCGGGTCCTGCCCCAGGGGAGTGTTTGGGGACCTGGGTCCTGCCCCAGGGGACATGTATCAATGCAAAAAAAAGCGTCCGTTTTTTCAGGAGCAGTGATTTTAATAATGCTTTAAAGTGAAACAGTAAAATTGAAATATTCCTTTAAATTTCGTACCTAGGGGGGTGTATAGTATGCCTGTAAAGTAGCGCTTGTTTCCTGTGCTTAGAACTGTCCCTGCACAAAATGTAATTTCTGAAGGAAAAAAGTCATTTAAAATCACTCGTGGCTATAATGAATTGTCGGATACCAGCAATACAGAGAAAAGTCATTCATAAAAAAAGAATGCGTGGGGGTCCCCCCAAATTCAATTACCAGGCCCTTCGGTCTGGTATGGATATTAAGGGGAACCCTGCGTCAAATTAAAAAAAAATTATGACCTGAAGGGTCTGGAATGGATATTTGGGGGGAACTCCACGCCAAATTTAAAAAAACATTGCCGTGGACCCCCACACATTTTTTCTTTAGGAATAACTTTTCTCTGTATTGCCGGGAGCCGACAATTCATTATAGCCGCAAGTGAATTTAAATTACTTTTTATCCTTCAGAAATGACACTTTGTGCAGGGACAGTTCTAAGCATGGGAAACAAGCGCTACTTTACAGGCATACTATACACCCCCCCCCCCCGGAACAAAATTTAAAGGAATATTTCACTTTTATTGTTTCACTTAAAGGAATTATTAAAATCACTGCTGCCAAAAAAACTGCAGTTTTTTTTGCATTGATACATGTCCCCTGGGGCAGGATCCAGGTCCCCAAACACTTTTTATTACAATAACTTGCATATTGGCCTTTAAAACTATCACTTTAGATTTCAAACGTTCGAGTCCCATAGACTTCAACAGGGCTCTAAAGTTTACACGAACTTGCCGCGAACACCCCAAATAGTTCGCTGTTCGGCAAACAGACAATGTTCGAGTCGAACATGAGTTCTACTCCAACTCGAAGCTCATCCCTACACCCTGGCTTTGGCCAATTATGTCTCTCAGTTTTTTTGCAAGCTGTGATTGGTCAAGCATGCGGGTCATAGTGCATGCTTGGCCAATCATCAGCCAGTAATGCACTGCGATGCCGCAGTGTATTTTGGGCCGTGACACGCCACTCTAATTTGGCACGAACGGCCCATAACGTTCGCATTTTGAGGAAGGGTCGAACATACGATGTACGAACACAAGGCGAACACAAAGCTAATTCCTAGTAATATAGTGTATATCGGATCTCACAGCTTCTAGCTCTGTAACCCGCTATATCATTCTCAGTAAACGTTATACAGACAAGACAGACAATCTGAAGGTGATGTCCTTCATTTCAAGGATCTACTTACCTCCCTACACCCCAAAATGAACTCAGCCAAAGAAAAGCCAACACAGTACAACACTTCATCCATGTCTTTGGTGATCTCTGATCTCCTTATGAAGTGTTTCTTACATGATGAAGATCAGCCATGGAGTATATCTTTTTTTTTTTGTAAAATTATTTTTATTGAAATTTTGACATTGCATAACAAGTCAACAGCTTACAAAGGCTCTCATTAAAAAAAAAAAAAAAAAAATATATATATATATATATATATATATATAGTAGAAAACAAACATGAAAAATAACTACCAAACAGAACAAAAGTCAAGGTATGCCAATGGAAGTTCACCTCAAAGGGGAGAGACCCGTGACCAGTGAAGTACGGGCCCCCCACACAATAAACATACACGGATATCAACATTCCCCCGCCCCACCCATCACATTAAGGAACATACAGTCAGTTTGCATGACAAAACAATTGGAGATCATATCAAACCTCCAGAAAAAGGGAGAATATATCATAAATCTATAGCAAAGAAGTTTACATACTCGTCAATCGGAAACAGAAGAGAGCCGCCCACACCACACTTTGTCAAACTTAGTAAAAGCCCCCCAACTCCAATATGTAGCTTTATACAGATGGGTTGCTTTATTTACCAATGATTTCCATGTCTGCAAAGATGGTGCTGATGGTTTTTCCAGGATAATATAATGATCTCCCTGGCATAGAACAACAACGTAAGGGGAGCGAGTATAGCTTTAGTAGTGGTAAGTCAATCAATGAGGCTCAATGAGAAGACTTCATTAGAAAGGGGGACAGAAATGTTAGTAATTGAGTTCATGCAGGCCACAACCTCCATCCAAAAGGGACCAATGACTGGACAATCCCTAAAGACATGTAGGAAATCCACAGTCGGTGTGTGTAACGGAATGACCCGTGACAACCAGAGACTTTGGAAGGATGGGGGATACTCCTGTGTCAGCATCACTGATAACTATTGGGTCCGAGTCTACCATGTGCTCCTTTGGGCATGGGGTGGCTAGTGAATCATAATTCATGTATTACATGAGATGGGACATTAATAATAATTCATGTTTGCAGGATGTCTTGAGATATCACAAGTTGTTGGTTATTCAATGTGGGAAAACATTCTTTTGAAAGGTGTCAATTGCATCTACTCCTAGACATTTCATTGTCCATTGTGTAAAGGTGTTAATTCAGGTCTGCTCCAAGACCTCTTCATTGTGTGATAACACTGTGTGATAGCCTATTAATGCCCAGGTGTTAAGACCCTTCTGCCGGAGACAGTACGCCTGTCTAAAGATGTGGGTTGAGGTCAAATCATTGTGTGATAGTTGTTTGTTTTGATGTCATTATCTAAAGGAATGTGTCTCGTCAAGATCGGTGCCGAAATGTCTGGACACCAATTTGTAATTAGCCTTAGTGTGTGTTTGGGAGGTGGAGATTGCATTGTCCCTTTGATTACTGTCACATGCTTGTAACTGCATAAAAAGCTGAGAAGAAACCATTAAAGCATTCATTCATTTTGGAACAAGTACAGAGCGGAGTCTCGTCTTGATTCTGGGGAATTGATATGGATCGTGTATGCAGGATTGTCGGAGTGTGCCGGATAAGCTTGTTGTGGGTGGATGGAAGGTTGTAAACAATGGTGACCGTTACAGTGTGGAACCAACAAAGGGAGGACAGATTTCTAAACAACTTGGCTAGTCTAGCTGGTGTGAAATATACCCTATGTAAAAATGTAAAGTGTATTAAGGGGGTCTCTGGCTGAGACTAATCTAGTGATTGGGGCTTTTCAGATGTCTTCCCACTCCTCCTGATCCAATCCTGGAGACACTGTTTCCCAAACCATTCTACAGGGTCGTAGCAGGAAAGCAGTTTCTGGAAAGAGGTCTCTGTAAATAGTGGACAGTGGTTTGACTAATGAATCACCCCTCAGCAAGGACTCCATGTCACTAACTTCTAGGGGTATGTGACCAGTGCCAAATTAGGACTGACGTAGCTGTAAAAAACGGAAGAAATGGGTGTTGGGTAGGTGATAAAGCACCTTTCGTTTATCAAAGGACATCAGGGGGCTATTGACTACAATATGCTTCAATGTCTTGACACCATATTTTGCCCAGACTATTGGATCGGGGTATGAGTATAAAGTAGGGCAAGTTTGGGATTCTTCCACAGAGGTAAATGGGGGAAAACATAGAGGGAGTCTCGGATGTACTGCCAGAGACCACACCCCACACCTTTAATACAGAACGTATAGAACTAGTGAGATCATGGGGAGATTTATACCCCTGTATAATAAATGTCATGGCTTCATAGGACCCCAAGAAAGCCTCTTCCCTGAACATGGCGGTGTCATCAAAAGGGGTATTTAACCAGCAATGCGCAAAAACAATTGACCTGTCAGGAAGTACTTACAATTTTTTGGAACTGCCAAACCTCCCTGTGACAGAACCCACTGTCATTGTGTGTTTTGGAAGGGACTGTGGGCTGGCCCCCTATGACCCAGAAGAGACTTGGGGCCAAAATGACACTGAGATAATGTTATCTTCTCCCCATCCCCCCTCTTGTTGCTGTGTTTAACCACTAGACTACCGTCCACCGTCAAATGACGGCGGGACGAGAAGCCTCTCATTCTGGGAGGACGTCATATGACGTCCTCACCTTCCCGAGCCACTAGGGGGCAAGATTTTCATGAGAGTGGAAGATTCTGTTAAGCATTTAGCCTAGAATATTAAGAAGTTTGGAACCATTTAGAGCAATAAAATCCATCACCAAATGAGTCCCAATCAAGTCTAGGTATTTAACCCGAGAGACCCACTGTGAAGGGGTTGTCAAGACCACACCCCCCCCCCCCCCCTGATGTCAGAGCAAGGGCCCGACACTACAGAGAAGCTCTGTCCAAAGTACACAATGCCGCTTGTAGTGATGGACCTGTAAAAAGGACTATGTTGTCTACATCTAAGGCTGTGGTTTCATTAAGGCTGCCTATCTGAATTCTCTGGATGTGAGGGGAAGAGTGTAGGACTATTGCCAATGGCTCCATCAGGAGTGCAAATAGCCCCAGGAAGAGGAGACATCCTGCCTGGTACCCCTGGCCCCAGAGACCCGGACATTAATTCTAAAAAGCCACTACAAAATGGTCATAAAGTATGAAAATCCATTTAAAAAATACTGGACCAAACGTCAAGCAGCCTCAACCCTGCAGCCATGGAGTATATCTGAGATGTACATCAGGGTGTGTCATGTCAAGCAAAATTTATAAACTTCTCACACTCAAGTCACTAATACACCTCGTGGGTTGAGTGGGATCCCCGATGTACAGGAAGACAGGACTTCAGTGAGGAACAATTCCCTCACACAGGACAGGAAAGGGGCTTCTCCCCCGTATGAGATATGTGATATATGTAAAGATCAGACGACTGAGAAAAACATTTCCCACACTCAGGACAGGAATACGGCTTCTACCCCGTGTGCAGTCGCTGATGTGTGTAAAGACTGGATTTCAGTGAAAAACATTTCCCACACTCAGGACAGGAATACGGCTTCTCCCCTGTGTGAGATCTCTGATGTGTGTAAAGAATAGACGTCCGTGAAAAACATTTCCCACACTCAGGACAGGAATACGGCTTCTCCCCTGTGTGAGATCTCTGATGTTTATGTAGATTGGATTTATCTGAAAAACATTTCCCACACTCAGGACATGAATACGGCTTCTCCCCCGTGTGAGATCTCTGATGCTTGACAAGACCTGATTTTGTCAGAAAACATTTTCCACACACAGGACAGGAATATGGCTTCTCCCCCGTGTGAAATCTCTGATGTGTGTATAGATTAGATTTATCTGAAAAACATTTCCCACACTCAGGACAGAAATATGGCTTCTCACCTGTGTGAGATCTTTTATGCACAATAAGACTGGATTTAGAACGGAAACACTTCCCGCACTCAGTACAGGAAAGCCTCTTCTCTGTTGGAAGGACGGCACCGTCCCTCACAGTCTGAGATTTCTCAGGATAAGAGGAATACGATGATCCGGCACCGTCCCGCACAGTCTGAGGTTCCTCAGGATAAGAGGAATACGATGGTCCATCTACACTGTGTGGTGCCGGATGGACATTTGAGGTAGTCGGGTTTTCTCCTGGACTATACTGTGCAATGTCCTCATCTTCTACTTTACAGTTTGGAGACAAAGTGAGACAATCCTCTGAGGTTTTCCTCATCTCCCGTCCATCTACTAAAATAGAAATAAAAAGATTATTACTAGACATGAGCTGATTGGTTCCCCTAAACCAGGACTCCGCCCACATCAGGCAGCTTTGTCTCTGAGGATCTTACAATTCCTCCTTAAGGTTACTAGTAAATGGGTCCTCTGACCTCCTACCAGTTCATTTCTTTATTCATGGACCTTAGTCAGAGAGTGAGGAAACAACGAGAACTGTCTTTTATAGGAGTGACAGTGATGAGGGGATTATAGGATGAGTGTCCCCACCCCCTCTATCACTCATTGCCATCTTACCAACACAAGAAGTCCTGCACTTCCTTATTTAGTCCATGATTAAATCATGAATGACAGCAGGGCTGAGCCCCACCAGAGGTCTGAGAGTGAGGATGGGGGAGAACAACCAAGATGAAGACTGGACTGATCCTGAAGACCCACATCATTGGGTTATTGACTCCTCCCCCATTATCACTTTCTGTTTAAGGTTCTAAAGTTGGAGGATGTTATCACATTGTTATCACCATGTAAAGTCTGTGCTCCAATCAATTCATCAGATATAAAATGTCCAGCTGAAATGGAGCTCTGTATTATGTTTATATATAGCAGAAGTCAGGACTATGTATTGTACAACATATTGTATAAGATACTATATAGTATTAGAATTATGTAATGTACAACATAGAATATATAGTGCAGGGGTCAGGACTATGTAATGTACAACATAATATATATAGTGCAGGGGTCAGGACTATGTAATGTACAACATAGAGTATATAGTGCAGGGGTCAGGACTATGTAATGTACAATATAAATTATACAGTGTAAGGGTCAGGACTCATAATATTGGTATTCAGTAATCAGTGGAAGATTTAGGGCTAGATTCAAGATGGAGAGCGTATCTTTGTGCGGGCGTAGCATATCCGATTTACGCTACGCCCCTGCAACTTTTACAGTGCTGTATTCACTTGCTCCGTAAGTTGCGGCGGCATTGCCTAAATGGACCGGCGTATCCCCGCGTAATTCAAATAGGGCAGGTAGGGGGCATGTTGTATGTAAACTAATCGTGACCCGACGTAAACAAACTGCGCCGGCCGTGAACGGATCCCAGTGCGCATGCTCCAAATCACGTCGCAAATAGTCAATATAAAGTACGTGAACGTAACTTAAGCCCGGCCCCATTTTTAATCGACTTACGCAAACGACGCTGTCCCGAAGTCCATACTTAACATTGGCTGCGCCTTATATAGTAGGGGGAACTTTACACCGGGCGTAAGCCTAACAAACGACGCAAATAGATACGCCGGCCGCAACTACGTTCGTGAGTCAGCGTATCTAGCTCATTTGCATATTCAATGCGTAAATCGGCGGAAACGCCACCTAGTGGCCAGCGTAAATATGCAACATAGATACGACGGCGTAAGTGACTTACGCCGGTCGGATCTAACACAAATCTATGCATAACTTATTCTAAGAATCAGGCGCATAGATACAACCCCACTCACGCAGAGTTACAACAGCGTATCAGGAGATACGCCGGCGTAACTCTTTGATGAACCTAGCCCTAAATGTTTACATGAGACAAGTTGCAGAGATCCCACAGTGCTGCCTCCCATCTCCTGAGTAGGGATGAGCCGAACACCCCCTCCCGGTTCGGTTTGCTTCACACCAGAACATGCGAACAGGCAAAAAATTACACCGTTAAAGCCAATGGGACACGAACATGAAAAATCAAAAGTGCTAATTTAAAGTTTAATATGCAAGTTATTGTTGTAAAAAGTGTTTGGGGACCCGGGTCCTGCCCCAGGGGACATGTATCAATGCAAAAAAAAGTTATAAAAACTAAAGTTTTTTTGGGAGCAGTGAATTTAAAAATTCTTAAAGTGGAATATTCCTTTAAATTTCATACCTGGGGTGTGTGTGTGTAAAGTATACCTGTATGTTGTCCCTGTACAAAGTGCTGTTGATGGTGACAAGGGCCTCATCCCCACAACCCTTACCCAGTGTTTGTGGGGGTCTGCGGCAGGAGGCTTATCGGAACCTGGACGCCCCCTTTAACAAAGGGGTCCCCCAGATTCTGCCCATGTGAATTGGTAACAGGTACATTCTACCCCTACCATTTCACAAAGAAAGTGTAAAAAATAAAAAAAAAACAAAAAACAAACAGACACAGTTGGGAAAGTCCTCTATTAAAAATAAAAAAATACATTCCAGCAATCCAGTCTGTCCAGCATTGTTCTCTATGTCCCACAGTGATCCCATGTCCAGCTCTGCAGTCTCCACTCCACACAAAACCCCCATGACGTACGAGGGGGCAGGGTCACCCGTCAGATCATAGGGTAAGCCCCAGCTTTCCCGGCTTGTCGGGGCTTACCCTATGATCTGACGGGTGACCCCACCCCCTCATACATCAGACCCCGCCTACGTCATTGGCTATTCCCCGGCAAGCGGGGAAACCCAGGCTTTCCCAGTGATGTGTGAGTAACCCTGCCCCCTTTGATGTAATGTAGGTTTCCTGTTGCATCAGAGGGGGCGGGGTCACCCGCACATCACTGGGAAGGCCCAGCTTTCACCGCTTGCCAGGGAATAGCCAATGACGTAGGCGGGGTCTGACATACGAGGGGGTGGGGTCACCTGTCAAATCATAGGGTAAGCCCCGGCTTTCCCCGCTTGCCGGGAAATAGTCAATGATGTAGGTGGGGCCTCGGCAACTGGGGAAAGCCGGGGCTTACCCTATGATGTGATGGTGACCCAGCCCCCTTGTACGTCATGGGGATTTCGCGTGGAGTGGAGACTGGAGGAGACTTCAGCGCTGGACATCGGATCACCGCAGAACACGCATTTATTTATTTTTAATTTTGGTTCGCTGCAAGAAATGTAATTTTTGAAGGAAAAAAAGGTCATTTAAAACTACTGCATCTATTAATGAATTGTCGGTATGACAGATAAGAGTCATTAAAAAATGGCAGGGGTTCCCCTTATTATTCATAGCAGACCCAAAGGGCCTGGTAATGTACTGGGGGGGACCCCTTCCATTTTTTCAATGACTTTTCTCTGCATTGCCGAGTCTGAGACATATCCCTCCACCCGGCACATCCAGCAAATAACAGAGCAAGTAACCCGGGAGGAGAATTGTTCTGTTAGATATCTTACTAGACTCAGGCATGGGAAGGAGGCCCAAGATACGTGTCCCAGGTGCCTAGGTCTAGTAATGTCTATGGTGAAAAATCAACATTTTGCTGCCAGCTGAACCCCAGAATCTCCATAAATCCAGTCTAGAGACATAAATTGTGTCTGCAGCACAGAGAAGGAAGATTATCCGAGAGCAATACAGGAATACAGGACGGGGAACACAGCTCAGGAAAGTGACCAGGGGATTACAGGCTGATATCACCCAGTCCCCGCCCTACTCTGGACCAATCAGTGAGCAGTATGGGTGGAGGAATGGATTTAGTGTTAATGACCCACCTGTGCTGATCTCTGTAGGAGTGTCCTCCTCTATAAATGTCCCCGTTATTCCATCCTCCTCCATAGACTGCTGATCATCCCTCACATACCTCTCTTCTTCTTCTTCTGCTTTAACCTCAACTTTTATATCTATCAGATCTTCACCCTAAATCAAGAAAAATAAATAAAACTTCATTGGTAAAGTATAAGCTCAGCATCCACACATCATCTTCACAAGTCCATGTTCTACATGCTCCGTCCCACCAACCTTGTAACAGTGGGGGATGGTGTGACCTTCCTGTGTGGAATCCCGGGAATACAGAGGACGGGGACATCTCTCTGGGGGGTTCCTGGTATTAGGTGGCTCCATCATATCCTTGTGTCCTTCTGATAACTCCTCCATCACTCCATACTCCTCATCCTCCTCTTTATACTCTTCTTTAACAACAATATTCTCATCCCCGAGGTTTCCACTCTGAAACATATGATATTCACTGTAAAAAACACATCTGTATATAATTTATAACTACCAATAATTGTCACTCATCTACCTGATGATGGTGGGGGATGGTGTGACCTTCCTGTGTGGAATCCCGGGAATACAGAGGACGGGGACATCTCTCTGGTGGGTTTCTGTAGCTGGATGACTCCACCATGGTGTCCTGGTACAGATCTTTGTGTTCTTTTAGAGACTCTGACTCCTCCATCACCCCATCCTCATCATCCTCCTCTTTTATCTCTTCTTTAACCTCAACTTTAGAATCTCTCAGGTTTCCACTCTGAATATAGAATAAAAATGACACCAATGGTAACAATGCAGATAATGTACAGATCCTAATGATACTATCAGTGATTGTTTCTCATCTACCTGATGATGGTGGGGGATGGTGTGACCTTCCTGTGTGGAATCCCGGGAGTACAGAGGACGGGGATATCTCTCTGGTGGGTTCCCATTACTGGATCCATCTGTAGGAAACACACACACTGACTGAATCCATTGTTTCTATGTGTTTATCAGATGATGGGGGATCTAGGTGGAGCCTCCGTACTGCTCTCTTCTTTACAATAAAGTCTCCTCTTACCCGGTGATGTGAGGGGCGGCTGATTCTCCATCATGACTTCCTTGTAGAGATCCTTGTGTCCTTCTAAATACTCCCACTCCTCCATGGAGAAATAGACAGTGACATCCTGACACCTTATAGGAACCTGACACACACAATGATACAGTCACCATCCAGACACATCCCTTGTCTGTTACTGGATAATGTCCCAGAATTCCCGGCACCACTTACCTCTCCGCCATCATCTCTCTGGTGACTTCTAGAATCTTCTTTGTATTTCTCTATTCTATCAGGGAGGGAGGTGGAGGCAATGTGATGGTCATATGATCTCCAGTAAATGTGTATATAGACTGCGCTGCCAAAAATATAAATAAAAATTATTAAACAGTTTGTCACATGTAAAAATGTAAACAAGAAAGAAATGAATGACACCAGAAAACACAACTAATGTCCAATGTATCAAAAATTCCCCTTCAAATATTAGATGCTTGAAAAACAAGAGGTAGGTGATCAGGTGCTGTGCCATTAGTAACAGATAAACACGTGACCACTTCCAGGGGACCCCACATGGATGACACTCACCACAATGGATGGACCTTCTATTACTAGAGAGGTCTCACTGTGCATTTTGGTTGGACCCGCTGTGTATCTTGTCACCAACTTGTCCATTCACATGTACCTGGATGTGATTTCTTCCAATGCGAAACACTGCCCCTCCCCCACTAATAAAAGTGGTAAGACCTATTTAGTATAGACCAGCGGTCTCCAAACTGTGGCCTGGGGGCAGATGCGGCCCTTTGCTTGCCTTTATCTGGCCCTTGTGGTACTATTCCATCCACTGACACTAACAATAGGGAATTATTCATCCCACTCACACCAACAATAGGACACCATTCCTTCTATTGATAAAAACAATGGGGCACAATTTCTTCCACTGACACCAACGATGGGGCATTGTTTACTTCCACTGGACATTTTCTACTCCCACTGGCCCCTCTAAAGTCTAAACTGGCCCTTTGTTTAGGAAGTTTGAAGACCCCTGATATAGACTGAGGAGGTGAGAAGGTGATTGGTGGGGAAGGTGACACATCTCCAAAATGGAGTGTTTTCCGGCCCTGTAAGTGGGGAAATGTTCTGCCCCTGAATGGGTTAATCTAGGTCTCCACACTATATATGTGTGTATATCATCATCTGCTGGAGATAAAAGACGTCGCAGTGACTATGGAGGAAGAGGACGGACATGACGGGGTTACTGGGTGTAAATAGAAAATAAGATCTTATTACCTCCTCTGCTGCAAATTCCAGCAACGTCTTCTCTCTACTTCCTCCCGACTCACCTCTCACCCGGGACTTCCCCCTGTACCCTGACATCACTTCCTGTCTTCCATAGAGACTTCCTGGGTAAAAGTGAGATCACCACCTTGTGGAGCTCAGAGGAACTGCAGCCCAGAGAAACATCTCGTAGTGTGAACACGGCCTTGTGCTGTGTGTGTATGTACTGTATATCCTTATAGATGGGTCATCTCCACTCCCACCAAGGGGGATAGAAATATATTACTGCCTAGTCCGGCCTTTATCAGCCAGGGATCCTCCAAAGGTTTTTAGGGGTTCCCTCAGAATTGATCAATTTCTGTCTTTCACTAACAACAATTTCATGATAATGTAAAACGGCTAGATTCAGGTAGAATAAAGTAAGGGTAACTGGGACCCCAAAATGGCACAGAAACAGCGTTGGGGAGAGATAATGGGCAAACAGACTACAGCGGTACTGGATACAAGGTGATAAAATAAAGAAATAGGGATAGGGTAAAAATTACATTGATTTATTATACATAGTATCAAAAAGACCGGACACACATGATTGTAAGATAACAAAAAAACAATAACATTAAAAATGACACAATGTACGACCAACCATCCGAATCACCGAGATGTTGAACATCCCTGTGGAGAAGTGGAACGGTGAAATGAAGGGGATCATACACGTCGAATCTATACTAGTTTCGCAACGATAGTTGCTTCATCAGGAGAATTATTCTAAAAGCATAATATACAATATTGGTTAAAGTCACAATTTACACACATATGGATAGATATGCATGATAGTGTTCAACAAGTCAAGTACATAAAATATATATGGTATGGTGCATAACACCGCGCTGCTAATCAAAGTATTTTAAAGCAGCTGACATGGCTGTGAAATAAAGCAAAAAATGGAACAAGTGTATATAAAGTGTCGCGCTAAACAAACATAGAAGCTGCATATATTGACATAAAAATGCAACACAAAATAAGCAATACAGGAGTGAAAATTATATACTAATTAGTGCACCAAGTGTAAAAGTCCACACAGTGAGTGAAAAAATACAAGTCCAATGGAATACTAGATATAAGTATAGTTCCAAATAGAAAATGTTGATAATCTCGGGTCAAAAGTTGTTAAAAACTCCAGAGTGAAAACCCTCCACCGATAATGATGTAGGCTTACCAGAATTATCAGACTCAGGCAAACATATGTTTCATGAGTCAGAAAGGCTTATAGTAAAGACGGGTGTCGTTAGAATCTCTCCAGGAACAAAGAAGGCAGCCACTGATATCCAGACCGTCACATGTACCATGGACAACTTGAAGGCATACAGCTGATTCTCAACAGTACTCGTGGTCACAAATACAGAAAGGAAGAAGAAAGATCAACATAGTGTAATACTGTAAACAAACTTAAAATTTTAATGGGCAGATGCACTTACATATGAAGCAGTACGCAGCGCATATAATTACAGATGGCGGCAGTAGAGTCGTCCCGACGCGTTTCGTGATAATGCACGTTGTCAAGGGGTGACTCTCCACTGCAGCACACTCATATAAATAGATAAACATACCTATGATAGGAGCCAAGCTGTCAGGGTCCCAGCGCTCAATCTGTGCACAGGCACGCTAGAATCGCGTCACGGCGCGTGCCCGCGCATCTGGGGCGCGCGGACGTGCGCGCCTCCTCCCGGGACCAATCACAGACCTGACAGCCCTATTTAAACCAGCCCCTGTCTTTGCACAGGTTGCCGGTTTATCGTCAGCTCTGAGTAAAGTTTTGACACTTTGACTTGTGCTCTTTGACCCGGATTTGCTTCCCGACTCAGCTCTCGCCTAGAAACCTGACCTCGGCCTGTTTGTGGACTCTGCTGCCTTCTTGAACCCTCTGACCTCGGACCGTGACCTGGATTTGCTTCTGTCTCCTGCCCTTGAACTTCGGCTTACACCTCTGGACTTGTCTTAAGCTCTACCCTGAACCCGGACTTTTTACCTGTACCACGGATCTGCTATCATTAGTCTGTTGGCTTCTGAACTGTGCACTGGGACTTTACCACTTTCACCTGCCTTGGTGACCCTCCAGCACCTGCAGCACGTCTCAGCCGCTGATCTCCAGCACCTGCATCCCATCTACCAATCCGCCGGTACCGGTACCTCCTTGTGCCTCTGCCTCCTGTCTCAAATTCCAGGGGGCAGGTGCGCTTGGTCGTTAAGGTGAGCCGTCCTCAGCATCTCGGCCTCGGTAAGTACTCTTTCTTTCTGACACAAGCCCACCTGAATTGAAAAAATTAACCCAACTCACTAAACCGTAGTCACTTCCTGGTTTGGACAAAATGGAGTCAAGGCGTGCGTTCCACGCCTCGATCTCAAACCGGAACATTGCGTTCCAGATGGCGCAATTTCCGGTGCGACGCGTATATCGATATGCACTTCCTGGAATGGACAATATGCGGTCGAATAATGCGTTTCAAGTTTCGATCTTAAATCGAAAACTTGCGTTCCAGATAACATCAATTCGTGACACGCATTGAACAGTACTATTCCAAGTCGGGTAAACTTAATAGTCAGGCGTGTGTTCCACGTCTCAATCACCGAATGTCACAGCCGTAAAGCATGGCAATCAGGCAAACTCAGGGTGATATGAACATACAACCTAGACTAAAATAAAATAGACACATTTAAATGGTGGTATGGACACACACGGGTATCCTAAAGCACAATACAAAAAATTGTATATAATATGTGTCAGAAAAGACTTTCAGGAGGTGTATTTTCGAAAACGTCCCCAAACCAAAGAAAATTGATTGATATTGTTAATTAAAAAGCACCATATATATAAAAACATAAAAATTAATACGTAGTGTACTGATATAGGAATGGCCATAAATCAGACATACCATTGACATAAAGAAAATGTTTGGCCTTTCATCTCAAAGACAACCTCTACCCAATATAGGGTTGAATAGACACTGTATGAGTAGAAAAAAAAATGCTCGACCCCTAAGGGGGATTGAAGCATTAGGTGGGCTGGACTCCCAACATAGAAAATGCATGACATTGAATTATTAGAATATATTACCTGACAATGCAGTGTAAAAACTTAAAATGTGCCATACAAGAATAAACAAGCAGTAAAAAATTACTAACAGAAATTATTAAAAAAAAATATAAAGAAATATATATAACAATATATATCCCAAGATCCCAAACAAAAATGATTGCCCAATCCAAAAGAAACAGTCGTAGCTCCTGTACAAGGTTAGCAGAGAATCGTAGGTTTAGGACATGTCAATGAACGCATTCACATCCCACTCTACGTTCATACCTAATGGACGATGCTTTTGAAGCTCATAAATCCAGAATGTTTCAAGGCGTGAGACCCCTTTAGTTCTAGGTCCACCTCTCCAAGGTGGTATGTATCTATCAATGATAACAAATTGAGTACCACTAGGATCCTTATTGTGATGCTGTCTAAAATGCCTCGGAACTGTATGATTCGTGTCACCACTAATAATAAGAGAAATATGTTCGCCCACACGGACTGAAAATGTGCGAGTCGTGCGGCCAACGTATTGCATCCCACAAGGACAAGTAATGAGATACAAAACGTATTTTGTTTTGCATGTACAAAGTTGTTTAATATTGTAATGCCTGTTAGTCACGGTCGAGACAAATTTGGTGGATTTTCGTCTTCCCAACGTATTGCATTTGCATACCTTGCATTTTTTACATGGGAAGTAGCCTATAAGGTCATGAAAGAAGGAACTTCGAACTGGGGGGTCAATCACATTAGGAGCTATCTGATTTCTTAAAGAGGGTGCTCCTCTGAATACCACCTTCGCACGATCTGGGAGTAAAGGGTTAAGGACTGTATCACTTTTCAGGATGTCCCAGTATTTATCGATAATACCCCTTACTTGTTTATGCTGAATAGAGTAGGATGTAATAACAGCCAGTTTAAAACTTTCATCAACGGGGCGTTTAGGTTTGGCCACAGTAAGAGATGTCCTATCTAATGCTGATATTCCTTGTATCTCAGAGTCGATCTCCTCCGTCACGTAACCCTTTTCTAGAAACCTATGTTTAAGGGTCTCTGACTGTTCCAAGAAGGTTTGCATGTTAGTACAGTTCCTACGCAGCCTGAGAAACTGGCTGCGTGGAACTGACCGGAGCCATGAATGGTGATGGCAGCTATCTACAGGAATAAAGCTATTGCGATCGGTTGGTTTGAAATATGTCTGGAGGACAAACTGACGGTCAACCAGACATATCTCAAGATCCAAAAAATGGATCTTACTAGAGCTAGCCTCAAAGGATAGACTGATACCTCTATCGTTTAAATTGAGATCATCGAAAAACGTTTTAAGGGATTCAGCACTACCATTCCAGAGGAGGATGTCGTCTATATACCTAGCCCAGAAAACCAATGATGGGTTATTCTGGGCATAGACGACATCCTCCTCCCATTTGGCCATGAACAAGTTCGCGAGACTGGGCGCGAACTTGGCCCCCATCGCGACACCTCGTTGTTGTAAATAATAACGTTGATCGAACCAAAAATAATTGTGCTTGGTAGCAAATTCAAGAAGTTCTAAAATGAAATCACATTGGAAGTCAGCTAGTGAGTGTTCATGATCCAAAAAATGTTTGACAGCTGCTAATCCGAGATGGTGAGGTATACATGTGTACAGGGAGGCCATATCCGCAGTGGCCATGATGTAGTCTCCCTGTACATCCACACCCTCTAAGAGTCGTATGGTATCCCCTGTGTCTTTGAGAAACAAAGGGGTTTTCCTCACCAGTGGCTGTAGATAGTGGTCAATGTAGCGACCTATACGTGACGTGACAGAATTAATACCACTAACAATAGGCCGCCCTGGTGGTAAAGTGGGGTGTTTGTGGATCTTGGGCAAAAAATAAATTGTAGGGATCCTGGGAGCCTTTGGTACTAAAAAGGCTTTTTCTTTTTTATTTAAAATCTTTAAGTCGAAACCCTTATTGACAAGAATCTGTAATTGTTTCTTATAAGTATTAGTGGGATTGACAGAGACTTCCTGATAAGTCTCTGGCTCTCTCAGAATCCGATACATCTCAGTTTGATAATGAGATTTATCCAGGATAACAATGCCTACACCCCTTGTCAGCAGGTTGGATTATCAGATCCTTCTGCTGACATAGGGATTTAAGATCGGCATTGGACAAGGAAGGAATATGAGGACGTTTCTCAGATAAGCATGATAAATCTTGGAGGACAGATTCCTTGAAGATTTTCACGGCCGGTGCTATTGGCCCTGGAGGGTTGTAAAGTGACGGATTTGAAAGTCCCGAATGCACAGTGCCAAATGTGGCTGCCCTATCCTCATATTTAGATGTATTAGAAAGTAGATAGCGTAAAAAATATATATATTGTAATATTGGGGGTTGTTAGCTCAAGTGGGATATGCGTTTTTAAGCGATTCACGCCAGTCCAGAACTCTCTTTAAGGGCTTGTTGGCCCACTTTTATTGAAAAGGCAAAAATAAACAAAAGTCCAAACATAAGTTTCCCACACAGGGAGTTTTCACTGTCCACAAAAAATGATAATTTTCAGCCTCCTGGCTTACACGTGCAAAAGAAAATACAGAGCTACCTGGCTCTCCTTAGCAGTAGCACAACTGCTCAAGCTCCAGCATGGAACCTTCCTGACTCCTGTCAGCAACCTCACTCAGGTCTCACAGTACAGCCTGCACTCTCCAGCTCCAGTGCACACCTGCACTCTCTGGGGTTTCCCTTGCAATCCTGGTCTCCTCGGGAGGGTGGAGCCCCTCAACCAGACCGGCTGAGAACCCTGAGTCACCACATCCCTGGGGTACCAGACTACTACATATCCCCCCCCCTTGTTTCGACCCAGAGGGCGGAACACACCAGTACAACCTCCTCACTTGACCCCGCAAGCTACCACCCACATGGGCCAAACCTTGTCCCATCAGGTGACTTTCTCCGCGTCCCCCTGCTACATTTACTCGGGGTCTGCAAAGACACTCCCATGCCTTTTTTCGTGTACACTTCCAAAAGTACCGTCTTCCCATTTCCCTTGGACCTACACTAGTCATCTTATCAGTAGGGAGTTTACTACTCTTGGCACCTTTTTGCACCCAAGGCCGATTACTGAGCTTGGAGGGTCCGATACTATTAAGGTTACCAAGGGCTTCCTCAATTTTCGATAGACCACCCCTTTTCCCTTTATTTAATTTGGAAAGGATCAGATTTTTACACACTTGTTTAGTAATAAGCGGGGGCTCTTTTATTGGGGTGACACTGGTCCCTCTCTGAGCTCTAGGTACCGGCACCCACTTACTGTCCAAACTTAGCGTCACTTGTTTCCCCATGTACACTGCATGCTTCTTTCTGTCAGTTTCATCACTAACACCTTCATAAGACTGCAGCCTCGTCCTAGTCTCCCTCTGAAGGACATCCTGACTTTCTCGCCACTCCGAGGTTTCTAAGTCATGTGAAACCTTGCTAAGCTTTGGGCTATTTCCTTCTGACCATTGTTTACCAGGATCCTTCTCAGATCCTAGAAGTTCCTCAAACCTCAGGAAACCTTCCTCAGAATTACCCATCTGAACCTGTAGGGGGCCTAATTCTGCTTTACCTTTTACCTCTGTGTCAAACATACCATTCCCTGTCTCACTACCATTTTCAGGGTTTTCTACAACCATATCAACTTGACCAAGACCACCAGGTCTACCATTGTTTTTGTTGTCACCCATGGTAACCAAACCATCAGAAATCGCCAACATGCTGCATTTTTCATCATGGTCAGAAATATCAATGCACTTGTCATATTTAATCTCACCCATGTTTGGCAGGGCAGTGTATGGAGAGGAACTGCGCCCAGCGGAGTGGTTGTCTATGGCAGCTTCACTATACATCAACTCCATTGGCATGAGATCCTCTGCCAGCAACTGTCCCGACCGCTGAACATCATCACATAAAACCTTTGGACCTGTGACTACAATCACTTCATTTACAGCTGTGCCACCTGGCACTTCCATCAACACCAGCTCCTTTGGCGCGGCATCATCCATTACTATGTTATTAGAACCTTTGTGGATCACAGACATGACCTCCTCTGTGCGGTCGCCGTTACTTGGCGTTTCTATCTTGTGAGCAACATCATCTGCAGCAGCAAATATACCATTGCATACAAGTTGCTCTGCAGGTCCTTCATCTGGCACTGCAGAAATCATGTCTGCTCCACTTTTACCAACAGAGGCCTTTTCCAACAAAGCCAACAGGCTTTTTGCCCACCTGTCCCAGTCTGTTATCTCTGCCTTACCAGAGGGACAGAGTGGCACAGCAACAGACACATTGCACATGTCACTTTCGTTTAAATCAGACTGCGGTAATACATTTTTAACCAGAGCAGGCTGCAATACCACACCCTCACCTTCTGGTGGCGCTTCATTAAATGCATTAAGACCTTCACACCTGTCATTGCCAGACTGCATTAACCCATTACCACCATGAGCGCTTTCACACATTTCATTATGATCATGTTCAGGTACCCTCTTATACCTCAGAGCGGCACCATAGTTGTCCCGGGCAACCTCCAGCTCCAAAACGCAGAGCTCCCTGGGGGTTTCTAGGGACACCTCTATAACCTTTTCCTCCGTTGCTAGGGAAGATGGCACATCTTTAATTGCAGTCATAGCAACATTATCTCTAGTGAGCTGCACTAGCACATTAGCAGCTGGGCCATCAACTTTAGTCAACACAGGGGGCGTGGCCAGGACAGGCATGTGAGAGGAGGCATCTCTCACAGCTCCCAGCGGTGATCCGGTATTGATCCTCCCCCGGCCATAATTCCGGTTCGGAACCACCATATGCTGACAGCCAGCACTCCCGGGATCACATCGGTACCACCACCGGCGCTCTGCACCAGAGGGATGACCCGCAAAGGACAAGCAGAGAGCGCGGGGCCGGAGATCCAAGACGGCGCCGCCGCGATGGCTGTGAAGGGGACGCCTCGTGGAGCGGACAAGCAGGGAGCTAAAAGCAGCAAGGCAACTAAGGTACCTGGCAAAGATCCCCCTAAAGATATGGTCTACTATGCCCAAAAGATGTCGGGGGCTGGAGGGTCTGAGCTCCCATCCCGATCGGGTGACTTGCAAATTTCTCAGCCTGCTATGCAGGAGGACACTGGGCGGCTCCACTGGGGGGAGGAGGAGGACGGGGAACTGGCAGGCCCCGGGCCGGTGGAAGAGCAGGCCTCAGAAACGCAGGCTGCGAACGCTGCACAACCCACCCTGGCGGATATTCTTAAGGCTGTGCATAAATGCACAGCCTCTGTGGACACTATTAAGGAGCAATTTGGACTGCTGAGGCAGGATATGCAAAAAATCCGCGAACGCACGACAGCCGTGGAGAGCAGGGTTAGCGAGGTGGAAGACCAGATACAGCCCATGGCCCAGGAGACCAGAGCAGCCCTGCAAATGGCTAGGGACGCATACGACCGGGTGGAAGACATGGAGAACCGTCTCAGACGAAACAACGTCCGTATAGTGGGTCTACCGGAGCGGGTGGAAGGCAGAGATCCCACGACATTTGTGGAAAACTGGCTGATCGAGATTTTTGGGAAGAATTTACTGTCGCCTTTTTTCGCAGTGGAGCGGGCCCACAGAGTGCCTTCCCGTCCACCGCAGCAGGGGGGCCCCCCCAGGTCAATCCTGGCAAAACTACTGCATTACCGAGACAGGGAAGCGGTGTTGCGTCAGGCTCGGGAGCGAGCGAATGTCCAATATAATGGGGCCAGGGTATCTTTCTACCCGGGCTTCTCGCAGGAGGTTCAGAAACGCAGGGCTAAATTCTTTGATGTGAAACGGAGGCTGCGACTTCTGCAACTCCCCTATGCCATGCTCTACCCCGCGAAGCTCCGAGTGGTGGTGCGGGGCCAGGCCCAGTTCTTTGAATCTGCTAAGGAGGCCATGTCCTGGTTGGATCGTAATGAGCAATCCCTACAACGTAGAGCACAGGAGGAAGGGGAGTGAAGCCGGTGATTGATTTCTGTGGCCGTCGGGCACCTGCTCAGCATAAACGGAAAGGTTCCTTGTTCTACTCCTGTTCAGGGGGGATCTATTGCTTTTTTCCTGTTTGATTTCTATTTTCAAATTTTTTCTTTTTTCCATATCCCTTTTTTTCTCCCTATGTTGTTTTTTCTTTTTGGCTGGGGAACATACTAAGTGGTAGCGCAAAAGTGAGGAGAGCTGCTCTTATCAAGAAGTTCACTGAGCTGATATACAAGACTAATATGAGTCGACGATTAGTCGCACAGAGAGTTGCAACCGCCCTGTTGGCGGTTCGGAGAGTTCCAGGACCCGTTTGGTCCAAAGGTTGCACCAACTTTTGCTTTTTCAGCTACCATACTTGGAAAGAGGTACATTGCACTAGACTTGGGCCGTCGGCCCTTTTGCATTATTTTGAACTGGGGTGTTCGGGTCCGGGGGCGGGCCTTCCCCTCCAGCCGAGAGGCCTGACTGCATATTGTTGCACGCAAGTATATGCATTTTTGATGTTGGAAGAGGACACTCATGGCTAAGGTTCCTATTGTTTCATGGAATGTGAGGGGTATGCACTCTCCATTAAAGCGTACAATGTTATTTATGTGCTTAAAGAAATTTTTACCAGGGGTGATTTGCTTTCAGGAGACGCACTTGACAGCGGAGACGGTGAGCTTCCTGAAATATGCGTGGGTGGGGAAGGCATTCCACTCCACACACACCTCCTTCTCTAGGGGGGTGAGTGTGTTGGTGCACAATACCCTGGATTTCCAGGAGATTGACAGTGCCATAGACCCCGAGGGGCGTTATGTATTTCTCCACTGTAAACTGGGTACATTAATCTGTGTTCTGGCATGTGTGTATATTCCCCCGCCGTTCACGGCGGCGGTGCTCCGGCTTCTCCTCTCCTTTTTGGATGGTAGGCCGGACGTCCCGCTGCTAGTGGTTGGCGACTTTAATTGCTGCTTGGATCAGGTGGCGGATAGACACCCGGGCCCCCGACCCTCTGCCCTCGCTAGGAATACTCCCCTGGCGCGGTTGTTGCAAGAGGTGGGCTGGGTGGATATTTGGAGGCACCGCAATCCTGGAGGCAGGCAGTTCACGTGCTTCTCAAAGACGCACGGCTGTCTGTCCAGGATAGATCTGGGGGTGGGTAATCTGAGTATGCTCCCACTAATTGCGGATGTGTCGCACAGGCCCCGCAGTGTGTCGGATCACTCGGCTCTGGTGGTGCAGCTCTGTGTGGCACCGCAGGGGAACTTAGTTAAGGCACCCTGGAAGCTGAATGCATTTTGGTTGAAGCTGGTCAGGTCACATGGGGAGATAGTGGAGGACATGAGGGGGTATTTTGCTGCTGGAGAGGGGATGGAGCTAAATGTGTTACACTGGGATGCTTTCAAGGCTTATCTTCGGGGCCTCCTTATAAGGGAAGTGAATAAGGTTAAACGGGCTTCCACTGAATTGTTGATTGATGTGGAGAACAGGGTTCAGGACATGGAGAGGTTGTACGTTGCAGATCCTACCGATTCAGCCAGGGAGACCTGGCAGGCCGCTCAGTCTGCCTACCAGCAGTTGCTTTCCTCGTCGGCTGAGAAGAAGAGGTTCTTTGCCAAACAGGCATTCTTTGAGGAGGGTGAGAAAGCTGGCCGGATATTGGCACGGATTGCAAACTCTCATCAACGCTCGCCTGCCATAGGGGCTATTAGATCAGGAACGGGGGGTGTAGTTACTAACCCGGAACAAATTATGCAGGTGCTGGTGGGTTTCTACGAGACCCTGTACAGCTCCGGCACGGCATATGCCCAGGACGACCTGGAGCGATATTTGGCCCAATTGGTCTTCCCCGGGCTGTCCGTTAACCAGCGCACCCTGCTGGATAAACCAATTACTGTTGAGGAGTTACTAGAGGCGGTCAGTGCTTTCCCTAATTGTAAGGCCCCGGGGGAGGATGGTTTGCCTATGGAAGTGTATAAACAGTATTCCGGGGTGTTATTACCGCAGCTACTGAGAGTCTTTAACAGAGCAAGGGAGGAAGGAACTCTTCCCCCCTCTATGACTAGGGCGAACATAGTGCTGCTGCTAAAACCTGGCAAGGACCCCGTAGACCCGGGGGCTTACCGTCCCATATCATTATTGCAAAGCGACGTGAAGATACTGGCCAAGGTGCTGGCCATTAGGCTAAACGGGGTGATAACTTCACTAGTGCATGGAGACCAGGCGGGCTTCATGCCTAATAAATCCACGGCGGTGAATTTGAGACGGTTGTTCCTTAACATGCAGGCAAGGGCGGATAACATGGGCAGCAGGGCTCTGCTGTCCTTGGACGCGACAAAGGCGTTTGACAGCATAGATTGGAACTATCTGTGGACGGTGCTACAGAAATTTGGGTTTGGCCCTGTCTATATGTCCTGGGTAAAATTGCTGTACAGCCAACCACGGGCTGCAATAAGGACTTTTGGCTCCTTGTCAGGGAGCTTTGCACTGAAGAGGGGGACACGGCAGGGTTGTCCCCTGTCCCCCCTCCTATTTGCTTTGGCTATTGAACCACTGGCCATTAGTATTAGGGCAAACCCCCGCATTACAGGATTCTGCTATGGCAATTTGCAGGAAAAAGTGACGCTGTATGCCGACGATACCCTCCTCATGCTGGGGGATACGGACTCCTCCCTCAGGGAGGCTATGGTGGTAATTACAGAATTTGGGGCATTCTCCGGGCTACTCATAAACTGGTCAAAGTCAGCGTTGCTCCTGCTGGATGGCGATCACACACAGACAATTAACCCTGTATGCCCCATACCCATTACCTCATCATTTAAGTACCTTGGGGTACAGATCACAGCTCGACCGCGGGACTTTATACAACTTAATATCTCTCCCTTGCTACTGCGGTTTAGGGACAAAATTAAAACCTGGAAGGCCCTGCTAGTGTCAGTTGCTGGCTGGGTGAATCTGATCAAGATGATACTCATGCCGCAACTGCTGTACTTTCTCCACAACACCCCCATGGTTATCCCCCTAAAAATTTTCCACACAGTGAACAGTCTTTTCCGTGGTCTTATCTGGAAGGATAGAGCTCCTAGGATTAAATTGGAACACCTGCAAAGACCTAAGGACAGCGGGGGATTGGCATTGCCGAACCCTTGGCTGTACTACTTGGCGGCCCAGCTGCAGCAGCTGGTTGGTATGTTTCGGCCGACGGTGCGATCCTCGGCTCTGGAGCTCTTGGAGCACACCGTGGGCAGAAGTCCGATCCCTGAAGCGTTGGAGGCGCAGGCCTTAGCTAAACCGCATAAGACGTTTCCTACGTTTAGCCTGATCCAGAAGGTATGGAACAAAGTCAAGTATGTTCAAAACGCGGAGGGGTACACGAAATACAGCCCCATCTGGCACAATGGTACGTACACTGAGCTAGCCAAGTTGCAATCAGGGGCCAGGTGGAAACGGTTTGGGATCACGCACCTCACACACATATTTCAACATGGAGTGCTACGTACGTTCCCTGCACTGCAGGCGGAGTTTGGCCTGCCGCAGTCAATGTACTTCTCCTATTTGCAGCTGAGACATGCAGTGGCGGCACAGGGTCGCTCCTCGGAGTGGTGCCTATCGCCAACGCCCGTTTTTGATCTTTTGGGGGATGCTGAGTCGTCGAAGGGCTTTATATCCCAGTGTTATGCCATTCTGCTGCAGTCTGTGATAAGGCGGCATCCCCTGAAGATAAGGGAAAGGTGGGAGACAGACGCGGGTGAGATAGATGGTGAGCAGTGGGAAGAAATTTTTCAAGTGGTGAGTAAGTGCTCGTTGAATGTTTCACAAAGGCTCACTCAGCTGTACATACTGCTCCGTACTTATTATACCCCTCACAGGCTTCACAGGATGAATCCACAGCTCGACCCTACTTGTACACGGTGTAAGAGAGATCATGGGGATTTAATCCATATGTTGTGGAGATGCCCAAAGCTCCATACGTACTGGTCGGGGGTTGTGAGTACAGTCAACTCCGCATTTGGTGTGACTCTCCCACAGGACCCGAGGGCTTGTCTCTTGGGGGCTCTGGGGGAGTACGAATGGGAGGAGGCGGATAGAGAAGCGATACACAGGGTTCTGTTCCAGGCAAGGAAGCTCATTATGGTACACTGGAAGGCTGAGGCTCCCCCGACCCTGGCTGAATGGGTTGCTAATATTGGGACAGTGTTGAGAATGGAGAAACTGATATACCAGCACAGGGGTAATGCATATAAGTTCGAGAAGGTGTGGGCAAAGTGGTTGGATGTGCCGGGTCTGGCCCCGGTGGACCTGGTGATGGATAGGCTGGTGGGCTTTAATGCTGGGTAAGATGTGGATGGAGTCAACTGACAGAGGGTGGTAGTATGAAACGGTTGGGGGGGGGCTTTATCCCCAGAGTTTATATGTTCTGAGTGCACTTGAACAATTACTTTACCCATCACATTGTCATATTTAAGTTTACCACTTGCCTCCCCACTGAACAGGGCACTGCAGCGAGGCAAGTCCTTTTCCACACAGACAGTGGATCTCCCATTTGGGGTCACTTCAACTCCAGTGTGCACATTCACATAGTTAATCTTTTCCATGTATTTGCTAGCAACAGGCTTACCAATCACCGTAACAGGGGTTGCCATGTTCATTTGAGTACGTTGTCCCTCCTTTACCGCACTTTCACTGGCCAACTCTCCCCGGTGGCCATGGGATGAAACTGCAGCAACCTCTGCTGACTCCTTAGCACTCCCAGGAGGCACAACAGGTACTTCCTCACTGTTGCCAGAGGTGATTGCAAACACGCTTGCACAAGGATCTGGGCTTGCAGACAAAGACTTCTGCCCAGCAGCCATATCTCCAGACATGTTCCATAACCTGGGACAAGAAAAAATTCCATGTCCAAGCCGACCACATTCCAGGCATGGTACATTTTTACACATATCTTTAGTGGGATGCCTCTCCACATCTCCACTGTAGCTCCTCCTTCCAGTTAACATTTGATCTCTCGTTGCCAAGGGAGACGGCACTCTTCCAGCTGTACTTTGCTGACTCTCCAAAACGCAGCGACTTTGCGATCCCTGGCCCACTGTTGCTCCCAACTTGCCACGATCCTCTGTCGGCAATACGTTTCTCACGTGGTTTGCAGACTTGATATCACCACCGTTGCTACGGGTAACCACATACCTCTCGAACCTCTGATCCACCTTTTGGACACTCAAATCAGGTTTTCCAAAAATTGTTGCAGACCTTTGACTAGCGATGTCACCTTGTCTTGGCGACTGAGACAAAGGGCACTTGGAGACAACATGCCCCCACTCTCTGCACCGCAAACAGCGCTCTTGCTTCAGAGCCTTAGCAGGACTTCCCCAACTGTATCCTCTTGTAAGCATGGGACTTTTCACATTAATAGCTGGCCTGCTTGTACTAGCGTTACCAGGGGCAACAGCATGCACTTCCCCTTTAACTGGTGTGGGTGTAGCAAAAAACAGTCTGCAATACTCTCCAGCAGGCTCAAATCCTTGCAGTCAGTACACCAAACTTTTGCGCTGTCCAGCAAAAAAAATTAAGCACTGTCACTTTAAAGGAAGTTGATTTTCAGTTCATGCAAGCTCTCCTCAGCTGCACACACAGATTGTGCTGTCTCAAGCACACAAACAGTTCATATAACTGATGAACTTACTTTTGCAGGGATCTCCAGTTCTGCCAATATTCACCTTTCACAGCAACATGCAATGCCTTTTGCCTGGCTGTCCTTCCGCACACAGCCAACAGTTCCTGACGTGAACTCACTTGTAGAGCAAGGACCCGGATTTCACCGCCTTGTGCCCGCTGAATCCACCACTTGTAACATTGGGGGTTGTTAGCTCAAGTGGGATATGCGTTTTTAAGCGATTCACGCCAGTCCAGAATTCTCTTTAAGGGCTTGTTGGCTAGAGTTGCCACCTCATCCCTTTAAAACCGAACACATATGAATTACACGGGTTCTGAGGCTAATTTAATGCAGGTAAAGCACCAAGTGAGTTTAATTACCACCTTAATTAGCCACAGAACCTGTGTAATTAATATGTGTTCGGTTTTAAAGGGATGAGGTGGCAACTCTATTGTTGGCCCACTTTTATTGAAAAGGCAAAAATAAACAAAAGTCCAAACATAAGTTTCCCACACAGGGAGTTTTCACTGTCCACAAAAATGATATTTTCAGCCTCCTGGCTTACACGTGCAAAAGAAAATACAGAGCTACCTGGCTCTCTTTAGCAGTAGCACAACTGCTCAAGCTCCAGCATGGAACCTTCCTAACTCCTGTCAGCAACCTCACTCAGGTCTCACAGTGCAGCCTGCACTCTCCAGCGCACACCTGCACTCTCTGGGGTTTCCCTTGCAATCCTGGTCTCCTCGGGAGGGTGGAAACCCTCAACCAGACCGGCTGAGAACCCTGAGTCACCACATCCCTGGGGTACCAGACTACTACAATATATATATATATATATATATTTGTATACAAATGGTATTGGGGACAGAAAATAGATGCTGTTGTGGCTTACCTGCACAGATAGGCACATCCACTTGGGGCTATGGGACGCAGTAGAGAGAGTAACTCTCAAGGCGAGCAGATGGAAAATCAAGGCCACACTGCAAGATGGTCCTATATTGGTATTGGCTATATATAAAGGTAGGCATACCTCCCAACTTTTCAACTTCAGAATGAGGGACAATTGTTGTTGAGCGGGGGGGTGCCGATCGGATAAAAGTTGTTGATCGGGGAGGGTTCCGTGGATCAGAGAGTCGTTGGGGGTGGGGTTCCGCAGGTCAAAGTTGTTGAGCAGAGGGGTCAGCGGATCAGAGTTGTTGAGTGGGGGGGGGGGGCGCAAATCGCGGGACGGTCCCGCGAAATCCGGGACGCTTGGGAGGTATGAGGTAGGTCAGGAATATTCTCTACAACAGTGGTCATCAACCCTACCCCACAGGGCCCACTAAGAGGCCAGGTTTTATGCATTACCTTGGGGGAGATGCAGACTAAAATACTGCAATCACTGAGCAGCAAATGATATCATCTGTCATGTATTTCAGTTATTTTGAAAACCTGGCCTGTTAGTGGGCCCTGTGGGGTAGGGTTGATGACCACTGCTCTACAATATCTAAATAGGGGGTCATCCGAGTGAGGGAGAAAGTGCTGGAATGTAATAATCATTTGGTGAGGTTGTGCGTAGTTGTGCAGCACACAACATGCACCGATGATCTGGCACACAAAGTTTGGGGAATACAACAGGAATGGAATCATGAGATGGGGCCCAAGTGCATATGCCGAGTCACCTGGAAGAGAAAAGTCAGGAGGATGTTAGCCATGCATGTGCCCCTTGTGATGTGTGCATCATGGGGTCAGACAGTCATACCTGACTCCCATATCACTCACCAACCAGCCAGCTGTCCCCATACACGTTCTGTTCGAATTCCATTGGGATTGGGCTTTGACGGTAGATGTAGCTGTCATGGCTGGCCCCTGGGTGTTTGGCACGGACGTGCCATATGAGGCATTGGGCATCGGATATCACCTGTACGTTGATGAATGCCAATGCTTCCGATTGCGGTATATGTGCTCTGTGTCACGGGGGGCCATAGTGCCACATGTATGCTATCAATGGCCCCCACAGTGCATGGGAATCCAGCAATTCTGTAGAAATCCTGCATTGCCTTCTGCCGCAGGTGCTCCTGGGTGGGTTTGATGATGTGATGGGACATGCATGTGAGGATTGTGGGGACAACCTGGTGCACACATCTGTTCATGGAGGATTGTGACATCCCAGCCACCACTCCACTTGTACGCTGGAATGATCCACTGGCAGGGAAATCCAGGGTTGCCAGTACCTTGACCAGTGGCTGCACTGCTTGTGAGCGGTGTGTCTTGCTGGTGATGACATCATGCAGGGCTGTGGCTTTTTCCAGGATGGCAGCAGGGCTGAATCTGAAAATGCGAAACACCTCCGAATCACCTATGCCAAAGACGTTCATGCGCGTGCAGTATATCCTCTCCTGTGCCCTCCTCCTCCTACGTGGCGGGGGACTAGGGTGAACACATTTCAAAACTACCATTCAGGGACACCCCCCTTCCCAAAAATCAGCTTGTGCTGTAACGATTTACAGCATAGTGATTGGACACAAAATGCGGGATTTATGATTTCTCCAATCACAAGCAGGGGGCAGGGATTGTGCTCTTCCAGGCATTTCCGGACAGGGCAAGTACTGTTAGTGAGTAAAGTAGTGATGTGGCAGTCTTTTTTGGGGGCATCAGCTTGGCCCGGGGGGTAGCTGTGTCAGTTTCATTCCGGGACACTGTATTGTCCTGGAATGAAGGTGCCCGGGACAGACCTGCAAAATGCGGGACTGTCCCGGGCAATCCGGGACACGTGGTCACCCTACAGGGGACCCATTAGTAGTGCTAGGACCACGGCTGCCATGTGTTGTCCTGCAAGTGTGGTTGCTCAGGTCGTCCATAATGGTGCTGCTGAAGCTACTCTCAAGCTGACTTGTGCAAGTCTGGTGCAAAGTTAACCCTGCTTTATGAGGGGTAACGTTAGGCCAGGCGTACAGCTTACGCGCACTGCGCATAGCCTGCCCCGGATGCGTGTATGTTCGGGAATCGGCGTATCTCCCTCATTTGCATAGGAAATCAAGGATGTTGGTGACTCTGGTAGATGAAAAGCTGGGAGTCATATTGCTCTGGTGAGGGGGGAAGCACTACTAAGGGGGCGCCCTCACCATCACGTGTGTAAGAGGTGGAAGAAGGCCGTGGCTACACTACAGCTGCCACAGTTTGGAGCACCGAGAACTTTCACACCTTAAATTTGTGAGGTTTTTGAAAGAAAAAAAAAAAGTTCATTGAATATTTTGTGCTCAATATAGTGTTCTCTGCAAGTCCACTGCTTCAGTGGACTTGCAGAGAACACTATATTGAGCACAAAATATTGTATGATTACATGAATTTGCACAGATTTTTACTTTATTTAATATAGCAGGAAATATTATAAGAATAAAGAAGTAGGTATGAAGTGGAAGCAGTGGATCTGCAGTGAACAGCATCTTGAACACAAAGCACTTTATGTTGTATATGAATTTGCAGATGGATCAGATTACTTCATTTATAGATAAACCCCATGCGATGAATGAAGTAGGTGTAAAGTGGAAGCAGTAGATGTGCAGAGAATATGATTGGAGCCCCTAGCACTTTATATATGAATGTCTCCACATATTTTAGTGTATGTGTGATAATTGATGTGCACACACAATAGGACAGCGCTGTGACACATAATGCTCTTCTAGGTGATAAAGAAGCGAGGGGAACACCGGTCGGCACTTTGGGATCATAAGATGTGTCTCCATCCCATATTTGCGAAAAAAGACAAAGGAGTTTGGGACTTTGAGTGAAACAGTGGACCTGTCACCTGAAGGAGTTGCTAAAAATGAAACACTAGAAATATGCATACGTGTGTTGTATTGATAGTAACAAAGTAGAAATAAAACAGGTAGCGTGTACAAAAAGCACAAGGCATAACTACGTAGTACATTCATATAAACATGACATCGTATAAACACACATAGCAATAAATTATTGATCGATGTAATCGCATATGAATCCATAAAAACTAAGCAACACACAGCAATATATGATGATGTGATCATACGTTGTAAGAAAAAAGGGTCATAAAATTTGAAGAGAGTCCCATTTGCGCAATTGGCTGCATCACATATTGAAGGGCCGACGCGTTTCGTGTAAAAACCACTCCTCAGGGGCAGATGCACTGGGATATCTGAAATAACAGAGAAAATTCTAATCAGGATATTTTTATTTATTTTAAAGTGTATTTTTTGCGTGAACTTGAGAGAGAGGAGCCAGACTGCAGGAGTTGGGAGTAGGCAGACCCTCCCCCCAGAGGCCCAATGGGACCCCAACTGGGCAGAGGGACTCCCCCTATGAGGGAGTGAGGGGTTCTAGCCCACCCAGCCAGCCCCGTAGGTCCTTCGCCTCTCTTTTTTTAGGAGACCGCATGGCCAAAGTGCGTGCGTGTTAAACCAATTTTGTGTGCGTGCAAGTGTGGTGGTTTTTTTTGGGGGGGGGGCGTACTAAGCACAGGCGTACCTTGCATAGCACACCCATCGGGAGCCGGGCTGAGACCACCAAACTCAATTCACATGTAGCCGAGGCCGGGTTCCGAACGCTTGGCTGCAGAAGTGAACGGCTTGTCAGCGCAGTGCCAATCACGTTGAGCCACCACAGCTCCCCTAAACAGGATATTGACCAGAAAAGACATGGTCGAATCCGGTTACTTACAAAAGTTCCAGGCATGGTGTATGTGAAAGACTGGGCCAAAAGGCTGTCCGTCATGGGAACAAAGGTGGCAGCAGGCTGCCATTTTGTCATGAAGCCAAAAATTCCATCATGATGATATGTGGGCACCTGTAATGGATGGGTAGATCGAGCACAATAGGCCCATGGAGGTAGGAATGAGTGCTTACTAAGTAGCCTAGGTATAAGGGTGGTGAGGTATTGCCTTTGTGTGCTGAAAGGCAGGGGTCAAGACTGTAATGTCTGTATGCAAGTGTCAACAAGCTGGGGAGATGCTTAAGTAGTGTCTCGAACATGAATGAGGCCGCCACCAGGATCACTTTGGGCTCGACAGTGTGGGAGGGGTGGGGCCCCGGCCAGGTGGTGTGATCCTGCCCAAAAACCAATGCCACGTGAACCCGCTGTGTCGGCTGAGATGGACATTGTACGCCCATTAATGTGATGCCCAAAGGACGTCTCACAGATGAATTCCTGATTAGCATTTACTCTGTTATTTCAGATATCCCATTGCATCTGCCTTTGAGGAGTGTTTTTTACACGAAACGCGTCGGTCCTTCAATGAATGATGCAGCCAACTGCGCAAATGGGACTCTTTCAAATTTTGTGACCCCATTTTTGGCTTCTCGCCCTGCAGTCACTAAACACTGGCAGGAGGGAGAGGAGGAGAAGCAGCTTTCAGCAGCTGCAGGGAGAGACACACAGGAGATCATTTCCATTAAGTGTAAAAAAAATAAATACAATAAATAGAATGAATACCTGTACATTATACAATTCAGAATTATTATATTACATTTATAAATGGTTACAAATATAATATTGATTAGGATATAGAAAATTATGATTTTTTTTATAATTTAATAACAATTATTTCTGCAACCAACTACATTATCAACAACAATTAGTAATTCTTAGAACTATAAGGAACTGAATTAAGATTTCCTGAACCATCTTGAGTTAATGAGATATTTCTCATAATACTTTTTTGTAACCTGGTAAACTACCAAATCATAAAATATAAGGAGAGACGGATCAGAAAAGAGGGAGTGAAAAGTAGAGAGTGAAGAGTGAAGAAGGGTCCACCGGGTTGATCCAAAGGGTCGCAATCAGATTTGCCTAATTAGCACCAATTCTGCTCATCTACCACGGCATCAAAACATTGTCATTAAATGATGATGGCAGGAAGTGTTCTATCCAGGGTTGCTATCATTTACGAAATGTTGGTTTTGTTCAATGGCCGCCATTTTGGCGTGTATCATAACATTGTTCATTCTTTGTTTTGTCTCAGCCAACGCCAAATAAGAGGCTTTCCAAGCTCTCGCCACGGTTTGTTTTGCTGCTGTGATCAGAAATACAAAGAGCCTGAATTGGGGAGGAGTCAGGCCATCCGGTTTGAGGTAAGTAATGCAGTGACGGGATTAGGTTGAAGGGTTATTTTGAACATTTTGGAGACATATGTAAAAATGTATTTCCAAAATGTCTGTACTATTGGACGGGACCACCAAATATGTCTCTATGTCTCTTCCTCTGTACAGCCACGGGAACAATGATCAGGATAGTCAGGGATACATTCAGCAATTCTGGTTGAAACCAGTTAGTACTTTGTAATTGGTTTCTGTGGCTAATACATGAGGGGAAGATGATTTAGTTGTTGACCAAATCTTAAGGCATTCTGCATGGTTCAGGTTAGGGTTGTCCCGATACCACTTTTTTAAGGACCGAGTACAAGTACCGATACTTTTTTTCATGTACTCGCCGATACCGATACTTTTTTTAAATGTGTCCCCAAATGCAGCCATGTCCCCCAAATATTGTAGCCATGTCCCCCCACATATTGCAGCCATGTCCCCCCCACAGATGCAGCCATGCATGTTCCCCACATATGCAGCCATGTCCCCCACAAATTGCAGCCATGCATGTCCCCCACATATTGCAGCCATGTCCTGTCCCCCACATATTTCAGCCATGTCCTGTCCCCCACATATTGCAGCCATGTCCCCCCCACAGATGCAGCCATGCATGTCCCCCACATATGCAGCCATGTCCCCCACATATTGCAGCCATGTCCTGTCCCCCACATATTTCAGCCATGTCCTGTCTCCCACATATTTCAGCCATGTCCTGTCCCCCACATATGCAGCCATGTCCTGTCCCCCACATATTGCAGCCATGTCCTGTCCCCCACATATGCAGCCATGTCCTGTCCCCCACATATTGCAGCCATGTCCTGTCCCCCACATATTGCAGCCATGTCCTGTCCCCCACATATTGCAGCCATGTCCTGTCCCCCACATATTGCAGCCATGTCCTGTCCCCCACATAATGCAGCCATGTCCTGTCCCCCATACCTGTAGTAGCTGCTGCCGGGTTAATCCCCGTGCAATACAGCGCGCATTACAAGCTTTCGTTTGTATACTTTTAATGCGCGCCTCGCCATGTATAGACACTCCCCTTCTCGGGATTGGACGGATCTGTGCATAGACACTTCCCCTTGCTCGGGATTGGACAGATCCGTCCAATCCCAAGAAGGGGAGTGTCTATACATGGTGAGGCGCGCATTACAAGTATACAAACGAAAGCTTGTAATGCGCGCTGTAATGTACGGGGATTAACGCGGCGGTATGCGGTGGCGACGGTGGGGGGGAGTATTCTATTTAGGTATCGGGGGTATTTGCGGGAGTACAAGTAATCCCGCAAATACTCGGTATCGGTCACGATACTGATACTAGTATCGCTATCGGGACAACCCTAGTTTAGGTATATTTCAGGTCCTCCTCCCATTTCCGCACAGAAGTAGGTCTATCCTTATCGGAATTTAGAAGTCGTTGTGAATAGAGGGAGGAAATTAGTCCTTTAGCGTTATTCTTACAGGCGGATTCATAGCTAGTGAAATGATTTAGAGGTACATCAGTATTGGTGTTAGGTGTGAATTTTTTTTTGTAGGTAATGGAACATCTCAGATTGTGGGATGCCATGTGCTTCGCAGAGAGAAAGAAAGGGGATGACTTAACGAATTTGTGAAATTGGAGTTTAATAATGACCATGATTTAATCGAGGAAAGGTCCATGTCGGGTAAAAGGTTGGGTTTTGGAGGAAGGAGAGGAGAGGATTGTGCGGAGATTGTAGATAATATTTAAATTTGAACCTTTCCCATATGGATAGGTAATGTTCAGTTATGGGATTACTTAATTCTAGGCGACTCTTGGAATGGACCCATAAAACATTGGAGATGGATATAGGGTCACAATCGTAAGCCTCTATCGACACCCATAGAGGAATTTCCTGTGTGGCGTGGTATTTAGGTGAACTGGCTATGTGGGCTGCTCTATGATAAGTAGCAAAATTTGGTATTCCTAGACCTTCGAGAGTTTTGGGTAAGTATAATGTGTTGAGGTGTGAGCGGTTTTAAAGATCCCCATATAAACGTGGATGTTCTTTTCTGAACTATGCGTAGGAAATGGGCAGGTAAGGAGATCACTTCTTGTAATTGACCCCCTTCCCCCACCACACTGATCACATGCTCCTGTCCACCATGATTCCTCCAGCTGTCCTCTCTTATCTGTGGGGACACACGACTCTCCTCTCACATGGAGTGCAGAGCGGCACTGTCACTTTCCTTCAGTTTAGTTGCGGAAAACTGCAGACATGCTGCATAACCCCACACAGCTCCGCCCCGCACATCACACACGGGTTTCGGTGTGAACCAGACATAGAAAACAATTGTTATCTATGTGTCTTGCACAGATGTGCATTTCCCTAGTGCAGAACAAAGCAGATCTCTGCAGATGGTGAGAATAATGACCCCGAACTCTAAACTGATGACCTGTAAAGACTTTTATAGTGTCACCGATGAGAAATGTTTCATATCACAGATTTTCATCATTACACCGACACACACTCTTTATTTTTCTTCATTCATTAAACTTTTTATTATAATGTTACTTATAACAAGATTGCAGTCATAAAATCAGGGAATAGTAAAGGAAGAAATCCGATTTGTCAGGAAAATTATGTGTCTGGAATGTGGAGGCGGAGTCATTATTAATTTGTGTACAATACAATACACAACGTGTTACATTATTATAACAAAGTATAGCAGACCAGTTTCAGCGAACATATCCGATCATGTGTACGGCCTAGCAGACAGGTTTCCAGCAGACAACAGTTTTAAAACATGCTTTAAAACTTATCTGCTGGAAAACTGTCCGTCCGACATGTCCGCTGGTTAGTACGCCTAACCAGCGGACTGAAATCCCCTGCATGTGGCGAATGGATTCGACGCATGCGTGGAAGCATTTTACTTCCTGGTTTGCGGACGTCGCGGCGTCAACGTCACCGCGCTGTCTGTCCGCGGGGATTTTGGTTTGATCGTGTGTACACACATCAGACCAAAACATCCCATAAAACATGTCCGATGAAAACGGTCCGACGGACCGTTTTCATCGGACATGTCTCCTTGTGTGTACGCGACCTTACACCACAAAATGTACTCAGCCAAAGAGAGGTAATGACTCCATTTTTATACTGCTTTCAATGGCCAACACGGTACAACACTTCATCCATGTCTTTGGTGATCTCTGATCTTCTTATGAACTGTTTCTTACATGATGAAGATCAGCCATGGAGTATATCTGAGGTGTATATCAGGGTGTGCTTCTTCCCCACATGAGAGCTGTGAAGTCCAGCAACATTCATATACAAGACATTTCCCGCACTCAAGGCACTAATACACCTCGAGGGTTGTGTGGGATCCCTGATGTACAGGAAGACAGGACTTCAGTGAGGAACAATTCCCTCACTCAGGGCAGGAATATGGCTTCTCCCCCGTGTGAGATCTCTGATGTCTGGAAAGACTGGACTTCTGTGAAAAACATTTCCCACACTCAGGACAGGAATACGGCTTCTCCCCTGTGTGAGATCTCTGATGTGTGGAAAGATTGCACTTCTGTGAAAAACATTTCCCGCACTCAGGACAGGAATACGGCTTCTTTCCTGTGTGAGATCTCTGATGTGTGTAAAGACGGGATTTCACTGAAAAACATTTCCCACACTCAGGACAGAAATACGGTTTCTCCCCCGTGTGAGATCTCTGATGTGTGTAAAGACAGGACTTCTCTGAAAAACATTTCCCGCACTCAGGACAGGAATACGGTTTCTCCCCCGTGTGAGATCTCTGATGTGTGTAAAGATTGGACTTCACTGAATAACATTTCCCGCATTCAGGACAGGAATACGGCTTCTCCCCCGTGTGAGATCTCTGATGTTTGTTAAGACTGGACTTATCTGAAAAACATTTCCCACACTCAGGACAGGAATACGGCTTCTTCCCTGTGTGAGATCTTTTATGCCTATTAAGTTTAGAATTAGATGGGAAACACTTTCCGCACTCAGTACAGGAAAAACTCTTCTCTGTTGGAAGGACTGCACCGTCCCGCACAGTCTGAGGTTCCTCGGGATAAGAGGAATACGATGGTCCGGCACCGTCTCGCACAGTCTGAGGTTCCTCAGGATAAGAGGAATACAATGGTCCGGCACCGTCCCGCACAGTCTGAGGTTCCTCAGGATAAGAGGAATACGATGGTCCATCTACACTGTGTGGTGCCGGATGGACATTTGAGTTACCTGGGTTTTCTCCTGGACTATACTGTGCAATGTCCTCATCTTCTACTTTACAGTCTGGAGACAATGTGAGACAATCCTCTGAGGTTTTCCTCATCTCCCGTCCATCTACTAAAATAGAAATAAAAAGATTAATAGACATGAGCTGATTGGTTCCCCTAAACCAGGACTCCGCCCACATCAGGCAGCTTTGTCTCTGAGAAGGTGAAAATGTGAGGCTATTGGTAAGGATCAGGTGTAATAGGTCAGTGATTCAGTCCTTAACTGCATAAATATATAAAGGTATTCCAGTCAAAAGGAGACCGAAAATCAAGAAGGACCATTTTGAATACTCTGACTATATGGATTATAAAAAGTATAAAGTTTATTAAATAAATATTTATACAACACCTGATATGAAGACAAATTCTAGGCTAGGGCTAAAATTGATTACAGTGAAATCTGAACCAATGTGGGTATTTAACCACTTAAGACCCGGACCAAAATGCTGCTAAAGGACCTTGCCCCTTTTTGCGATTCGGCACTGCGTCGTTTTAACTGACAATTGCGCGGTCGTGTGACGTGGCTCCCAAACAAAATTGGCGTCCTTTTTTCCCCACAAATAGAGCTTTCTTTTGGTGGTATTTGATCACCTCTGCGGTTTTTATTTTTTGCGCTATAAACAAAAATAGAGCTTTTTTGTTTATAGAATTTTTGCTATAATAAATATCCCCCCAAAATATATATATATATAATTTTTTTTTTCCTCAGTTTAGGCCGATACGTATTCTTCTACCTATTTTTGGTAAAAAAAATTGCAATAAGCGTTTATCGGTTGGTTTTCGCAAAATTTATAGAGTTTACAAAATAAGGGATAGTTTTATTGCATTTTTATTAATAATTTTTTTTTACTACTAATAGCGGCGATCAGCGATTTTTTTTGTGACTGGGACATTATGGCGGACACTTTGGACAATTTTGACACATTTTTGGGACAATTGTCATCTTCACAGCAAAAAATGCATTTAAATTGCATTGTTTACTGTGAAAATGACAGTTGCAGTTTGGGAGTTAACCACAAGGGAGCGCTGTAGGATTTGTGTGTTCCCTGTGTGTGTTTACAACTGTAGGGGGGTGTGGCTGTAGGTGTGACGTCATCGATCACGTCCCCCTATAACAGGGATGACGCGATCGATGCTGCGGCCACAGTAAAGCACGGGGAAGCCGTGTTTACACACGGCTCTTCCCGCTCTTCAGCTCCGGGGACCGATCGCCGCACTCCAGCGGCGATCGGGTCCGCGAGTCCCGCGGTCCCGGAGCTTCGGACTGGGTCGTGGGTGCGTGCCCGTGACCCACGGCTAGGTACTAAAACCAACGTATATATACGTTGATGTGCCCAGCCGTGCCATTCTGCTGACGTAAATGTTCAGTAGGCGGTCCTTAAGTGGTTAATCAGATAATAATAATAAATAACACTGTGACACACACAATTATAACACATAGACATTACATAAAACATATAGGGGGACGATCTGGACATCAGATAACGAGGGAGGGTGTTTATCTCTCAGGGAAATCCCTGGACGTGTAAAGAAAATATATATTAATTAGAAGAGATAAGCTATCCTCCCCAGCCCTCTGGAGCTCGAGCTGCTGGAAAGAAGAGAAAGCTAGGGACAGAGTAGGCAGAGAGAAAGAAGTATTCACTGGGCTGCAGCTGTTGATCAGGGGACAGATATAGATACAAAACTCTCCTCATACATGTTCTAGTATAGTCCGCTGTGGTGGATTTAAATAGTATGTCCACTTTTATTCATAGATCTTTGTTCAAGAGAAAGTTCATTGGCAGTGTAATACTAGTTCAACTAGAAGGGTTACGTTGGACTCTTTCACATAGACAAGACTGACATGGACAGGTTCCTGGGCTTCCTATGCCCAGACAGGTCTCGCCCAACATTGGACTCCATGGTGGCGGTGGCTGCGGGGACGGGGAGAGCGGGTGGACAGACAGATTTTACGACTCTCTTGTATCAGTATAGGAGGGTGTGGACCTTGGCGTCAGCTAGGTTACACATACCCCCCTTGAACAGCTTCACCCCTCTTTGGCACAATGTAGCCCTTCCAGAATTTAAGGTACTTCCGGATAGTGGGCTGTGGAGCTCGAGAGGCATATTCTATGTATCTCATATCACCCTTCATGGACGACTAAAAACCATTGAACGCCTAAAGTCAGAATTCTCACTTCCCGACCACATGTACTTTAGATACCTACAGCTTCGTCACGCATTTCGTACACAATTCCCCCTAGCTGACCCTTCCATAGAAAACAACGCCTTGATGGAGGCAGTAAAATACCCAGACCCTAAGAAACTGATTTCCAACTTCTACAGCATGTTGTCACTCCCTACAGCGACCGTGGCGGCGTATTCCCTTAAAACTAGGTGGGAGGGAGATATTGGCCCAATCGCAGATGATGAATGGAGTGCAGTTTTTTATTGATTTTTTTTCCATAAAAGATCAGTACAAAATATAGCAGCATATCAGGAGTAAGAGAGAAGAGGAGGTACAGAGATCCATCTTAATGAGCTTACACAGTGGCTCCAAAATTATTTGTATGATCAGTAACTTGTAAAACAGCTATAAATCAGAGGAAAGAGAAAGAGGAAAGGGGGGACGGAGTGAGTGACCCAGATTTTTATAACGCACAGAGCTTATCTTACACCATTACGGATCTCAAAATACCAAAATGACTCCTCGGCTGCCTGTCCAATGTGCAGCCGCGGACTAGGCACCTTTTACCACCTTCTTTGGCAATGCCCCAAGATACAGTCCTTCTGGTCCTCAGTCGTAAGGTTCCTACACGATACAATGGGTTCTCCCATCACCCTTGAACCAAAAATGTGTCTCCTAGGAATCTTCCCTAACCCTGACATTAACAAGTTTTCTAAAATATTTATACATGAAACACTTTTCTCTGCGCGAAAGGTGGTGGCCAGGAGGTGGATGAGACCTAATCCTCCGGATATCTCGCAATGGATTGCGGAGGTCAACGCAGTCTTACCGTACAAAAAATTGATGTACTCTCACAGGGGTTGTCCCTCTAAATTCGAAAAAGTGTGGGATAGGTGGCTCAAGGCCGCGGATACATGTATATAGTCAAGAGAGCAGTGATCTATTTCTCTTGCTCTGTCTCCTGAGTGGTGGGAATTGTGTGTGGCAGATAGGGGTGAGACCCCAAGAGTCACGTATCGTCGCTACCTCATGGTTACCGAATGTTTTTGGCACTGAACAGGCTGTCTTAAACTCCTGTTTGTTCTGTTAAGATCTGTTATTATATTTTATCGTCTGGAAAATACTGTAAGATGCACTCATTGACTGTCTCAATTTCCTCCTGTATGTACTATATCTTTTTTGATTAATAAACAGATCTTTTATAAAAATAAAAAAAAGAAGGGTTACGTTGGGCTGGCTTAATGCCGCAAAGTTTTAGGATGCAGTAGTGAAGAGATGTTTCTCACATTACATTTCAAGGGAGACAAAGGGGCTGATTTACCAAGCCTGTGCGCCAAGACTCATGGTGCACAAGCAGGAGTAAACCTGTTTTTGAGATTTACAAAAGAAACACGCTGCCAGTGCAGCGTGTTTCCTCATTTACTAAAGTGCCTAATGCGCCCAGGAGAGGGCGCACAGCACGCCAGTACAGAGCTGGCGTGCGGCATTTAGTAATGTAAACATCGGGGATTCAGGCGGGAGTTTATGAGGGGAGGGAGGGGGGTGATGCAGGGGAAGTGTGGTGACATGTGTTTCAACTTGTGTGGCGGGCCGATTTGAAAGGGAAAGTGACTTTTGGGACCCGATCCCCGGGCGCTTGCAAAGTACGCTAGAACCTCGGAAGGTTCACTTGCATACTGGGCATGCGCAGATGGAAAAATCGGAGCTCACCGCGCGCCTCTTCAGAACGCCGGGAAATCCTTGGTAAATACCAGGCGGCGTAGCAGTGTTTGCACTGCCTGGAGCGGCGTACGGCAAGCTCCGAGCTGTTCTCGGGCTGCGCTGACACTGAAGGGGAACTCCGCGCCAAATTTCAAATGTGAAACCGGCGCGGCTTCCCCCCCAGGGGTACAATAGGCTCTCCGGCTTGGTCCGGAACGTGAGGGGTTAACCCACGCCAAAATCGGCGTGGGGTTCCCCCCCAGATCCGTACCAAGCCCTCATCCCAGGCATGCAGTCTGGCCGGACAGGAATGGGGGTGGGGACGAGCGAGCGGCCCCCCCCCTCCTGAGCCGTACCAGACCACATACCCTCGACATGGGGGAGTGTGTGCTTTGGGGGAGGGGGGCGCTGCCCCCCCACCCCAAAGCACTCTTGTCCCCATGTCGATCGGGACAAGAGCCTCTTCCCGACAACCCTAGCCATTGGTTGTCGGGGTATGCGGGCGGGAGCCAATCAGAATCTGGGAGCCCCGTTTAATAAGGTGGCCCCCAGATTTCGGGCCCCCACCCTATGTGAATGAGTATGGGGTACATCGTACCCCTACCCATTCACCTGGTGAACGTTTTCACTTTTGAGGGTCTTCCGCCGCCCCCTTCAAATTCTTCTGCCTGGACGGGGGTCGTACATCCCATCCAGGACTTGGACGTGGCGGGCTTCTCGTCGCTGTCTTCTGCCGCTGCCCCCTTCACCACGAAGCTCCGTGCTTGTTTGATGAGGGCAGCGGGCTTCCGTCGTCTTCTCCGGGGCGAGGGTCGTACATCCCACCCCGGATTTCGTCGCCGGCTTCTGCCTGGCTCCTACTAGGGGCCAGGGCTTCTTTCGCCGTCTTCCGCCGGAGGGCGCCACTCTCCGGGCTTCTCGACGTTGTCTTCCGCCGCGGGGGCCAGGCCTTCTTCTTTGCCGCCCCCCTCGATTTTTTCGGCCTGGACGGGGGTCGTACATCCCATCCAGGACTTGGACGTGGCGGGCTTCTCGTCGCCGTCTTCTGCCGCTGCCCCCTTCACCACGAAGCTCCGTGCTTGTTTGATGAGGGCAGCGGGCTTCCGTCGTCTTCTCCGGGGCGAGGGTCGTACATCCCACCCCGGATTTCGTCGCCGTCTTCTGCCGCTGCCCCCTTCACCACGAAGCTCCGTGCTTGTTTGATGAGGGCAGCGGGCTTCCGTCGCAGTCTTCCGCCGCGGGGTGACACTCGCGGGCTTCTTCTTCCATTCGATGTTGACACGGCGAGGTCCGGCGCTGAAATGCCTTCTGAGCGGCGGGCAAGGACTTATATTGGCATTGGGCGTGGGCGTGGTTATGCCAACATGTGACCTTAACCCATGTGACAGTGATGTGACGTGACATCACTGTCACATGGGTTGAGGTCACATGTTGGCATAACCACGCCCACGCCCAATGCCAATATAAGTCCTTGCCCGCCGCTCAGAAGGCATTTCAGCGCCGGACCTCGCCGTGTCAACATCGAATGGAAGAAGAAGCCCGCGAGTGTCACCCCGCGGCGGAAGACTGCGACGGAAGCCCGCTGCCCTCATCAAACAAGCACGGAGCTTCGTGGTGAAGGGGGCAGCGGCAGAAGACGGCGACGAAATCCGGGGTGGGATGTACGACCCTCGCCCCGGAGAAGACGACGGAAGCCCGCTGCCCTCATCAAACAAGCACGGAGCTTCGTGGTGAAGGGGGCAGCGGCAGAAGAGAGCGACGAGAAGCCCGCCACGTCCAAGTCCTGGATGGGATGTGCGACCCCCGTCCAGGCCGAAAAAATCGAAGGGGGCGGCAAAGAAGAAGGCCTGGCCCCCGCGGCGGAAGACAACGTCGAGAAGCCCGGAGAGTGGCGCCCTCCGGCGGAAGACGGCGAAAGAAGCCCTGGGAGGAGCCCGAGGTGGGGCGACACCCCCGTTGTTCTCCGCTGTGTTCGGCCGGCCCCCCCCGGATGTAAAAGAGCTTAATTTTGGGGTGGGGGCACAGTCGAGCATGGCGGAGAGCATGGGTGGGTGTTTCCCCCCCCCGGCAGAAGACGGCTAGAAGACCGAGGAGTGGCGACGCCCCCGTTGTTCTCCGCCATTTCCGCCGGCCCCCCCCGGATGTAAAAGAGCTTTGTTTGGGGTAGGGGGCCTGGCCGAACATGGCGGAGAGCATCGGTGGGTGTCTCTCTCCCCGGCGGAAGGCGGCGGCGAAGACCGGGGGGGGGTAGGTGTACCCCCCCGGCGGAAGGCGAAGACCGAGGAGGGGTTTCGCCCCCCGTTGTTCTCCGCCATTTCCGCCGGCCCCCCCCGGATGTAAAAGAGCTTTGTTTGGGGTAGGGGGCCTGGCCGAACATGGCCGAGAGCATCGGTGGGTGTCCCCCCCCGGCGGAAGGCGGCGGCGAAGACCGGTGCGGGGCTGGAGCCCCCCCGGCAGAAAACGTCTGGAAGACCGAGGGGCTCCGCCCCCGTTGTTCTCTGCTTCTTTCGGCCGGCCCCCCCCGGATGTGAAAGAGCTAATTTTGGGGTGGGGGCCTGGCTGGACATGGCGGAGATCATCGGTGGGTGTCCCCCCCCGGCAGAAGACGGCGAAGCCCGGGGCCCAATGGGCTGGTGGTGGGGGGTCCCGGCAGAAGACCCCCGGAGCTGACTAATAAATTATTTTTTTCTGTGTTTTTTTTTGTGTTTACACTTTTCCACCCGGTGAATGGGTAGGGGTACGATGTACCCCATACTCATTCACATAGGGTGGGGGGCCAGAATCTGGGGGCCCCCTTAATATAGGGGGCTCTCAGATTCTGATAAGCCCCCCGCCCGCATACCCCGACAACCAACGGCCAGGGTTGTCGGGAAGAGGCTCTTGTCCCTTTCGACATGGGGACAAGAGTGCTTTGGGGTGGGGGGGCAGTGCCCCCCTCCCCCACAGCACACACTCCCCCATGTCGAGGGCATGTGGTCTGGTACGGCTCAGGAGGGGGGGGGGCGCTCGCTCGTCCCCACCCCCATTCCTGTCCGGCCAGACTGCGTGCCTGGGAGAAGGGTTTGGTCTGGATCTGAGGGGGAACCCCACGCCGTTTTTTGGCGTGGGTTTAACCCCTTATGTTCCAGATCAAATCTAAGAGCCTGTTGTGCACCTGAAGGGGGACCCCCACGCCGTTTTTTTTTGGTAATTTGGGGTGGAGTTCCCCTTTATCCCGGTCCTGTCAGGGGGGGGGGGAATGCCTGCTCGTCTGTCCCTACAATGTATGAACAGCGATCTGTCATTTCCCCTACACAGTCCCACCCCCTTTACAGTTAGAACACACCCAGGTAACATATTCAACCCCTTCCGCGCCCCTAGTGTTAACCCCTTCCCTGCCAGTGTCATTTTTATAGTAAGCAATGCATTGATATACCATTGCTCGCTACAAAAATGCCAAATCTCACAAAAATGTGTCCGCCACAATGTCGCATTAGACAGAAAAAACAAATGATAGCCACCATTACTAGTAAAACAAAAAATTATTCAAAAAAAACCCATAAGACCAACCCCTACTTAGAACTTTTGCCCAAACCAATCAAACGCTTATTGTGATTTTTTGCAACCAAAAAGATGTCCAAGAATACTTATCGGCCTAAACTGAGGGCAAACATTTTTTGAATATATTTTGGGGGAGATTTATTATAGCAAACCGTAAAAAAGATGTTTTTTTAGTTACCAAATTGTCGCTATAGTTTTGGGTCAAGCAAAAATAAGAAAAAACGCAGAGGTGATCAAATACCACCAACAAAAAAAAAAAAATGAATTTTTAGGGGGGGGGGGGGGGGGGGGGGGAGGATGAGGACGCCAAATTTTTTTGGGGGCCACGTCGCACAACCACGCAATTGTCAGTCAAAATGACGCAGTGTTGAAATGCAAAAAATGGCCCCGTCAGTGACCAGTAATATGCTCTGGGGCTCAAGTGGTTACAAATTAAGAATACACTAAAGTTAGCCCAATTTATGGCCATAATGTGAAAGATGATGTTACACCGAGTAAATAGATACCCAACATGTTACACTTTAATATTGCACACACTCATGGAATGGCGCCAAACTTCAGTACTTGAAAATACCCATAGGCAACGCTTTTTTATGTGTTTCAGGTTACCAGTTTAGATTTACAGAGGAGGTCTAGTGCTAAAAGTATTGCTCTCGCTCTAACGTACGCTATGATACCTCACATGTGGGGTTTGAACGGGGGTTCAATATGTGGGCGGGGCTTACACATTTAAGGCCCGCCCCCATATATGGAAACATTCTTCAAACCACACATGTGAGGTATCATAGCGTGCGTAACAGCAAGAGGAATATTTATAGCACTAGACCTCATCTGTAAATCTAAACTGGTAACCGGAAACAATAAAAATGCTGCTTGTTCGCTTCTGACTGCGAGCTACTAGGGACAGGGGCGTTTAAATTATTACTATTTAGGTTTGTTACGTAAAAATTCTATAAGACCTCCCGTTCAGCTTGTAAAGCATCACTTCAGGGGGACCAAAAAAAAATTTAACACCTCTAATGCTTTCATCCGCCATTGCAGATTTGATTCTGGTACTGCATTTCGAGTGAACTGGGCATGCTCGAACAGTTAGAAAAAGAAGTTGGAAGTTTCATCCTGAAAATGACTTGCATCTTTCTGAGCATGCTCAGAAAGCTCTTTTTTTGGCTTAGTAATTTAAGGACATCCTTAACAGGTGTAAGCAGTTCCAAGTGCACACAAACTAGAGGCTGACATTTCTTCATGTGTTTCCAATTGGTTCATTAGCACACATGTTATAAAAAGCGTGGATACTGCACGTGTCAGCTGCCCCTCAGAGGGGGCAGATTTGCTGGCTGGAAGGAATGGCGGAGTGAAACAGAGATGTTTTGGAGCAAGTTTTGTATTTTTTGATGTTTTCTCTGCTACATAATTTTGCTAAATGTTTCTCAAGATGTTAATGACTAATGTTTTAATCCTGTGGGTCTATCCTGTTATTTCAAAAGCATGATTTATTTTCCAATGACTGTGAAATAAACGTTGGTCTTTTTTGTTTTTAGGTGTTTTTATATATTTTTGGTGTGTTTATTTGTAATTTTTTGTTTTGCTTTCCTTGTTTTGTGGACCAATAAAATTTACTTTCAAATTTTGAAGTTTGTTTTGTGATTATTTTTTTCCTGCTATGGATTTCAACCGCTGCAGCTGAAATAGTTTGGGCCTAAACCATCAAGTGTGATTTGTCTCTAAGCTCTTTCCTGGTGTGTATGCATGAAATGTTTAGTCACCAGAAAAGGAAGGACAAAGCGGTAAGTATTGTTTCCTAGAACTGATGTCCAGACTGACTTTTTAAAGCACATGTGCAAGATGTAGGAAAAGCTGCAAACAGGGCCTGTTGGAGGGGGGGGGGGGGGGGGGGGGTGTGTGTTTTTTTTTTGGACAGGCTTGAAGTGCTGATTTACAGCGCTGTGCTTGAAACTAGCACAAGACAATCCTATTCTAATTGTGGGTTGTTTGAGGGAAGCCAATTGAGTGTTAGAACCCCTGCTAGTGTTTTTAGGTTGGGCTTTGTGTCCCTTTTCCTAAAATTGGCTTCACTTCCTGTCACACAGCTGAACAGGAAGTGAGGTTAAAACCCTACCAATGGTCTTTTCTTCGGGGCACAGGTCAATCTAACTAGTGTCACCATTAAGCAAATTGCACTGCAGTGTACACCCCAAATGATTAGTTACTTTGGGGTTTAGTAAAGGCAAAGCCGCTCTGCAGTAGAAGCGTAGGCAATGAAAATCAGAAGGGAAGCACTGATGGTTTTTACTTCCAATCCCGCCAAGTTTTGAGTTTTCTTCCTTGCTTGTCCACTTGTAGTGCAAAGTGGATTTGCCTTTAGTAAATGGACCCCAAAGTCCAAGATTCCTACTAATTTGGGGTGTACACAGCAAAATGCCATTTCCAAAATGGGAAACTATTTATATTGATCTGTGTGTCCCCAACAAAACATTACTCAGGTGTTTCCCTCACTTCCTGTTTGGCTGTGTGGCAGGAAGTGAATGAATTAAGTAGAAAGTGACAACATTTGTGAGGTGTCTTTACCCTATCAGGGGTGCAGGCATCCCCAAAACAAACATGAAAATAGTTGATTTAACATTGGGTGGTGTTTGTGGGGGTCCCTAACACACATTCATACATATTAGCAACGCTGGATCGTGGCCTATTGGCATGGTTATATTTTCTTAAGCCTCTCAATAAAATGATCTGAAATTTGGGGTTAAACTGGAACAATAATCATCACTTTTATTTTTTGGATTTCTTTCATTTTGGATAGAGTTGGTGGGGGGGGGGGGGGGGGGTTAGAAGCTCTGTCAGTTTATTTTGTATTATCCCTGTCCGTTTGGGGAGATTGGCCTTCACTTCCTGCCCCATAGCCAAACAGGAAGTGATCGAAAAAGTAGGCAAATTAAGGGCCCCCCCAAGTCCCCCCCCACAGAACTTGTGTGTGTCCCCTGAAATTTCCTGGGTGGGTCATAAAAAAACAGGGTGTGGCCTTGACAGGAAGGGTGGGTCATTTTTCTATTAGGGGGGTGCCAAAATTTGGTCAGGCCTAGGGCAGCACAAAACCTAAATCTCCTACTGCACATTAGGGCTTATTTAGACAGGATCCAATTTACAGCATGTTTTTAGATTGTGGGAGGAAACCCGCACAGGGAGAACATGCAAACTCCAGGCAGATAGTGTCACGGGTGGGATTCGAACCAGCAACCCTTTTGCTGCTAGGTGAACATGCTACACACTACGCTACTGTGCTGAACGAACATGATTGCAGCTGAAAGCATGAGATGTTTTTTTTTTTACCAATTCCATGCTTTCCAGCCTGGAGGACAGATGTGGGGTCTAATTGACCCCGCCTTTCTCTATAAAGAGGACCTGTCACACACTAGTCCTATTACAAGGGATGTTTACATTCCTTGTAATAGGAAGAAAAGTGAAAAATAATACAAACAAAGGGACAAACAAGTGCAAAAAATAAAATATTAAGTAAAAAAATAAAATAACAAAGGAATTTAAATGCTCCTGTCCCTAGTAGCTCGCACTCAGAAGCGAACACGCATGCAAGTCCCACCCACATATGTAAACATCCTTCAAACCCCACATGTGAGGTATCATAGCGTGCGTTAGAGCGAGAGCAATAATGTTAGCACTAGACCTCCTCTGTAACTCAAAAGTGGTAACCTGAGAAAAAAAGTCAAGCGTTGCCTATGGAGATTTTTAATAACGAAGTTTAGCGCCATTCCATGAGTGTGCGCAATATGAAAGCGTGACAAGTTAGGTATCTATTTACTCGGTGTAACATCATCTTTTACCTTATCCCTAAAAATTGGGCTAGCTTTACTGCTTTCTTATTTTGTCATTCATGAAACAGGTTTTTTTTTGGAAAGCCAAAAAAAAAAAAAAACGTTAGAAAATTTTTGGCACAAATACTGTTGGAAATGTGTCCGAAAAAATGGCCGCCACTTTATTCCCTAGGGTGTTTGTTAATAAAATATATATAATGTTTGGGGGTCCTGAGTAAGTTTCAAGGAAGAAAATATAATTGTTACATGAAGGAGAGAAGTGCCAGAATAGGCGCGGTATGGAAGTGGTTAAAGTGCACCAATAAAAGTGAAAAATTCCTTGAAATTTCGTACCATGGGGGGGGGGGAGGCAATTAGGGGCGCCATCAGGAATTATGGGGCCCCTTACACAGCTTCAGGCATGGGCCCCCTGGAGCAGAGAATAGGGGGGGGGGGTGCCGCCTGATATTAAGAAGGGGGGGGGGGCTGCCGCAATTTGATAAGCGGGGGGTTCCTTTACTAAAAAATACATATAGAAAAATATATATTAAAAAGGGTGGTAGCCATCCGGGGGCCCTGGGGACCACTGGGCCCTTTAATAAAAAGAAACTTCTGGGCTCTTTAATGAAAAATAAATTACAATATCTACATATATAAAATAATAAAAAAGGGGGTTGCCTTGGGAGCTCTGGGCCCTTTAATAAAAAATAACTACCAAAAATCTAAAAAAAAAATAACATTGGGTGGGAGCTGTGGTGGCTCAACGTGAATGGCACTGCGCTGACAAGCCGTTCACCTCTGCAGCCAAGGGTTCGGATCCCGGTCTCGGCTACATATGAATTGAGTTTGGTGGTGTCAGCCCAGCTCCCGGTGGGTGTGCTATGCAAGGTACGCCTGTGCTTAGTATAACCACCCCCCCCCCCCCCCACAAAAAAAAACACCACACTTGCACACACTTTGGCCATGAGGTCTCCTAAAATAAAGGGAGGTGAAGGACCTACAGGGCTGGCTGGGTGGGCTACACTCCTTCATAGGGGGAGTCCCTCTGTCCCATTGGGCTCCCAAGTGTAGCAGGTGGGGTGAGGCCCCCCTCACACCCACCATTGCCACCGGGGGCATGGAGAAGGATGGCGATTGCAAGTCCAGCTCCTCTCTCTCGACTTCACGCACAAAATACACTTTAAAAAAGAAATTAAAGTAAAAAGTAACAAACCTGGGGAAAATGTTTATAACATTTTTAGAAGCAAAAAGGGGCCCTCTGGGAGCTTTCAAAATTATATTATATATATATATATGTTTAAAAAATAACCAAAAAATATATCATATGTTTTTTTTTTTGATTTTTTTGTAAAGGTGGGGGGTTGTCATCTGGAGCCCTGGGGATCTCCGGGCCACTGGGGACCAGGCCACTGGGGACCTCCAGACCCCTAAACCAAAACATTGGCCCTTTAATAACAAAAAATTTGGGGGGTTGCCACCCGGGGCCCTGGGGACCTCCAGACTGCTAAAAAATATTAAATTCCAAAAATTGGCCCTTTAATAAAAAATCCTACAAAAACCAACTAACAAATATATATACAAAAAAAAAAAGAGGGGGGTTACCATCTGGGGCGCTGGGGGGCCTCCAGGCATCTGGGCACCTCCGGACCCCCGGGCCCCTTACAGGTGTACAGGGCCGCCATCATGAATTTTGGGGCCCCTTACACAGCTTCAGGCATGGGCCCCCTGGAGCAGAGAACCGGGGGGGGGTGCTGCCGCATGAAATTGAGAAGCGGGGGGGGGGGGGTGGTGCCACAAATTGAGGAGCGGAGGGGCCCTTTACAAAAATTTTGACAGAAATAAGAAATAAAGAAAAATATATATAAAAAAGGGGGGTAGCCATCCGGGGCCCTGGGGACCTCTGTGCTCTTTATCAAATAAAAATACAAAAGAGAGAAAATACATATATATATATTTTTTTAAATATAACATTTATCGAAAAAAAGTAAAAAAACAAGGGGGTAGCCTTCCAGGGCCCTGGGGACCTCTGGGCCCTTTCCTTAAAAAAAAAAAAAAAATATATATTAAAAAAATATATATATTTTTTTAAATATATATATTTTATTTTAAAAAAAGGGCTTGCCATCTGGGGCCCTTAGTGGCCTCCGGGCCCCTGGGGACCTTCGGAGCCCTTAAACAAAAAAAAAAAAAAAAAATTGTTTTTTTTGTTTTAGGGTGGTTCCCATCCGGGCCCCTGGGGGCCCCTGGGGACCCCCGGGCGGTGTAATGCCTGTACCCCCCTAATGGCGGCCCTGCAGGTGTACTGCCTGTACCCCCCTGATGGCGGCCCTGGGTGTAATGTCAGCATGTGAAAAATGACATTCTGAAGGAAAAAAGCCATTTAAAACTGACTCGCGGCAATAATGAATTGTCAGCTCTTGGAATTTGCAGGAGAATTCATTCATTAAAAACACCAAAAAAAAAGCGTGGGGGTCCCCCCAAATTCAATAACCAGACCCTTTAGGTCTGGTATGGATATTAAGGGGAACCCCGCCATCAATTTTTAAAAAAAATGACGTGGGGTTCCCCCCAAATATCCATAACCAGACCCTTCAGGTCTGGTGTGGAATTTAAGGGGAACTCCACTCCAAATAAAAAAAAAACTGGCGTGGAGTCCCCCCTAAAATCCACACCAGACCCCTTATCCGAGCACGTTGACCTGGCCGGCCGCAGAAAAGAGGGGGGGACAGAGCGCGGCCCCCCCCCTCTCCTGAACCGCACCAGGCCACATGCCCTCAACATTGGGAGGGTGTTTTGGGGTGCCCCCCAAAACACCTTGTCCCCATGTTGATGAGGACAAGGGTCTCTTCCCCACAACCCTTGCCCGGTGGTTGTGGGGGTCTGCGGGCAGGAGGCTTATCGAAATCTGGAAGACCCCTTTAACAAAGGGGCCCCCCAGATCCCGGCCCCCCCCCTGTGTGAAATGGTAATGGGGTACCTTGTACCTCTACCATTTCACGAGTAAAAAAAATGTAAAGGGTTAAAAAAGACAAGAGCCGGTTTTTGACAAGTCCTTTATTATCTTCTTTCTTCTTTCCTTCGGGTTTCTTCTTCCTCCTCCTTCTTCTTCCTCTGCTTCTGTCTTGGGTCTTCTATTCCCGCATCTTGCCCGGCGTGTTCTTCCATCTTCTTCCGCTGTTCTTCTCGTCCGCATCTTCTTCTCCTTCTTGTTCTTCTTCGCCGGAGCGGCCGCTTCCAATTGAAATCCCCGCTGTCTGCCGGACCACGCCCCCCCCCTCTGACGCCACGGGCAAGCTCTTAGGAGTGTGCTGCCAGTGCGTCAGAGGGGGGCGTGGTCACATGTCAGAGGGCGGGCAATTCAATTTGAAGCTCGTGCGCGGCTTTTTCTTTGCCAGAGTCGCCGCTTCCAATTGAATTGCCCGCTTTCTGGAACATGTGACCACGCCCCCCTCTGACGCACAGGCACCACACGGGGACTTTCCTAAGAGCTTGCCCGTGGCGTCAGAGGGGGGGCGTGGTCCGGCAGACAGCGGGGATTTCGATTGGAAGCGGCCGCTCCGGCGAAGAAGAAGAAGAAGGAGAAGATGCGGACGAGAAGGACAGCGGAAGAAGATGGAAGAACACGCCGGGCAAGATGCGGGAATAGAAGACCCAAGACAGAAGCAGAGGAAGAAGAAGGAGGAGGAAGAAGAAACCCGAAGGAAAGAAGAAAGAAGATAATAAAGGACTTGTCCAAAACCGGCTCTTGTAGTTTTTAACCCTTTACATTTTTTTTACTCGTGAAATGGTAGAGGTACAAGGTACCCCATTACCATTTCACACAGGGGGGGGGGCCGGGATCTGGGGGGCCCCTTTGTTAAAGGGGTCTTCCAGATTTCGATAAGCCTCCTGCCCGCAGACCCCCACAACCACCGGGCAAGGGTTGTGGGGAAGAGACCCTTGTCCTCATCAACATGGGGACAAGGTGTTTTGGGGGGCACCCCAAAACACCCTCCCAATGTTGAGGGCATGTGGCCTGGTGCGGTTCAGGAGAGGGGGGGGGCCGCGCTCTGTCCCCCCCTCTTTTCTGCGGCCGGCCAGGTCAACGTGCTCGGATAAGGGGTCTGGTGTGGATTTTAGGGGGGACTCCACGCCATATTTTTTTTTTTTGGGGTGGAGTTCCCCTTAAATTCCACACCAGACCCGAAGGGTCTGGTTATGGATATGTGGGGGGAACCCCACGTCATTTTTTTAATAAATTGACGGCGGGGTTCCCCTTAATATCCATATCAGACCTAAAGGGTCTGGTTATTGAATTTGGGGGGACCCCCACGCTTTATTTTTTCGTTTTTGTAATGAATGAATTCTCCTGCAATTGCCGGGAGCCGACAATTCATTATTGCCGCGAGTCAGTTTTAAATGGCTTTTTTTTTTTTTTTTTTTTTTCAGAATGTCATTTTGTGCAAAGACATATTTCTAACCGCAGGAAAAGTGCACTTTATTCACCTGCTGACATCCCCCCCCCCCATGGTACGAAATTTAAAATAATTATTCAAATGACGTGGGGGTCCCCCCAAATTCAATAACCAGACCCTTTAGGTCTGGTATGGATATTAAGGGGAACCCCGCCGTCAATTTTTAAAAAAAATGACGTGGGGTTCCCCCCAAATATCCATAACCAGACCCTTCAGGTCTGGTGTGGAATTTAAGGGGAACTCCACCCCAAAAAAAAAAAAAATGGCGTGGAGTCCCCCCTAAAATCCACACCAGACCCCTTATCCGAGCACGTTGACCTGGCCGGCCGCAGAAAAGAGGGGGGGACAGAGCGCGGCCCCCCCCCTCTCCTGAACCGCACCAGGCCACATGCCCTCAACATTGGGAGGGTGTTTTGGGGTGCCCCCCAAAACACCTTGTCCCCATGTTGATGAGGACAAGGGTCTCTTCCCCACAACCCTTGCCCGGTGGTTGTGGGGGTCTGCGGGCAGGAGGCTTATCGAAATCTGGAAGACCCCTTTAACAAAGGGGCCCCCCAGATCCCGGCCCCCCCCCTGTGTGAAATGGTAATGGGGTACCTTGTACCTCTACCATTTCACGAGAAAAAAAATGTAAAGGGTTAAAAACGACAAGAGCCGGTTTTTGACAAGTCCTTTATTATCTTCTTTCTTCTTTCCTTCGGGTTTCTTCTTCCTCCTCCTTCTTCTTCCTCTGCTTCTGTCTTGGGTCTTCTATTCCCGCATCTTGACTGGCGTGTTCTTCCATCTTCTTCCGCTGTCCTTCTCGTCCGCATCTTCTTCTCCTTCTTCTTCGCCGGAGCGGCCGCTTCCAATCGAAATCCCCGCTGTCTGCCGGACCACGCCCCCCCTCTGACGCCACGGGCAAGCTCTTAGGAAAGTCCCCGTGGTCACATGTTCCAGAAAGCGGGCAATTCAATTGGAAGCGGCGACTCTGGCAAAGAAAAAGCCGCGCACGAGCTTCAAATTGAATTGGCCGCCCTCTGACATGTGACCACGCCCCCCTCGGACGCACTTGCAGCACACTCCTAAGAGCTTGCCCGTGGCGTCAGAGGGGGGGGGCGTGGTCCGGCAGACAGCGGGGATTTCAATTGGAAGCGGCGCCTCCGGCGAAGAAGAAGAAGGAGAAGAAGATGCGGACGAGAAGGACAGCGGGAGGAACAGAAGATGGAAGAACACGCCGGGCAAGATGCGGGAATAGAAGACCCAAGACAGAAGCAGAGGAAGAAGAAGGAGGAGGAAGAAGAAACCCGAAGAAAAGAAGAAAGAAGATAATAAAGGACTTGTCAAAAACCGGCTCTTGTCTTTTTTAACCCTTTACATTTTTTTTCTCGTGAAATGGTAGAGGTACAAGGTACCCCATTACCATTTCACACAGGGGGGGGGCCGGGATCTGGGGGGCCCCTTTGTTAAAGGGGTCTTCCAGATTTCGATAAGCCTCCCGCCCGCAGACCCCCACAACCACCGGGCAAGGGTTGTGGGGAAGAGACCCTTGTCCTCATCAACATGGGGACAAGGTGTTTTGGGGGGCACCCCAAAACACCCTCCCAATGTTGAGGGCATGTGGCCTGGTGCGGTTCAGGAGAGGGGGGGGGCCGCGCTCTGTCCCCCCCTCTTTTCTGCGGCCGGCCAGGTCAACGTGCTCGGATAAGGGGTCTGGTGTGGATTTTAGGGGGGACTCCACGCCATTTTTTTTTTAATTTGGAGTGGAGTTCCCCTTAAATTCCACACCAGACCCGAAGGGTCTGGTTATGGATATTTGGGGGGAACCCCACGTCATTTTTTTTAAAAAATTGACGGCGGGGTTCCCCTTAATATCCATACCAGACCTAAAGGGTCTGGTTATTGAATTTGGGGGGACCCCCACGCTTTTTTTTTTCCCTTTTTTTAATGAATGAATTCTCCTGCAATTGCCGGGAGCCGACAATTCATTATAGCCGCGAGTCAGTTTTAAATGGCTTTTTTCCTTTGAAAAATGACATTTTGTGCAGAGACAGTTCTAACCACGGGAAACATGCGCTTTTTCACATGCTGACATTAGAGCCCCCCATAGTACGAAATTTAAAGGAAAATTACACTTTTATTATTGCACTTTTAGCATTATTAAAATCACTGCTCCCGAAAAAACGGCCGTTTTAAAAAATAAAAAAAGCATTGGTACATGTCCCCTGGGGCAGGACTGAGGTCCCCAAACACTTTTTAGGACAAAACTTGCAGATTAGCCTTTAAAATTCACTATTAAGATTTCCCCCCATAGACTTATACAGGGAGTTCGGCGGCGGCTTTAGTTATCAATCACATCGCGCTGCTGCTGCCGCCGGTTCATGCGCCTAATTAGGGATTCATCCAGCGCACTAATTAAGGCATGTACCGGCGCAGCGCACATTCATTAGTAAATCAGCCCCATGGTCTCATATTAGGTACATTACCGCTCCTTGATGATTCAGTGTTTTTCATCTGCTGGGGTTCAAGTTCATTCCAAAGGATCGTGACAGCCGAGTGTCTGTGGCATATATTGTATAGTTGCCTGGAGTGTAATTCAGTAGTTACAGATGTCTCATGCCTGAGATTTGATCAGGTTGATGCTTGCTTTGTGCTGCAGGTGAAGAGTGCGGTCTGAGTATAGGCACACTAGCGGGAGTTAACATGTAGTTACCATTCCCAGATTCTGACAGTCTCCAAGCACCGTTTGTGACACTCTGTGTGAACAGCCGTTCCACTGTTTGTCACTTAAGCTGACTCTTCTTCATAAATTCCAGCAGTACTTTGGCATCACATAGGGGAAAGGTCTGAGTGACGGTCGTGGCGCTAACCTTGGCCATCCGATCCAAACGGTGCTTGGAGACTGTCAGAATCTGGGAATGGTAACAACATGTTAACCCCCGCTAGATTGCCTATACTCAGACCGCACTCTTCACCTGCAGCAGAGAGCAAGCATCAACCTGATCAAATCTCAGGCATGAGACATCTGTAACTACTGAATTACACTCCAGGCAACTATACAATATATGCCACAGACACTCGGCTGTCACGATCCATTGGAATGAACTTGAACCCCAGCAGATGAAAAACACTGAATCATCAAGGAGCGGTAATGTACCTAATATGAGACTTTGTCTCCCTTAAAATGTAATGTGAGAAACATCTCTTCACTACTGCATCCTAAAACTTTGCGGCATTAAGCCAGCCCAACGTAACCCTTCTAGTTCAATTAGTATTACTCTGCCAATGAACGTTCTCTTGAACAAAGATCTCTGAATAAAAAAGGACATACTATTTAAATCCACCACAGCGGACTATACTAGAACATGTATGAGGAGAGTTTTGTATCTGTATCTGTCCCCTAATCAACGGCTGCAGCCCAGTGAATACTTCTTTCTCTCTGCCTACTCTGTCCCTAGCTTTCTTTCCAGCAGCTCGAGCTCCAGAGGGCTGGGGAGGATAGCTTATCTCTTCTAATTAATATATATTTTCTTTACACATCCAGGGATTTCCCTGAGAGATAAACACCCTCCCTCATTATCTGACGTCTGGATGGTCCCCCTATATGTTTTATGTAATGTCTATTTGTTATAATTGTGTGTGTCACAGTGTTATTTATTATTATTATCTGATTAAATACCCACATTGGTTCAGATTTCACTGCAATCAATTTTAGCCCTAGCCTAGAATTTTTCTTCATATCAGGTGTTGTATATATATTTATTTAATAAACTTTATACTTTTTGATAATCCATATAGTCAGAGTATTCAAAATAGTCCTTCTTGATTTTCGGTCTCCTTTTGACTGAAATACCTTTATACAGCTTTGTCTCTGAGGATCTTACGATTCCCCCATCAAGGTACCTAGTAAATGGGTCCTCTGATCTCCTACCAGATCTTTATTCATGGACCTTAGTCAGAGAGTGAGGAAACAACGAGAACTGTCTTTTATAGGAGTGACAGTGATGAGGGGATTATAGGACGAGTGTCCCCACCCCCTCTATCACTCATTGCCATCTTCCCAACACAAGAAGTCCTGAACTTCCTTATTTAGTCCATGATTTAGTCATGAATAACAGCGGGGCTGAGCCCCCCCAGAGGTCAGAGAGTGAGGATGGGGGAGAACAACCAAGATGAAGACTGGACTGATCCTGAAGACCACCATTATTGGGTTATTGACTCCTCCCTCATTATCACTTTCTGTTTAAGGTTCCAAAGTTTATGGATGTTATCACATTATTATCACCATGTAGAAGTCTGTGCTCCAATCACATCATCAGATATAAAATGTCCAGCTGGTAGGAAATGGGTGTAACAAAAGAAAATACATATTATGTGTATATATAGCAGTGGGTGGAGGGGAGAGAGCAGAAGTCAGGACTATGTAATGTACAACATATTGTATAAGATACAACAGATAGGACTACATAGTATCAGAATGATGTAATGTACAACATAGAGTATATAGTGCAGGGGTCAGGAGTATGTAATGTACAATATAAATTATACAATGTAAGGGTCAGGACTCATAATATTGGTATTCAGTAATCAGTGGAAGATTTAGGCTGGGTTCACACCTATGCGAATTGGTTGCGGTTTAAACCGCATCCAAAACGCAGAACATTTCTAAAGACATTGTTTTTAATGAGGCTGGTTCACATATGTGCGATGCATTCGCACTGCGCATTGCCGGAAATCCGTATGCGTTGTGGAGGCCTTGCGGTGCGGCTCAGGTGCAAATTCAGTCCCATTATCTTCTATGGGTACGCAGCTGATTCGCAGATGTGTTCAGTTCTCTTCAGGAATTTCTCTCATTCAGCTCAATACACTTCTCCCCCACTCTCCTCTCACTCAGAACTTCCCCCAGGTCTCCAAATTCGCAGCAAAAACTGAGCTAATCTGCTGAACACTTCTCTTATCTTTGCAGAGACATTACAGAGCTGAAATTCACACCGCACAAGTGTGAACCCAGCCTAAGGCTGGGTTTACACTTGTGCGGTGAGAATTTCAGCTCTTTTATCTCTGCAGACAGATAAGGGAAGTGTTCAGCAGATTAGCTCAGTTTTTGCTGCGAATTTGGAGACCTGGGGGAAGTTCTGAGTGAGAGGAGAGTGGGGGAGAAATGTATTGAGCTGAATGAGAGAAATTCCTGAAGAGAACTGAACACATCTGCGAATCAGCTGCGTACCCATAGAAGATAATGGGACTGAATTCGCACCTGAGCCGCACCGCAAGGCCTCCACAACGCATACGGATTTCCTGCAATGCGCAGTGCGAATGCATCGCACATATGTGAACCAGCCTCATTGAAAACAATGTATTTAAAAATGTTCTGCGTATTAGATGCGTTTTAAGCCGCAACCAATTCGCATAGGTGTGAACCCGGCCTAAATGTTTACTTGAGACAAGTTGCAGAGATCCCACACCGCTGCCTCCCATCTCCTGAGACTGCACTCAGTGACTTGGGTCTGAGACTATACAGACATATCCCTCCACCCGGCACAGACAGCAGACAACAGAACAAGTAACTCTGGGAGAATTGTACTGTCAGAGATCTTGCCATACTCTGGTATGGGGCAGAAGACCCAAATAACACACCCCAGGTGTCTAGATCTAGTAATGCCTATGGTAAAAATGAATATTTTGCTGCCAGCTGAACCCCAGAATCTCCATAAATCCAGTCTAGAGACATAAATTGTGTCTGCAGCACAGAGAAGGAAGATTATCCGAGAGGAATACAGGATGGGGAACACAGCTCAGGAAAGAGACCAGGGGATTACAGGCTGATATCACCCAGTCCCCGCCCTACTCTGGACCAATCAGTGAGCAGTATGGGTGGAGGAATGGATTTAGTGTTAATGACCCACCTGTGCTGATCTCTGTAGGAGTGTCCTCCTCTATAAATGTCCCCGTTATTCCATCCTCCTCCATAGACTGCTGATCATCCCTCACATACCTCTCTTCTTCTTCTGATTTCACCTCAAATTCTATATCAATTGGATCTCCACTCTAAACCAAGAGAATGAGAGAGAATATCATCTGTAAGATATAAGATTTATTATTGTGACATCACATAGAAAATCCACATATTGTCTCTCTAAGTGTGTTTTATAACCTCCATTCCACCAACCTTGCAATATTGAGGGATGGTGTGACCCTCCTGTGTGGAATCCCGGGAATACAGAGGACGGGGACATCTCTCTGGTGGGTTTCTGTAGCTGGATGACTCCACCATGGTGTCCTGGTACAGATCTTTGTGTTCTTTTAGAAACTCTGACTCCTCCATCACCCCATCCTCATCATCCTCCTCTTTTATCTCTTCTTTAACCTCAACTTTAGAATCTCTCAGGTTTCCACTCTGAATATAGAATAAAAATGACATCAATGGTAACAATGCAGATAATGTACAGATCCTAATGATACGATCAGTGATTGGAGAAATAGACAGTGACATCCTGACACCTTATAGGAACCTGACACACAATGATACAGTCACCATCCAGACACACCCCTTGTCTGTTACTGGATAATGTCCCAGAATCCTCCTCACCTCTTCTGTCAGCAGCTCCATCATCTTCTTGGTGACTTCTAGAATCTTCTCCATGTTGTGTCTCTCAGGTTTTAGGGAGTCACATGGAGGCACTGTGATGGTCATGTGATCACCTGACTTCACAAGAGGAAATCTCTGTATTGAGGAACCAATAGGAATATCATGTTAGAATCCCAGAATCCTCCTCACCTCTCCGGTCAGGTCTGTGTTTTATTAAAAGAGATAGCAGTGATGTCAAGTGACCTCCCAGAATCCCCCTCACCTCTCCGGTCAGGTCTGTATTATTAATAGAGATAAGAGTGATGTCATGTGACCTCCCAGAATTCTCCTCACCTCTCCAGTCAGGTCTGTGTATTATTAATAGAGATAAGAGTGATGTCATGTGACCTTCCAGAATCCTCCTCACCTCTCCGGTCAGCAGGTAGATGATCTCCAGGGTGAGGTTTAGTATCTTCTCAGTCATGTGACTCTGGTCCTCCTCCATCCTCATTGGTCCCGTCATTTGATCTATACAGTTCCCCTTATACAGGGAGTGCAGAATTATTAGGCAAGTTGTGTTTTTGAGGATTAATTTTATTATTGAACAACAACCATGTTCTCAATGAACCCAAAAAGCTCATTAATATCAAAGCTGAATATTTTTGGAAGTAATTTTTAGTTTGTTTTTAGTTTTAGCTATTTTAGGGGGATATCTGTGTGTGCAGGTGACTATTAGAGTCGGTTCACACTGGGGCGACTTGGGATCCGACTTGAAGTCGTCTCAAGTCGCGCTGTCCAGAAAAGCAATGTAAGTGAATGGGAGCGGTGTTAATACACACTACTCATGTCGCTCTGACTTCAGAAGAGGTTCCTGTACTACTTCAATCAGACTTCTAGGCGACTTGTACCCATTGATTTCAATGGAAGTCGCTTCCAAGTCTGATTACTGTTTTAATTGAAGCTACTTTGCAGCAAGATAACATACATTTCTCAGGCAAACCCCTCCCTCCCCCTCCCTCTCCCAGAGCTGATTGTTGTTTTATTGGCCACTGGAAAGTCTCCTGACCTGAAAAGGACTTCAAGTCGTGTTGTAAATCGCCCCAGATCACCCTGTGGTTCATGCTCAAGTCGTGTTGAAGTTGCTTCTGAAAGTCGTGCTGGAAGTCGTGTCGCTCCAGTGTGAACCGACTCTTACTGTGCATAATTATTAGGCAACTTTACAAAAAACAAATATATACCCATTTCAATTATTTATTTTTACCAGTGAAACCAATATAACATCTCAACATTCACAAATATACATTTCTGACATTCAAAAACAAAACAAAAACAAATCAGTGACCAATATAGCCACCTTTCTTTGCAAGGACACTCAAAAGCCTGCCATCCATGGATTCTGTCAGTGTTTTGATCTGTTCACCATCAACATTGCGTGCAGCAGCAACCACAGCCTCCCAGACACTGTTCAGAGAGGTGTACTGTTTTCCCTCCTTGTAAATCTCACATTTGATGATGGACCACAGGTTCTCAATGGGGTTCAGATCAGGTGAACAAGGAGGCCATGTCATTCGTTTTTCTTCTTTTATACCCTTTCTTGCCAGCCACGCTGTGGAGTACTTGGACGCGTGTGATGGAGCATTGTCCTGCATGAAAATCATGTTTTTCTTGAAGGATGCAGACTTCTTCCTGTACCACTGCTTGAAGAAGGTGTCTTCCAGAAACTGGCAGTAGGACTGGGAGTTGAGCTTGACTCCATCCTCAACCTGAAAAGGCCCCACAAGCTCATCTTTGATGATACCAGCCCAAACCAGTACTCCACCTCCACCTTGCTGGCCTCTGAGTCGGACTGGAGCTCTCTGCCCTTTACCAATCCAGCCACGGGCCCATCCATCTGGCCCATCAAGACTCACTCTCATTTCATCAGTCCATAAAACCTTAGAAAAATCAGTCTTGAGATATTTCTTGGCCCAGTCTGGACGTTTCAGCTTGTGTGTCATGTTCAGTGGTGGTCGTCTTTCAGCCTTTCTTACCTTGGCCATGTCTCGGAGTATTGCACACCTTGTGCTTTTGGGCACTCCAGTGATGTTGCAGCTCTGAAATATGGCCAAACTGGTGGCAAGTGGCATCTTGGCAGCTGCACGCTTGACTTTTCTCAGTTCATGGGCAGTTAATTTGCGCCTTGGTTTTTCCACACGCTTCTTGCGACCCTGTTGACTATTTTGAATGAAAAGCTTGATTGTTCGATGATCACGCTTCAGAAGCTTTGCAATTTTAAGAGTGCTGCATCCCTCTGCAAGATATCTCTCTATTTTTGACTTTTCTGAGCCTGTCAAGTCCTTCTTTTGACCCATTTTGCCAAAGGAAAGGAAGTTGCCTAATAATTATGCACACCTGATATAGGGTGTTGATGTCATTAGACCACACCCCTTCTCATTACAGAGATGCACATCAAGTAAGACAACATGCATAAAGAGGATGATGTGGTCAAAATACTAATTTGCCTAATAATTCTGCACTCCCTGTAGACGGATAACTTTGAGAAATGAAAGTAAGAATTATTTGGATGGTATTGGTCACACTATTATAGGATGTGGATGTGAGGGGGTATAGGAGGGTTGCTGTACATTTAACCATGTCAATATAAGACATTTTTATCCCCTGCCTGCCCAGGCCAATTTTTAGCTATAATGATAATTACTCATTCATACAACACAGTTACCAGATGAAATAGATTTTTTTCAGACAGATAGCACTTTCATTTAGTGGTATTTAATCCCCACTACGTACTTTAGTTTTTTGCTATATACATTTTCAAAAATTCCCAAATTTTGCACAAAAAAAAATGTTTGTTATAAAATTGTGAAAATAAATAATTGTCTTCATAAATTTAAGCCAAACTGTATTCTGATACATTTCTTTGCTAACAATAACCCAAATCAGTGTATATTATTTGGTCTGTCGGAAAGTTATAACATCCACAAACTATGGGATATATTATGAACATTGATCAATCCTGATGTATCTCATTTCTTGAGGCCCTAAAATGCCAGGACGGTACAACTATCCCCCAAAGCGACCCCTCTTTTGAAAAGTAGACAGTCCAAGGTGTTTAGTAAGAGGTATGGTGAGTTTTTTGAAGCTGAAAAAAATTGTCACAATTTTTTGGGTTTAAAATGAGGAAATCTTTTATTTTCAAAAAGTGTGAGAAGCGGTTTATTTCTCACACATGGCATGGGCATACTTAGAATTACACCCCAAAACACATTCTGCTCTGCCTCCCAAATATAAGGGTACCACATATGTGAGACTTCTTCACAGCATAGAGATGCATAGAGGGACCCAAAATCCAAGGAGCACCTTTAGGCTTTCAAGGAGCATAAATTAGGCATCTATATATATATATCTATATATATCTATATATATATCTATATATATATATATAGATATATATAGATATATATATCTATATATATATAATGTTTGGGGGTTCCAAGTCATTTTCTATAAAAAAAATTGAAACAAACAAATGTCAGAGAAAGGTTTGGTGTTTAAGAGGTTGAACTTTCCTAATTTACACACAGAAGTCTATTCCTTTGATGTAAAAGACAAATTGTTACAGCGGTGTCTTCAGCAGAGCAGAGCGAATTCTCTGCATAGAAAGATTGGGAAATACTTTGTCAAGATCGTAACAGGAAAAAATTTGCGACAACGATTCCTGACGATTAATCGTGCAGCTCTACTACCTATCACATTTTTTAAGGCCCTGGAGTACCAGGACAGTGGAAATACCCACTAATTACCTAATTTTTCCAAGTAAACACTCCCAGATATTTTCTGCAAGGCATAGTGAGTGAATATGGGTGATAGGGAGCGCTAGATACACACAATAAGATATGTAAATATATAATAAATAATCTACATAACATATATAATATTAATATGTGCAAAAAAATCCATGCAATTTATAAGGTGCATACGTGCAAATAAACAAAGAATAATCCCAATAATAAATGCTCTGAGTTAAACACTGGGTAAATGTTCATGCAATAAGTGAAGTGCATATGTGCAAACATAGGAAAGTCCCAAAGATGAATACTCTGATGTATATACTGAGTGCTGTGGGAAACCATAGTTAGATATAAAGTGGGTCGTTGGTATATGGAACCACCACTTGGTAGTGTTACTTGCACCCGGTGTAATCTAGTGAAAGATGGATCCTTACCGGTATTCATAGACCCTTTTACTTAAAAAAATAAGTCAAATAGCGCTTAGACAGAACCTACTCTCCGGCATTAAGGATTCCACAGTGATAGCCAAATTCAGAGATGTATAAACCGAAACGAAAAGACCATCATAGTGAAGTACTGTTTATCAAATAAAATAAAAATAATCCAACCACTTCTAACAGCCTCAGAAACACTGGATGCCATAAATGCAGCCCTACTACAGTCAGCCGACTTAGTAGCACCGAAACGCAAAACCCGCATCCAGAAAAACAAGTCCGGCTGGTTCAACAACCAACTGTCACTACTGAAGTAAGAGCGCAGAAGGGCGGAAGCCGCCTGGAAAAGAAGCGCTTCAGAGGAGAACCTCATCATCTACAAGGAATTAACAAGAAAATACCATAAAGAAATCTTTAAAGCCAAGAAACATAATTTTTTCTGTGGCTATCAATAGCGCTTTAAATCGCCCCCGCGAACTCTTCAAGTTGGTCACACAGACCATGAACCCAGGTTGCCTGGAAGCCCCCAATTTAGATACCCAAGAATTTTGCGATGAACTATCGGATTTCTTCATTAATAAAATTGAGGGAATTCGGGAAAGCATTCGGCAAATCAATACCCCTCTCAACCCCCGTCCCAACCAACCACATAACATCCACAGAAACTATCAACAATCAACGATGTTCACTCTGGAACCCATCTCCATCGATGCCACTAAAAATATCATCGGTACTTTGCGAAACAGCACAGCGCCTAATGATATTATCCCCACTAAACTGCTGAAGGAATGTGCCGACATCTTGGCACCACCTATCACGCAGCTTATAAACCAGTCATTTAAGTAAGGCATAGTGCCCTCCCTGCTGAAAGAGGGCACAATCAAGCCCATCTTGAAAAAGCCTACCCTGGACCCCAAGGACCCAACTCACCGCCGTCCCATAACAGGCCTTAACGTTCTCTCCAAGGTAATGGAAAAAGTAGTGGTAAAACAGCTACAACAGCATCTGGATACCCACAACCTACTTGATCCATTACAATCAGGCTTCCGTCCCGGACACGGAACGGAAACAGCATTACTCAAAATATGGGATGATGCCCTCGAGGCCGCAGACGAAGGAGAATCCTCTCTTCTGGTTCTGCTGGACCTAAGCGCAGCCTTTGACACGGTAGACCACAAACTTTTATTGACTCGGCTGGCTGAGGTAGCCATAGTCGCAGAAGGTGATCTACCATGGTTTTCCTCCTTTTTGGAAAACCGATCACAAACAGTGAAATTGGGACCGTTCACCTCTGAAAAACGCACGGTATCATGTGGAGTCCCTCAAGGATCCCCTTTGTCACCGGTGCTCTTCAACATCTATATTCGCCCTCTCTTTGAAATTATCAGTAGCCAAGATCTACTTTATCACTCATATGCAGACGACACAAAACTGTATTTTCGCATCTGCAACAAAAAGGATCATCATCTCAGTTTAAAAAAATTTCTCTCTTTGATAGAAAACTGGATGACTAAGGCCTCGTACACACGAGGGGATATGTCCGCTGAAAACGGTCAGATGAACCGTTTCAGCAGACATCTCCGATCGTGTGTATGGGCTAGCGGACAGATTTGTCCACCCGACAGATTTCAAAGCATGCTTTGAAATCTATCCGGTGGGAATCTGTCCGCCCGACATGTCTGCTGGTTAGTACACTTACCAGCAGACATGTCGTCCCGCACCGCCGCCGCGCCGCCGCCGAATGGATTCGGCGCATGCGCGGAAGTGTTTTACTTCCTGGTGCGGTGACGTGGCGGTGACGTGGCGGCGTCAACGTCACCGCCGCGTCACCGACACGTCACCGCGCCGTCCGCCGGCGTGGAATTTGATCCGATGGTGTGTACACGCCATCGGATCAAACTCCAGATCGGACATATCCGATGGAAATGGTCCGCGAACCGTTTTCATCGGATATGTCCGATCGTGTGTACGAGGCCTAAGAGTTATCTTAAACTCAACAGTTCCAAAACAGAACTTCTTCTGTTTCACGCCAGTCGCAAGAGTCAACTGGCAACTACTTGGAAACCCCCGCCTATTTTGGGCCAGATCATCACCCCTAGCTCCAAAGTCGAAAGTCTCGGTGTCATCTTCGACACCTACATGACTATGGACGCACAAATAGGGTCAGTAGTCAGCGGATCTCACCATCTGCTGCGCCTACTACGCAGACTTACTCCATTTATTCCCAAAGAAGACGTAGCAGTCGTGGTAGGAACAATTGTAAACTTCAGATTGGACTATGCAAATGCCCTTTACCTCGGACTCCCAAAGTACCAAAATCGCTCGTCTGCAAGTCGTTCAAAATACGGCCGCCAGACTTGTGACTGGGAAAAAACCCTGGGAATCCATCTCACATTCACTGAGATCCCTTCATTGGTTGCCAGTAAAGGACAGAATTGCTTTCAAAGCACTCTGTCTGACACATAAGTGCATCCATGGGAAGGCCCCGCAATATCTATGCGAAAAGATAGAAGCCCACGATTTCAATCGCGTTCTGCGATCCACCGACCAAAATCTGGTCAAGGTACCCAAAGCCAGATACAAGTCCAAAGGAGAAAGAAGGTTTACTTTCCAAGGTCCCAGACTATGGAACGCTTTACCAACCAGCATTCGGTTGGAGGAAAACCACCTGAGCTTCAGAAGACGGATTAAAACTCTGCTCTTCTGATGTCAAGAGAGACAGAAACAACCAGCGCCCAGAGGCGATTTGGTTCGCATGTGCCGCGCTATATAAGTTTTTCATTCATTCATTCATTCATTCATTAAAACAAAAAGCCGAATGGCTGCTTACTCGGTACAGTGCCCCGATCCCGGCACTGAGGCTTTGTAGCGTAAAGTTAGTAGAAAACGAGGGTCCTCGCTGGGATGCGCTGCTAGGCTGGCGTGTGTTCCACCGCCGTCAACCAGCGGACCCGGAAGTGGCGTCAATGTACGTGACTGGTATGCGCCTCGACGTACCTTTTGTATGGATTACGTCATCAGGAACATATGCACTTTACTTATTGCATGGACATTTACCCAGTGTTTATTCTTGGGATTATTCTTTGTTTGTTTTCACGTATGCACCTTATAAATTGCATGGATTTTTTTGCACATATTAATATTACATTATATATGTTATGTAGATTATTTATTATATATTTACATATCTTATTGTGTGTATCTAGCGCCCCCTATCACCCATATTCACTATTATTCAGACACTGAATTCCAGGGAGGCTGCTGGCAATATATATATTTCACATATATTTGATTGCTAATTATTGTGGAGTCCACTTAGAGTGGCTATCTACCACATATCTGTGGCGCGAAATTACCATTTCCTTACAAGGCATAGTGAGTGTTTTGAAAATGTCGATATTGGCCACAAGGTTTTTTTTAAATGCAGGAAAGAAAAAAAAATCCTTACACAAAGTTGTTAAATAATAAAATGTTTCTAATACACAGCATATAAATACTTAGAATTACACCCCAAAACACATTCTGCTACATTTTATAGAGTATGGTGACACCACATAATCCGAGGAGCACCTTCAGGAGTTCTAGGTACATAAATTACATTTCCTGACTACCCATCACATTTCTGAAGGCCTTTGAGCACCAGGACACTAGAGACACCTACAAAATTATCCAATTTTAGAGAGCAAACACCCCAAAGTTTTCTTTAAGGCCGCATACACACGATCTAATCTATCTGCTGAAAACGGTCCAACGGACCGTTTCAGCAGACAAATTCGATCGTGTGTACGGGCGGACAGACAGATTTTTCCAGCAGACAGATTTTAAAGCATGCTTTAAAATCTGTCTGCTGGGAACCCGTTCGTCCGACATGTCTGCTGGTTAGTACACTAACCAGCAGACATATCTGTCCGCACATGTGTCGAATGGATTTGACGCATGCGCGGAAGTGTTTTACTTCCTGGTGACAGTGACGTGGCGGCGTCAACGTCACCGCCACGTCACCGCGCTGTCTGCCTGCGGGGATTTTGGTTTGATCGTGTGTACAAAATCAAACCAATCTATCCCAGCAGACAAATCCGATCAAAATGGTCTGTCAGACCGATTTGATCGGATTTATTTCATGGTGTGTATGCAGCCTAAGAGTCATGCCGCGTACACACGATCACTTTTTGTGATGAAACAAAACAACGTTTTTCAAACTTCATTTTCCAAAACGACGTTGCATACACACCATTGTTTTTCCAAAATGCTCTAGCAAAGCGTGGTTACGTACACCACGTTCGACAGCACTCTGTTCCATTGAAGCTCTGTCTCATAACTTGCCCCTGAGCATGCGCAGTTTTAAAAACGTAGTTTTCAACATCGTTTTGCCCACAAACCATCACTTTTTATGACACAAAAAACAACGTTTTGAAAAACGACACAAAAAATTCAAGCATGTTCGAATTTTTTTTGGTAGTTTTTTTGAAGACATAAAACAACGTTTTGCCCACACACGGTGATTTTAAACGTCGTTTTTTTCATCACAAAAAGTGATCGTGTGTACGCGGCATCACGATCAGCCTTTTGTTCTTCCAAGTTTTTGAAAATGTGCATACCAGACTAAGGGCCTGGCATGGATTGATTTTTAAATGTGAGAAATTAATTTGTTTACATTCAGCAGATGACTTATGGTTGTTAAGGACACAGCTGCCACCTGATTCTTAACAACTATGGGCCAGATTCAGGTAGATGGGCGAATCTTTATTTTGGAGTAACGTTAGTCATTTACGTTACTCCGCCAAAACTTTAGGAGCAAGTACTGTATTCACACAGCACTTGCTCCTAAAGTTGCGGCGGCGTAGCGAAAATGACCCGGCGGAATTCAAATTGGGCGGGTAGGGGGCGTGTATTATTTAAACTAGGCGCGATCCCGCGGCGAATGTACTGCGCATGCGTCGACTGTCAGTGCGCATGCTCCAAATTCTGTCAGTGAACGTCAATCCCCATTCACGGACGTTTTACGCAAACGACTCGAAAAAAAAAATTTCCGACGCGATGACGATGGCCATACTTAACATAGGATACTCCACTAGGGGGCTGGTTTATCTTTACGCCGCGTATCTCTTACGGAAAGTCACTGCGTCAGGCCCGAATACGATCGTGAATTGCCGATTCTCGCTGATTAACATATTCTCGGCGTTAATCAGCGGGAACGCCCCCAGCGACATTTTGAAAATTGCAGTTCCGATACGACGGCGAAATACGGCCCCAGTTGGGCTCCCAAGAGGAGCAGGTAGGGCGGGGTGAGTGGGAGGCCCCCCTTCACACCCGCCATTGCCACCAGGGGCATGGAGAAGGATGGCGAATGCCTCCGGGGGGAGGGTCTGCCTACTCCCAACTCCTGCAGTCCGGCTCCTCTCTCTCGAGTTCACGCACAAAAAAAAAAAAAAGAGAAAAAATTACGCCGCTCGTATAGGAACTCCAACCCGGGGTTTCTTGTTTTCTGCTTACTGAAAACAGAAACGCCGGCTCAAAGTGAGAGTTATGCTGGCGTATCACTGATACTCCAGAGTAACTCTACCTGAATCTGGCCCTATGTTGTTTACTGATTGTTAAGGATTCCAGCACCTGCAGACTCCTTAACATGTGTTTAAAATCAAATACATTCCTTAAATTTTGCATGCCTTCATCACTGCTTCATTGTTACATGCATTAATTATTTTTTTTACTGCTGTAATTTGACTTTAACACTGTTTTATGCAGTATTTACTGAACGTTTTTCCTTTTGGAAATAAATACTGTACAGTATAAAGGGAAAGTGAATTTACATTTTCAGCATCACATGCAGTATTTCGGAAATGTGTCAGATCACCTAAATAACGCATTTGATCTGATTTCGAGAATGGAGCCCATTGTAAATCAACCAATTGTGTAAAAATGTAGTTTAAGGGTCACCTCTGTATGAGTGATCAGGGATATAGCTTAGTGTGGCATCATCTATAGAAGTCCCAGTTCCTATAAGAAAGCAAACCTATGGGGCCCCAGGAATGCCATATTCAGTGGTGTGGTGCCTTGCAGGTATGTAGTTAGTGGGACGTGCAGATGGGTCAGTTCAGCACACAGGCAGAGACACGGTCAGCAAACAGGCAAAGGATCAGTCCTGACAGCAGCCAGACTCATGGTCAATAAATATACCAGGGTAAGTACAGGTGGAAGGCAGGGTCACGGATACAATAACTGGTGTGGTGGTGATCAGGGACACAATAACTGGTGTGTAGGGATGAGCTTTGCGTTTAATACGAACATATGTTCGACTCGAACATTGTCTGTTCGTACGTTTCGACGAAATTAGAACAAAAAGCGATGGTTTGCGCCAAATTCGAGTGACGCAAAACGGCCCATAATTCACTGCGGCATTGCGCGCTGATGATTGGCCAAGCATGCTGTATGTCCCGCATGCTTGGCCAATCACAGAGCGCAAAAAACGAAGAGCCATAATTGGCCAAAGCCTGGGTGGCTTTGGCCAATTATGGCTCAGGGCTTTAGCACACGCCCCACGCTATATAAGGCCGCCTGCTGGGCGGCCTCGTGTAGTGTGTTCCGGGTTGTTAATGAGAGCAGTCAGAGAGACAGAGAGATTGTCTTTTTAGATAGCTAGATAGAGCAGGCAGGCTAGTCAGTTTAGCTTCAATTACAGTGTGTAGAGAATATATATACATCCCTAGGAGTTGTACATATATTTATACGCTGTATAGCTTAGCTAGATCAGCAATTCCTATTTGTCAGGCAGGAGATTGTGCTAGGTGCAGTGTTCTAACGTGTTGTATTGCCTGTGTGCTGTTGAGTTTACACCTAAACGTACTCAGTGTTTAATAGCAACTAAACGCATTTGCTATTAGTGCATGTTTGCTGTTTAATAGCAACTAAACACATTTGCTGTAACTGCACGTTTGCTGTTTAATAGCAATTAAACGCATTTGCTATTAGTGCACATTTGCTGTTTAATAGCAACTAAACACATTTGCTGTAACTGCACGTTTGCTGTTTAATAGCAACTAAACGTATTTGCTGTAACTGCACGTTTGCTGTTTATTAGCAACTAAACGCATTTGCTATTAGTGCACGTTTGCTGTTTAATAGCAACTAAACGCATTTGCTATTAGTGCACATTTGCTGTTTAATAGCAACTAAACACATTTGCTGTAACTGCGCGTTTGCTGTTAAATAGCAACTAAACGCGTTTGCTGTAACTGCACGTTTGCTGTTTAATAGCAGCTAAACGCATTTGCTATTAGTGCACATTTGCTGTTTAATAGCAACTAAACGCATTTGCTATTAGTGCACGTTTGCTGTTTAATAGCAACTAAACGCATTTGCTGTAACTGCACGTTTGCTTTTTAATAGCACCTAAACGCATTAGCTGTTACTGAACGTGTGTTGTTTAATTAGCACCTAAACGCGTGGCTCTTTGTTGCGCTCCAATTACAGTATCTGTGCGGGTTGCAGTGTTGTCTTGTGCCTAAGGCCACATTTTTCTGCCCCTGTCTAACAACAATTTTTGATGCAATACTTTGCACGTGGCTCTTTGTTGCGCTCCAATTACAGTATGACATGGTTCAGATTCTACTTAACAAACCTACAGTCCTTGTCTTGTATACTGCTGTTCGAAGTATATAGGGCCAAAGGGTCTTGTCAGGGCCGATCCTCGCTATAGGCTTAATATGCAAGCCGCTTAGGGCCCCACAAAGCTGCAAAGGGCCCCCCAAATTACTAGAGGCCCCGCCTGGTGAGAAGTCATTTTTGCCCCCCTCACCCTGCTTCTAAACTCGCTGGCTGAGTCATTTCCGACAGCAGAACACCCCCTCCCCCCGCTTCTCAACAACTTTATTGTGACATGTCACTGTTGTCAGCGCCCCCCCGCTTCTCATTTTTAATGTGCCATGTCATTTTGCTTAGGGCCCCAGGGAGGTCAGGATTGGCACTGGGTCTTGTAATGACCTGGGGGGAGTGATGGCGGGGAAACTCATGCTATTTTTTTTAAATGATGTGTATCCATATTGCAGGGACCCAACATTACATTAAAGCCGCAAGTAGTATTAAATGTATTTTTTCTTATAGTAATCTCATGTTGTGCAGGGACATTTCTAAACACATGCCACTACTATAGACACCCAGCAGGTACGATATTTAAAGGAATTTTTCTTTTTTTTTTCACTTTAAGCATCATTAAAATCGCTGCTCCAGAAAAAACGAACGTTTTTAAAACTTTTTTTCCCATTGATACATGTTCCCTGGGTCAAGACCCGGGTTCTCAAAGACGTTTTCCAACATTGAATTGAACATTGGTCTTTAAAATGATCGTTTTTTAATTCGAATGTTAGAGTCCCATAGACTTCAATGGGGTTCTAAATGTTTGCGCGAACCCGCGGTCTGTTCGAACGTTCTGGTGCGAACCGAACACGGGGGTGTTCGGCTCATCCCTACTGGTGTGGTGGTGATCAGGGACACAATAACTGGTGTGGAGGGGATCAGGGACACAATAACACATATTACCAGAATGTAGCTCCAAAATGAAGAGGATGTTCCGGCGCCATAAATGGGGAAATGTTCTGACCCTGAAGGGGTTAATCTACAAATAATAAATGTTGGGGGCAGCACTTGCACTATGGACAAAATATCTGAATCCACAACACAATAGTTCCAATAAAACTTTCTGATAACAAAGTGTCAGACAACTCCTGGGGTAACCTGGCAGCACTTACTCAAAAAACCCCGGCTGTAGATGTCTAGGTGTGCTGGGCTCTGTAGTCCCACAGAGTTTGTGGTGCCTGAGAAGCAACAGACACCTCTATAGGAGTAAATGGTGAGAGCAGAAGTGCTAATGCACCGCCAGGGTCCCATCCACTCCAATGGATGACGGGACATCTTTTTGATAAAATTGTTCCACTTTCGGGTTCACCATCCCATCCCCCCGCAATCCCGTCCCTTTCAGACTCCTATTGTGAGACTCATCATAGTGTCTCTGGAGGGGCGCTGATCATTCCTGTGTAAAATCTTACAGAAATCTTCCCTAATCCCGACCTTTAATTATCATTTCATTCCCCCCACATACAATGTCTGGAACCAACATTTACTGACATCAATAACTCCCCTCGTGGTACAGACCATAAATTCCCTCATTGTAATATACGGGGATATTCTACATTTCCACACTATATATGTGTGTATCATCATCTGCTGGAGATAAAAGACGTCACAGTGACTATGGAGGAAGAGGACGGACATGACGGGGTTATTGGGTGTAAATAGAAAATAAGATCTTATTACCTCCTCTGCTGCCTCTTCCAACAATGTCTTCTCTCTACTGCCTCCCGACTCACCTCTCACCCGGAACTTCCTGTCCGTGTCTGACATCACTTCCTGTCTTCCATAGAGACTTCCTGTCTGTGTAGAGGTGAGATCACCACCTTGTGGAGATATGAGGGACTGCAGCCCTGAGACACGTCTCGTAGTGTGAACACGGCCTTGTGCTGTGTGTGTATGTACTGTATATCCTTAATAATAGGGTTGTCCCAATACCGATACTAGTATCGGTATCAGGACCGATGCCGAGTATTTGCGGGAGTACTTGTACTCCCGCAAATACCCCCGATACCAAAATAGAATACTTCCCCCCCATATTGCAGCCATGTCCTGTCCCTCATACTTGTAGATATGATGCCACCGCTGCCGCATACCGCCGTTAATCCCCCTGTATTATAACGTAGCGCGCATTACAAGCTTTCGTTTTGAATATTTGTAATGCCCGCGCCGCCATGTATTGACACTCCCCTTCTCGGGATTGGACGGATCCGTTCAATCCCGAGCAAGGGGGAGTGTCTATGCACGAATCCGCATATAGACACTCCCCCTTGCTCGGGATTGGACGGATCCCTCCAATCCCGAGAAGGGGAGTGTCTATACATGGCGGCGCGGGCATTACAAGTATTCAGAACGAAAGCTTGTAATGCGCGCTACGCTATAATGCAGGGGGATTAACGGCGGTATGCGGCAGCGGCGGCGGCATCATATCTACAGATATGGGGGACAGGACATGGCTGCATATGTGGGGGACAGGACATGGCTGCAATATGTGGGGGGACATGGCTGCATTTGGGGACACATTTAAAAAAAGTATCGGTATTCGGTATTGGCGACTACTTGAAAAAAAGTATCGGTACTTGTACTCGGTCCTAAAAAAGTGTATCGGGTATCGGGACAACCCTAGTGTAAGTAATATATTTCTAGCGCCCTTGGTGGGAGTGGAGATGACCCATCTATAAGGATTCCTTATAGATGGGTCATCTCCACTCCCACCAAGGGGGATAGAAATATATTACTGCTCGGGGGAGGGGAGACATTTTGGCCCCTTTGATTTTGCAGTAAAATTGATGTGAGATTTAGTCATGTAGAACATCTGTTATATGGATACAAAGAACCCCAGCCGAGAGTAAAGGGTGGAAATGGCTCCTGATCCCCAGATTTGGGCAATTATGTCACCAATATAAATAGAAAAAAACCTGCGCTATGTGTAACAACTCAAATACCTCCAGAAATAACTTATACCGGACTGCTGCTGTAACAAAGGTAAGTGTTCCCTTTATCACCTAGAAGAGCATTATGTGTCACAGCGCTGTCCTATTGTGTGTGCACATCAATTATCATACACTAAAATATGTGGAGACATTCATATATAAAGTGCTAGGGGCTCCAATCATATTCTCTGCACATCTACTGCTTCCACTTTACACCTACTTCATTCATCGCATGGTGTTTATCAATAAATTAAGTAAAATGATCCATCTGCAAATTCATATACAACATAAAGTGCTTTGTGCTCAAGATGCTGTTCCCTGCAAATCCACTGCTTCCACTTTACACCTACTTCATTGGTAATCCTTATAATATTTGCTGCTTTATAAAAAAAAAAAAACCTGTGCAAATTCATGTAATCATACAATATTTTGTGCTCAATATAATGTTCTCTGCAAGTCCACTACTTCCACTTTGCATCTACTTCAATGAACTTATTAAAAAATGTCCACCAATCAATGAAAAGTTGATAAGGTGTGAAAGTTCTCGGTGCTCCAAACTGTGCCAGCTGTAGTGTAGCCACGGCCTTGATTGATTGATTTAAAGGGTCACTAGAGGAAAAAAAAATTGTTTGCTGAAATGACTGTTTGCAGGGTATAGAGACATAAAAGTTAACTGATTCCTTTTAAAAATGATTAAAAATAGATAAAAATAAATCATATAATGTGCCTGCAGTTTAGTCTCATTTTTTAACTGGTTTCATGTTTCTGTGAAGTAAAGAGACACACAGAACAAAAACAAACAAATCCAGGGCAGTGTTTGTTTTTAAAATGAATCTGATTGGTTCTGAGGAGATTTAGACACACAGCTTGGACCACAGTGAAAATCTGCCATGAGTTTTTTCATAAGGAGCCAGACAAGCAGGAAGTGTTGAAATCAGAGCAGAATTACAGCAACTTCAAAGCAAAAACGAACTATGAGGACATGTAACCAGGACTGCAGTAAGGTAAAGGAAGCTATTTAGCTAAAAAAAAAAAAAAATTCCTTTAGTGATCCTTTAATGGATTTATAGTGCGCCAAATACTGGCCCAACAGGGCAGTGCCTAAGCACAGGGAGCATAACTAGAAATAGATAAATCAAATCAGGGAGGAAAAGAAATAGAAAGAAAGAAAAGAAAAGAGTGAGAAGAGACATAAAAACAAGTGACAGGGAAACAAAGAGAACTAACAGAGCTTAACAGGTTTTTTCACAAAAAGCCAGGTTTTCAGCCTTTTTCTAAAGGCCATGATGGAAGGAAGTGACCGAATAGAGACGGGGGATACTGTTCCAAAGAGCCGTTGCTCTCACAGAGAAGCCTCTACCCCCAAAAGTGAGCAAGCAGGCAGATGGACAAGTGACAAGACCAGCTGTTAATGATTTAAGTGCTTGTACTGGAGCGTATTGCGTTATCAGTGAATTCAGATATTGCGGGCCCATCCCATGATAGGCATGATAAGCGAGACAAAGAGCCTTAAACTCAACGCGATCTACCACAGTGAGCCAGTGCAGTGATTGAAGGGTGGGGGTGATATGCTCCCGTCTATTTAACCCGGTGATTAGTCTGGCAGCCTGGTTCTGGACAAGCTGGGTTTTCTTCAGCCACTTTAACCACTTAACCCCCGGACCATATTGCTGCCCAATGACCAGAGCACTTTTTGTGATTCGGCACTGCGTCACTTTAACTGACAATTGCGCGGTCGTGCGACGTGGCTCCCAAACAAAATTGGCATCCTTTTTTCCCCACAAATAGAGCTTTCTTTTAGTGGTATTTGATCATCTCTGCGTTTTTTTTTTTTTGCGCTATAAACAAAAATAGAGCGACAATTTTGAAAAAAATGCAATATTTTTTACTTTTTGCTATAATAAATATCCCTCAAAAACATATAAAAAAACATTTTTTTTCCTCAGTTTAGGCCGATACGTATTCTTCTACATATTTTTTGTTAAAAAAAAAATCGCAATAAGCGTTTATTGATTGGTGTGCGCAAAAGTTCTAGCGTTTACAAAATAGGGGGTCGTTTTATGGCATTTTTATTAATATTTTTTTTTTACTAGTAATGGCGGTGATCAGCATTTTTTTTCAGTACTGTGACATTATGGCGGGCACTTCAGACACTTTTGACACATTTTTGGGGCCATTGGCATGTTTATAGCGATCGATGCTATAAAAATGCATTGTATTACTATAAAAATGCCATTGGCAGTGAAGGGGTTAACACTAGGGGGCAGGGAAGGGGTTAAGTGTGTTGTAACTGTATGGGGGGGTGGCCTCACTAGGGGAAACCACTGATCTTCTGTTCATACATTGTATGGACAGAAGATCAGCGTTTCCCCCGCTGACAGGGACAAGAGCTATGTGTTTACACACAAAGCTCCCGTTCCCCGCTCTGTAACGAGCAATCGCGGGTGCCCAGCGGCAATCGTACCCGCCGGGCACGTGCGCAGGACTCGGGGGCGAGTGGGGACGCGCACGCGCTGCCTCTGGCGGCGTGCATGCGCCCCCTAGCGCCTGCTTTAAAGCGGACTTATAGCTACAGGCTCTCGCCCAGGAGTGCCGCCGTCCCGCAGTAATATGACGGCGGGCGGTCGGCAAGCAGTTAAAGGCATGCCTAGATACACAATGTTGTCAATCCGGGAGTTGACAAGAGATTGAACCAGGACTTTCCGATGGTTTTGAGAGAACAAATTTTTAACCTTTCTCAAACATCTGATGTAATACAGTGCATTGCAGATACATAGGTTAACTTGGGGTATCCAGCTCAAGTTACAGTCAAAAATTGTCCCCAAGACACAGACTTGATTCACCGGATTAGGACATGGCCCAAGGATCATGGGCCAATTCCCCAGAAAGACAGCTGGATCAATACGTCCAGAGATGAGAATTTCTTTTTTTTGGCATTGAGACTGAGGGAATTGTGATCCATCCACTGTTTGATGTTAATTAGACAGGAAGCGAGCTGATGACCAGGAGCGGGGTCGGATAGGCTGTCAACAACCCCGAGCAGCTTCTCTCTGGTAGATAGGACCGTGAGCTCGATCCCACGGCCTGGACGGAATCCAGACTGCGAGTCGTGAAACAGACCTTTTGTCTCTGAATACGATTGAAGTTGGAGGAAGATTTCGTATTCCACCAATTTGGCCAAGAAACCTATAGCTGATATGGGTCTATAGTTAAAAAAACAGCCAGGGTCCAAGTTGGGCTTTTTTTAAATTGGTGTAATAATAGCATGCTTCCAGCGAGCTGGAAACACGCCATGAGTTAGAGAAAGATTGACAAATATCAGGAGATCGTCCATAACCAACTCTGCGTTCTTCTTCAGGAGCCAGGCCTGACAAATGTCATCATAAAAGTAGGAAGCCTTCATTTTTGCCATAGATTTCAAACAATGTTTCCGGCTGACCTTACTAAAGGACGACATAGAGTCAGGCGCTGAAGAATTTGGCTTGGGGAGGTATGGCCCAAAAGCGATTGATTCATGTGGGTCCGACCCTGAGAATGACAGCGAGTTGGTCAGAGGTTGAAGATGTTCCGTCGAACTGACCAAAGAGGTTAGTTGTCCTATGCCTGTACGTATGTCGGCTACTTTAGTAATACAAGTGTTAAGTAAATTGTCGCAAAGTGCTTGCAAATGAGGTATATTCACCTGGCTCTGCAGGGGGGGGGGGGGGAATAAGGTTTTAATTATTTTAAAAAGTGCCGAAGCACTATTGTCGGCATTTTCAATAAGATCACCATAATGGGACCTTTTTTGCTGTTTTAAGGCCTGTGTATATGCTCGGCATTGAATTCTGTACTGCCTCTTGTCGGTCAGGTTTTTGGTCTTATACCAAAGGCGTTCTAATGCCCGACATTTCCTTTTAATAATAGACAAGGAGGGATAGTACCAGCGTTGGTTTTGACCAACCCTGCGACAATTTTTGGATATTATAAAGGGGCAACAATGTTTAAAATTTTATTTAATTTGAGTTCCCACGCGTCCAACTTGGTTTCAAGAGCAAGGAGACTCTTTTTGAAAGAGTCCAAATCTTAATCCTTGGGATCGATGTTTGAACATGAATGAAAAGCTTCTGTAAATGCCAGAGTTTTGATGTTGTGTAGCTTCCTGTAATGTTCAGTTACCGCCATTGGTGGACCCGGGGGATTACCTTTTGGTATTACATAATTAAGGTTGGCTGACACAAAAAAGTGGTCAGACCAGATCACCTGTTTTGAAAAAGTGTTATGTATCAGGTTATTGGAGCAGAATATGGCATCAAGCTGATGTCCCTTATCATGAGTCGGCCCAGAAATGGTTTGTGAGAGACCCAGGGATTCCATATCTGCCAATACTTCTTGTCCCAATTTGTCGTGTTCCACATTTAGCCAGATATTAAAGTCCCCCATTAGAATGAAAGAATCACATCAAGTTAGGCAGCGTAAAGCAAAAGCTGAAAGGTCATTTGCAAAGGAGCTATCATAGCCCGGTGGACGGTAGACCACTGCAAGCAAAATGGAAAGGTTATTATCTAGGTTATAGCGAGTGAGGAGGTGCTCAAATGACTTAAACAAAGCTAAAGAAACTTCTATACATGTTAGATCCCCATTATAAATCATAGCCACCCCCCCTTTCTTAACAGGTCTACTTTTAGCTAAAATCTTGTAGTTCTCTGGCATGAGCTCATCTAGATGAACCAGACCTCCTGGAGAAAACCAAGTTTCGGTCAGGGCCATCAGGTGGAGGTCATTTTCGATAATTAAATCATGAATCTGTGATGCATTCTTGTATGCTGATCGAGCATTGATCAGCCCCACCCATTGAAAGTCTGCCAAGGAATTACGTTTTTTGGCTGGGTGTCTAAAGATCTCATTTAACAGACAAACATTCTTAGCTTCATTAGGAATGGTACAGTATGCATAATTTAATTGAGTCAATTGCATCCTACTGTAGGAACAGCGAGGTGACGGCAGCTCTGGAGATGGTGTCCTTATAGCGTAATCCACGTAGGGCAGCATTAAGCCAGCATGGCGTGCCGGGGCCAGGCCCACCCGGGCCCAGACGTGCCTAAACGAGCTTGCCTCTGGTGTGCGCGCCGTGCGCCCGCAGGATGCGCGGACGCCAGAACTTTTGTGGGCGGCAGAGGGGGCGGGTCAGCAGACTTCCGGGTCACATGGGAGGAAGGCGTCGGCGTTGCTATGGCAACAACAGGGCAAAATGGTGGAGACACCGTGCAGCTCAGCAACAACAAAGTCCAAACAGCAGGGGGTTAATAGCAGGAGGTCAGTTCACAGGCCCGGCGTTGATTCACACACCACCAGTGCTTCAGAAGTCGGGACGCGCAGATGCCAGGACCTTTTGTGGGCGGCAGAGGGGGAGGGTCAGCAGACTTCTGGGTCACATGGGAGGAAGGCGTCGGCGTTGCTATGGCAACAACAGGGCAAAATGTTGGAGACACCATGCAGCTCAGCAGCAACAAAGTCCAAACAGCAGGTGGTTAATAGCAGGAGGTTAATAGCAGGAGGTCAGTTCACAGGCCCGGCGTTGATTCACACACCACCAGCGCTTCAGAAGTAGGGACGTGTGGACGCCAGAACTTTTGAGGGCGGCAGAGGGGGCAGGTCAGCAGACTTCCGGGTTACATGGGAGGAAGGCGTCGGCGTTGCAATGGCAACAACAGGGCAAAATGGTGGAGACACCGTGCAGCTCCGCAACAACAAAGTCCAAACAGCAGGGGGTTAATAGCAGGAAGTCAGTTTACAGGCCCGGCGTTGATTCACACACCACCAGCGCTTCAGAAGTCAGGACACGCGGACGCCAGAACTTTTGTGGGCGGCAGAGGGGAGCGGGTCAGCAGACTTCCGGGTCACATGGGAGAAAGGCGTCGGCGTTGCTATGGCAACAACAGGGCAAAATGGTGGAGACACCGTGCAGCTCAGCAGCAACAAAGTCCAAACAGCAGGGGGTTAATAGCAGGAGGTCAGTTCACAGGCCCGGCGTTGATTCACACACCACCAGCGCTTCAGAAGTAGGGACGTGTGGACGCCAGAACTTTTGAGGGCGGCAGAGGGGGCAGGTCAGCAGACTTCCGGGTTACATGGGAGGAAGGCGTCGGCGTTGCAATGGCAACAACAGGGCAAAATGGTGGAGACACCGTGCAGCTCCGCAACAACAAAGTCCAAACAGCAGGGGGTTAATAGCAGGAAGTCAGTTTACAGGCCCGGCGTTGATTCACACACCACCAGCGCTTCAGAAGTCAGGACACGCGGACGCCAGAACTTTTGTGGGCGGCAGAGGGGAGCGGGTCAGCAGACTTCCGGGTCACATGGGAGAAAGGCGTCGGCGTTGCTATGGCAACAACAGGGCAAAATGGTGGAGACACCGTGCAGCTCAGCAGCAACAAAGTCCAAACAGCAGGGGGTTAATAGCAGGAGGTCAGTTCACAGGCCCGGCGTTGATTCACACACCACCAGAGCTTCTTCCACCTCTTACACACGTGATGGTGAGGGCGCCCCCTTAGTAGTGCTTCCCCACTCACCAGAGCAATATGACTCCCAGCTTTTCATCTACCAGAGTCGCCAACATCCTTCACACTCTCCTCACCTCCGATGGATCCTCCTCGCTCACTCCTGCAAGTCTGCTGCGCTTTCTGTCAGTCTCCCTCCTAGACTCGGCTTCCTCCTCCAACCACTGTTCCAGCAGGAGCTCCCCCTCTTCATACACACTAAGGAGCTCTGCCTCTTCATACACACTCAGGAGCTCCACCTCTTCATACACACACAGGGCTCCTCCTCTTCATACACACTCAGGACTCTGCCTCTTCATACACACTCAGGGCTCCGCCTCTTCATACACACTCAGGGCTCCGCCTCTTCATACACACTCAGAAGCTCTGCCTTTTCATACACACTCAGGGCTCCACCTTGATTGGCTGAATACCCAATCAGTGCAGCCGTTATCTCACCCTAAACAGGGCAAATTCAGTCCAAACCCAAACAAATGATCTGGTTATTGGTGAGCGATGGGAGAAGGATCCCCTCATATCAGTGATCAGTGATAGAAGGACATTTTTATATTATCAGGAAATTGTTGTTACTGAAAGACAGAAATTGATCAATTCTGAGGGAACCCCTAAAATCCCTTGGAGGATCCCTGGCTGATAAAGTCTGGCCTAGTCAGTAATATATTTCTATCCCCCTTGGTGGGAGTGGAGATGACCCATCTATAATACACACGGTCGTTTTTTGCGATGAAAAAAAATGTTGTTTTTTAAAACGTCATTTAAATTGATCGTGTGTGGGCAAAACATTGTTTTTTGTCTTAAAAAAAACGACCAAAAAAAAATTCCAACATGCTTGAATTTTTTGTTTCGTTTTTCAAAACGTCGTTTTTTGTGTCATAAAAAGTGATGGTGTGTGGGCAAAACGATGTTGAAAACGACGTTTTTAACCACTTGCTTACTGGGCACATAAACCCCCTTCGTGCCCAGGCGAAATTTCAGCTTCCGGCACTGCGTCGCTTTAACTGACAATTGCGCGGTCGTGCGACGTGGCACCCAAACAAAATTGGTGTCCTTTTTTTCCCCACAAATAGAGCTTTCTTTTGGTGGTATTTGATCGCCCGTGCGGTTTTTATTTTTTGCGTTATAATGAAAAAAACAGCGACAATTTAAAAATATATATATATTTTTTACTTGTTGCTATAATAAATATCCCATTTTTTTTTTTTTATATATTTTTTTCTCAGTTAAGGCCGATACGTATTCTTCTACGTATTTTTGTAAAAAAAAAAAAAAAAATCACAATAAGTGACTGCTTTGCGCAAAAGTTATAGCATCTACAAAATAGGGGACATAATTATGATTTTTCTTTTTATATTTTTTTTTTACTAGTAATGGCGGCGATCTGCGATTTTTATTGGGACTGCGATATTGCGACGGACACATCGGACACTTTTGACACATTTTTGGCGCCATTCACATTTATACAGCGACCAGTGCTATAAAAATGCACTAATTACTGTATAAATGTGACTGGCATTGAAGGGGTTAACACTAGGGGGTGAGGAAGGGGTTAAATGTATTGCCTGGGTGTGTTCTAACTGTGTGGGGGGAGGGGGGTGACTGGGGGAGGTGACCGATGCTGTCTCCCTATGAACAAGAGAAACAGCATCTGTCACCTCACTGACAGGACGTGAAGCTCTGTGTTTACACTCAGAGCTCCACGTCCCTGCTCTCTTACCGACGATCGCGTGTACCTGACGGACATCGCGGCCGCCGGGTACACGCATCGGATCCTCGGTGATGCGTCTGGACTGTTTTTCCCCGCCGCGCGCCACAGGGAATTACAAGCAAATCACGTCCAAAGACGTGACCCCGGCGCCTCAGGTCCGCGCTGTTCACGTATTCTGTCAATAGCGCGGACCTGAAGAGGTTAAACCCGCGCATGCTCAGAAGCAAGTTATGAGACGGAGCTTCAATGGAAAAGAGTGCCGTCGAACGTGGTGTACGTCACCGCGCTTTGCTAGAGCTTTGTAGAAAAACGATGGTGTGTACGCAACGTCGTTATGGAAAATGAAGTTTGAAAAACGTCATTTTTTTCATGAGATAAAACGTCGTTTTTTTTCATCGCAAAAAGTGATCGCATGTACGCGGCATAAGGATATACAGTACATACACACACAGCACAAGGCCGTGTTCACACTACGAGACGTTTCTGCAGTTCCTCTGAGCTCCACAAGGTGGTGATCTCACCTCTACCAAGACAGTAATTCTCTATGGAATACAGACAGGAAGTGATGTCAGGTACAGACAGGAAGTTCCGGGTGAGAGGTGAGTCGGGAGGAAGTAGAGAGGAGACGTTGCTGGAAGAGACAGCAGAGGAGGTAATAAGATCTTATTTTCTATTTACACCCAGTAACCCCGTCATGTCCGTCCTTTTCCTCCATAGTCACTGTGACGTCTTTTATCTCCAGCAGATGATGACTCTTCAGGGTCAGAACATTTCCCCACTTACAGGGCCAGAAAACACGCTCCATTTTGGGGATGTGTCACCTTTCCCACCAATCACCTTCTCACCTCATCAGTCTATATCAGGGGTCTCCAAACTGTTGCAGAGTACGATTGATCGGTGCAGCGGAGTCTAGTTCAGATCAGACATTGTGTGCAATTTTTTTAGTTACGAATACGTTTTCCGTTATTATTCGTTATTTTCGTTGATTCATTAACCCACGAATGAACGAACGGTTTAGCGCAAATTATAACGAATAACAATATTTCCCAAATTAACGAATATGGAAAACAACGAAGATACGAAACGGCTAAATGTAAAAGAACCACACAACGAAAGAAAAAAGAAACAAAAACAGAAATAACGGAAATACTGAACACCCCCAAAAAAAATCATAATTACGAAAAAATAAACGAAAATGCAAACTTACTCGAAGAACGAAAAGAAAACAACTGAAAGCTAATGAAAAACAAATTACGAATATTCGAGAAACGGAAATGAAAACAACGAATATACGAATTAACGTAAATTCACTTTCGTTATTACTTAAATATTTCTGGACATTGACCAATAGCCACTCAGCGCTGTCCCTTCCCCTGAAGAGGTTTGTTCCTTCCCCCAATGAGCTTCTTTCTTATTACCTAGTGGCTCCTTGACCTTGTGTCTTTATCTGTGTTAGACTGCAGTGCATTCCATCCAGAGTCCAGGGTGTGTTTGGGTAGGTTGCACCGGTTTTGTGGATCTTAGAGTTAATTTGTGATAGAGAAATTCTTAAGCATACTCTAGATTCTCATTCCTAGATTTGTAGTTGTAATATCTCTGACATATTTGAGTTTTCTCCTACGCCAGACTGCATTCTAGACAGAGTGTGTGTGGTGTTGGATTTGTGACTCAGTGACTCATTCTCTTGTGACACAGAGAAATTATAAATTTATACTTATGCTGCAGTGCTCACTGCTTACTATTCATTTTTTCTCATATTTTCTGCAGTTATTTTTCCCCCTTTTGTGAGACAGTGTAGGACTGTGTTTTATTATCTTGCCTACATATTTTTTTTTTTACTTGTGTTAGCATAGCCACCAGTGCCATTACTAGTCTAGTACTAGGCCAGCCCAGGCAGCAGCCAGCACTCTACTAAGATATTGATGGTGGTGGTAGAAGATAATTAGTAGAGCTTTGTTTTATGTTAATCCCGACCAATTGTAAGGCCTGATAAATCAACAATCATACTCCGTCCTCAATCCCTTTATTTTTCAGAATACATTTTCATTTGTATTTTTTCCCAAAAAAATAAAAAAGATAATACTATTTCAAATATACAAATATTGTACTTTTCCCACTTATTATCACATTCTCACCATGAGGAAAGCAACAGAGGAAACAGTTGAGTGTGACAACAACTTCTGAATATAGGCCAACTGTAACCCCAGATGTTTTTTTACAAGACATGCTGGTCACGGGCAGTTCCTGCAAAGGTTGTTGCTAGTGTCCATAATTTTAGGCAGCCAAAACTTGACATTTTACAGCTTCTGAAGGAGGAGGGAATTGCTCAGCCTCCAGATGTAAAAATAGCAGGCAATATATTGGAAACAGATAGCAGCAGCTTTTTTCATTCTCGTAGTTCAGTATCTAATCCTAATCCAAGTAGGCACCTGGCAGAACAGGCTGCTGCTAAAGTAGAATTACCTAAGAGTCTGACCCTTGAAGGTCTTGACCTCGAAGGAATTGATTTTAATATAGAGGATCATGTAAACCAAATTCATGAGAATATTATTTCTATGAGTCCTTACTCCTCTGGCCCTGAGTCCCCTCTGTTATTTTCCAAGTCCTCCTCACCTTCAAAAAGATTGCCTGCACCATTACAATCCTTCGTTGTTTTGCCTAAATGTCTTTCACATCCAAGTAGTGCAACTGCCACCATTGTAAGGCTACCAAATTCCTCAAAAGACCCGGAAGCTGCACATACCCATCAGCCAGAGGCAATTGTAAAACAATCTTCACCGGCCACTGGAAACCGCAGATCAAAAATATGGGAACATTTTGTTTCAGTTGGTGACGGGTGCATAGTGAAATGCAAGTTATGTGGCAGGGAAGTGAGCCGTGGGAGAAACATAGCCCATTTAACAAATGCCGGAATGAATTATCATTTTCGTGCACACCATACACCGGTTCTGCTGAGAGAAGAAAGTGGAGTTGCAGCTCCACCTAGTAAAAAGAGAGCCAGCAGCAGCACTACTGCTGCCATTAACCCCAAAAGGTTCAAAAAGGGACAGGAAGATGAAGGAACTTCTTGTGTAGCTGACACATGCCATCCCACTCCTTTACAGCAGCCCACGCTGCAACAATTTACCAGCTTTAGATCAAGGGGTATGTCTCGGCAACAGTCCCTTAAATCACACGTCTGATAGGGGAACTTATAGCAGTTGAGGGAGCACCCTTTAATATAGTTGAAGGACAGACATTTAAAAAACTCATGAAGGTGGTTGCACCTCACTATGTTCTCCCCTGCCGTACTACGTTTAGTCGGAATATTGTACCATCTTTATATAATTCCTGTCTTGGATTACTCAAAGAGGAGCTGGGCAGAGCAGCTGGCCAGTCTGTCCATTTCACTACAGACTTGTGGAGCGCTCCCAGTGGGCAACATGCCTTTTTATCATTGACGGCTCACTGGTGGCAGCCCAAGGAGTCACAACCAAACAAAACAAAAGCAGGAACAAGAAGCACAGGGGCTAAGGCAGCAGAACCTCCCAAGCATGGACACCGCACATTCTTGTTGCATGCAGATGTCATGGACGACCAGCACACTGCTGTAAATATTTCACGTGCATTTCAGAAAATGGTGGCGGAGTGGCTTGGGGAGGAGGCAGGCACACGGCCAAAGATGGGCTTTATAGTCACTGATGCTGCAGCAAACATGCTCAAGGCAGTGCGAGATGGCAGATTTATTGGCATTTGATGGCCCTGCATCTCGTAGTGAAGTCTGCTTTGGACGATGAAAGTGAAACTTCGAAATTGTCTGCTATCTTAGACTCCTGTAGAAAAATAGCAGGCCATTTTCATCGAAGTGTGAAAGACAGTAACATACTCAGACTTGAGCAGAGTAAGGCTTGCGTTGCACAGCACCGCTTGAAGGTAGGTGTAGCCACCCGTTGGAACTCCACTTTGGAGATGCTCAAACGGATCATGGAACAGCAAAAGCCAATACATGCCATGTCAAATGAACATGTTATTGGTGTAGCAAGGCCAATAAGCAGGGGAGAGTGGAAAATAATTAGTCAGGTGGTGGCTGTGCTTAGCCACTTTCGAGATGTAACAGAAAAATTGAGCCTAGAGAATGCGAGTCTGGCTCAAGTAATCCCTCTTTACACCTATCTTCTCAATAAGATGGATGGCTTTCTAAACAAAAGCGGCATAGTTCCAGATGTAGCTGCAATTATAAGGAGACTGAGGGGACAATTGAATCGAAGGATGAACAAGCTCATAGAGGCATGCCCTGAGCTAATGCTTGCCTCTATGTGCGATCCACGAAATCAAAGGAAAAATAGCAATAATTCAGAGTTCCCTTACCACCTATAGGGATCTATTAATTTAGAGGGTGTTTGACAGTCACCGAAAATTGTTTAGGCCATCAGAGGGTGGAGAGGAGGAAGATCAGGAGGAGCCTGATAGTGACATTGTGCCACCATCACCTTCTGTTATTAGCACAACCACTACTGAGCATTCCACCAGAAGACCTGACGTTTGGAGTTTGACATTACATACTTTAGTTGGACCCACAAAAATGCCCACCATGAAAAGAAGCATTGTGTCAGATCATGTAAAATTATACTTGTCAGAACCCCATTTGGCCTCGACTACAGATCCATTAGAGTATTGGGCTGAGAAAAGGGGTATTTGGCCTGCTCTTTCCGTGGTGACACAAGAGATACTTTCTTGCCCCCCGAACCTCTGTGCAAAGTGAGCGTGTATTTTCTATCACAGGAAATATTCTGTGCCCACAGAGGTCCCAGATGGCCCCACAGCTGATAGAGCAGATGACATTTCTGAAAGTCAATCTCCAAAAGCTGGGCTACCCAGAACTAAGCTTTGTAACTGAATAATTCTAATTATACTACTCCTTAAGTTCTTATCTTTATCAAATCTATAAAGACATTGTTAAATTAACCTGTTCCAAGTATAGATGGCGCTGCCAAAAAATAAATACAACAAAACCAAATATAGTGCATGTCATGATATATTTACCAAAAGTAATGTTAAATGAATATAATATACGATAAAGTATCAATCACAATGTAGATACAGCGAGCATGAGAAGCTGTGATCAGCCACAGTCTATATTATTCAAAGATTTATTTTTGGCTGGGTGGGCAACATTGATTACCTAAACATTTTATTTACCAAAATCTTTTTTGGAGAATTGGCTGACCCCAGCCCCCCCCCCCCCCCAAATAATTCAGAGGTTGTAAACATGAAAAAGAGTTCATACTGTAAGGCCGCGTACACGCGTACGAGAACCTCGTCGGGCTAAACTCATCGTTCCGCCCGACGAGGTTCTCGGGCGGCCGTCGAGTTCGTCGACCAGGCTGTCGAAAAAGGCGTCGCCTTACATAATGAGCATACTAGCTCATTATGTAATACTCACCGCTGATCGACGAAGACCCCGCTGCGGTGGCCGACACAGCAACGGCTGGCGACATGTAATCCCGCAGTTACGTGCAGGTTTAGCGGCTCTGGGCAATCACAGCGCAAAACCTGAAAGTAACTCCGGGACTACATGTTGCTGGCCAATGATGTGTCGGCCACCGCAGCGGGGCTTTGATCGCAGGTGAGTATTACAAAATGAGCTTGTATGCTATGCACGCAGTGCCGCCAGTCCTGGCATGAGCACCTTTAGAAAAGGCACGATTGTTCTAAAGCGCGCCTGCGTTGTTGACATTGGTGCAAGTTTCTTTTGTAAGTATCCCCTAAACCATAGATGTTTAGGAGGTATTTCAAGCACCTACAGGTAAGCATTAATATAGGCTTCCAGGTAGCTAAAAGTACTATGGGCCAGATTCAGAAAGAATTAGATTCCCGCAGAGTATCAGAGTTACTCTACGCCGCCGTACTTTACCTGGCTCTAGGAGGAATTCAGAGAGATTTTGGCCTGTAAGGTACGGTGGCGTAGTGTATTTCTCCCGGCGGAATCAAATTACGCGAATAGGGGGCGTGAGGCATTTAAATTAAGCGCGTCCCCGCGGCGATCGAACTGCGCATGCTCCGTTCAGAAATTTCCCGCCGTGCATTGCGCGAAATCACGTCGTTACGTCATTTTTTTTTTTTTGAGTAGCGTCGTTTACGGACATTCCTATTCCCGGATGACTTACGCAAAAAATAAAATTTGAAAGTCGACGCGGGAACCACGGCCATACTTAACATGGGCCGCGTACCGTTAGACCAGCTAATAGCTGGTTTAACTTCACGTAGCGAAAAAATTACGTACGCGATCGCGAACGACGCTCGTAACTTTGTGGATCGCCGGAAAAAGCTCATTTGCATACCCCGACGCTGAAAACGACGCAAACTCCACCCAGCGGCCGCAAAAATATCGCAGCGTAGATCCGAAGGCGTACGAAGACGTAAGCCTGACAGATCGAAGCCCAACGCCACCGTATCATGGTTTGAGGATTCAAACTAGTGATACGGCGCGCGAAATTTGAAATTACTCCTGTCTAACACCAGTTAGACAGGCGTAATCGCTCTGTGAATCTGGCCCTATTTATTCATTTCTGATATATCTATTTTGAATCCTGACATGCAGTATGTTTGTTTTTGTTGAATTTATTATTTCCCATCAAATCTTACAAGTAGCAAAAGTTTGAATTGAAGTAGATCTATGCATTTGGGTAATAATAATAGTTTTTGTTTACAATCACAACACAAATCCAATATCTACTACCACCGTTTGAAAGAATGTTATCAACCCAAGCAGGGGTTAGTTTGTTTATTTTTCATTCGTTTTTGGAGTAATGTTTTGACTCCTTGGCTCTCAAATTAAGCCACCAAAAAAAAAAAAAAATCCATAAAGAAACCTACTCCTCAATTCCACGTCTCGCAATACTCCCACAAACACTGGGGCTCTCCTCCTGCTGTGCTGTTGCTGCAGTGCAGACTGCTGCCACCTGCCCTCAAAGAAGAAATCTTACAGTTCACGTTTGGAAGACATCTCACCACACTATGGATTTCATCCTGGAAAAGAATGTTGCCTGTGGCACCCTCAAACACGTGAGTGGCTTATCAATTTTCCCCTACTCACCTTCCATCATTCCATTAATTATTTCTGCTAATTTATATCCCTCTCTTTTTACAATTGCAATTTAGTGACGTCACGTCGCACATGCATGCCTAACATTGGACCTGGATGTGGATGAGGAGGAATCAAATAGATCAACACATGAGGTTTTCAGCACTTCATAGTAAGTATTAAGACTAAGGCCGCGTACACATGATCAAATTTATCTGCTGAAACCGGTCCGACGGACCGTTTCAGCAGACAAATTAGATCGTGTGTACGGGCGAGCAGACAGGTTTTTTTCAGCAGACAAATTTTAAAGCATGCTTTAAAATCTGTCTGCTGGAAACCCGTCCATCCAACATGTCCGCTGGTTAGTACACTGACCAGTGGACATATCTGTCCGCACATGCGTCGAATGGATTTGACGCATGCGTGGAAGTATTTTACTTCCTGGTTTGGTGATGTGGCGGCGTCAAGGCCACCGCCACGTCACTGCGCTGTCTGCCGGCGGAGATTTTGGTTTGATCGCGTGTACACGATCAAACCAATATATCCCAGGAGACAAATCCAATCAAAACGGTCTGTCAGACCGATTTGATCGGATTTGTTTAGTGGTGTGTACGCGGCCTAAGAGTAAACCCACTTAGGATGTTATAATGATGAACTTGTATGACTTTTTTTGTAAATAAATCACATTTATTTGTCATTGTGTGTGAGTGAGTATGGGGTCAGTCTGTGTGTTTAAGGGTCAATGTGAGTATGTCTGTGTTTTTCTGTGATTAAAGGGGTTGTAAAGTTACAAGTTTTTTTTTACCTTCATGCATCCTATGCATGAAGGTAAAAAAACATCTAGCAGCACCGGCCCCCCCCCCCCGAGCCCCCGTTGTACTTACCTGACCGTTCGAATCTCCCGGGCGTGTCCACGTCGTCCTCTTCGGTTCCCAGCCTGGCCGTTGATTGGCTAGGCTGGGCGGATTGATAGCAGCGCAGCCATTGGCTAGCGCTGCTGTCAATCAGAGCGGATGACGCAGCGCGCTGGGGGGCGGAGCCGAGTGATACAGTCGGCGGCTATGGCTGCCGCTGTATCACGGGAGCGCGCTCGCAAAAGCTTTCCTCCGTGCGAGCGCCCTCGCATGAAGAGGGAAAGCTTTTGCGAGGAGGGACCCCAGAAGACAGCTTTCCGGGCCACTCTGTGCAAAACGAACTGCACAGTGGAGGTAAGTATCACATGTTTGTTATTTTTTTTTTTTTTAATCCCTGACTTTAGTGTCCCTTTAAGTGTCTGGGTCAGTCTGGCTTTGTTTACAAGGCACATTCATTCATTGGTCATTGGGGCTGATTTACCAAGCCTGTGCGCCAAGACTCATGGTGCACAAGCAGGAGTAAACCTGTTTTTGACATTTACCAAAGAAACACGCTGCTAGTGCAGCGTGTTTCCTCATTTACTAAAGTGCCTAATGCGCCCAGAAGAGGGCGCACAGCACGCCAGTACAGAGCTGGCGTGCGGCATTTAGTTATGTAAACATCGGGGATTCGGGCGGGAGTTTATGAGGGGAGGGAGGGGGGTGATGCAGGGGAAGTGTGGTGACATGTGTTTCAACTTGTGTGGCGGGCCGATTTGAAAGGGAAAGTGACTTTTGGGACCCGATCCCCGGGCGCTTGCAAAGTACGCTAGAACCTCGGAAGGTTCACTTGCATACTGGGCATGCGCAGAGGGAAAAATCGGAGCTCACCGCGCGCCTCTTCAGAACGCCGGGAAATCCTTGGTAAATACCAGGCGGCGTAGCAGTGTTTGCACTGCCTGGAGCGGCGTACGGCAAGCTCCGAGCTGCGCTGACACTGAAGGGGAACTCCGCGCCAAATTTCAAATGTGAAACCGGCGCGGCTTCCCCCCCAGGGGTACAATAGGCTCTCCGGCTTGGTCCGGAACGTGAGGGGTTAACCCACGCCAAAATCGGCGTGGGGTTCCCCCCCAGATCCGTACCAAGCCCTCATCCCAGGCATGCAGTCTGGCCGGACAGGAATGGGGGTGGGGACGAGCGAGCGGCCCCCCCCCCTCCTGAGCCGTACCAGACCACATGCCCTCGACATGGGGGAGTGTGTGCTTTGGGGGAGGGGGGCGCTGCCCCCCCACCCCAAAGCACTCTTGTCCCCATGTCGATCGGGACAAGAGCCTCTTCCCGACAACCCTAGCCATTGGTTGTCGGGGTATGCGGGCGGGAGCCAATCAGAATCTGGGAGCCCCGTTTAATAATGTGGCCCCCAGATTTCGGGCCCCCACCCTATGTGAATGAGTATGGGGTACATCGTACCCCTACCCATTCACCTGGTGAAGGTGGTTTGAACTTTGAGGGTCTTCTGCCGCCGCCCCCTTCGAATTTTTCGGCCTGGACGGGGGTCGCACATCCCATCCAGGACTTGGACGTGGCGGGCTTCTCGTCGCTGTCTTCTGCCGCTGCCCCCTTCACCACGAAGCTCCGTGCTTGTTTGATGAGGGCAGCGGGCTTCCGTCGTCTTCTCCGGGGCGAGGGTCGTACATCCCACCCCGGATTTCCTCGCCGGCTTCTGCCTGGCTCCTACTGGGGGCCAGGCCTTCTTTTGCCGTCTTCCGCCGGAGGGCGCCACTCTCCGGGCTTCTCGACGTTGTCTTCCGCCGCGGGGGCCAGGCCTTCTTCTTTGCCGCCCCCTTCGATTTTTTCGGCCTGGACGGGGGTCGCACATCCCATCCAGGACTTGGACGTGGCGGGCTTCTCGTCGCCGTCTTCTGCCGCTGCCCCCTTCACCACGAAGCTCCGTGCTTGTTTGATGAGGGCAGCGGGCTTCCGTCGTCTTCTCCGGGGCGAGGGTCGTACATCCCACCCCGGATTTCGTCGCCGTCTTCTGCCGCTGCCCCCTTCACCACGAAGCTCCGTGCTTGTTTGATGAGGGCAGCGGGCTTCCGTCGCAGTCTTCCGCCGCGGGGTGACACTCGCGGGCTTCTTCTTCCATTCGATGTTGACACGGCGAGGTCCGGCGCTGAAATGCCTTCTGAGCGGCGGGCAAGGACTTATATTGGCATTGGGCGTGGGCGTGGTTATGCCAACATGTGACCTTAACCCATGTGACAGTGATGTGACGTGACATCACTGTCACATGGGTTAAGGTCACATGTTGGCATAACCACGCCCACGCCCAATGCCAATATAAGTCCTTGCCCGCCGCTCAGAAGGCATTTCAGCGCCGGACCTCGCCGTGTCAACATCGAATGGAAGAAGAAGCCCGCGAGTGTCACCCCGCGGCGGAAGACTGCGACGGAAGCCCGCTGCCCTCATCAAACAAGCACGGAGCTTCGTGGTGAAGGGGGCAGCGGCAGAAGACGGCGACGAAATCCGGGGTGGGATGTACGACCCTCGCCCCGGAGAAGACGACGGAAGCCCGCTGCCCTCATCAAACAAGCACGGAGCTTCGTGGTGAAGGGGGCAGCGGCAGAAAACGGCGACGAGAAGCCCGCCACGTCCAAGTCCTGGATGGGATGTGCGACCCCCGTCCAGGCCGAAAAAATCGAAGGGGGCGGCAAAGAAGAAGGCCTGGCCCCCGCGGCGGAAGACAACGTCGAGAAGCCCGGAGAGTGGCGCCCTCCGGCGGAAGACGGCAAAAGAAGCCCTGGCCTCGGGAGGAGCCAGGCAGAAGCGGAGGAGCCCGAGGTGGGGCGACACCCCCGTTGTTCTCCGCTGTTTTCGGCCGGCCCCCCCCGGATGTAAAAGAGCTTCATTTTGGGGTGGGGGCACAGTCGAGCATGGCGGAGAGCATGGGTGGGTGTTTCCCCCCCCCGGCAGAAGACGGCTAGAAGACCGAGGAGTGGCGACGCCCCCGTTGTTCTCCGCCATTCCCGCCGGCCCCCCCCGGATGTAAAAGAGCTTTGTTTTGGGGTGGGGGCACAGTCGAGCATGGCGGAGAGCATGGGTGGGTGTTTCCCCCCCCCGGCAGAAGACGGCTAGAAGACCGAGGAGTGGCGACGCCCCCGTTGTTCTCCGCCATTCCCGCCGGCCCCCCCCGGATGTAAAAGAGCTTTGTTTGGGGTAGGGGGCCTGGCCGAACATGGCGGAGAGCATCGGTGGGGGTCTCTCTCCCCGGCGGAAGGCGGCGGCGAAGACCGGGGGGGGGGTAGGTGTACCCCCGCGGCGGAAGACAACGTCGAGAAGCCCGGAGAGTGGCGCCCTCCGGCGGAAGACGGCGAAAGAAGCCCTGGCCTCGGGAGGAGCCAGGCAGAAGCGGAGGAGCCCGAGGTGGGGCGACACCCCCGTTGTTCTCCGCTGTTTTCGGCCGGCCCCCCCCGGATGTAAAAGAGCTTCATTTTGGGGTGGGGGCACAGTCGAGCATGGCGGAGAGCATGGGTGGGTGTTTCCCCCCCCCCGGCAGAAGACGGCTAGAAGACCGAGGAGTGGCGACGCCCCCGTTGTTCTCCGCCATTCCCGCCGCCCCCCCCGGATGTAAAAGAGCTTTGTTTGGGGTAGGGGGCCTGGCCGACCATGGCGGAGAGCATCGGTGGGGGTCTCTCTCCCCGGCGGAAGGCGGCGGCGAAGACCGGGGGGGGGGTAGGTGTACCCCCCCGGCGGAAGGCGGCGGCGAAGACCGGTGCGGGGCTGGAGCCCCCCCGGCAGAAAACGTCTGGAAGACCGAGGGGCTCCGCCCCCGTTGTTCTCTGCTTCTTTCGGCCGGCCCCCCCCGGATCTGAAAGAGCTTATTTTGGGGTGGGGGCCTGGCTGGACATGGCGGAGATCATCGGTGGGTGTCCCCCCCCGGCAGAAGACGGCGAAGCCCGGGGCCCAATGGGCTGGTGGTGGGGGGTCCCGGCAGAAGACCCCCGGAGCTGACTAATAAATTATTTTTTTCTGTGTGTTTTTTTTTGTTTACACTTTTCCACCCGGTGAATGGGTAGGGGTACGATGTACCCCATACTCATTCACATAGGGTGGGGGGCCAGAATCTGGGGGCCCCCTTAATATAGGGGGCTCTCAGATTCTGATAAGCCCCCCGCCCGCATACCCCGACAACCAACGGCCAGGGTTGTCGGGAAGAGGCTCTTGTCCCTTTCGACATGGGGACAAGAGTGCTTTGGGGTGGGGGGGCAGTGCCCCCCTCCCCCACAGCACACACTCCCCCATGTCGAGGGCATGTGGTCTGGTACGGCTCAGGAGGGGGGGGGGCGCTCGCTCGTCCCCACCCCCATTCCTGTCCGGCCAGACTGCGTGCCTGGGAGAAGGGTTTGGTCTGGATCTGAGGGGGAACCCCACGCCGTTTTTTGGCGTGGGTTTAACCCCTTATGTTCCAGATCAAATCTAAGAGCCTGTTGTGCACCAGAAGGGGGACCCCCACGCCGTTTTTTTTTGTAATTTGGGGTGGAGTTCCCCTTTATCCCGGTCCTGTCAGGGGGGGGGGGGAATGCCTGCTCGTCTGTCCCTACAATGTATGAACAGCGATCTGTCATTTCCCCTACACAGTCCCACCCCCTTTACAGTTAGAACACACCCAGGTAACATAATCAACCCCTTCCGCGCCCCTAGTGTTAACCCCTTCCCTGCCAGTGTCATTTTTATAGTAAGCAATGCATTGATATACCATTGCTCGCTACAAAAATGCCAAATCTCACAAAAATGTGTCCGCCACAATGTCGCATTAGACAGAAAAAACAAATGATAGCCACCATTACTAGTAAAACAAAAAATTATTCAAAAAAAACCCATAAGACCAACCCCTACTTAGAACTTTTGCCCAAACCAATCAAACGCTTATTGTGATTTTTTGCAACCAAAAATATGTCCAAGAATACTTATCGGCCTAAACTGAGGGCAAACATTTTTTGAATATATTTTGGGGGAGATTTATTATAGCAAACCGTAAAAAAGATGTTTTTTTAGTTACCAAATTGTCGCTATATTTTTGGGTCAAGCAAAAATAAGAAAAAACGCAGAGGTGATCAAATACCACCAACAAAAAAAAAAAAAAAAAAATTTTTAGGGGGGGGGGGGGGGGGGGAGGATGAGGACGCCCAATTTTTTGGGGGGCCACGTCGCACAACCACGCAATTGTCAGTCAAAATGACGCAGTGTTGAAATGCAAAAAATGGCCCCGTCAGTGACCAGTAATATGCTCTGGGGCTCAAGTGGTTACAAATTAAGAATACACTAAAGTTAGCCCAATTTATGGCCATAATGTGAAAGATGATGTTACACCGAGTAAATAGATACCCAACATGTTACACTTTAATATTGCACACACTCATGGAATGGCGCCAAACTTCAGTACTTGAAAATACCCATAGGCAACGCTTTTTTATGTGTTTCAGGTTACCAGTTTAGATTTACAGAGGAGGTCTAGTGCTAAAAGTATTGCTCTCGCTCTAACGTACGCTATGATACCTCACATGTGGGGTTTGAACGGGGGTTCAATATGTGGGCGGGGCTTACACATTTAAGGCCCGCCCCCATATATGGAAACATTCTTCAAACCACACATGTGAGGTATCATAGCGTGCGTAACAGCAAGAGGAATATTTATAGCACTAGACCTCATCTGTAAATCTAAACTGGTAACCGGAAACAATAAAAATGCTGCTTGTTCGCTTCTGACTGCGAGCTACTAGGGACAGGGGCTTTTAAATTATTACTATTTAGGTTTGTTACGTAAAAATTCTATAAGACCTCCCGTTCAGCTTGTAAAGCATCACTTCATGGGGACCAAAAAAAAATTTAACACCTCTAATGCTTTCATCCGCCATTGCAGATTTGATTCTGGTACTGCATTTCGAGTGAACTGGGCATGCTCGAACAGTTAGAAAAAGAAGTTGGAAGTTTCATCCTGAAAATGACTTGCATCTTTCTGAGCATGCTCAGAAAGCTCTTTTTTTGGCTTAGTAATTTAAGGACATCCTTAACAGGTGTAAGCAGTTCCAAGTGCACACAAACTAGAGGCTGACATTTCTTCATGTGTTTCCAATTGGTTCATTAGCACACATGTTATAAAAAGCGTGGATACTGCACGTGTCAGCTGCCCCTCAGAGGGGGCAGATTTGCTGGCTGGAAGGAATGGCGGAGTGAAACAGAGATGTTTTGGAGCAAGTTTTGTATTTTTTGATGTTTTCTCTGCTACATAATTTTGCTAAATGTTTCTCAAGATGTTAATGACTAATGTTTTAATCCTGTGGGTCTATCCTGTTATTTCAAAAGCATGATTTATTTTCCAATGACTGTGAAATAAACGTTGGTCTTTTTTGTTTTTAGGTTTTTTTATATTTTTGGTGTGTTTATTTGTAATTTTTTTTTTGCTTTCCTTGTTTTGTGGACCAATAAAATTACTTTCAAATTTTGAAGTTTGTTTTGTGATATTTTTTTCATGCTATGGATTTCAACCGCTGCAGCTGAACTAGTTTGGGCCTAAACCATCAAGTGTGATTTGTCTCTAAGATCTTTCCTGGTGTGTATGCATGAAATGTTTAGTCACCAGAAAAGGAAGGACAAAGCGGTAAGTATTGTTTCCTAGAACTGATGTCCAGACTGACTTTTTAAAGCACATGTGCAAGATGTAGGAAAAGCTGCAAACAGGGCCTGTTGGAGGGGGGGGGGGGGGTGGTGTATTGGTGGACAGGCTTGAAGTGCTGATTTACAGCGCTGTGCTTGAAACTAGCACAAGACAATCCTATTCTAATTGTGGGTTGTTTGAGGGAAGCCAATTGAGTGTTAGAACCCCTGCTAGTGTTTTTAGGTTGGGCTTTGTGTCCCTTTTCCTAAAATTGGCTTCACTTCCTGTCACACAGCTGAACAGGAAGTGAGGTTAAAACCCTACCAATGGTCTTTTCTTCGGGGCACAGGTCAATCTAACTAGTGTCACCATTAAGCAAATTGCACTGCAGTGTACACCCCAAATGATTAGTTACTTTGGGGTTTAGTAAAGGCAAAGCCGCTCTGCAGTAGAAGCGTAGGCAATGAAAATCAGAAGGGAAGCACTGATGGTTTTTACTTCCAATCCCGCCAAGTTTTGAGTTTTCTTCCTTGCTTGTCCACTTGTAGTGCAAAGTGGATTTGCCTTTAGTAAATGGACCCCAAAGTCCAAGATTCCTACTAATTTGGGGTGTACACAGCAAAATGCCATTTCCAAAATGGGAAACTATTTATATTGATCTGTGTGTCCCCAACAAAACATTACTCAGGTGTTTCCCTCACTTCCTGTTTGGCTGTGTGGCAGGAAGTGAATGAATTAAGTAGAAAGTGACAACATTTGTGAGGTGTCTTTACCCTATCAGGGGTGCAGGCATCCCCAAAACAAACATGAAAATAGTTGATTTAACATTGGGTGGTGTTTGTGGGGGTCCCTAACACACATTCATACATATTAGCAACGCTGGATCGTGGCCTATTGGCATGGTTATATTTTCTTAAGCCTCTCAATAAAATGATCTGAAATTTGGGGTTAAACTGGAACAATAATCATCACTTTTATTTTTTGGATTTCTTTCATTTTGGATAGAGTTGGTGGGGGGGGGGGGGGGGGGTTAGAAGCTCTGTCAGTTTATTTTGTATTATCCCTGTCCGTTTGGGGAGATTGGCCTTCACTTCCTGCCCCATAGCCAAACAGGAAGTGATCGAAAAAGTAGGCAAATTAAGGGCCCCCCCAAGTCCCCCCCCACAGAACTTGTGTGTGTCCCCTGAAAATTCCTGGGTGGGTCATAAAAAAACAGGGTGTGGCCTTGACAGGAAGGGTGGGTCATTTTTCTATTAGGGGGGTGCCAAAATTTGGTCAGGCCTAGGGAAGCACAAAACCTAAATCTCCTACTGCACATTAGGGCTTATTTAGACAGGATCCAATTTACAGCATGTTTTTAGATTGTGGGAGGAAACCCGCACAGGGAGAACATGCAAACTCCAGGCAGATAGTGTCACGGGTGGGATTCGAACCAGCAACCCTTTTGCTGCTAGGTGAACATGCTACACACTACGCTACTGTGCTGAACGAACATGATTGCAGCTGAAAGCATGAGATGTTTTTTTTTTTCCAATTTCATGCTTTCCAGCCTGGAGGACAGATGTGGGGTCTAATTGACCCCGCCTTTCTCTATAAAGAGGACCTGTCACACACTAGTCCTATTACAAGGGATGTTTACATTCCTTGTAATAGGAAGAAAAGTGAAAAATAATACAAACAAAGGGACAAACAAGTGCAAAAAATAAAATATTAAGTAAAAAAATAAAATAACAAAGGAATTTAAATGCTCCTGTCCCTAGTAGCTCGCACTCAGAAGCGAACACGCATGCAAGTCCCACACACATATGTAAACATCCTTCAAACCCCACATGTGAGGTATCATAGCGTGCGTTAGAGCGAGAGCAATAATGTTAGCACTAGACCTCCTCTGTAACTCAAAAGTGGTAACCTGAGAAAAAAAGTCAAGCGTTGCCTATGGAGATTTTTTATAACGAAGTTTAGCGCCATTCCATGAGTGTGCGCAATATGAAAGCGTGACAAGTTAGGTATCTATTTACTCGGTGTAACATCATCTTTTACCTTATCCCTAAAAATTGGCCTAGCTTTACTGCTTTCTTATTTTGTCATTCATGAAACAGGTTTTTTTTTGGAAAGCCAAAAAAAAAAAAAAACGTTAGAACATTTTTGGCACAAATACTGTTGGAAATGTGTCCGAAAAAATGGCCGCCACTTTATTCCCTAGGGTGTTTGTTAATAAAATATATATAATGTTTGGGGGTCCTGAGTAAGTTTCAAGGAAGAAAATATAATTGTTACATGAAGGAGAGAAGTGCCAGAATAGGCGCGGTATGGAAGTGGTTAAAGTGCACCAATAAAAGTGAAAAATTCCTTGAAATTTCGTACCATGGGGGGGGGGGAGGCAATTAGGGGCGCCATCAGGAATTATGGGGCCCCTTACACAGCTTCAGGCATGGGCCCCCTGGAGCAGAGAATAGGGGGGGGGGTGCCGCCTGATATTAAGAAGGGGGGGGGGCTGCCGCAATTTGATAAGCGGGGGGTTCCTTTACTAAAAAATACATATAGAAAAATATATATTAAAAAGGGTGGTAGCCATCCGGGGGCCCTGGGGACCACTGGGCCCTTTAATAAAAAGAAACTTCTGGGCTCTTTAATGAAAAATAAATTACAATATCTACATATATAAAATAATAAAAAAGGGGGTTGCCTTGGGAGCTCTGGGCCCTTTAATAAAAAATAACTACCAAAAATCTAAAAAAAAAATCAACATTGGGTGGGAGCTGTGGTGGCTCAACGTGAATGGCACTGCGCTGACAAGCCGTTCACCTCTGCAGCCAAGGGTTCGGATCCCGGTCTCGGCTACATATGAATTGAGTTTGGTGGTGTCAGCCCGGCTCCCGGTGGGTGTGCTATGCAAGGTACGCCTGTGCTTAGTATGCCCACCCCCCCCCCCCAAAAAAAACACCACACTTGCACACACTTTGGCCATGAGGTCTCCTAAAATAAAGGGAGGCGAAGGACCTACAGGGCTGGCTGGGTGGGCTACACTCCTTCATAGGGGGAGTCCCTCTGTCCCATCGGGCTCCCAAGTGTAGCAGGTGGGGTGAGTGGGAGGCCCCCCTCACACCCACCATTGCCACCGGGGCCATGGAGAAGGATGGCGATTGCAAGTCCAGCTCCTCTCTCTCGACTTCACGCACAAAATACACTTTAAAAAAGAAATTAAAGTAAAAAGTAACAAACCTGGGGAAAATGTTTATAACATTTTTAGAAGCAAAAAGGTTGTCATCTGGGGCCCTCTGGGAGCTTTCAAAATTATATTATATATATATATGTTTAAAAAATAACCAAAAAATATATCATATGTTTTTTTTTTTTTTTTTTTTGTAAAGGTGGGGGGTTGTCATCTGGAGCCCTGGGATCTCCGGGCCACTGGGGACCAGGCCACTGGGGACCTCCAGACCCCTAAACCAAAACATTGGCCCTTTAATAACAACAAATTTGGGGGGTTGCCACCCGGGGCCCTGGGGACCTCCAGACTGCAAAAAAATATTAAATTCCAAAAATTGGCCCTTTAATAAAAAATCCTACAAAAACCAACTAACAAATATATATACAAAAAAAAAAAGAGGGGGGTTACCATCTGGGGCGCTGGGGGGCCTCCAGGCATCTGGGCACCTCCGGACCCCCGGGCCCCTTACAGGTGTACAGGGCCGCCATCATGAATTTTGGGGCCCCTTACACAGCTTCAGGCATGGGCCCCCTGGAGCAGAGAACCGGGGGGGGGGGTGCTGCCGTATGAAATTGAGAAGCGGGGGGGGGGGGGTGGTGCCGCAAATTGAGGAGCGGGGGGGCCCTTTACAAAAATTTTGACAGAAATAAGAAATAAAGAAAAATATATATAAAAAAGGGGGGTAGCCATCCGGGGCCCTGGGGACCTCTGTGCTCTTTATCAAATAAAAATACAAAAGAGAGAAAATACATATATATATATTTTTTAAATATAACATTTATCGAAAAAAAGTTAAAAAACAAGGGGGTAGCCTTCCAGGGCCCTGGGGACCTCTGGGCCCTTTCCTTAAAAAAAAAATAAACAAATATATTTCAAAAATATATATTTTTTTTTAAATATATATATTTTATTTAAAAAAAAGGGCTTGCCATCTGGGGCCCTTAGTGGCCTCCGGGCCCCTGGGGACCTTCGGAGCCCTTAAACAAAAAAAAAAAAAAAAAATAGTTTTTTTTGTTTTAGGGTGGTTCCCATCCGGGCCCCTGGGGGCCCCTGGGGACCCCCGGGCGGTGTAATGCCTGTACCCCCCTAATGGCGGCCCTGCAGGTGTACTGCCTGTACCCCCCTGATGGCGGCCCTGGGTGTAATGTCAGCATGTGAAAAATGACATTCTGAAGGAAAAAAGCCATTTAAAACTGACTCGCGGCTATAATGAATTGTCAGCTCTTGGAATTTGCAGGAGAATTCATTCATTAAAAACACCAAAAAAAAAGCGTGGGGGTCCCCCCAAATTCAATAACCAGACCCTTTAGGTCTGGTATGGATATTAAGGGGAACCCCGCCATCAATTTTTAAAAAAAATGACGTGGGGTTCCCCCCAAATATCCATAACCAGACCCTTCAGGTCTGGTGTGGAATTTAAGGGGAACTCCACTCCAACTAAAAAAAAAAATGGCGTGGAGTCCCCCCTAAAATCCACACCAGACCCCTTATCCGAGCACGTTGACCTGGCCGGCCGCAGAAAAGAGGGGGGGACAGAGCGCGGCCCCCCCCCTCTCCTGAACCGCACCAGGCCACATGCCCTCAACATTGGGAGGGTGTTTTGGGGTGCCCCCCAAAACACCTTGTCCCCATGTTGATGAGGACAAGGGTCTCTTCCCCACAACCCTTGCCCGGTGGTTGTGGGGGTCTGCGGGCGGAAGGCTTATCGAAATCTGGAAGACCCCTTTAACAAAGGGGCCCCCCAGATCCCGGCCCCCCCCCTGTGTGAAATGGTAATGGGGTACCTTGTACCTCTACCATTTCACGAGAAAAAAAATGTAAAGGGTTAAAAACGACAAGAGCCGGTTTTTGACAAGTCCTTTATTATCTTCTTTCTTCTTTCCTTCGGGTTTCTTCTTCCTCCTCCTTCTTCTTCCTCTGCTTCTGTCTTGGGTCTTCTATTCCCGCATCTTGCCCGGCGTGTTCTTCCATCTTCTTCCGCTGTCCTTCTCGTCCGCATCTTCTCCTTCTTCTTCTTCGCCGGAGGCGCCGCTTCCAATTGAAATCCCCGCTGTCTGCCGGACCACGCCCCCCCCCTCTGACGTCTCGGGCAAGCTCTTAGGAGTGTGCTGCAAGTGCGTCAGAGGGGGGCGTGGTCACATGTCAGAGGGCGGCCAATTCAATTTGAAGCTCGTGCGCGGCTTTTTCTTTGCCAGAGTCGCCGCTTCCAATTGAATTGCCCGCTTTCTGGAACATGTGACCACGCCCCCCTCTGACGCACTGGCACCACACGGGGACTTTCCTAAGAGCTTGCCCGTGGCGTCAGAGGGGGGGCGTGGTCCGGCAGACAGCGGGGATTTCAATTGGAAGCGGCCGCTCCGGCGAAGAAGAAGAAGAAGGAGAAGATGCGGACGAGAAGGACAGCGGAAGAAGATGGAAGAACACGCCGGGCAAGATGCGGGAATAGAAGACCCAAGACAGAAGCAGAGGAAGAAGAAGGAGGAGGAGGAAGAAACCCGAAGGAAAGAAGAAAGAAGATAATAAAGGACTTGTCCAAAAACCGGCTCTTGTCTTTTTTTACACTGACACTTTTTTTTTCTCGTGAAATGGTAGAGGTACAAGGTACCCCATTACCATTTCACACAGGGGGGGGGTCGGGATCTGGGGGGCCCCTTTGTTAAAGGGGTCTTCCAGATTTCGATAAGCCTCCTGCCCGCAGACCCCCACAACCACCGGGCAAGGGTTGTGGGGAAGAGACCCTTGTCCTCATCAACATGGGGACAAGGTGTTTTGGGGGGCACCCCAAAACACCCTCCCAATGTTGAGGGCATGTGGCCTGGTGCGGTTCAGGAGAGGGGGGGGGCCGCGCTCTGTCCCCCCCTCTTTTCTGCGGCCGGCCAGGTCAACGTGCTCGGATAAGGGGTCTGGTGTGGATTTTAGGGGGGACTCCACGCCATTTTTTTTTACATTTGGGGTGGAGTTCCCCTTAAATTCCACACCAGACCCGAAGGGTCTGGTTATGGATATTTGGGGGGAACCCCACGTCATTTTTTTTTTAAATTGACGGCGGGGTTCCCCTTAATATCCATACCAGACCTAAAGGGTCTGGTTATTGAATTTGGGGGGACCCCCACGTCATTTGAATAATTATTTTAAAATTCGTACCATGGGGGGGGTGTCAGCAGGTGAATAAAGCGCACTTTTCCTGCGGTTAGAAATATGTCTTTGCACAAAATGACATTCTGAAAAAAAAAAAAAAAAAAAAGCCATTTAAAACTGACTCGCGGCAATAATGAATTGTCGGCTCCTGGAAATTGCAGGAGAATTCATTCATAAAAAAACGAAAAAATAAAGCGTGGGGGTCCCCCCAAATTCAATAACCAGACCCTTTAGGTCTGATATGGATATTAAGGGGAACCCCGCCGTCAATTTATTAAAAAAATGACGTGGGGTTCCCCCCAAATATCCATAACCAGACCCTTCGGGTCTGGTGTGGAATTTAAGGGGAACTCCACCCCCAAAAAAAAAAAAATGGCGTGGAGTCCCCCCTAAAATCCACACCAGACCCCTTATCCGAGCACGTTGACCTGGCCGGCCGCAGAAAAGAGGGGGGGACAGAGCGCGGCCCCCCCCCTCTCCTGAACCGCACCAGGCCACATGCCCTCAACATTGGGAGGGTGTTTTGGGGTGCCCCCCAAAACACCTTGTCCCCATGTTGATGAGGACAAGGGTCTCTTCCCCACAACCCTTGCCCGGTGGTTGTGGGGGTCTGCGGGCGGAAGGCTTATCGAAATCTGGAAGACCCCTTTAACAAAGGGGCCCCCCAGATCCCGGCCCCCCCCCTGTGTGAAATGGTAATGGGGTACCTTGTACCTCTACCATTTCACGAGTAAAAAAAAGTGTCAGTGTAAAAAAAGACAAGAGCCGGATTTTGACAAGTCCTTTATTATCTTCTTTCTTCTTTCCTTCAGGTTTCTTCTTCCTCCTCCTTCTTCTTCCTCTGCTTCTGTCTTGGGTCTTCTATTCCCGCATCTTGCCCGGCGTGTTCTTCCATCTTCTTCCGCTGTCCTTCTCGTCCGCATCTTCTCCTTCTTCTTCTTCTTCTTCGCCGGAGCGGCCGCTTCCAATTGAAATCCCCGCTGTCTGCCGGACCACGCCCCCCCCTCTGACGCCACGGGCAAGCTCTTAGGAAAGTCCCCGTGTGGTGCCAGTGCGTCAGAGGGGGGCGTGGTCACATGTTCCAGAAAGCGGGCAATTCAATTGGAAGCGGCGACTCTGGCAAAGAAAAAGCCGCGCACGAGCTTCAAATTGAATTGCCCGCCCTCTGACATGTGACCACGCCCCCCTCGGACGCACTTGCAGCACACTCCTAAGAGCTTGCCCGAGGCGTCAGAGGGGGGGGCGTGGTCCGGCAGACAGCGGGGATTTCAATTGGAAGCGGCGCCTCCGGCGAAGAAGAAGAAGGAGAAGAAGATGCGGACGAGAAGGACAGCGGGAGGAACAGAAGATGGAAGAACACGCCGGGCAAGATGCGGGAATAGAAGACCCAAGACAGAAGCAGAGGAAGAAGAAGGAGGAGGAAGAAGAAACCCGAAGAAAAGAAGAAAGAAGATAATAAAGGACTTGTCAAAAACCGGCTCTTGTCTTTTTTAACCCTTTACATTTTTTTTCTCGTGAAATGGTAGAGGTACAAGGTACCCCATTACCATTTCACACAGGGGGGGGGCCGGGATCTGGGGGGCCCCTTTGTTAAAGGGGTCTTCCAGATTTCGATAAGCCTCCTGCCCGCAGACCCCCACAACCACCGGGCAAGGGTTGTGGGGAAGAGACCCTTGTCCTCATCAACATGGGGACAAGGTGTTTTGGGGGGCACCCCAAAACACCCTCCCAATGTTGAGGGCATGTGGCCTGGTGCGGTTCAGGAGAGGGGGGGGGCCGCGCTCTGTCCCCCCCTCTTTTCTGCGGCCGGCCAGGTCAACGTGCTCGGATAAGGGGTCTGGTGTGGATTTTAGGGGGGACTCCACGCCATTTTTTTATTAATTTGGGGTGGAGTTCCCCTTAAATTCCACACCAGACCCGAAGGGTCTGGTTATGGATATTTGGGGGGAACCCCACGTCATTTTTTTTTTAAATTGACGGCGGGGTTCCCCTTAATATCCATACCAGACCTAAAGGGTCTGGTTATTGAATTTGGGGGGACCCCCACGCTTTTTTTTCCCTTTTTTTAATGAATGAATTCTCCTGCAATTGCCGGGAGCCGACAATTCATTATTGCCGCGAGTCAGTTTTAAATGGCTTTTTTCCTTTGAAAAATGACATTTTGTGCAGAGACAGTTCTAACCACGGGAAACATGCGCTTTTTCACATGCTGACATTAGAGACCCCCATAGTACGAAATTTAAAGGAAAATTACACTTTTATTATTGCACTTTTAGCATTATTAAAATCACTGCTCCCGAAAAAACGGCCGTTTTAAAAAATAAAAAAAGCATTGGTACATGTCCCCTGGGGCAGGACTGAGGTCCCCAAACACTTTTTAGGAGAAAACTTGCAGATTAGCCTTTAAAATTCACTATTAAGATTTCCCCCCATAGACTTATACAGGGAGTTCGGCGGCGGCTTTACTTATCAATCACATCGCGCTGCTGCTGCCGCCGGTTCATGCGCCTAATTAGGGATTCATCCAGCGCACTAATTAAGGCATGTACCGGCGCAGCGCAGATTCATTAGTAAATCAGCCCCATTGTGTCTGTCAGTTAAAGTGTGTGTCGTCTTAATGGGTCAGTGTGTGTCGCTGTGTATGTGTATATTTTAAGTGGGTGTGAGTATGTATATCAGTGTGTGTCATGGAATGCATGATGTGCAAAAATGTTCTTTTGATGTATATATGAAATAAAGTTGTGTTACTTATTTTATGTTTTTGACATAGAAATAATTTATTCTATGCCATTTTCAGTGCATCACCTCCACACTTCCCAGAGCTACAAATCTAAACTCATGGTCTATCTTGGCCCTGGTATTTTGAGTCCATTCTGACCACCAGGGATCTGAATGCTCACCTCCATGCAAGGTAAGAACAGGGAGACTGGGAACTGTGTTATCTTTTGAAATAGTGATTAAAATTCCATTGCTGCAAAAGCAGATATGTTCTCATTAGTTTACCACAGCAAACATGCTTGCTTATTGAATAACTCACTTACTGACATTGCCACTTTTACTTTATAAACTCTAGCTTCCCTCCCTCTCCCAGATTTTAATGTTGTATCTTATATTGTCTCCCCTATTTTTTGTTCCTAGAGTATGCACTGCTGGGTGCCACACCAGTTTTACAGTCTGCCCTTTGAACCTTTCAAAGAATTCTCATCGCTTAAAGTATACAGTATACAGTGTTTTACAGTGTTAATATGGGCTCACAGGTAAATGTTGACACACATTCTTGTAGGATAGTTAGAAGTGTGTTATCTCACTCCGATCATTCATATACCATCATGTACAAACTGCTTGTTCGATCGGGTACAGGATGAGAAGAACATTCTCTGCCTGACTCAGCTCTGCTGCATACCATTCGAAGATACAAAATTGCAAAATGCCTCCACGTGTCTTTAAAAGATGTCAGGAGTTTTTCCATAATGCCTACTTATATTGTCCTCCGCTACCTCACTAGCCCCTCGGTCTCTAATTTTCCACCCTGGCTATCTTATTCCAGTATCCCCACCCCCACAGCTCCTGTGTCTAGTATCCCCCCCCCCCCCCCCCCGCTTCCTGTGTGGTTCTTACTGTCCATTGTCCACTAACAGTGGGGAAACATTAAAATGTAAATGAATAGTTTAAGGGAGACGGCGCGCTGACGTGGCGGTGATGTTGACACCGCCACGTCACCGCACCAGGAAGTGCTAACCAGCAGACATGTCGGGCGGACGGGTTCCCAGCCGACAGATTTGAAAGCATGCTTTAAAATCTGTCAGCTGGCCAAATCCGTCGGCTCTCCCGTACACACGATCAAATCTGTCTGCTGGGATGGTCTGGCAGACCGTTTCCAGCAGACGGATTTGATCGTGTGTACGCGGCCTCAAAGTATTACACCAAAAATTGTTTTATTTTCAGTAAAAAACATTTTTAGAAATGACAAACACACATGCTGGGTAGGTAGTAACTTGGCAGCATAAAAAAAAGTGCGAGATGAGATGGCATGGGTCCTGGGGCAGAGGAAGGTCTAACTCGTGTTGTTGGCTTGACCGGGCCAAAATAATTTCAAAACTGTCAGTTTGTTGTCTACTCAACTGATGGGTAAGCTGGGTAAGCTTTTTGACCTTTTGTCATAGTTTTCGGTTGTCACGCCTTAATTCTATAAGCTCCCTCAGAATGATTTCCTGCACAGTTGGGACAGGCGGTACAGCAGTAGGTGGCATCAGGGCATGAGGTGGCAGCATGAATGAACCTTGGCCTCTGTGCTCCTCCTCTAGGCTGGGGGAGAAATCAGGAGTCTGGAAAATGATAGGGGTAATAATCTCTGGCTGAATCTCAAGCCTTTCCAAAATAAAAACAGGAGAGTGCAGGATGCACTGTACTCTCCTCTCAGGCTGGTATTGCTGATCTGAAATAGATGAGATAGGCAAAGTTTGATGAATGATGATAGCGTTCATAGTAATGAATTTTTTGAGATTAGACTTTTATGTAGTAGAAATAATGAATAATGGAGCAAACGAATGATTGAGTTAGGGAGGGAGGATAAGTTGTATTAATGAATGAATGAAGACTTATATAGCGCAGCACATGCAAACTGAATCGCCTCTGGGCGCTTGTTGTTCCTGTCTCCTTTGGTATCAAGATAGATGAGTCTTGATCTTTCTCCTGAATGCTAAGTGGTTCTCTTCCACCCGAATGCTGGTTGGTAAAGCGTTCCATAGTCTGGGAACCTGGATCGCGAATCTTCTATCTCCTTTGGACTTGTAGTTGGCTGACGGAATCTGGAACAGATTTTGATTGGTGGATCGCAGGATGCGATTGGGATTGTGAGCTTTTATTTTATCGCATAGATACTGGGGAGCATTCCCATGGATGCATCTATGCGTTAGACAGAGAGCTTTAAAAGAAATTCTGTCTTTTACTGGCAGGCAGTGAACGGCTCTCAGTGAAGGTGAGATTGATTCCCAGGGTTTTTTCCCAGTCACAAGTCTGGCGGACGTGTTCTGAACGACCTGTAGACGAGCGATTTGGTACTTGGGGAGTCCGAGGTAAAGGGCATTTGCATAGTCCAGTCTGGAGTTTACAATTGCTCCCACCACGACCGCTAGGTCTTCTTTAGGGATGAAGAGAGAATACCAAAAATCAATTACAACTTATTTAGCTAAATCTACACATTGCATTTATATCCTATATAGCGTGACTTGTTTTTCTCTTGACTTTAAAGTAAGAAGAAGGCAAAGCTGATTTAATAAAATAACCTTTATAGAAGTAAATACAATTTGAAATTGCAGAGGCAGAAAATGCCTTAAACAGAAATGTGTGTTTTTTTTTTTTCTTTATTAGATAACATATTTATCAGCACATGACATGCACATTTAACCCCTGAAAACAGATGGAAAATGCCTATGTGTAAATAAGGTGCAGATAGATGCATGATGATGATAATGGTGTTAGTGCTGTGTCCTGTTTCTTCCCAGATTATACACTTACCCTGAGGAGGAGCGATGGTCCTGCCAGAAGCCGACGCTGGAGGGTCTGGATTACAGCTTTCTGCTAAAGACGGAAGAAAGAGTGAAGAGTCAAGGTAATGTTCATAAAAATGTCAACAGCTTTATTGATAATTTTTGCCTGAGATATGTTGTATAACTACAAGATTTTCTAATATCAAATCTGATATTCACCAAAAAAATGGACTGAGGGAAATTCTTTTGCACTGGAAATGTAAAATATAATCTGAAGTTGCTAATGTGTTAACACAGATGTTACATTTCTGGCAATTTTTTAGATTAACAAAATATATCTAAAATATCCTATCAAGTATCTACATATCATTTACTACAACCCCCATATACATAGTACCAGGGCTAAATTAGCTACTAGCCAGGCCTCAAGGGTTACTAGCCAACAGTTAGTTGCCACACCCAACCCTTACCTTGCCCCACCCCTAATTCAACCCCTAAACACGCCCTCATAAATTATCTCATTAAATGACACAAAAATGTTTTATGCAGAATAAAATTAAAAAAAAAAATATTAACACCAACTTTATCCACGACCACCCATGAAGCCTGCCCGTGCCCACCAATGGACCCTGTGCCCACCATGCAGCCTACATGTGCAGGGGATTAGAGAGCCACCAGTATGATCAAAGCGCAGGCAACACAGCAATAAACGCTTTAATTTTAATTGATGTTTTCCCGCTACTAAACAGCCCGCCCCAATGTCAAATCAAAGCTGTTATTGCTGTGTTCTCCTCTACCCTCCCCCCTGTGATCGATGAGAGAAAGACTGCCTTTCAAACTATGCTGTTGGCGGAGCTCTCCCCCCTTTCCCGGCATCCCTCAAAATCTAGTCGCAAAATGAGAGCAGGCAAGTTTAAATTTGGAGGGGTGCATACTACTACTATACCCACCTTTTTATTTCACAATCCCATTCTTGCATCAGCTTCCTCAGTCCACCTTCACATGACAGTTTTCCCTTCACAATTGTGTTCTGATCTGAACCCCCTTCACAATGATACATTTCACCCACCTTCACAGTACCTGTGAACAGCTGTGTTCTCTGTCCCACCCTGCAACTTGACCCACCTTCACATAAACAGCCCCCCGCAGCTCTGCCCCCGTCACAATACAGCATCCACAGCTCCACAGCTCTGACCTTCCTACCTTGCTTGGGCACACAGAACCGTAGACACAATAAATACTATAGTGGGTGGAGCAGAAGTTGCTGAAGTTAACCAGCATGTGGTTGTTTGTTAGGGCCGCTAGCAACCAATCACCTGCTGGTTAATTTGAAAAAGTTCTCTTCAGCTGCTCTATTGCTGGCCACTATTTAGCGTTGATGTTTCTTCGGCTCACTGTGCATAACGTTTCTGCCTTCTGCTCTCGACTGTGATAGTGAAAGCTGAGTAGCCAGGGAGACAGAAACGGCACCTAATTGGCTCAACTGTGACGGTCTGCCTGGCACAGTGACTTGGTCCAAGTAAATAGCAGTTCATTATATATCCTTTGAGTTGGGTACTCACCACCAGAATGTTGTTGATAGGAAATGGATGTACTTGGAGTTGGAGCTGATCCTTCCAAAGATGTTGCTTGATCTGGAAAACATGAATGTAAAAAAAAAAGAAAAGAAAAGTCATACATGTGTAGTCATCATAAACAATAAGATAGGTTGAAAAAAAATTATAACTGCAATATATATAATGATATATTTAATTTTACTCACCACCAGCTCTATGATGTGGACCCCTGCTGCTGAATCCAGGGACATCCTCTGCCAGAAGGACATCTCTTAGCTCCACCTCCCACTCTCAGAACTTGATAGGCTTTCCTCTGTTTGGTCCTAGTTGAAGCTTCTCCATCTTCTTTGTAATCGTTGACCGACAATCATAGAACCTGCAAATGTACATAAACATTATAATTACATTAATTAAAAAAACAAATAGATTATTTTTTTTCGAAAACCACATTTCTTTTCACATAGTGATGGTTATATGTATACTGTTCTGCATGTGGCTGTGACAAATACATGTTTTTGTTAAGTTGAACTGTTACACAGTTTTGTAGTCAATAATAAAAAAGTATTTTCCTGACGCATTCATGGCAGCACACACTGGGTTGTGACTCCGCCCCCACAACCTAACAGGATTGGTTAGCTATAAATTTGAAGGGGAGACGCCCCGCACCATTCTCTTTTTCTTTCTCGTACATCACGGGACACAGAGCAGCATATTCATTACTATATGGGTTATATGGAGTACCTTCAGGTGTGGACACTGGCAATCTCAAACAGGAAGTCCCCTCCCTATATAACCCCCTCCCATAGAGGAAGTACCTTAGTTTTTTCGCCAGTGTCTTAGGTGTTGGTCACGGAATAGCTTTGCCTCCACATCCTTGGGATTAAGGCGGGCTAACCGGATCTGTCCAAGGAGCCTCAGTGCCAAAGTGGACAGTACCCAGGCCCCAAACCGTGGGGTTTTGCCTATAATGCTCCTCTCTAGAGGGCTGGGCCCAGGACTTGGAGTTTTCTAAACCAAAAGATCCTGTTTGCCAGGGTGCTGTATAGGTCCAGGACAGCGGTTCCTTCCAGGACCCCAGTGCCTGAAGGTCTACTACGCTACCCACGGAGATGGGAGAAGATTGGACCGTTTTGCAAACGTCCTGCGGCATGGAGCAGGTAAGAGGGGAGCCTGCGGGACTTGGTTCGACAGCAGGCTCTCCAGGGGAGATCTTAAGGGGGGTAGCCTGAGTATGCTCTGCATTGGCACCATGGTCACTATGTCTGATGGACAGGATGCCCTGAAATGTTCCCCCCCCCCATCACTTGATCCCCCTACCTATCTATGTATGTTTGCTAGCTACCTGCTGCTCGCTGGTTGAAGATCTTTAAAAAAAAAAAGACAGATCTGTCTCTAGGCTAAAGGGACTCCTTAGGGGCCTGGTTTTAGCCTTACCTAGCCGGGATTCAAATCTGCCGCCTGATGCGTCCTCCAGCCTGCATTCCTGGGCTCCAGAGTGCGTCTCCTCCTGGGCTCTCCTCCCCCGACAGTCGCTCGCGCGCGCGCATATAGAATTTTTTTTCGCGCCGTTCGGGGGGGGGGGGGGGCGGGGAGCGTGACTGCAGTGTAGAGTGGGCGTGCCTTCAATTGCTGTTGTACACAGCAGGCGCGTTCTTAGCTCAGTTCAAAGCTGAGCTGGAAGAGAGAGGACGTAGAGCTGGCAGCACAGTGACTCCCGGTGGCGAGAAGGGGTACTACATGCTGGAGTCAGCTCCAATACTTTTTGTTAAGCCAAAAATCCCCTTGGCAACAGGTTGAATGCTGGCAAACATGTTGGGGGTGGGGCTGTATGTTGTGAAAAACAATAATATTATAAAGGGAAACATACTGAGCCCCACCGTTTTTGGGCATTAGTGATCCTATTGTCCCCTAAACCTTATTTTTTTGTACTCCTGGCTATAACAGTCTGTTGTTGTAGGCGGAGTCCCTCGGTTTTGTATTATGGCTTCCAAGGGTTCAGGATCAAAACACAAAAAAATAAATAAAAAAAAAAGGCAAAGACAAAGGGGTTCCTCCTCTGGTTCTGATGATATGCCAATACTTTCCCCACAGGTTATTCCTATAGGGGTCACCTTGGATAAGCCATTAAGGGGGTCTGGTGCTGAGGCTGGCCCAGGTCGGCCCAACCCTGTGTTATCACAGAGGAGATGCTAGCCGTCACCCTAGGGGGGCTAGAGAAAAAAGTTAACAGCTATGATCGCTGGCTCTTTTTCTGGCAAGAAGCGGACTAGATCCCCATCGCCAAAAGGTGTATCCTCGGATGCTGAGATTCTCTCTCCGGAGGAATTACAATTTCAGGAGGATCGGTTGGACCAGAACCTAGAGGAAGGATCTACCACTGAAGAATCGTTTTCAGCCTCCCAGACGGAGAGTCTGTGGGTCCAGTCTTTGACAGACATGGTCCGCTCGGCATTTAATTTGCCATTTCCAGAGCCTCAGGTTCCTGCGGTATCCTCTTTGGGTTCTTTTAAAAGCGCTTTTAAGCAACGCAGCTTTTCCGGTCCATCCTCTGTTAGAGGAATTGGTTTTTCCAGGATTGGGACGACCGGACAGAACTTTTTCTGCCGCCTAAAGCTGACGATAGGGTAGTCTTCATGCACGTCTGCCAGGAAATATTTGTGCTTTCAGGCACTCTTTCCCCTGACCAATTGCTCTTTAAGAGGGGCCCGGATGGCTCAGTCGGTAGAGCATCGGACTTTTGGTCTGAGGGTCCAGGGTTCAAGTCCCGGTTCGGGCGCTGCTTTTCAACTACCCGTGAGGTCCTTGAGGCCACATCACCCTGAAAGCGCCCGATCTCGTCTGATCTCGGAGGCTAAGCAGGGTCGGGCCTGGATGGGAGACCGCCTGGAAGGTTTTCTGTTATTTACCCTATGGAAAATACATTTTTCTAAGAAAGGGGCGCTCCCAACTGTGGACGCAGCCATCTCATGGGTGAATAAATCATTAACTGGCCTGAGGGGAAACATACAAATGTTTAAGGTCCCGGTCGATAAACGTTTAGAGACACTTTTTCTAGCATCCTTGGCTACGGCAGGAGCAGTGGTACAGCCAGCAGTGGCTGCAATTGGAGTTTTGTCAGGCGTTAAAGAACCAGACAAAACAGATGCTTAAAGACATCCCTGCCCAATAGGCAGAGGAGTTATTGGATATTCCCAGAGCTCTGTGCTTTGCGGTAGAGGTTATAAAAGACTCCATCCAGCAGGTGTCTCGTTTGTCACTATTTTTAGTGCATATGAGAAGGCTCTTATGGTTGAAGAACTGGGCGGCCGAGCCCCATGCAAAAGACTACTGGCAGGTTTGCCCTTCCATGGAAAGATCTGGATAAATACATTCAGACTGTTTCAAGTGGCAAAAGTACCCTTTTACCAGTCAAAAATAAGTTCCGGGGTCCTGCGTTTAAAAGGCAGCTCCCCCCTGTTCCGGGGCCCTCAAATTCCAGGCAGTATCGGACCTCCTGCACGATCAAACCTTTAACAATGGATCGCAAGGACAGGCCTCTGGGGGCAAGGGGCCATGGTATCGATCCCCGACAGAGGGGGTCCGATCATCTGTGGCCACAGGCTACAGATTAGAATTTCTAAAATTTCCTCCACAAGGAAGGCCTCAATGCGGGCGGCATTGGATCATCTGCTTTATCAGGGCATAATGGTAGAGGTACCAGCCCAAGAACAGGGGCTAGGTTTCTATTCCAATCTGTTTGTCATACCAAGGCCCATCGGCGATGTCAGACCAATTTTGGACCTAAAAGGTTTAAATGCTTACCTAAGGTCTTTCCGGATGGAATCCGTTCGGTCAGCAGCCGCCACACTCCAGAAGGATCTGGCTTCTATAGACATAAAGGATGGTTACCTTCATGTACCAATCTTTCAGCCACATCAAATATTTTTTTTTTACGCTTCGCAGTGATACAGCATCACTTCCAATTCGTGGCGCCCCCCTTCGGGCTGGCTACGGCCCCCAGGTATTCACGAAGGTCCTAGCTCCAATTCTAGTCAGTCTAAAGGATCCAAGGGGTCTCGGCCCTAGCATACCTGGACGACCTCTTAATCATAGATCACTCGCTTCCTTGGTGGAATGCGCAGTAGCCCTCATGGTTCAGTACCTCGAGAGGTTCGGCTGGGTCCTAAACCGGGGAAAAATCAGCATTTCAACCTACAAAGCAGTTGGAATATCTCGGCATGAGATTAGACACAGAACAGAAGATGGGTGTTCCTGCCCCTGGTAAAGGTCGAGGCTATCAAAAGATTGATTCAGTTGGTTCTAAGCAAAAGAGAACCAACTATTCGCCTATGTATGCGATTACTAGGCAAACTAATGGCCATGTTCGAGGCGATACCGCACGCTTCCACACTCGTGTCCTACAGACAGTAATTCTAGCAGCTTGGAGCAAGGGAGCAAAGGCCTTGGAATTTCCTTTGACGCCGTCATTAAAGGTCCGGCAGAGTCTATGCTGGTGGTTAAACCCTCAGAACCTTCTGAAGGGGAGTCTTTCTGCCCAGTGGTCTGGAAGGCTGGAGAGCGGTCTTGAACGGGTTCACTCGCCAAGGAACTTGGGCAGAGGCGGAGAGGCAGCTGCCCATCAATGTCTGGGAGATCAGAGCGGCTCGGCTAGCCCTCCTGGCATAGACATCCAGATTACAGGGGTCCTCGGTGAGAAGTCATTCAGACAATGCCACAGCGGTGGCATATATGTGAACCACCAAGAGTCAAGCCACTCAGAGTGAGAGAAGCTTGGTTTTTCGGTGGGCAGAGGTTTATGTACCCTGCATATCGGCGACATTCATTCCCGGGGTGGACAACCTGCAGGCGTACTTCCTAAATCGCCAAACCCTGTCGCCGGGGGAGTGGTCTCTGCATCCACAAGTTTTTCAGACAATCTGCCAGAAGTGGGGAGTGCCAGACGTGGATGTCATGGCATCAGGATTCAACAAGAACCTAGACAGGTTCATGTCTCGAACGAGGGACCCTATGGCCTGCGGAACCGATGTGTTGGTTTGCCCGTGGCATCAATCATAACTTCTATATGCATTTCCCCCGCTGCAGTTACTACCCCGCCTGTGGCGCAGGATCATAGCACAGGCCGGTTATCCTGGTAGCCCGAGCTTGGTACCGGAGGGCATGGTACTCACTAGTCCTGAAATTGGCAGCGGGAGGCCCTTGGACTCTTCCTCTATGGCCAGACCTACTCTCACAAGGCCCGATCCTCCACCCTGCATTACGGCGTCTAAATTTGACGGCCTGGCGGCTGAATCCCTGATTTCTTTATCGTACATAATGGGACACAGAGCGCATAGCCATTACATATGGTTATATGGGTACCTTCAGGTGTGGACACTGGTGTAATCAACTTCACAGGAAGTTCCTCCCTATATAACCCCCTCCCACTGAGAGTGCTTCAGTTTTTTCGCCAGTGTCTTAGGTGTTGGTCACGTCTAGCTGTCCCTCGGAGGTCTCGGGACCCAGGATAGCTAGCCGGATCCGTCCGAAGTGCTTCAAAGCCAAGGTGTACGGTACCCGGGCCCTGCCTGCGTGGGGTGTTGCCTATAATGCCTCTCCTTGGAGGGCTGGATTCTGGGCTCCAGTGCCTTGGTCTCTTCCAGGACTAAACGCTACTGATGCCAGGATGCTATATAGGTCCAGGGGTGTGGGTTCCTTAAACACAGGACCCCGGTCCCTGAAGGTCCGAGACAATACCCACGGAGATGGGGGAAGATTGGGCCTCTTGCAATTTGCAATACCCTGCGGCGTGGAGCAGGTAAGAGGGAACCTGCGGGACTTGGTTCGACAGTAGGTATCCCCCTGGGGGTTCTGGGTTGGCTAACAGTATGCTTGTGCATCAGCCACTATCTCCACTATGTCTGTGTGGGCAGGATGGGATACTAATGTTTACCCAGATAACATGTAGATATATGTATACTTGTGTAAGATATATATTTGCTACTCACCCCAGGTCTGCCTGTTAGCATTGATACTGCAACCCCACATGTTTTAAAAGAGGAAATTTCTGGTAAAAACTCCTGTTTCTTAGGAAGCCCATGGGGACAGCTTCCTCTCTGTGTGTGCACTACAATAAGATTAGTGCTTACCTGGTGTCTGTTGGTGCTGCCTAGCGCTGGTCCATGTTGTTCCTCTGCTCTGCTTCCTCCATGTGGTTTCAGCGTGGGGGGAGTTGCGCGCGCGTGTGCGCGCGTGCACGCCGCCTTTTATAGCGTCGGCGTGCGTCGGGGGGGCGGGCCAGCAGCGTCAGGGTCTGTTTAAAGAGAAAACGTTTTCTCTGGCTGGTCTTTCCCTCCTGGAGGCAGAGGAAGAAAGGATACAGAGTGTGCAGCTGGGTCTTTTGGCCACACAGGGACACCTAGTGGCGGTTTTGTGGATCTTCAGGTCTAGGACTTAGGTCCACTATTGACCAAAAAAAAAAAAAGGAAGTTTTTTTGCTTAAAGGGACTCAGCCTTAGATCCAGCAGTATCTGAGTTTACCTTGGACTCCGGCTAACGGGCATTGGTGTGTCAATACTCACAGGTTTCCTCAGTATTGCCACCTCCCAGGCGGGTAAAAAAAAAAAAAAAAATTTATTTTGGAAAAAAAAAAAAACTAGTTTTTTTCATTTTCCTCATACCTGTCCTCATATTGGTTACTCCTAGCTGCAACAGTCAGGTGTTGGCTATAGGGGTGACTCAAGGTTGTACAATGGCTCCAAAGGGATCTGGACCAGCCAAGGCTGCTAAAGGTGCCAAGAAACAAAAGGGGTCTCCATCGGGGTCAGAGGATTTGGGCCAAGCTTCAACAGCCCCACCCTCGCCAGTTAGAACACCGAGTGGCATAGTACAAGAGCCATTGGGGGTGCTGGGGGCAGAGGCGGCCCCCGATCCACCCATTCCCGTTTACGTGACGGAAGAAATGCTAGCAGCCACCATGAGTGGGCTAGAGAAAAAGTTAACTGCGTTGTTTGCCCGTCCTTGGCCAAGTAGCAAGCGGGCTAGATCCCCCTCACCCAGTGTGGGGTTTTCAGATGCGGAGGTCTCCTCTTCAGAGGAACGGGACCCACAAGGGGATCAGGCAGACCCAAGTCCCGACGGTTCAGACAGGGAAGATTCCACTATAGATGAATATTTCTCGGCCTCTCAAGCGGAGAGCCTGTGGATCCAGTCTTTGACAGATATGGTTCGCACTGCCTTTAAACTTCCAGTGCCAGAACTAGTAGCCCCGGAGGTATCCTCATTGGGTTCTTTAAAGGCTCCATTAACTTGTGCGTCTTTTCCAATGCACCCCCTTCTGCGGAGCGTGATTTACCAGGATTGGGCTCGACCTGATAGAATCTTTGTCCCTCCTAAAAGATTCTCTATTCTCTACCCTATGGAAGAGGAATATTTAAAGAAATGGGCACTCCCCACAGTGGACGCGGCCATTTCCTGCGTGAATAAATCCCTGACCTGTCCGGTTGAAAATGTCCAGATGTTCAAGGATCCGGTCGACAAGAAATTCGAGACCCTACTGAAAGCCGCTTTCACCTCAGTAGGTGCCATGGTTCAGCCAGCAGTAGCAGCCATTGGTGTCTGTCAGGCCTTGAAGGATCAGGCAAAACATATATTAAAGGACATGCCGGCTCAGCATACTCATGAATTAGCAGAATTCCCTAGGGCTCTCTGCTTTGCAGTAGATGCTATTAAGGACTCCATCCAACAGGCATCCCGTTAATCTCTACTGATGGGTCACATGCGTCGTCTTTTGTGGCTAAAGAACTGGTCAGCAGAGGCACCCTGCAAAAAGCTTTTAGCAGGGTTTCCCTTTCATGGGGGAAGACTATTCGGGGAAGACCTAGATAAATATATCCACACCATATCAAGTGGGAAAAGTACTTCCTTACCGGTTAAGAAAAGACCGCGTGGGCCCACGTTTAAACGACAGGCCATTGTAGGTTCAGCCCCTTCGAATTCTCGTCAGTATCGACGGCTTCCCGGGCGTCCAGCGGTTAATAGCCGCCCACAGGGTCAAGCCGCGGCAAACAAGAGACCCTGGTCTCGCAAACCGGCTAAACCAGTCATCAAATCAGATTCATGAAGGGGCGCCCCCACTCTCTCGGGTGGGGGGAAGACTTCGGTTTTTCTCCGAAGTCTGGAAGGCCAGAATTTCCGACTCGTGGGTTCGGTCCGTGGTAGCCACGGGATACAAACTAGAGTTTCGAGAAATCCCCCCTCCTCATTTTCAGGGGTCAAGTCTTCCAAGCGACCCATTAAGAAGGGCCTCTCTCGTAAAGGCGTTGGATCGCCTATTGCTCCAAGGAGTAATTGTAGAAGTACCAACCCAAGAATGGGGTCGGGGATTCTACTCCAACCTTTTTGTTGTACCAAAACCCAATGGCGACGTCAGGCCTATATTAGACCTCAAACGCCTAAATCGCTTTCTAAAGATTCAGACCTTTCGTATGGACTCCATACGTTCAGTGACAGCCAGCCTGCATCAGGGCGACTTTCTAGCATCTATAGACATAAAGGATGCATATCTGCATGTGCCGATTTTCCCAGCACACCACAAGTTTCTTCGTTTTACGATAGATCAAAGTCATTTCCAGTTCGTAGCCCTCCCTTTCGGGTTGGCAACAGCTCCGCGGGTATTCACAAAGGTGTTAGCCCCGGTGCTAGCCGTCCTAAGGACAGAAGGCATCTTGGTCCTGGCGTACCTGGACGATCTCCTGGTTATCGACAGATCAGCTTCCAACCTCAATCATGCAGTAGTCCGCACAGTGCGGCATCTAGAAGAATTCGGGTGGATTGTGAACCAAGAAAAATCAAGGTTACAACCCACAAGGCAGTTGGAATATCTAGGCTTTCGGTTAGATACAGAATGCCAGAGGGTATTTTTACCTCAAGGGAAGATCAGGTCGTTGATTCAAACGATTCAAATAGTCTTAGGCAAAAAGAAGCCGACTATTCGCCTATGCATGCGACTGCTGGGAAAGATGGTGGCCGCCTTCGAAGCAGCGCCCTATGCCCAGATCCATACCAGAGTTCTTCAGGCAGCTATTCTCTCTGCTTGGAACAAGTCCATACAGGCATTAGACCGTCCATTAGTTCTTTCCCCAGGGGTCAAGCGCAAGCCTGTACTGGTGGCTGATCCCTCAAAAATTGTCAAAAGGGAAAACCTTTTGCCCCATCACGTGGGAAATAGTAACCACAGATGCCAGCCTAACAGGTTGGGGGGCAATCTTAAGAAAACGGACCCAGCAGGGACAGTGGTCAGAGGCAGAAAGTCTGCTTCCCATCAATGTCCTAGAGATCAGAGCTGCTCGGTTGGCTCTGGTCGCCTGGACTCTCCCCCTGCAGGGTCTGCCAGTAAGGATACAGTCCGACAATGCCACGGCGGTGGCATACATAAACCACCAGGGGGGCACAAGGAGCCTAGCGGCTCAAAGGGAAGTAAACCTGATTTTTTCATGGGCCGAAGCCCATGTACCCTGCATCTCAGCAGTGTTCATCCCAGGGATAGACAATTCTCAAGCAGATTTTTTGAGTCGTCAACAGTTACTCCCGGGAGAGTGGTCTCTTCACCCCCAGGTATTCCAAGAGATTTGCCAAAGATTCGGAGTTCCCGATGTGGACATCATGGCAACAAGATTCAACAAGAAATTGGACAAATTCGTATCCCGAGCCAGGGACCCCTCGGCCTACGGGACCGATGCGTTGGTTTGCCCCTGGCACCAGTTTTTTCTCCTGTATGCGTTCCCTCCAATACAGATGATTCCCCGCCTTCTACGAAGGATCAGGGTGGAGCGCAGGCCGGTGATCCTGGTGGCCCCAGCCTGGCCCAGAAGGGCTTGGTACGCACTCATCGTGAGGATGTCAGTAGGGGCACCGTGGCCACTCCCCCTGCGCCCAGATCTGCTGTCTCAGGGCCCGATCTACCACCCTGCTTCACAGCAGCTAAATTTGATGGCTTGGCGGCTGAATCCCTAATTCTTAAGGGCAGAGGCCTCTCAGCCCAAGTCATATCTACGGTAATTCAGGCTAGAAAGCCAGTCTCTAGAAATATCTATTACAGAGTCTGGAGGACCTATGTGGAGTGGTGCGAGTCTCAAGGAGGGCATCCTCGCAAGTTTTTTATTGACAGGATCTTGCGATTCCTCCAGGTTGGCGTTGACAAGGGGTTGGCTCTTAGTACTCTAAAGGGGCAGGTGTCTGCCTTATCGATATGGTTTTAAAGGCCTTTGGCCACGCATTCGCTTGTGAAAACCTTCTTGCAGGGGGTCTTGCATGTAAATCCCCCTATTAGAGCTCCCCTCTGCCCCTGGAATTTAAATCTGGTCTTGTCAGCTTTACAAAAGCAGCCGTTTGAACCTCTGACAGAAATCCCTCTTGTGCTGCTAACCCGAAAGTTGGTTTTCTTGGTGGCTATGGCTTCGGCCAGAAGGGTCTCCGAGCTGGCAGCCTTGTCTTGCAGGGAACCGTACCTGATTCTGCATAAGGACAGAGTGGTTCTGCGGCCTCAGCCTTCTTTCCTTCCTAAGGTCATATCCAGTTTTCACTTGAATCAGGACCTAGTCCTACCATCCTTCTTTCCTACTCCCCAGTCCAGAGAGGAAAGACTGCTTCATACTTTGGACGTGGTCCGAGCCATGAGGGTTTATCTCAAGGCTACAGAAAAGATTCGGAAAACAGATGTGCTTTTCGTTCTCCCGGATGGCCCCAAGAAGGGTCAGCCGGCTGCCAAGTCTTCCTTGGCTAGGTGGATTAAGCAGCTGATTTTTCAGGCCTATGGTCTGAAGCGCGTTCCACCTCCCTTATCAGTTAAAGCCCATTCTACGAGGGCCATGAGTGCCTCCTGGGCGGCACACCATCAGATCTCTATGGCACAGGTTTGCAAAGCGGCAACCTGGTCTTCCGTACATACGTTTACTAAATTTAATAAATTGGACGTCGCAAAGGCTACGGACGCAGCATTTGGGCAGGCGGTCCTACGGGCAGCAGTATAGAATCCTCTGGCCCGGTTCACGCCCCCTTTTTTTCTGTTGGTGGAGCTATTTTTACCTCCTGATATATTTTCTGTTTGGCTATTTTTTGGCCTTACGGTCTCCCTCCCTTCATGGAGCATTGCTTTGGGACATCCCATATGTAATGGCTATGCGCTCTGTGTCCCGTGATGTACGATAAAGAAAAAAGGATTTTTAATAACAGCTTACCTGTAAAATCCTTTTCTTGAAGTACATCACGGGACACAGAGCTCCCACCCCTCTTTTGGGGAACATTGTGTAACCTCGGAGAAATTGCTTGCTACAAAACTGAAGCACTCTCAGTGGGAGGGGGTTATATAGGGAGGAACTTCCTGTGAAGTTGATTACACCAGTGTCCACACCTGAAGGTACCCATATAACCATATGTAATGGCTATGCGCTCTGTGTCCCGTCATGTACTTCAAGAAAAGGATTTTACAGGTAAGCTGTTATTAAAAATCCTTTTTCTCAGGGGTAGAGGTCTGTCTAAGCAGGTAATCCCTACCCTCATTAAGGCTAGAAAGCCGGCCTCCAGGGTAATTTTGTTACAGGGTTTGGAGGGCCTACGTAGGCTGGTGTGAGGCTAAGAGATGGTTTTCCTGCAAATATACCATTGATAGAGTATTAAGTTTTCTCCAGCTAGGAGTGGATAAAGGCCTGGCATTAAGCACGATCTAGGCCCAGATTTCAGCCTTATCAGTGTGGTTTCAGAGGCCGCTGGCCGCCCACTCGCTGGTTAAGATCACCACTTTGTCCATGGGACTTAAATCTTGTTCTGTCAACTCTACAGAGACAACCCTTTGAGCCGTTGGCTGAGGTACCTTTGGTTTTACTGACTAGAAAGTCGGTATTTCTGATCACCATAGTTTCGGCCAGGAGAGTATTGGAATTGGCAGCCTTATCTTGTAAGGAACCATATCTCTTTTTACATAAGGATAGGGTGGGTTTCCGTCCTCATCCTTCCTTTCTACCAAAGGTTATAGCCAGTTTCCACTTGAACTAGGATGTGGTACTTCCATCCTTCTTTCCAAAAACCCACCTCTAGAAAGGAGGGGTTGCTGCATACGTTGGATATTGTCAGGGCCATAAAGGCCTATCTTAAAGCTACAGAGAAGGTTCGGAAAACAGATGTGGTGTTCGTTTTACCGGAAGGGCCCAAGATGGGTCAGGCAGCTGCTTGATCCACCATCGCAAGATGGATTAAACAATTAATCGTTCAGGCCTGCGGTTTAAAGAGGTTGCCTCCTCCTTTGTCGGTAAAGGCCCATTCTACCAGGGCCATGGGCACCTCCGGGGCAGCACATCATCAGATCTCTATGGCTCGAATATGCAAGGCAGCAACGTGGTCGTCAGTCCACATGTGTACAAAATTTTTATCAATTGGACGTAAGAAGGAATGCGGATACAGCCTTTGGACAGGTAGTACTACAGGCCGCGATTCAAGCTCCTCAGGATCTGAGGGGGCTCCCTTGATTTAGATTTGAGATTTACATTTCTTGTCTAAGTTGGATTTACTAGTATTTGAGTATACCTCTAAATTAAATCCTTTTTTTGGAAGATGTCTCCCTCCCCTCATTAAAGCATTGCTTTCGGACATCCCATATAGTAATGAATATGCTGCTCTGTGTCCCGTGATGTACGAGAAAGAAAAAGAGATTTTTTAATACAGCTTACCTGTAAAATCTTTTTCTTGGAGTACATCACGGGACACAGAGCTCCCACCCCTCTTTTGGGGAACATTTTTGGGAGGCATACTGCTTGCTACAAAACTAAGGTACTTCCTCTATGGGAGGGGGTTATATAGGGAGGGGACTTCCTGTTTGAGATTGCCAGTGTCCACACCTGAAGGTACTCCATATAACCCATATAGTAATGAATATGCTGCTCTGTGTCCCGTGATGTACTCCAAGAAAAAGATTTTACAGGTAAGCTGTATTAAAAAATCTCTTTTTTTTATCCTCACCAGACAGATTGGACGAACAAGCAAGAAGCATGCCTCTTACCGCAAATTGCCCCAGCAGGTTCAGCCTCTCCTGTTTGGAAGTCCCTCCTGTACAGTCTCTAAATGAGCTTTATGGTGGGAACCCCGTTCTGGTGGTCTCAGGGGCTTTGGAATTATACTGGCATCTGTAGCAAGCTTAAAAAGAAGCTTCAAATCTCGCAGTGGCTCCCACCTTCGCTCTGTCTTTCCTTCCAGTGCAGTGTGTGCTTCCACAAAGGTATTTGTATCATTACATTTACCACCTAAGGTTAGTCTATTTTGTACCTTTGTCTGCCTGTTGTTTTTTTCTCAGCTCTGCTGAGCCCTGTGGTTCCTCTGACACCCCATACTCTCGGGGTCACTGCTGCATACCCCTTGGCGCTCTGTGCATGCACGCAGCTCAGTGATGAGGCCGCCTGTCTCCTCTGCCCTCTTCCAAAATGGCGCCGGGCGAGCGGGACCCTTCTGCACATGCGTGCGTCATTCGGAAAAAAAAGAAAAAAAAAAGAAACAGTCCTATTGCTCTGTAGTTCTGGCTGCCGCCCTGCTGCTCTGCTCTTCTCAGAGTGATGATTGCACCTGGTGTGTGCAGGCACGTCCCAGATCAGCCTGGGTTAATTGATAAAAAAAAAAAAGGAACAAATAGGATAGAAGATATAATACATTTATATATTAATGTATAACATACCATAGGAGAAAGTATATCCATAATTAAACAATTAATATAATCCAAAAAAAAAGGATAGATATATGTATATAAAATTATTATATTAATTTAATAAATAGAAATGTTGGGGGGGAACATATTGTAATGTTTTCCTTTCTCTCTTTTTTTCTCACCTTTTCGAGCTGTCTCTCTGCTATCCTCATGGGGGCCACTGCCCTCCCAGACCACCATCAGCTGACCAGGTATAGAGGCCGTCCAGAAGGTGGTAAGTAGAGGGGAGACAAAAAAGAGAACCTGGCCACTGACGCTACAGTTTTGGTAGTCAAGAGATGCAAGTTTGCGGCACAGAAGGAGATCCTAGCCATGCTTCCGGCAGAAGGCGCAAGAAGTCGCTCAAGGTTACCCTCTTGATTTCTTCAATCAAGGCATAGCCGCTCGAGTCACAGCCACTCCCATTATAGTCGGTCCCACCGCAGACGATTACCTTCATCCCAGACAGAGCTATCTTACCCGCACCACGGCAAATGTTTGCCAAATATGCGGGGCGCCAGCCTTGCCAGGGGAATTGGCCTGCCGCTCGTGCTTAAGTAACCAAGGATTCAGAGGCCAGAGTAGATACTGAGCTCTTAGGAGAATCGCCACAGGGATCATATGTGGGCGATCCTTCCCCAAGCACATCGCCCGGCCGTTATGCCAGGCTGCAGTAACCCTCTCTAAGAATGAGGAGTGTGAGCAGGCATCGGACTGTCTCTTTTTAGTTCAGTCAAGGAAGCGTTCGGCTGGGAGGAGGTTATGGCAGAACTTCTGAAGGTTCAGAAATATTTTGCGGTGCTGAAAAGGGGGTCCTGAATCATTTCCCTTCATCGAAGAGCTGGAAAACCTCATAAAGGATGAGTGGGGGGGATAGCATAAGCGGCCCAGTATGAGCAACAAGTTTGCAGATTGTACCCCTTGTGGGAGTCTAAGATCAATTCTTTGATCAATGCAACTACGGTCCATTCATCTTTAATGCGAGTCGCTAGAGACGTTTCTCTACCGATTGAAGACACAGTTACCTTCCGGGACGCTCTTGATCGTAAAATCAGTATAGAACTGAAGAAAGCCTGCTCCACGACAGGAGACGCTTGTAGGCCGGCTATCACCACGGTGGCAGTCGCTAAAACTATCGCTGCATGGGCAGTTAATGTTGAGAATTCCATTCTAGAAGGAGCCGACCAGGGGAAGATATTCTCCTCCCTGCAGGAAAATTAAGTTGGCTTACGGCTCCTGAGGGGGCGACTTCATGGCTGGGAAGAGCCTTATGGATGAGACCCTGGATAGCGAAGGCAGCGTCAAAATCAACTAGTGCAAAATTCCATATGGCGGCTCAAGTGTATTTGGCACAAAGATGGACTCGGCCATCTCCAAGGTTACCGGGGGAAAGTCCGGGCTGATTCCCTCCGATAGGAAACCAGAGCCCCGGAAGGGCCCCGCTTACAGGTGTGATCTTCCTGTCAAGTACAGGGATGTTAGATTCTACCGCCCCGGCAGGGAATTTAGGAGAGACTGGAAGACTCGACCCTCCTTCATGTAGATACAGTAGGCCAATCACAGCTGGGGAACAGCAGAAGTCCTTTTTGAGGGTCCGTCTGCCCACCCAGCTCAGGTGAGCACCAGACTCAAGAGATTCGTTTGGATATGGGCAACTCGTATAACAGATCCATGAACACTATCCTCTATCAAGACTAGTCACAGTTGGAAATTCATGGGCACATTGCCAGGGAACACATTCCAGCCTACCAAGTACTTCCGCACCAGAAAGGGAGGGGGTTTTATTTCTGGTACAAAAAAAAACACGGGGATCTACGTCCAGTCTTGGACCTAAAGAAGTTCAACAGACGATCAAAATAGAGGCCCTCAGATTGGGAAAGCCTTCAGTCCATTTTGTTGTCAGTGGTCGTGGGAGACTGGATGCTATCTCTAGATTTTTCGGACGTTTACCTTCACATCCCAGTTCATCTTACCTTTCAGAGGTCCCTTCGGTTCTCAATCTATCAATCCCATTTCCAATTTTGGTGCCCCCCATTCGGCATCGCCTCAGCACCCAGAGCATTCGGCAAGTCAGGGTGTTCCTAGGGGCAGAATAGAATACCAGGTTGTACCGGGTGCAACTCCCTCAAGAGAGGCTGAAGCCCTTGCTCCAGAAGATACAGAATCTGCTATCATCCAGACGTCTAACTGTCAGAGCCTGCCTCAGTACCCTGGGGTCCATGTCGGCATCCATACCCTTGATACAGTGGCCCCTGTGGCACATGCAAGTCTTACAGAACTCCTTTCTCAGGCAGTGGAATAGAACGTCAATACTTCAAACCATTCACATCCCAAACTGGGTAAAGCAATTAGTATGGTGGTGGACACACCCGTCCAACCACAGGGCGTCCATTCCAAAAGTTCCCCCAAGTCCAGAAGTAGTAACATCGGATGCCAGCCAGGGGTAATTGGGTCCACACTATCTAGACTGACTAGCCCAAGGACAGTGGCACTTTCGGGCTCAGGGCATAGTGTCAAATATTTTAGAACTCAGAGCAGCCTTTTCGGGCCCTCCTGGCCATTGCGCCTCTTCTAGAGAGGAAGAGTGTCCTGATCAGGATAGACAACAAGTAGCGGTGTCATGTATCCAGAGACAGGGGGGCATCAGGAATCGCACGCTTCAGGAGGAAGTTCCCCCATAATGGAAGGGGCACAAGTGCACCTGTTAGATCTGTGGGCAGTATACGTCCCAGCAACACAGAATATGTTGGCCAACTACCTAAGCCGAGAGACACTTTCAAACAACGAATGGTCCCTGAACCAACAGGTATTCTCCATTCTTACGAAAACTTGTGGAGTACCAGAAGTCGCCCTAGCGGCCACGCCAAAGAACTCCAAGTGTCAGAGGTTCCTGTCCAGAGCCCACTTTCCATCACCTGAAGGGACAAACTGCATAGTTCTTCCATGGAGCTTCGAGCTAGGGTACATTTTTCTTCCAACTTCTCGGATTAAAGAGATTCCTGTCCCGACTTCGGAAGTCCTCAGCCAGTACTAATACCATTCCGGCTGAGGAGGCCATGGTTTACGACCCTGCTACAACTAGGTACGCGGCCTCCAATACATCTTCCAGTAACCTGGGATCTCATACATCAGAGGCAATTCTTCCATCCAGCCCAGAGAAGCTGCATTTGCCAGCTTTGAAGTTGAGAGGGCTAGGTTAGGGGAACTAGGATACTCTCAGGAGGTAATATCAACCTTAGTACAAGCTCTAAGGAGCTCCACTGATGTCACCTATACTAGGATCTGGAAGAGGTTCGTGTCGTCGCAGCAAAGAGATTGGAATCCCATCTTAAATTCTTGAATTTCTTCAGTCAGGGCTTAACAAGGGCCCGGGCTCGGGTACCCTAAAGGTGCAAGTATCTGCACTTTAAGCCATGACGGGTACTAGATGGGCTCTTCATCATCCGGTCAATCTGTTCCTCAGGGCCTACGTAAGATCAGACCACCTAGGAGGTCAGCCTTTACAACAGGGGATCTCTGTGTAGTACTCGAGGCACCTTTTTCTCCATTCAACTTAGTCTCACCGTGGAACCTAGCTCTAAAGATGGCTTCCCATATTGCTATCACCTCAGTTAAGAGGGCGTCGGAGATACAAGCACTTATGGCTACAGAACCCCTATTTAGTGTTCTTCCCTGACAGAGTGGTTCTGAAGCCCTCAGACCATTTTTACCCAAGGGTAAATTCCTCCTTTCATTATAACCAAGACATCGTCCTTCTGTCTTTTACTAATGAGAGGGGCGAGTCCCATGACTAGGATGTCAAGTCTACCATCTCCAGTTACGTCACAGCTACATCTCAGGAAGACGGATTCTCTTTTGATTATCCCACGCGGTAGCAGACAAGGTCAGCCAGCTACCTCCCGTACCATTACCTCTAGGTTGTTAAAGCTATCAAAGAGCCCTATTCCATCCAGCAACTTACGACTCCTAGAGGGCATTAGGGCTCATTCGACGGGGGCAGAGGCCACTTCTTGGGCAGCATATTGCGGGACTTCACTGGAAACCATAGGCAGAGCAGCAACTTTGGTCTTCCCAACACATCTTCATTTCTCACTACAGAGTGAATTCTGCTCTACTGGCTACCGTCGACTTTGGCAGATCTGTTCTTAGAGCCAATTCCTCAGCGCTATAAAGAATAAATATTACTGTTTTCTTGCACCCTCCCGACTGGCGAGTTATTTCCCAGTGTGTGCTGCCATTAATGCGTCAGGAAAACGGAAAATTGTATACTCGCCTTTCCGTAATTTTCCTTTCCTGACGCATCTTCATGGCAGCACACAGATGCCCACCCTGCTGGTTTATGATGATATATACAGAGAATGGTGCGGGGCGTCTCCCCTTCAAATTTATAGCTAACCAATCCTGTCAGGTTGTGGGGGCGGAGTCACAACCCAGTGTGTGCTGCCATGAAGATGCGTCAGGAAAGGAAAATTACAGAAACGTGAGTATACAATTTTCCGTTTTTTACACATGTGCGTTCTAAGAGCGAAAGAATATTTTAATATTAATTACCTGTGTCTGATGCCTATGGTGGACCTGCGAAACTTGCAGACCGCATTCACGAAGTCCCGAACTCGTTCCCAGGCTGCTGTCTTCTCAGATGCTGGCACGGATTGGCAGAAGAGTGTCAATTTTCTTTTGATACTGCAGCAACCAATGCAGCATTCTCCTCTTTGGTATATACGGGTCCCCTTGATTTCTGTCTCTTGGTTTGCTTTTTCTTCTGCACATCTGAGTCCGCACTATCTGACAAAGGAGTGGGCACATGTCTCCTTTCTTGGCCATGGTCCAGCTCCACTACACCTCCACACTCCTTTCCATGCCTCGGCTTCACTCCACTCCTCTCCTCTTCTGGAGGACTCCACTCCTCCCCTCCACGCCTCCTCTCCCCTCCATGCCTTTCCTCCACTACCCTCCTCTCCTCCCTTTCACACCTCCTCTCTCCTCCACGCCTTTCCTCCACTACTCTCCTCCACGCCTTTCCTCCACTACACTCCTCCACTCTTCTCCTCCCCTCCATGCCTTCTCTCCTCTCCACACCTCTTCTTCACTCCACTCCTCCCCTCCATGCCATCTCTTCTCTCCATGCCTACTCTCTCCTCCACACCTCTCCTCCACCCCCCTCCTATCCTCCCCTCCATGCCTCCGCTTCCCTCCATGCCTACTCTCTACTTCACGCCTCTCCTCCACTCCATGCCTCCTGTTCCCTCCACGCCTCCTCTTTCCTCCACTCCACTCATCTCCTCCGCTCCACACCTCTCCTCCACTCCACTCCACTCTCAGTTACACCTACAACTCTCACATCAACACACTGACTAACACCACCATTCTCACTCACAACATTCACAACACTCACATGTCCATTCTCACTCCCATACATGATTCTAATTTCCCAAAAGATAGCAAACCACCACACAAAAACAACAACTACAAATTCTACAATACCACCTCTGCCCTGCTCTCTGCTCCTCCCTCGCCAAACCATGCACTCATACACCCTCTCAAAATTGAGTCCAGGGGGGAAGGCTATAGCCGCGCATCGAAAATGAAAGTAAAGTACGAGATTTCAGAATAGTTTTGATTAACTGCGATGTACTTACGAAAGTGCGAATGATTTACAAGACACATTAGTAGCGTTAGCGCAGCGCAATTTTGACACATTACGTAAAATAACAAATTAAGGCCCGAATTACAAATTTACGAAAACAATCTTACAAAGTAATAATAAGTAAGACAGTCAAGTCTATCGCAGTAAAGTATGATTCACAAAATTACAATGAGTAGAGTGTCGAATCAACGTAAAATGTATTTTAACAGAATTACGAATGCACTAAAATCTACTAAAGCACGTTTTTACAATCAAATGAAATTAGACACGAAAATACGAATGATGATAAAGCAACGAAGATCTCTTCCGAAAATACGAATGCGGCACGATGGTATATATAATGTAAATATGAATATCAAAACAATGAAAAATAAAGCAACACAAATACTAATAAACAAATAAATTCATTGTAAGGGTCCTTTCACACTAGCGGACAGTTCTTCCGCTCATTACAAGTCCGTTTACGGACTTGTAATGGGCCCCTATGGGAGCGGATCCGTTAGCAGGTGATGCATCCGCTAACGTCCGCTAGATCCGCATCCGTTTTTGCGGACGGAAGAATGTCCTATTTTTCTTCTGTCCGGCCAAACGGATCGGATGCAAATGGACAGACGGTCCGTTTCCATCCGACTCCCCATAGGGGAGAGCGGAGGAGAGACAGGGCGGTCCCTGCACAGTGTGCGGGGACCGCCCTGTCCGCCGACAGCTGAGCGTAGACCCCCCGCTAAGCTGACGGGCACGCGGAGCGGACCGAAAAACGGTCCGCTCTGTGTGAAAGGAGCCTAAAACTACGAACGAGACAGAATACAAAATTTAACGAAAATACTAATCTCGAATCAACAAAAAATAAACTAACAGGAAAAAACACAAACGGAAAAAAAGTGTCACGAAAATACTAAAGAGTACAAATACGATAGCTAACGTCTTACGAAATTACGACTGGTTACGAATCACGATAAAACGAACAGAAACTAAACAGAAATAAACAAAAATTTTTGCTGTGCACATTCCTATTGTTTAGTAATCAAGAACTGACTTCTTTATTGGATCATAACGACACAGAGGCAAAGATGTCTCCTCATCATGGTAAGAAGAAACACAGACAACAAGGCAGGAAAAATAAACCAACAAGTTCATCTCTGTGGGCAGGAAATACAACAAAAACATAGAGCATACATAGCATAGCATATCATTAAGCATTAGCGACATCTTGTGTCCTTTTTCTAAACTGCATATGACAGGGATCTGCAATTAGCGGACCTCCAGATGTTGCAGAACTACAAGTCCCATGAGGCATAGCAAGACTCTGACAGACACAAGCATGACACCCAGAGGCAAATGCATGATGGGACTTGTAGTTTTACAACATCTGGAGGTCCGCTAATTGCATATCTCTGGCATATGATATACAATAGGCTAAGCTGTAGGTTTGTTTCATCTCCAACACCCCTTCTCAACAACTAAGGCTTAGTCTGTTAAACCTATCTTCTTTGTGGGCCTTGAACGTCTTTAGGCGGTCAGGGGCTTTGTAAGGATGTCTGCTGTCATATCCTCGGTCTGGCAATAAAGTAACTAAAGAAGACCTTGCTCTTTCTTGAAGATCCCTAAGAAAGTGAAACTTCACATCAATGTGCTTGGTTCTTGAATTAACTCCTTCCTATGTGCAAGTACAATGCATCCTTGATTGTCCTCATAGATTGCTGTTGGTCCCAGCTGTGGTTGACCCAAATTTGTTAATAGCTGTCTCAGCCATATAACTTCTTTGCTTGCCTGCGCTGCAGCAATGTATTCTGTTTCAGTAGACGACAGTGAAACAGTGAGTTGATTTTTACTAGTCCAACTGATGGTGCCTCCTGACAGGAAAAATAAGTAGCCACTGGTAGATTTTCTGTCACTGGTGCCTCCTGCCCAGTCAGCATCCACATATCCTGTTAAGGTGCTTTCATCGCCTGCTGGTAACTTGAGCTTGTAGTGCAAAGTCCCTTTAAGATAGCGAATGATTCGTTTTACAGCATTCCAATCCTTTTGATTTGGCATTGAAACCTTTCTGCATAGGATTCCAACTGTTGCTGCAATGTCCGGCCTTGTAGCAGTGGTAAGGTACAGCAATTTCCCTATCGCTTTCCTGTATTAAGTATTAGTAGGTAATGGGATATCTTGACAATTCATCTCCTTTAGGTAGTTGGTTTCCATGGGAGATTTCACTGGTTTGGCGTCTTCCATTCCAAAAGTTTGAATTATTTTTTTGTATTTTGTGTCTTTGGTTCAGAAGAAAGCTGCCATCTTCCTCTCTCTCAATCTGGATGCCGAGGTGATTCTTTATGTTGGTGTCAAAGTGCTGATTTAGTTTTTCCAGTATTTCTGATTCATCCCCTTCTTGCTCAAAACAAATCAGGATATCATCCACATAAATAAACATATAGACCCATCTGTTTGCCAATCTCTTTGTGTAATAGCAAGGGTCTGCTTTAACCCTTTGAAAATTTTGATGTGTAAGCACTTCATTTATTTTTATATTCCACGCTCTGGTGGCTTGCTTTAGGCCATATATACTCCTGCAAAGTTTGCATACTATGTCTGACCTTTGTTTGTCTTTGAATCCTGGCGGCTGTTAAATCGCCATGTAGAAACGCGGTTTTCACATCAAAATGTTTTACTTGCATTTTCCAGGTAACGGCTACTGTCAGTAAAGTCTGTATTGTAGTGTGCTTGACTACTGGTGCAAATGTCTCATCATAGTCCTCTCTGTAATTTTGAGAATAGCCTTTGGCTACTAGTCTTGCTTTGTATCGTTCAATTGTGCCATCTGCATTGTATTTCACTTTAAAAGTCCATTTACAGCCTATGGCTTTCCTCCTGGGTGGTAGTTCTGTAAGTGTCCAAGTTTTAGTGTCATGCATGGATTTTATCTCTTCCATGCCTTTTTGAGTACTCTTGTATCTTACCACCTGTGAATTCACCTCCATTATCGCTCCGAAGTATGAGAGGCTTCCTCTGAAACTTGTTACTTGTCTTTGTTATATAGTCTTGTAATTTGTCGAAAACTTCACTCTTGTGTTGCATTAGGTAGGTGACTGTATATCTTAAGTAGTCTTCTATGAAAGTCACTATGTACCTGTTGCCTCCAGGTGTTGATGGGTTTAGGGGACCACACACGTCACTGTGACCTAAGTCGAGTGGTCTTGAGGCTCTCTTCTGACTAACTTTGGGAAGTGTTGCTCTTGTAGCTTTGGATTTAATACAACATTCACATTTAACAGTGACTGGACAAGGGGATACTATTAGATCCCTTGTCAGATTCCTCCTCTGTAGTTCCTGTATGCATTCTGGGTGTCTGTGACCTAGAAGTCTGTGCCATATATGTATACAGTCATTGTGCTTGTGTGTACATAGTCTCACCTTTTCCTTCCCTGTGTCGAGGTGATACAGATGATCATCCAGCTAGGCGCTTGCTATTGTCTGTTTGCCGTTTAGAATGGGACACTTGTCACCTTGAGATTTCACAGTGAGTCCTCTGGCTGTTAGACGTTTCACAGATACGAGTCCTCCTTCTAGATTAGGAACATAAAGCACATCTTTCACTGGTATGGTTAAATTGTGTCCCGAATCATCAGGGAATACAAGGGTTCCATGCCCACATCCTTCTGCATGTATTGTGCTTCCGTCTGGAATGTAAATGGTTTCTTTTTTGTTCAGATCAGGTTCTGTGAAGAAACTTTTATCACTCGTCATGTGACTGGTTGCCCCTGAATCGATGCACCAGTCTTGGCATTTATTGTTGCCTGTTGCTTTAAATGTGGCATTCCAGTTGCCTTCCCTTGGGTCATTGATTGTGGTTTTGACCTTTTGTTTAGTATAAGAGGGATGTTGTCTCATTTGCGCTGCTTTCCATATAGTACAGTCTTTCTTTATGTGTCCCTGCTTTTGGCATCTGAAACACACTCTGGTTTCTTTCCTGTGTAATCTTGCATCTGTAGCTTTAAGAGCGGTACTGGTTTCAGATTCTGAGGAGTCATGCATTAATTCCTTTCTTCTCTGATACTCATCTATGAGCCTGGATTTTTACAAAGGCTACCGTCAGATCTATCTCAGGTCGTGTCTCCAGTGCATTGATTAGTGCAGTGTATGTATCAGGCAAACTGCATAACAACATGGCTTCAATGTGACTGTCTGTTATATTCTCCCCGCTTGATCTAAGTTGCGCAATCACTTCCAGCATTGCGTTTATATGTTCTCTGCCAAGTCTCATTTTGTAAAGTTTCCGCAGCATAAACAGCTTGTTGTTTAAACTGGATCTTTCATGCAGTCTTTTCAGTACATGCCACATGCCTTTTGCTGTGTCCTCATTGCGTATATGAATGAGCTGATCATCTTCTACTAGTAAACTTATTGTGGCACGTGCTTGTCTGTTTTTCTTGTCCCAGTCCTGATTATTATTCTGTGGCCTCTCTGTAGTGGTAACCTCGCACAAGTCATCTCTGGATAACAGGATTTCCACTTTAAACTTCCATAGCTTATAATTGTCATTGTTCAGCTTGGTCACTGAGAGTTTAGAATCCCATTGAAGTCTATGGGACTCGGACGTTCGAATTCAAAAACGATCATTTTAAAGACCAATATTCAATTTAATGTTGGAAAACGTCTTTCAGAACCTGGGTCTTGCCCCAGGTAACATGTATCAATGGAAAAAAAAGTTTTAAAAACGGCCATTTTTCCCGGAGCAGCCATTTTAATGATGCTTAAAGTGAAAAAAAAAATGAAAAATTCCTTTAAATATCACACCTGCTGGCTGTCTATAGTCAGCTATGACTAAGCATCGGTTGTCGATGTGAAACACGTCAGATTTTGTTACCCCACTGTTTGCTGTTTTTGTTATATTTTTTGACTGGAATAAACAGGCGCTATTTTTAAGTTTTTTCATCCATTGGAGTGCGGCTGTCCATTTCTTTTTCCCTACATCTGGCTGTCTATAGTAGTGGCATGTGTTTATAAATGTCCCTGCACAACATGAGAGTACTATAAGAAAAAAGTAATTTAATACTGCTTGCGCACGTGCTGTGTGGCAACAATATGTCAAATATTTTATCGGTGGTGGGGGGCCATTATTGTTTTGTGAAAGAAAAATTGTAGAAAAAAAGGGCACCCCTCAAACAAACTGTAATTGGAGCGCAACAAGGAGCCACATGCAAAGCATTGCATAAAAAATTGTTATTGGGCGCCCCTGTTAAACAGGGGCATAAAAATTGCGCCTTAGGCAAAACCCAACACTGCAACCCCTCACAGATACTGTAATTGGAGCACAAACAAAGAGCCACATGCAAAGTATTGCATCAAAAATTGTTATTAGGCGCCCCTGTTAAACAGGGGCATAAAAATTGGGCCTTAGGCACAATACAACACTGCAACCCCTCGCAATAACTCTAATTGGAGCACAACAAAGAGCCACGTGCAAAGTATTGCATCAGAAATTGTTATTAGGCGCCCCTGTTAAACAGGGGCTGAAAAATTGTGCCTTAGGCACTGGTGGCGGAGCCCACAAACATAACATTTCTTACTAGCTATCAGCAAGAAAAGTGAGGAGAAGGATATTCCATCAGCAGCATAAGAGGACAGCCACTCAGCATCAGCATACGCAGTCTAAAAGGGATCCGACATTTCAACAACAAAAAAAGGATTTTTAATAAACAGCTTACCTGTAAAATCCTTTTCTTGAAGTACATCACGAGACACAGAGCGCATAGCCATTACACTTGGGTTATATGGGTACCTTCAGGTGTGGACACTGGTGTAATCAATTTCACAGGAAGTTTCCTCCCTATATAACCCCCTCCCACTGGGAGTGCTTCAGTTTTTGTAGCAAGCAATCCTCCGAGGTTACACAATGTTCCCCAAAAGAGGGGTGGGAGCTCTGTGTCCCGTGATGTACTTCAAGAAAAGGATTTTACAGGTAAGCTGTTTATTAAAAATCCTTTTTTCTTTATCGTACATCACGGGACACAGAGCGCATAGCCATTACACTTGGGATGTCCTAAAGCAATGCTCTATGAAGGGAGGGAGACCGTAAGGCCAAAATTAGCCAAATAAAAACTTATCAGGAAGTAGAGTAACTCCACCAACAGAAAAAAAGGGGGCGTGACCCGGACCAGAGGATTCTATACTGCTGCCCGTAGGACCGCCTGCCCAAAAGCTGCGTCCGTACCCTTTGCAACGTCCAACTTATAAAATTTAGTAAACGTATGTACGGAAGACCAGGTTGCCGCCTTGCAAACCTGTGCCATAGAGATCTGATGGTGTGCCGCCCAGGAGGCACTCATGGCCCTCGTAGAATGGGCTTTAACTGATAAGGGAGGTGGAACGCGCTTCAGACCATAGGCCTGAAAAATCAGCTGCTTAATCCACCTAGCCAAGGAAGACTTGGCAGCCGGCTGACCCTTCTTGGGGCCATCCGGAAGAACAAAAAGCACATCTGTTTTCTGAATCTTCTCTGTAGCTTTGAGATAGACCCTCATGGCTCGAACCACGTCCAAAGTATGAAGCAGTCTTTCCTCTCTGGACTGGGGAGTAGGAAAGAAGGATGGTAGGACTAGGTCCTGATTCAAGTGAAAACTGGATATGACCTTAGGAAGGAAAGAAGGTTGAGGCCGCAGAACCACTCTGTCTTTATGCAGAATAAGGTATGGCTCCCTGCATGACAAGGCTGCCAGCTCGGAAACCCTTCTGGCCGAAGCCATAGCCACCAAGAAAACCAACTTTCGGGTTAGTAGCACAAGAGGGATTTCTGTTAGAGGTTCAAACGGCTGCCTTTGTAAAGCTGACAAGACCAGATTTAAATTCCAGGGGCAGAGGGGAGCTCTAATAGGGGGATTCACATGCAAGACCCCCTGCAAGAAGGTTTTCATAAGCGAATGGGTGGCCAAGGGTCTTTGAAACCATATTGATAAAGCCGACACCTGCCCCTTTAGAGTACTAAGAGCCAACCCTTTGTCAATGCCAACCTGGAGGAATCGCAAGATCCTGTCAATAAAAAACTTTCGCGGATGCCATTTTTGAGACTCGCACCACTCCACATAGGTTCTCCAGACTCTGTAATAAATATTTCTGGAGACCGGTTTCCTAGCCTGAATCAACGTAGATATGACTTGATCTGAGAGGCCTCTGCCCTTAAGAATTAGGGATTCAGCCGCCAAGCCGTCAAATTTAGCTGCTGTGAAGCAGGGTGGCAGATTGGGCCCTGAGACAGCAGATCTGGGCGCAGGGGGAGCGGCCACGGCGCCCCGACTGACATCTTCACGATGAGTGCGTACCAAGCCCTCCTGGGCCAGGCTGGGGCCACCAGGATCACAGGCCTGCGCTCCACCCGGTACCCTCCGTAGAAGGCGGGGAATCATCTGCAGTGGAGGGAACGCATACAGAAGAGCAAACTGGTGCCAAGGGCAAACCAACGCATCGGTCCCGTAGGCCGAGGGATCCCTGGCTCGGGATATGAATTTGTTCAACTTTTTGTTGGATCTCGTTGCCATAATGTCCACATCTGGGACTCCGAATCTTTGGCAAATCTCTTGGAATACCTGGGGGTGAAGAGACCACTCCCCCGGGAGCAACTGTTGACGACTCAAAAAATCTGCTTGAGAATTGTCTATCCCTGGGATGAACACCGCCGAGATGCAGGGTACATGGGCTTCGGCCCATGAGAAAATCAGGTTTACTTCTCTTTGGGCTGCTGGGCTCTTCGTGCCCCCCTGGTGGTTTATGTATGCCACCGCTGTGGCGTTGTCGGACTGTATCCTTACTGGCAGACCCTGAAGGGGGAGAGTCCAGGCGATCAGGGCCAGCCGAGCAGCTCTGATCTCCAAGATATTGATGGGAAGCAGTTTTTCTGCCTTCGACCACTGCCCTTGCTGGGTCTGTTCTTCTAGAACTGCCCCCCAACCTGACAGGCTGGCATCCATGGATACTATCTTCCACGTGATGGGGCAAAAGGATTTCCCTTTTGACAAATTTTGAGGGACCAGCCACCAAGACAGGCTGCGCCGAACCTTCGGGGAGATCACTAACGGACGATCTAATGCCTGAATGGACTTGTTCCAAGCAGAGAGAATGGCTGCCTGAAGATATCTGGTATGGATCTGGGCGTAGGGCACTGCCTCGAAGGCGGCCACCATCTTCCCCAGCAGTCGCATACATAGGCGAATAGTCGGCCTCTTCTTGCCTAAGATCACTTGAACTGCTTGAGCTATTGATCTGATCTTTGCTTGAGGTAAAATTATCCTCTGGCAGTCTGTATCTAGCCGAAGGCCTAGATATTCCAACTGCTTTGTGGGTTTCAATACCGATTTTTCTAGGTTTACAATCCACCCGAATTCCTCTAGATGTTGAACTGTGCGACCTACTGCCTAATGGAGGCTGGAAGCAGAGCTGTCGATAACCAGAAGATCGTCCAAGTATGCCAAGACCAAAATGCCTTCTGTCCTTAGGACGGCTAGCACCGGGGCTAACACCTTTGTGAATACCCGCGGAGCTGTTGCCAACCCGAAAGGGAGGGCTACGAACTGGTAATGGCGGTGATCTATCATAAAACGAAGAAACCTGTGATGTGCCGGGTAGATCGGCACATGCAGATACGCATCTTTTATGTCTATAGATGCTAGAAAGTCGTCTTGATGTAGGCTGGCTGCCACCGAACGTATGGACTCCATACGAAAGGTCTGAATGTTTAGAAAGCGATTTAGGCGTTTGAGGTCTAAGATAGGCCTGACGTCGCCATTGGGCTTTGGTATTATGAAAAGGTTGGAGTAGAATCCCAGACCCCATTCCTGGGTTGGTACTTCTACAATTACTCCTTGGAGCAAGAGACGATCCAATGCTTTTACAAGAGAGGCCCTTTTTAATGGGTCGCTTGGAAGACTTGACCCCTGAAAATGAGGAGGGGGTACTTCCCGAAACTCTAGCTTGTAGCCCGTGGCTACCACGGACCTTACCCAAGAGTCGGGAATTCTGGCCTTCCACACTTCGGAGAAAAACCGAAGCCTTCCCCCCACCCAAGAGAGTGGGGGCGCCCCTTCATGAATCTGACTTGAGGACTGGTTTAACCGGCTTGCGAGACCATGGCCTCTTGCCTGTCGTGGCTTGTCCTTGTGGGCGGCTATTAAATGCTGAACGCCCGGGAGGCCGTCGATACTGACGGGAAGTTGAAGGGGCCGAGCCTGCGAAGGCCTGTCGCTTAAACGCGGGCTCACGCGATCTTTTCTTGACCGGCAAGAAAGAACTTATACCACTTGATATGGTCTGGATATATTTATCTAGGTCTTCACCGAATAGTCTCCCACCATGAAAGGGAAATCCTGCTAAAAGCTTTTCTTTATCGTACATCACGGGACACAGAGCGCATAGTCATTACATATGGGTTATATGGGTACCTTCAGGTGTGGACACTGGTGTAATCAACTTCACAGGAAGTTCCTCCCTATATAACCCCCTCCCACTGAGAGTGCTTTAGTTTTTTCGCCAGTGTCTTAGGTGTTGGTCACGTCTAGCTGTCCCTCGGAGGTCTCGGGACCCAGGATAGCTAGCCGGATCCGTCCGAAGTGCTTCAAAGCCAATGTGTACGGTACCCGGGCCCTGCTGGAGTGGGGTTTTGCCTATAATGCCTCTCCTTGGAGGGCTGGATTCTGGGCTCCAGTGCCTTGGTCTCTTCCAGGACTAAACGCTACTGATGCCAGGATGCTATATAGGTCCAGGGGTGTGGGTTCCTTAAACACAGGACCCCGGTCCCTGAAGGTCCGAGACAATACCCACGGAGATGGGGGAAGATTGGGCCTCTTGCAGTTTGCAATACCCTGCGGCGTGGAGCAGGTAAGAGGGAACCTGCGGGACTTGGTTCGACAGTAGGTATCCCCCTGGGGGTTCTGGGTTGGCTAACAGTATGCTTGTGCATCAGCCACTATCAACACTATGTCTGTGTGGGCAGGATGGGATACTAATGTTTACCCAGATAACATGTAGATATATGTATACTTGTGTAAGATATATATTTGCTACTCACCCCAGGTCTGCCTGTTAGCATTGATACTGCAACCCCACATGTTTTAAAGAGGAAATTGCTGGTGAAAACTCCTGTTTCTTAGGAAGCCCATGGGGACAGCTTCCTCTCTGTGTGTGCACTACAATAAGATTAGTGCTTACCTGGTGTCTGTTGGTGCTGCCTGGCGCTGGTCCGTGTTGTTTCCTCTGCTCTGCTTCCTCCATGTGGTTTTCAGCGTGGGGGGGTGCGCGCGCGTGTGCACGCCGCCTTTTATAGCGTGCGTCAGGGGGGCGGGCCAGCAGCGTCAGGGTCTGTTTAAAGGAAAAACTTTTTCTCTGGCTGGTCTTTCCCTCCTGGAGGCAGAGGAAGAAAGGATACAGAGCGTGCAGCTGGGTCTTTTGGCCACAGTGACACCCAGTGGCGGTTTGTGGATCTTCAGGTCTAGGACTTAGTTCCACTATTGACCAGAAAAAGAAAAAAAAAAAAGTTTTTTTGCTTAAAGGGACTCAGCCTTAGATCCAGCAGTATCTGAGTCAACCTTGGACTCCGGCTAACGGGCATTGGTGTTGCAATACTCACAGGTTTTCCTCAGTATTGCCACCTCCCAGGCGGGTAAAAAAAAAAAAAAAAAAAAAAAAAAAATTTTTTCGTTTTCCTCAGCCTGTTCTCATATTAATTACTCCTAGCTACAACAGTCAGGTGTTGGCTAGAGGGGTGACTCAAGGTTGTGCAATGGCTCCAAAGGCATCAGGACCAGCCAAGGCTGCAAAAGGTGCCAAGAAACAAAAGGGGTCTCCATCGGGGTCAGAGGATTTGGGCCAGGCTTCAACGGCCCCACCCTCACCAGTTAGACCACCGAGTAGCATAGTACAAGAGCCATTGGGGATGCTGGGGGCAGAGGCGGCCCCCGATCCACCCATTCCCGTTTACGTAACGGAAGAAATGCTAGCGACCACCCTGGGTGGGCTAGAGAAAAGGTTAACTGCTTTGTTTGCCCGCCCTTTGCCAAGTAGCAAACGGGCTAGATCCCCCTCACCTAGTTTGGTGTTTTCAGATGCGGAGGTCTCCTCTTCGGAGGAACGGGACCCACAAGGGGATCAAGCAGACGCAAGTCCCGAAGGTTCAGACATGGAGGGTCCACTGTAGATGAATATTCTTCGGCCTCTCAAGCGGAGAGCCTGTGGATCCAGTCTTTGACCGATATAGTTCGCACTGCTTTTAAACTTCCAGTGCTAGAACTAGTAGCCCCTGTGGTATCCTCATTGGGTTCTTTAAAGGCTCCATTAACTTGTGTGTCTTTTCCGATTCACCCCCTTCTGCGGAGCGTGATTTACCAGGAGTGGGCTCGACCTGATAGGATCTTTATCCCTCCTAAGAGGTTCTCTATTCTCTATCCTATGGAAGAGGAATTTTGAAAGAAATGGGCACTCCCCACAGTGGACGCGGCCATTTCCTGCGTGAATAAATCCCTGACCTGTCCGGTTGAAAATGTCCAGTTGTTCAAGGATCCGGTCGACAAAAAATTAGAGACCCTACTGAAGGCTTCTTTCACCACAGTAGGTGCCATGGTTCAGCCAGTGGTGGCAGCCATTGGCGTTTGTCAGGCCTTAAAGGATCAGGCAAAACAGATGTTAAAGGACATGCCGGCTCAGCAAACTCGTGAATTAGCAGATTTCCCTAGGGCTCTCTGCTTTGCAGTAGATGCTATTAAGGACTCCATCCAACAGGCATCCCGGTTATCTCTGCTGGTGGTTCACATGCGTCGTCTTCGTGGCTAAAGAACTGGTCAGCAGAGGCACCCTGCAAAAAGCTTTTAGCAGGGTTTCCCTTTCATGGGGGAAGACTATTCGGTGAAGACCTAGATAAATATATCCAAACCATATCAAGTGGTAAAAGTTCTTCCTTACCGGTCAAGGAAAGACCGCGTGGGCCCGCGTTTAAACGACAGGCCTTTCCAGGCTCGGCCCCTTCGACTTCCCGTCAGTATCGACGGCCTCCCGGGCGTTCAGCAGTTAATAGCCGCCCACAGGGACAAGCCGCAGCAAACAAGAGGCCCTGGTCTCGCAAGCCGGCTAAACCAGTCATCAAGTCAGATTCATGAAGGGTCGCCCCCACTCTCTTGGGTGGGGGGAAGACTTCAGTTTTTCTCCGAAGTCTGGAAGGCCAGAATTCCCGACTCTTCGGTTCGGTCCGTGGTAGCCACAGGCTACAAACTAGAGTTTCGAGAAATCCCCCCTCCTCATTTTCAGGGGTCAAGTCTTCCAAGCGACCCGTTAAAGAGGGCCTCTCTCGTAAAGGCGTTGGATCGCCTCTGGCTCCAAGGAGTAATTGTAGTACCAACCCAAGAAAGGGGTCTGGGATTCTACTCCAACCTTTTTATTATACCAAAACCCAATGGCGACGTCAGGCCTATCCTAGACCTCAAACGACTAAATCGTTTTCTAAAGATTCAGACCTTTCGTATGGATTCCATACGTTCAGTGACAGCCAGCCTGCATCAAGGCGACTTTCTAGTATCTATAGACATAAAGGATGCATATCTGCATGTGCCGATCTACCCAGCACATCACAGGTTTCTTCGTTTTATGATAGATCAAAGTCATTTCCAGTTCGTAGCCCTCCCTTTCGGGTTGGCAACAGCTCCGCGGGTATTCACAAAGGTGTTAGCCCCGGTGCTAGCCGTCCTAAGGACAGAAGGCATTTTGGTCCTGGCATACCTGGACGATCTCCTGGTTATCGACAGATCAGCTTCCAACCTCAATCATGCAGTAGTCCGCACAGTTCGGCATCTACAAGAATTTGGGTGGGTTGTGAACCAAGGAAAATCGAGGTTGCAACCCACAAGACAGTTGGAATATCTAGGCTTTCGGTTAGATACAGAATGCCAGAGGATATTTTTACCTCAAGAAAAGATCAGGTCATTGACTCAAACAATTCAAATAGTCCTAGGCAAAAAGAGGCCGACTATTCGCCTATGCATGCGACTGCTGGAAAAGATGGTAGCCGCCTTCGAAGCAGTGCCTTTGCCCAGATCCATACCAGAGTTCTCCAGGCAGCTATTCTCTCTGCTTGGAACAGGTCCATACAGGCATTAGACCGTCCATTAGGTCTTTCCCCAGGAGTCAGGCGCAGCCTGTACTGGTGGCTGGTCCCTCAAAAATTGTCAAAAGGGAAAACCTTTTGCCCCATCACGTGGAAAATAGTAACCACAGATACCAGCCTAACAGGTTGGGGGGCAATCTTAGGAAAACGGACCCAGCAGGGACAGTGGTCAGAGGCAGAAAGTCTGCTTCCCATCAATGTCCTAGAGATCAGAGCTGCTCGGTTGGCCCTGGTCGCCTGGACTCTCCCCCTGCAGGGTCTGCCAGTAAGGATACAGTCCGACAATGCCACAGCGGTGGCATACATAAACCACCAGGGGGGCACAAGGAGCCTAGCGGCTCAAAGGGAAGTAAACCTGATTTTCTCATGGGCCGAAGCCCATGTACCCTGCATCTCAGCAGTGTTCATCCCAGGGATAGACAACAGTTACTCCCGGGAGAGTGGTCTCTTCACCCCCAGGTATTCCAAGAGATTTGCCAAAGATTCGGAGTTCCCGAGGTGGACATCATGGCAACAAGATTCAACAAGAAATTGGACAAATTCGTATCCCGAGCCAGGGACCCCTCGGCCTACGGGACCGATGCGTTGGTTTGCCCCTGGCACCAGTTTTCTCTCCTGTATGCGTTCCCTCCACTACAGATGATTCCCCGCCTTCTACGAAGGATCAGGGTGGAGCGCAGGCCGATGATCCTGGTGGCCCCAGCCTGGCCCAGAAGGGCTTGGTACGCACTCATCGTGAGGATGTCAGTAGGGGCACCGTGGCCACTCCCCCTGCGCCCAGATCTGCTGTCTCAGGGCCCGATCTACCACCCTGCTTCACAGCAGCTAAATTTGATGGCTTGGCGGCTGAATCCCTAATTCTTAAGGGCAGAGGCCTCTCAGCCCAGGTCGTATCTACGTTAATTCAGGCTAGAAAGCCAGTCTCTAGAAATATCTATTACAGAGTCTGGAGGACCTATGTGGAGTGGTGCGAGTCTCAAGGAGGGCATCCTCGCAAGTTTTTATTGACAGGATCTTGCGATTCCTCCAGGTTGGCGTTGACAAGGGGTTGGCTCTTAGTACTCTAAAGGGGCAGGTGTCTGCCTTATCGATATGGTTTCAAAGGCCTTTGGCCACGCATTCGCTTGTGAAAACCTTCTTACAGGGGGTCTTGCATGTGAATCCCCCTATTTGAGCTCCCCTCGGCCCCTGGAATTTAAATCGGGTCTTGTCAGCTTTACAAAAGCAGCCGTTTGAACCTCTGACAGAAATCCCTCTTGTGCTGCTAACCCGAAAGTTGGTTTTCTTGGTGGCTATGGCTTCGGCCAGAAGGGTCTCCGAGCTGGCAGCCTTGTCTTGCAGGGAACCGTACCTTATTCTGCATAAGGACAGAGTGGTTCTGCGGCCTCAACCTTCTTTCCTTCCTAAGGTCATATCCAGTTTTCACTTGAATCAGGACCTAGTCCTACCATCCTTCTTTCCTACTCCCCAGTCCAGAGAGGAAAGATTGCTTCATACATTGGACGTGGTCCGAGCCATGAGGGTCTATCTCAAGGCTACAGAGAAGATTCGGAAAACAGATGTGCTTTTCGTTCTTCCGGATGGCCCCAAGAAGGGTCAGCCGGCTGCCAAGTCTTCCTTGGCTAGGTGGATTAAGCAGCTGATTTTTCAGGCCTATGGTCTGAAGCGCGTTCCACCTCCCTTATCAGTTAAAGCCCATTCTACGAGGGCCATGAGTGCCTCTTGGGCGGCACACCATCAGATCTCTATGGCACAGGTTTGCAAAGCGGCAACCTGGTCTTCCGTACATACGTTTACTAAATTTTATAAGTTGGACGTCGCAAAGGCTACGGATGCAGCATTTGGGCAGGCGGTCCTACGGGCAGCAGTATAGAATCCTCTGGCCCGGTTCACGCCCCCTTTTTTTCTGTTGGTGGAGCTATTTTACCTCCTGATAATGTTTTTATTTGGCTATTTTTGGCCTTACGGTCTCCCTCCCTTCATGGAGCATTGCTTTGGGACATCCCATATGTAATGACTATGCGCTCTGTGTCCCGTGATGTACGATAAAGAAAAAAGGATTTTTAATAACAGCTTACCTGTAAAATCCTTTTCTTGAAGTACATCACGGGACACAGAGCTCCCACCCCTCTTTTGGGGAACATTGTGTAACCTCAGAGAAATTGCTTGCTACAAAACTAAAGCACTCTCAGTGGGAGGGGGTTATATAGGGAGGAACTTCCTGTGAAGTTGATTACACCAGTGTCCACACCTGAAGGTACCCATATAACCCATATGTAATGACTATGCGCTCTGTGTCCCGTGATGTACTTCAAGAAAAGGATTTTACAGGTAAGCTGTTATTAAAAATCCTTTTTTTGCAGGGTGCCTCTGCTGACCAGTTTTTCAGCCACAAAAGGCGACGCATATGAACCAACAGCAGAGATAAACGGGACGCCTGTTGAACGGAGTCCTTATTAGCATCTACTGCAAAGCAAAGAGCTCTTGGGAGGTCAGCCAATTCACGAGCTTGCTGAGCCGGTATGTCCCTTAATATCTGTTTAGTCTGATCCTTTAAAGCCTGACAAACGCCAATGGCTGCCACTGCTGGCTGAACCACGGCACCTACTGTGGTAAAAGAAGCCTTCAGTAGGGTCTCCAATTTTTTGTCGACTGGATCTTTAAACACCTGGACATTTTCCACCGGACAGGTCAGGGATTTATTTACGCAGGAAATGGCTGCGTCCACGGTAGGGAGTGCCCATTTCTTTGCAAATTCTTCTTCCATAGGATAGAGAATGGTGAACCTTTTAGGAGGGATAAAAATCCTATCAGGTCGAGCCCAATCCTGAAAAATCACGCTCTCCAGAAGGGGGTGAACCGGGAAAGACGCACCACTCAACGGTGCCTTCAAGGAACCTAAAGAGGATACCGCGGGGGCTAATTGTTCTGACACTGGAAGTTTAAAAGCAGTGCGAACCATATCCGTCAGAGACTGGATCCACAGACTCTCTGCTTGAGAAGCCAAAAAAATTTCATCTATAGTGGAATCTTCAATGTCTGACCCGTCGGGACTCAGGTCCGCTTGATCCCCCTGTGGGTCCAATTCCTCCGAAGAGAGGACCTCTGCATCCGAACACACCGTTCTAGGTGATGGGGATCTAGCCCGTTTGCCACCCGGCAAGGAGCGGGCAATTAAAGCAGTTAACCTTTTCTCTAGCCCACCCAGGGTGGATCCTAGCATTTCTTCCGTAACATAAACGGGAATGGGTTGATTGGGGGCCGCCTCTGCCCCTAGCACCCTCAATGGCTCCTGCACGATGCTGTTCGGTGGTCTATCTGGTGAGGGTGGGACCACTGGAGCCTGGCCCAAATCCTCTGACCCCGATGGAGACCCCTTTACTTTTTTGGCACCTTTTGCAGCCTTAGCTGGTCCTGATCCCTTGGGAGCCATTGCACAACCTTGAGACACCCCTACAGCCAACACCCAACTGTTGTAGCTAGAAGTGAAACATTAATAAGGACAGGCTATGGTAAAAAAAAATCTAAATTTTCATACGCCTGAGAAGGCGGCAATACAGAGGAAAGTCCTGTGAGTATTGCCACACCAATGCCCGTTAGCTGGAGTCCAAGGTTGCACCGACTCAGATACTGCCAGATCTAAGGCTGAGTCCCTTTAAGAAAAAACCCTTTTTTTTTTCTGGTCAGTGTGGACTAAGTCCAGACCTGAAGATCCACAAACCACCACTGGGTGTCACTGTTAGCCAGAACTGGCTCAGCTGCGCGCTCTATGTCCTCAGCCTCCACTGCTCTCAGGAGGGAATGACCAGCCAGGAAATGCTTTTTGCTTTATCTGAGACCTGACGCTGCTGGCCCGCCCCCCCCCACGCACGCTGACGCTGTAAAAGGCGGCGCGCATGCGCGCGCCCCCGCCCCCCCCACGCTGAAACCAACATGGAGGAAGCAGAGGAGAAGCCTGGACCAGCGCCAGCAACCCAACAGACACCAGGTAAGCCACTAATCTTTGTAGTGCACACATAGAGGAAGCTGTCCCCATAGGCTTCCTAGGAAACAGGAGTTTAGTCAGCATTTCCTCCCTTAACACGTGGGGCTGCAGTATCATGCTAACAGGCAAGTCTGGGGGGAGTAGCAAAATACATATCTTTAAAAGCATATATATATCTACATGTTATCTGGGTAAACATTAGTACATCCCATCCTGCCTCAAAAGACATAGTGGAGATAGTGGCTGATGCACAAGCATACCATTAGCCAACCCCCAGGGGGATACCTACTGTCGAACCAAGTCCCGCAGGTTCCCCCTTACCTGCTCCACGCCGCAGGGTATTGCAAAATGCAAGAGGCCCAGCCTTCCCCCATATCCGTGGGTATTGTCTTGGACCTTCAGGGACCGGGGTCCTGTGTTAAGGAACCCACACCCCTGGACCTATATAGCATCCTGCCATCAGTAGCGTTTAGTTCTTGGAAGAGATTAAGGCACTGGAGCCCAGAATCCAGCCCTCCAAGGAGAGGCATTATAGGCAAAACCCCACTCCAGCAGGGCCCGGGTACCGTACACCTTGGCTTTGAAGCACTTTCGGACGGATCCGGCTAGCTTTCCTGGGTCCCGAGCCCTCCGAGGGACAGCTAGACGTGACCAACACCTAAGACACTGGCGAAAAAACTGAAGCACTCCCAGTGGGAGGGGGTTATATAGGGAGGAAACTTCCTGTGAAATTGATTACACCAGTGTCCACACCTGAAGGTACCCATATAACCCAAGTGTAATGGCTATGCGCTCTGTGATGTACGATAAAGAAAATATTATTCAGTAACATCAGCATCAGGTGCTTGGTAGCTGGTATTGATCCAAGCCTGATTCATTTTGATGAAGGTCAGTCGATCAACAGAGTCGATGGAGAGGCGCACCCTGTGATCGGTCACAAAGCCTCCAGCAGCACTGAATGTGCGTTCTGAAAGAACACTGAATGCAGGGCAAGCCAGTAGCTCAATTGCGTACTGGGCAAGCTCTGGCCAGTGATCCATCCTCAAGTCCCAGTAAGCCAGAGGATTTTCAGTGGGGAAGGTGTCCATGTCGGATCTTGCCCCTAGGTATTCCCGGACCATGTAAACCAGACGCTGGCAATGGTTGCTGGAACCGGTCAGACCTTGGGGCTGCGGACTAAGAAACTGTCTGAACGCACCGGTCAGACAGCCACCTTCTCCACCGCTCCTTCTGTGACTCACCGAAGCCTCAGCAAGACGTCCAGAGCCAGGTTTTGGTAATCCCCCCCGGTTCTGGGAATGCATTGCACAGACCCTTCTGCAAGGCCTCCCACAGAAGTTTCATCTTCTGCTCCCTCTGCGATGGCAACATAAGGTCCGCAACCTTACTTTTGTAACGTGGATCAAGGAGAGATGCCAGCCAGTAATGATCCCTCTTCTTGATAGCACGTACACAAGGATCCTTATGCAGGCTTTTCAGGATCAGGGAGGCCATGCAGCGTAGGTTTGCAGAGGCATTCGGGGCACAGTCCTCTGGGTCACTGAGGATGACAGGATCCACAGGCACCTCATCCCAGCCACGTAAAAGTCCACGTGTTCCTTGGGACTGTAAATGATCTCTTGAAGACTGCTGCTGCTAAGTGCTAGGCTCCACCTCTATGCTACTGATACAATCATCCTCCTCCTGTGTGCTAGTTGGGCAAGCAGGACCACTGTCTGGGTAAAGGGGGCCTTGAGAGGTAAGGAAGTCCTCCTCTTCCTCCCTCTGTTCTGCCTCAAGAGCCCTGTCCATTATTCCACGTAGCGTGTGCTCCAACATGTGAATAAGAGGGACAGTCTCACTGGTGCATGCACTGTCACTGCTCACCATCCTCATGGCCTCCTCAAATGGTGACAGGACAGTGCATGCATCCCTGATCAAGGCCCACTGGCGTGGAGAAAAAAAACCAGCTCCCCTGACCCAGTTCTGCTGCTATATTGGCACAGGTACTCATTGATGGCCCGCTGCCGTGTGTGCAGCCGCTGCAGCATGGCCAACGTAGAGTTCCATCTGGTGGGCATGTCACAGATTAGGCGGTTCTTGGGCAGGTTGTATTCCCTTTGGAGGTCTGTCAGGCGAGCAGTGGCATTATATGACCTCCGGAAATGCACACAGACTTTCCTGGCCTGCTTCAGGACATCCTGTAAGCCTGGGTACCTGCCCAAGAACCACCAAATTCAGGACATGCACAAAACAGGGCACGTGGGTGAGTTTTCCCTGTCGCAGGGCAGAGAGGAGGCTGGTGCCATTATCGCTGACCACCATTCAAGGCTTCAGCTGGCGTGGCGTCAACCACCTCTGAGCCTGACCCTGCAGAGCTGACAAAACCTCTTCCCCAGTGTGGCTCCTGTCTCCCAAGCACACCAGCTCTAGCACCGCATGACATCTCTTGGCCTGCATTCCTGCGTAGCCCCTTGTACGCCTACGGAGCACGGCTGGTTCTGAGAAAATATCACCACAGGAAGAGGCCACAGAGGAAGAAGAAGAGGAGGGGTGGAGGAGAGAGGTGTGTCACAAACAGTAGTAGTGTTTTGGAGGCGTGGTGGCGGAACAACCTCCAAAACTACTGTACCTTGCCCTGCGTCCTTCCCAGCTGCCAGCAGAGTCACCCAATGTGCCGTAAAAGACAGGTAACGCCCCTGTCCATGCCTGCTGGTAAGATGCACCTTACCACTGACCGCCCTGTCCAGCGAGGCATGGACATTGCCTTCCACATGCCGGTAGAGAGCCGGAATCGCCTTCCGTGAGAAAAAGTGGCGTTTTGGTACTTGCCACTGAGGTACTGCACATTCCACAAACTCACGGAAGGGGGAAGAATCTACAAACTGAAAATGTAGCAGTTGAAGTGCTAGCAATTTCGCTAAGCTAGCATTCAACCGCTGGGCATGTGGATGGCTGGGAGAGTACTTCTTTCAGCGCTGCAGCAGGGAAATTTGCCTGGTAGTATGAGTAGATTGCCCGCATGTACTACTACTACTAGGTTGTGACACACCTATTTCTACACCTTCACTGCAGGCTTCAAAGAGGACTGGGGGTCTAGTGGGGTTGGAGGTTCCAGAAGGGCAAGGGGAGGTACGCTTTTGTCTTTGGTGTGGGTCTTTCTGGTGTGCTTGCCAACGAGCTGCATGGCAGGTCGACATATGTCTGGACAAGCATGTGGTACCCAGGCGGGTGATGTTTTGGCCACGCGAGATACGCTTGCGACATATGTTGCAAATAGCAAAGGTACGATCTAATGGACATGTTTCAAAAAAGGCCCACACCAAAGAACTTTTGCTGTACCGGTCAGACACAGCAGCGCCATGCACAAGCGCCATAGATGTGCGCTGTAATGCAGTTGGTGTGCCCTTAAGCTGACCCCTGGAGGGCATCCTGCCTCTTTGGAGATGTGCCTGTGCCTCATCCTCCTCCTCTCTCCTATCAGGCACCCAGGTAGAGTCAGTGACCTCATCATCCCCTCCCTCTTCATCACTGTAAAAAACCTGGCAGTATGCTCCAGCTGGGGGAACATCACTGCCAGATTGCTGTCCCTCTCGGCCACCCCCTCTCCCTGGACTCACATCAATGCCTTCCTCTATCTATGTTCCATCATCGGAGCCTTCAAAACGCTGCACATCTTTATTCAGCATGTACCCAACACTGTGTTGAAACAGTTCGGGGGACTCCTCAGGAGGACACGGTGGGACTAGGGAAGGATTGTGTGATGCCATGGTACATAGGGAAGAGGAAGCCTTGGCAGCTGCTTTGCCAGACAAACTAAGATCAGTCTGTGTGAGAGAGGATGAGGACCACTTGGTCATCCAATCTACTATTTTCTCTGCATGTTGAGGCTCAACACAGCCAGCTCCCGAAAACAAGGACGAGTGGCCACGTGCTGAAGAGGATGCACCGCGTCCACCACCAGCGTTGCCTCTAGACGCAGAACCTGCTTGCCCTCATGACTGTCTCTGCCTTTCTTTGTTGTCCTTCCAGACATTTTAATAGCCTGAACAGGACAAAAACAGAAATAAACAGCACCTGTCCAGTAAGAGCAACTGCGTTTATGGGCAAAAAAACAGCAAACGTGCAGTATGATCGACTGCGTTTATGGGCAAAAACAGCAAATGTGCAGTATGATCGACTGCGTGTATGGGCAAAAACACAGCAAACGTATACTAAATCGACAGAGTTTATGGCCAAAAACAGCAAACGTACAGTATGATCGACTGAGTTTATGGGCAAAAACACAGCAAACTTATATTAACATCGACTGAGTTTATGGGCAAAAACACAGCAAACGTGTAACATGATTGACTGCGTTTATGGGCAAAAACACAGCAAACGTATAGTAAGATCGACTGAGTATATGGCCAAAAACATGGATGAGCAAGTTTGGAGTGAAGGAACGTGACTGGCCAGCACAATAGAACACATTTGGTGTAAAATAGAGTGGAGACTGCGAGCCGGGCCTTACCATCCAACATCAGTGCCTGACCTCACAAATGTGCTTCTGGAAGAATGGTCAATCATTCCCATAGACACTCCTAAACCTTGTGGACAGCATTTCCAGGAGAGTTGAAGCTGTTATAGCTGCAAAGGGAGGGCCAACTCAATATTGAACCCCACGGACTAAGACTGGGATGTCATTAAAGTTCATGTGTGTGTAAAGACAGGCGTCCCAATACTTTTGGCAATATAGTGTATATATACTACACACAGAGGTATTACCCTTAAACTACCAAAGTTAATAACATAAAAACAAATACCAAGTTCTATGTAACCCAATAATGAAAATACACCTGTACACATGTCTACCTTTGTACCTGTATTAAGTAAAGCATTTGGAACCTTGTTATTGCCTGGTCAGAACTTACTAAAGAGGTTTGTAGTAAATAACCGGAACATATAAATTTACACGTAGGTCTTTAACACATCGGGGTATGAAGACATCAGTGTAGAGTGGAGTAATGTGAAGACCCAAGTGGTTGCCTAGAGTAACAGAAGTGTAACAAATATACCCGTTATTGGTGGCATGGCCTCTAGCAGCGAGGTAGATTGCACCACAGAGGTTCCCATCCTTTACAGAACCTGCATAGCATGGCATTGTCCCCAGAGTCACCTGAGCAATCTTCATGGACATGCCCTGGTTTTCCAACCAGGAGTATATTGGAAATGGAGAACCCAACCAAACATTGACCTCTAATGTTTCCTCCATCAGGCCCCCTTTCGTAATAAGGAGAGGGAAAATGCCTACATTAACTACATAAATGGTCCAACCAGCCCAATCCCAGAATCTATGCTGTCGCTCAACCAAGCAAATGTAGATTCCTCCATAACCACACAGGAATTGTAGGGAAAGGTGCCCCAGGAGGTATCAGAAATACAATATAGGTGAGCAGAGCCAGAGCCCCAATAGGAGACATTGATATCACCTCATCTTCCGTCTTGTCAAAATAAGGCCTGCCGAACCATATAGTGGGACTGATGCTGATACAGCGATCCTGGTCAGCTGAGAGAGCACTGTGCACTGGTTATCCCAGGTGATTACCCACCCAACCTGTCAGTGCCCACCACTGCCCCCATCAGGAAGGAGTATGCATGTCCCACCAGGTATATTTTGTGACCAGTCATTGTGTCTACCAGTGGGAGTCATCCAGGTTGCAAACATGAATATCTGGTGTGCAAGTTTGTGAGGAAGAAAACGTCCAGCTGCTTAAAGCATTCAGAGATTCTCCATGGATACTCTGGATGCATTGCTGTGCCACCTGACATAGGTGCAGGCACCACCTCACTCCTGACGTCCCCCGGCCAGTCACACACAGCCCAGAGTTTAGAAGTGGGGATGGAGAAAGAATCCAGACACCTCCCAGTTGATGCAAAAAGTCTCCTAGGCCTCCCTGAGAACAACTTTTACTATGTAATGTAGCTCCATCTAGTGTCCATAATGTGTTATTACTACCGCATTGCCACTAGATGATCATAAAAAATCACTAGAATACCGGCAATCTTGGTCATAGATTGGGAAATGTGCGTCATATTTATTCAACTTTTTTTTTTATAACAAACCTCTAAGTGTTTGTGAAATCTTACACCACAAAATGTACTCAACGTGACAAGTATTTATTCAACCATTACAAATTCTGACATTAATGCAGCACAGTAATTTCCTATGATCATCAGCTCCATCTAGTGGACATAATTGGATATCCGTCTTAACATACCCCCCCATTAGTAAAAAATAGCACATTACAGCATTGTGGCCACTAGATGGATCCAAATAAATTAGTGAGTTAAATAAAATACATAAACTATGCATCACAGCAGGGTGAATGCTGGTAATATGCATTCAACAAATTTAAAAATAAAAATAAACCCCACAAAATGTACAATGAGAGGTAATGGCTATATTTTTATACTGCTATCAATGGCCAACACGGTACAACACTTCATCCATGTCTTTGGTGATCTCTGATCTCCTTATGAAGTGTTTCTTACATGATGAAGATCAGCCATGAAGTATATCTGAGGTGTATATCAGGGTGTGATTTTTCCCCACACGAGAGCTGTGATGTCCAGCAACATTCATATACAAGACATTTCCCGCACTTAAGGCACTAATACACCGAGGGTTGTGTGGGATCCCTGATGTACAGGAAGACAGGACTTCAGTGAGGAACATTTCCCTCACTCAGGACAGGAATGTGGCTACTTCATGTGTGCAATCTCTGATGTCTGTAAAGACTGCACTTCTGTGAAAAACATTTCCCACACTCAGGACAGGAATACGGCTTCTCCCCCGTGTGAGATCTCTGATGTGTGGAAAGATGGGACTTATCTAAAAAACATTTCCCACACTCAGAACAGGAATACGGCTTCTCCCCCGTGTGAGATCTCTGATGTCTGGGAAGATCAGACTTATATGAAAAACATTTCCCACACTCAGGACAGGAATACGGCTTCTCACCCGTGTGAGATCTCTGATGTGTGGAAAGATAGGATTCCTTTGAAAAACATTTCCCGCACTCAGGACAGGAATTTGGCTTCTTCCCCTTGTGAGATCTTTTATGCATATTAAGACTGGATTTAGAACGGAAACACATCTCACAGTCAGTACAGGAAAAGCTCATATCTGTTGGAAGGATGGCACCGTCCCGCACAGTCTGAGGTTCCTCAGGATAAGAGGAATACGATGGTCCATATACACTGTGTGGTGCCGGATGGACATTTGAGGTAGTCGGGTTTTCTCCTGGACTATACTGTGTGATGTCTTCATCTTCTACTTTACAGTCTGGAGACAAAGTGAGACAATCCTCTGAGGTTTTCCTCATCTCCCGTCCATCTACTAAAATAGAAATACAACGATTATTACTAGACATGAGCTGATTGGTTCCCCTAAACCAGGACTCCGCCCACATCAGGCAGCTTGGTCTCTGAGGATCTTACAATTCCTCCTCAAGGTAACTAGTAAATGGGTCCTCTGATCTCCTACCAGATTTATTCATGGTCCTTAGTCAGAGAGTGAGGAAACAACAAGAACTGAATTTATTCACTCGAGAAGAGGAGATTAAGGGGAGATATAATTGTGACAGACTCACCCAGGACATCCTGGACCCTCTTATGTCTAAAATCATCCTATGTCCATCCTATGATATCCTGGACTACCTGAGATGGTATTATTATCCACAATATATTCCAGGATATCTGTGAAGAACTATTTACTGTTTGTTGATTCTGAACTCAACGGGTTAATTATAAGAGTGACTCATTCATAATGTTGGGACACATACTGTTAGATGCTAATGACCTCAACTCCAGCCATCTGTCTGTTCTCTGTGCTAATTGACCCTGCTATTGTGTGAAGATGTCCTGTGTTTACACTTATGATAATGTGTATTGTATAGCAGGTGAGCGAGGAGATGGGACTTCTACCCTAAAAGGTCATATCTACGAGTCACCTAGTCTGGGTAAATGATTAGTTAATTAGCTCATGTTAATTTATGTTCTGGTTACCTCCTCTAACTGTATATACGGTTGTATTAATGGTTCTAATAAACACTCCACGTTCAGCAGACAAACAAGTCTCGTCTTGTGTGCTTGTGAGCAGCTGGAATATCTGATATCTATATGCAGACTGATAGGAAGCGGTATATGACGGAAGCACTCAAGCAGAGTGTGAGACGTTCAGTTACAATAATCAACATGTACAAATATATAAGGGGTCCATATAGTGAACTTGGTGTTGAGTTATTCACTTTACGGTCAACACTGAGGACAAGGGGGCGCGCTTTACGTCTAGAGGAAAATAGATTTCTCCTCCAAATTAGGAAAGGTTTCTTTACAGTAAGAGCTGTGAAAATGTGGAACAGACTCCCTTGAGAGGTGGTTCTGGCCAGATCAGTAAAGTGCTTTAAGAAAGGCCTGGATTCTTTCCTAAATGTACAGAATATAACTGGGTGACATTTATAGGTAAAATTGATCCGGGAAATATCCGATTGCCTCTCGGGGGATCAGGAAGGGATTTTTCCCCTGCTGTAGCAAATTGGATCATGCTCTGCTGTGTTTTTTTTTACCTTCCTCTGGATCAACTGTGGGTATAGAATTGTGTATATGTGATTGTACAATATTATTATTATTTAATTTCTTATGGTTGAACTTGATGGACTTTTTTCAACATGACTAACTATGTAACTGTTTTATAGGAGTGACAGTAATGAGGGGATTATAGGACGAGTGTCCCCACCACCTCTATCACTCATTGCCATCTTTCCAATACAAGAAGTCCTGCACTTCCTTATTTAGTCCATGATTTTGTTTTTTTTATAATTCTTTATTTTATAACATTTTCCACTCTTATTTCCTCTTTATACAAACAAAAAAGTAAATGACTACATTTTGACACTTTTCTTTAAACATTTTCTTATTGGTCATTATGCTTCTTTACATGGTAGTCCATGATTTTGTCATGAATGACAGCAGGGCTGAGCCCCACCAGAGGTCAGAGAGTGAGGATGGGGGGGAGAACAACCAAGATGAAGACTGGACTGATCCTGAAGACCTCCATCATTGGGTTATTGACTCCTTCCTCATTACCACTTTCTGTTTAGGGTTCCAAAGTGTAAGGATGTTATCACATTATTATCACCATGTAAAAGGCTGTGCTCCAATCACATCATCAGATATAAAATGTCCAGCTGGTAGAAAATGGGTGTAACAAAAGAGAATACATATTTTGTGTATATATAGCAGTGGGTAGAGGGGAGAGGGCAGAAGTCAGGACTATGTAATGTACAACATATTGTATAAGATACAACAGATAGGATTATATAGTATCAGAATGATGTAATGTACAACAGAGTATATAGTGCAGGGGTCAGGAGTATGTAATGTACACCATAGGGTATATAGTGCAGGGGTCAGGAGTATGTAATGTACAATATCAAGTATATAGTGCAGGGGTCAGGAGTATGTAATGTACAATATAAATTATACAGTGTAAGGGTCAGGACTCATAATATTGGTATTCAGTAATCAGTGGAAGGTTAAATGTTTACATGAGACAAGTTGCAGAGATCCCACACCGCTGCCTCCCATCTCTTGAGACTACACTCAGTGACTTGGGTCTGAGACTATACAGACATATCCCTCCACCCGGCACAGACAGCAGACAACAGAACAAGTAACCCTGGGAGAATTGTTCTGTCAGAGATCATGCTAGACCCAAGTATGGGGCAGAAGACCCAAAACACATACCCCAGGTGCCTAGGGAGAGCAACATCTATGAGGGAAAATCAACCTTTGGATAAACCCCAGAATCTCCATAAATCCAGTCTAGAGACATAAATTGTGTCTGCAGCACAGAGAAGGAAGATTATCCGAGAGAAATACAGGAATACAGGACGGGGAACACAGCTCAGGAAAGTGACCAGGGGATTACAGGCTGATATCACCCAGTCCCCGCCCTACTCTGGACCAATCAGTGAGCAGTATGGGTGGAGGAATGGATTTAGTGTTAATGACCCACCTGTGCTGATCTCTGTAGGAGTGTCCTCCTCTATAAATGTCCCCGTTATTCCATCCTCCTCCATAGACTGCTGATCATCCCTCACATACGTCTCTTCTTCTGCTTTCACCTCAAATTCTATATCGATTGGATCTCCACTCTAAGCCAAGAGAATGAGAGAGAATATCATCTGTAAAATATAAGCTTTATTATTGTGACATCACATCTATAAAATCCACACATCCCCCCACAAGTCCATGTCTAGATGCTCCATCCCACCAACCTTTAAATAAGGAGGGATGGTGTGACCTTCCTGTGTGGAATCCCGGGAATACAGAGGGTGGGGACATCTCTCTGGTGGGTTTCTGTAGCTGGATGACTCCACCATGGTGTCCTGGAACAGATCTTTGTGTCCTTTTAGAAACTCTGACTCCTCCATCACCCCATCCTCATCATCCTCCTCTTTTATCTCTTCTTTAACATCAACTTTAGACTCTCTTAGGTTTCCACTCTGGATATATAATAAAAATGACATCAATGGTAACAATGCAGATAATGTACAGATCCTAATGATACTATCAGTGATTGTTCCTCATCTACCTGATAATAGTGAGGGATGGTGTGACCTTCCTGTATGGAATCCCGGCAATACAGAGGGCGGGGACATCTCTCTGGTGGGTTCCTGGTATTGGGTGGCTCCATCATTTCCTTGTGTCTGCCTGAAAACTCCTTCATCACTCCATACGCCTCATCCTCCTCTTTATACTCTTCTTTAACAACAATATTATCATCCCCGAGGTTTCCACTCTAAACATATAATAAAAATGACCATCAATGGTAACAATGCAGATAATGTACAGATCCTAATGATACTGTCAGTGATTGTTCCTCATCTACCTGATGATGGTGAGGGATGGTGTGACCTTCCTGTGTGGAATCCCGGGAATACAGAGGACGGGGACATCTCTCTGGTGGGTTCCCATTACTGGATCCATCTGTAGGAAACACACACACTGACTGAATACATTGTTTCTATGTGTTTATCAGATGATGGGAGATCTAGGTGGAGCCTCCGTACTGCTCTCTCCTTTACAATAAAGTCTCCTCTTACCCGGTGATGTGAGGGGCGGCTGATTCTCCATCATGACGTCCTTGTAGAGATCCTTGTGTCCTTCTAAATACTCCCACTCCTTCATGGAGAAATAGACAGTGACATCCTGACACCTTATAGGAACCTGACACACACAATGATACAGTCACCATCCAGACACACCCCTTGTCTGTTACTGGATAATGTCCCAGAATTCCCGGCACCGCTCACCTCTCCTCCATCATCTCTCTGGTGACTTCTAGAATCTTCTTTGTATTTCTTTATTCTATCAGGGAGGGGAGGTGGAGGCAATGCGATAGTCATATGATCTCCAGACGTCACAGGAGGAAAACTCTAGATCTAAATACAAATAGTAAAATAAATTTATGTTCCCAGAATACTCCCCACCTCACCATTCAGGTTTCCATTTTATTAAAGCCCCACTTCAGATTGAGATATAATTTAGCTACACAGGACCCCCACACTATGCAGGATAAAAGCTTGTAGCAGGTATTCTGATGTCATTACATACAACACAGGACCAACAGTCCCACTTTGCTAGTGAGGATACCAAGGGTCCGCCCACATCCTAAGAGCATCAGAAAAAAAGCCAGATAGATGGACATTTGGAGGAGGAGCTGTGAGGTCAGTGTTATGTCATAGGATTCTCTGACTTTGGATGGAGGGACATTGAGAGGAGGAACTGTGAGGTCAGTGTGATGTCATAGGACATATAGGCTCTGGATGGAGGGACATTTGGATGGGGTGATTTGAGGGGTCCTCTAAATGAGGCTCCCATGCAAACCAAATCATTGTTCCTGGGTGTGTCCTACCTCTCCTAAACTGAAGAGTGAACTTTGACCTTTACCATACAGAAATCTGTGAAAATAAGCTCTCGTGTGATCAGGAGACATGCGGAGTGTAAATAGTGGACAAGTTGGGGACTATTCTGTCTTCCAGGTGAATTGGGAGAAGCCCAGCCTTTTCCCCTCAGACGTGGCTGTGACTCCCCAGATTCACCCGGACTCCAAACTATAGGTGGTGTTCTCCTTTAGATCTCTTGGGGTTCTGGTGCAAACCCCTTTATCTTCCTATATGGCCAATAACTTAGATCCTCTATTGGTCCGCCTTCAGGAGCAGACCAAGCAGTGGAAGGACTTATTTTTTTTACAAAAAAAACTTGGTGTTTATTCTGAAGAATAAAGATATACAGAAGAATGACAATAACAAAATGGGTACAAGAGCAAGAATAAAATCAGAGAAATGCAAAGACTGGCATGTATCTAGGTCATGTACAGCATATTGATTGATTCATTACAAACAGTTTTAAAAGGAAACATTAAACAACAGTTGGTTCCTCGTCACAGGTAGCCGCATTGCCCAACCAAGAATCCCAAATCTTGTTAAATTTATTCGGACAAGCCCTATGCTTATATAGCTCCCTCTTATAAGGCAGGACCACGTTGACCGCTGAGATCCATTCCTGAAGCGTCGGCGGTCAACGTGGTCCTGCCTTATCGCAATTAACAGCCTGGCGATAAAGGGTGACTGTTGCAAAAACAGTTTATGATATTTATCAGCGTCATGGTCTGGGAAAACACCCAGTAAGCACTGTTTAGGGCAGAGTGTCAACGGAGACCCCATCTCGTCATGTATAATCCGCACTATATGAGACCAATAGTCCTGTATCACAGGGCACGACCAGATGAGATGGAAAAAGGTGCTGGCTGGGCTATCACATCTGGGGCACAGAGGGTTGTGGTCAGGCTTGTACTTAGCTAGACAAATGGGAGTCAAGCAAGACCTATGCAGGATATACATTTGCACCAGGTGGTCGGATAGCCTAACAGAGACCTTCCTACACTTATCCAGAGCATCCTCCCATTCATCGTCCACCTACTCCCCCACGTCTCCAGCCCAGTGATATCTCAAAGTATAGACAAGAGCCACCGCCCCAGGGCGAAGCAGGGACTCATAAAATATCGAGATAAGTTTGAGTGGATCTTGTCCCAATAACCTATCAAGAATAGTCTTTTGGTCCAAATTAGGAGGGTCACAGCGAAACTGGGACTGGAGAGCGTGGTGAAGCTGAAGGAAGCGAAAATGCATGGAGTTGCGGAAGGCCAAACCCGTCTCGAAGCTGCTGGAAAGACTTCAGAGTGGAGCCAGTAGAAACATCCGACAAATAGGTCACCCCGTGATTAAGCCATAACACATGGTCTGGAACAGAAAGCAACTCTGGTAAGCAAGGGTTATCCCACAAGGGAGTATGAGAATGAGTGGGGGGCAATTTAAGTCTATGTCTCACTACAGCCCATATCCTACAGTGAGTGTGTAACAGCGTCCCCCGTTCACCCAGTGTCCACGGCTCTGTAGGGTCTCTAAAAATGATTTGGAAGGGATGGGTGTACCTGCGCGCCTCAGGAGGGCAGACCAGTGCTAGGTAGCGATCCTTGTCCGGTTTGTCTATATAATAAAAATGGGACAGCTGTGCAGCCAAATAATAAAAATTAAAGTCGGGCAGCGCTGCGCCACCCAGCTCAGTAGGGTTTTTCAGTGCCTGCCATGACAGCTTATGTCGGGAACATCCCCACACAAAGGAATTTAGGATAGATTCTATGACCTTAAAAACTCTAAGCGGCAGGTACACCGGTGCATGCCAGAAAACGTACAAGAACTGGGGGAGTAGGACCATCTTAACTAGGTTCACCCGGCCCATAACTCAGAGGGGAAGTTTAGCCCACGTTTGAGTCTTTGACTTCAGGGTTGCGATCAAAGGCTCCATGTTGAGTGTAATAAAATCCCTCGGGTACCGACTAACGACAATGCCTAAATATTTCATGGAAATTACCTTAAGTAGAGGAGAGGAGGATTGAGGTTCTGTGGGGACACTGACGTTGATGGGAAGGATTTGGGACTTATCCCAATTAATCTTTAGGCCCGAATAGCTGCCAAAGTGCTGTATAACTTCCAGGGCCATCTGTAGAGACGGACCCGCGTCAGCCAGGTACAACAACATGTCGTCGGCGTACAAACTAATCAAACTAAGGGATTACGTTTCCAGGAGTAAGTCGTGGGGGTAGAATTGAGCCAAAATTCGGCCCAGTAGGGAGCATGGTCAGATAGGACCCGAGGGCTGAACTCCACGTCCCCCAAAAACGGCAGCAGGGACCTGGACACCAGTATCAGGTCTATGAGGGACATGGAGTTATGAGTGGCAGAAAAACAGGAGTATGTCCTATTTGAGGGTCTCCATGTGTCCACCAGGCTCAGATCCGCAAGAAGCTTGCCGAATCTAGTGATAGGTTGGGCCGAGTCATCAGGGGGGGTGGGGGGAAGAAGACAGCCTGTCCAGGTCTCTATTCGACACATTGTTAAAGTCTCCCAGCCAGAGAGTGGACACTGTAGGAAACTGGGCCATAAGGGACAAACCCTCTGTCAAAACTGCAAACTGAAAGGGGGGGGGGGTACATAAATTGCCAATATCAGAAGTTCCAGACCATGTATCCTGGCATGCAGAAATAAAAATCTTCCCTGCGGGTCAGATTGGAGCGACAGCAGCGAGAATTGTGCGGTCTTAGCCACCAGAATTGCAACACCCCTAGAGTTAGCCGTGTATGGAGCCTGATATATCCAGCCCACCCAGAGTTTCTTAAGTGATAGTTGAAGTTGGCCTGTAAGATGGGTCTCCACCAGCACCATGATCTCCGCGCGCTGTGCTTTAAGGAATGCCAGTACTGCATTCCGTTTGGGACGGGCCCGGATACCACGCACATTCCAGGTTATACACTTCAGGGTGGGCATGGTACAGTAAAACAATATACGGCATCCCCAACCTCCTGCGCCACCAACCCGAACACTCGCACCTGAGTAAGGGCCCCGGGTGCTGCACATGGAGCCACGAGGGACACGGGCAGGACACTGGAGAGGGGCCCCCCCAACCAGATCCACAATGTAATCTACCATAAGAGGGAGAGGGAGCAAGGGCATACACATCATAATATATAAGCAGACAAGACAGCATGGACATACCCCCCTCCCAAATGGGTGAGGGAAACACAGGAACAGCCATACAGCTCGATAAGCACCAGCCAGGGACATTCTTCAGCATGAAATCAGCAATATTAGCAGTACACCAACAAGAAAACTTAAACTAAACATAAAACAAACGCTGGGGTACCTGGGCCGGCGATGCGGCAAAAAACAGACACCAGCATCAAACCAAGCCCGGACAGACCAGGGAAACAACTTTAGTGCAAGATTGCAATTATTACAGTAGCAGTCAAAAATAGCGAGACCCGTTAAGGCACTCGCAACTAGGGGGACAGTTATCCGCTGCAAACCAAACAGCAGCAAGAGGAGTGAGACCACCAGGCCTGGATCTTTAGGATGGCAAACAAGGGGAACAGAACAGGATACCAAGTCATGAGTCCGGAACCTGGGTGTCATTACGGGCGGTAGCTTGCAAACATAGTCAGTGGAGTGGGGCTACCAGCTGAGCATATACCCCCGGGGGTTCAGGGGGGAGGAAAAGGGATAATTACCAAGTTCGGGGAGGGGAAGAACAGCCGAGACAGTTCCAAGGACAGGGGGAGAGAAGGGATGTGCAATCCTCCTGGGATAGCTCAACTGTGATGCACTGAGCGGGGCATGAAGACAGATAGGGGAGAGGGAAGGCACAGTACTAGCAGGGGAAACGGCAATCCCAGAGTTCCAGAAAGGGAGTGTACATAATTACCAGGGCCGATCACAGGGGACACACGATGGGTACCGCAACCAGGATTCAAGCCTGCACACGGGCAGGGGCTGCCCCACTCTGCAGCCACGCAAAGACAGCCTCTGGTGTGTCGAAGAAATGGGCACGGTGCTCGCCAACCACCCGAAGCCTAGCCGGAAACAACATGGCGTAAGATAAATGGCGTCACGATCCCAAAAGTTTAGCATTTTAGCTATGAGTGTCCAAGGAGAAGCACCCTGCGGGGGGGGGGTTTAGCCGCCAGCCTGTGGGCCCTCTCGACTACAAAGGAGGTAGAGATCTCAACGCTGCCGAATGTTGTAATGAGCAAGTTTTCCAGAAACGACGGGGGAATCGGCGCCCTCCTCGCCCTCGGGCAGGCCCATGAAGCGTAAGTTACATCTCCTTAAACGATTTTTTACATTATCTTGCTTGGCCATAACCAAGGTAAGTTGACGTTGTAAGCGCTCTGTTGTGATCTGTAATGGATGCACATCGTCCTGCACGTGGCTAATCCTTGTCTCAGCCTCTGTAACCCGGTCCCTAAGCTTCTGCATGTCCTGGCGAATGAGGGAGACATCAATTTTCACCTCCTCAATCTTCCCCATTAATGTGCTCTTGCAATCGGATATAGCCTCCAGCACTTTGGCGTTCGGGTCAGCAGAAGAGCCGGGCACAGCCGGCGTTCGGCAGGCGGTGAATCCGATCGACTACTAGCTCAGATTCAGGTATGGAAGGCAGAAGAGACCCCAAGAGCTCACGGGCATATTGCTGGAGCTGAGCAGGCAAGACAGTCTCAGGGACACCCCATTCTCAGCCAGGTCCAGGAAGCAGGTGAGGACGGTGAACGGAACATCTTCGTTGAAAACAGAACAGGATCCATCTCAAGGGAAACGAGGAGAGGGAAAAAGGTAATGAAAACCAAAAATAGGGAGGTTAGAAAATAAGCAAAAAACAATGAGCTTAAAAAGGAAGATCCCATCCGGGATCTGGATGCAGGGTAGCTGCACATAATTCAAGAAAGGGGAGTTCGTGGGGAGGAGCTCCAATGAAGTCAGGTAATCAACGTGGTGAACAAAGTAGCAAGATATCTGAGGCACAAGGGCTTTAAGATTTCTTCTTGGTGTTGCGTTTATGCGACACCAGTGTCCAGTTATAATGGGTCTGGACCCTGGGAGAGCAGGAGGGGGCTGTTTCAAGTGGGGGATGTTCAGGAAGAATGTCCCATTTGCGCAGAAGCGCAAGCCCCTCCTCCAGGGTCATGACTACATTTGAAGCACCGTCTTTAGTTATAATGAGCTTGGTCGGTTGGCCCCACTTGTAGATGATATTGTGGTTGCGGAGAGCTTTCGTCATTGGGATAAGGGACCTGCGTCTCTGCATAGTGTGCTGTGAGAGGTCAGCATACACTTGTAGGTTGGCGTAGCGATCAGATGAGTGGGGGTTTTGCGGAAAGCCAGCATAAATTGGTCCTTTACATGGTAGAAATGCACCCGCATCAGGACGGCCCTAGGGATGTTCTCCGGAAGGTGGGCAGGTTTGGGCAGGCGGTGAATCCGATCGACTACTAGCTCAGATTCAGGTATGGAAGGCAGAAGAGACCCCAAGAGCTCACGGGCATATTGCTGGAGCTGAGCAGGCAAGACAGTCTCAGGGACACCCCATTCTCAGCCAGGTCCAGGAAGCAGGTGAGGACGGTGAACGGAACATCTTCGTTGAAAACAGGACAGGATCCATCTCAAGGGAAACGGGACACCCCGTAATTTGACATTGTTCCTTCGAGATCTATCTTCAAGGTCTGCGACTTTAACTCTGAGCCATGCGACTTCATCTGCCTGGTCATTATGAGAGTCTACTAGGGAGTTGTAGGAGGAAGCATATTCTCCCATTTTCCTTTCAACATGATCCACTCTGCCCCCCAGTTCTCCCATCTCCATCCTGAAGCTCCTCATGCATTCCATCATGTCTGCATGCAGGGAGCTCCGCAGGGAGACCAGCATGTCCTTTAAGGTGGTTTCAGAGACCGGGAGATTGGAGGTAGGGAAAGTATTGATGGGAGCTGAAAGCTCACGTGTGTCTTCCATGGACCCCTGCATTGCACTGACCTGGGAGCCGTGCGGCTCGGATGACAGACGGGGCTTGGATTTCACCGGGCTGCAGGAGAGTGGAGTGGATGCCTCTGGGGAGCGACGCTGTGTCCCAGCCCTCGATCCCGGGCTCGGTGTGGAGATGGATGAGCCTCCTCCGGAGGCCGGAGATCCGCCGCCGGCGCCATCTTGGAGCGTGCTGCTAGGCCTGGGGGAGAAGAAATCCTCCAGCTTCGCCGGGTGAACAGCGTTTTTTCGTTTCTTAGTCATCCCCGGGAGCTGTGCGGGCTTGTAGCTTGTCCCACGGGTGTTTTAGAGCAGCCCTCGGTGCCTCAGGGAGCCGATATCCCCAACGCTGAAGCGGAGCTCCTGACTCAGGCGTCCATTCAGCTGTGCGGTAGCCACGCCCCCTGTATAAACTTACTTTTGAACTCCGGAAACGGAACAAAACTTAACAAAATTTAAGGTAGATGGTTGGCGAGTCCATTGACCCTCTCCCAGCACTGATTATATTTCCACCCCCCAGAATCTAAGGCCGCGTACACACGAGGGGATATGTCCGCTGAAAACGGTCCGATGGACCGTTTCAGCAGACATCTCCGCTCGTGTGTATGGGCTAGCGGACAGATTTCTCCACCCGACAGATTTCAAAGCAAGCTTTGAAATCTATCCGGTGGGAATCTGTCCGCCCGACATGTCTGCTGGTTAGTACACTTACCAGCAGACATGTCGGCTCCCACCACCGCCGCGCCGCTGCCGAATGGATTCGGCGCATGCGCGGAAGTGTTTTACTTCCTGGTGCGGTGACGTGGCGGTGACGCGGCGGCGTCAACGTCACCGCCGCGTCACCACTACGTCACCGCGCCGTCCGGCAGCGGGGAATTTGATCCGATGGTGTGTACACGCCATCGGATCAAACTCCCGATCGGACATATCCGATGGAAATGGTCCGCGGACCGTTTTCATCGGATATATCCGATCGTGTGTACGCCGCCTAAGAGCCAGCTATTAGAAAACAACAAAACGTTTTGCTGTGGGGAAACTCATTAAAAAAACTGAGGAGGGGTGGGGGGTTTTGACCTCTTTTTAAATAGTGTTTCCTGTCAGGTGGGACCAGTCATCTCTCAGGGTGCCGTCCTGGAAGACGATGTGAGAAAATTCCCTTTTTTATGCATGCCAATATTCTGCTGGCATTGGAATGGAGCACATTGGGTATAGAATGGAGCACATGGGGTGCAGAATGGAGGACATGGGGTGCAGAAGGGTGCAGAATGGAGGACATGGGATGCAGGAGAAGGGTGCAGAATGCAGGACATGGGATGCAGAATGCAGGACATGGGATGCAGAATGCAGGACATGGGATGCAGAATGGAGGACATGGGGTGCAGGAGAAGGGTGCAGAATGGAGGACATGGGATGCAGGAGAAGGGTGCAGAATGCAGGACATGGGATGCAGAATGGAGGATATGGGGTGCAGGGAAAGGGTGCAGAATGGAGGACATTGGATGCAGGAGAAGAGTGCAGAATGGAGGACATGGGATGCAGGAGAAGGGTGCAGAATGCAGGACATGGGATGCAGAATGGAGGATATGGGGTGCAGAATGGAGGACATGGGGTGCAGAATGGAGGACATGGGGTGCAGAATGGAGGACATGGGGTGCAGAATGGAGGACATGGGGTGCAGGAGAAGGGTGCAGAATGGAGGACATGGGATGCAGGAGAAGGGTGCAGAATGGAGGACATGGGATGCAGGAGAAGGGTGCAGAATGGAGGACATGGGATACAGGAATAGGGTGCAGAATGAAGGACATGGGATGCAGGAGAAGGGTGCAGAATGGAGGACATGGGATGCAGGAGAAGGGTGCAGAATGAAGGACATGGGGTGCAGGGGAAGGGTACATTGTGCAGACTTCAGGACATGGGGAGAAGGGTGCAGAATGTAGAACATTGGGGTGCAAAGTGCAGGAAATGTGGTGCAGAATACAGGACATGGGATGCAGGGTACCAGAAAAGGGCGTAGGTTGCCTCAAGACCTTCAGGATGCAGGAGAAGGGTGCAGAACACAGGACATGGGGTGCAGAGTATAGGACAATTCCCCCTCCTCCTATGTTACCCTGCATGTCCTGTACATCTCCCCCTGCAGTGTGTGAGAGCAGAGTGGATGGAGAGGACATCTTGTGTACATAAAGCAGCATGTCCCTCCCTGGCTCCCTCAATGCCACTGTTCTGCCCAATCCACCCCTGACTTCACAAGTCAGGTGCCTCCTCCTCCCCCCGCCTGGCTGACAAGAGCCCAGGGGCCAGGACGCCATTTCTAGTTACCATGGTGACCTGGGATTTGTGTCCTGACTTCAGGTGACCATAGATACATGGAAATTCAGCTGGTTCAGCAGGGATCGGTCACATTTCCATCCATGTGTGGTCACTGTCGGATAAAAGTCATTCGATCAGCGGCTGCAGCCAATAGCTTCATCACTGATCTGTGTATTCTGAGCGCGGAGGAGCGCCCCCCATTGTCAGAATACTAATAGTGTGGTAGGGAGGATTCCTCCATCCCCCTCCAATGTGTGGATGAGGAAATGTTTCAGTTTTTTCCTCTCTCCCCACTGACTGAACAATAAAACTGAACCATCTATGGCCAGCTTTGGAAGCATGATATATTAATCATCAACTGATCCCCTGAAGGGGTTAATCTTCATATTACCTCCTCTGCCACCAGATCCAGCAACGTGTCTCCTCATTACGTCTTATGAAACGTGCTTTGTTCCTGACATCACTTCCTGTCTGTATTCCATAGAGACTTCCTGTCTGGGTAGAGGTGAGATCACCACCTTGTGGAGTTCAGAGGAACTGCAGAAGCGTCACGTAGTGTGAACTAGTGATGAGAAGTTCGGGAATCGGTTCATTTCGAACGACTCCCTGAAATGAATCGATTCTTTGGTTCTCCGGTTCACTTGCTAAATCTCTCGACAAGCTGTGACTCCACCCTATTATATGATTAGAATCAGAAGAGTGATTCACAGAAAATGGGTGGGTCCCGGGGACGTTTATTCCAATTTTGTTTCATGGCTCAGAGCCAAAGTCTATTGTTGTCCTAGCCGAGATTTCCACAAATCTGATGGGGAGCAATGTTAACTGGCCAATCAGAGCGCAGCTCACATGAACAAAAAAAACCTGCTTTACATTTCGGCTCTGTTTCCACTTGACACAAAGTCACATGACATGTCATTCCCTCATGATTTCCAAAGAGTACCATTCATATCCGTGCGACTTCATAGTCCCTGCACTACTTTGGTCCCACTTTGATGCGAATTGAGGTCCGTAGACCTTTAGAATACACAGGCATTGCTTCAAGTTGTGTCAAAATTGCGGCAGAATCGTGTGACTTTCAGGGTTTTCAGGCTAATGCAGCCTGGAAAGTCGCACGATTCTGCTGCGATTTTGATGCGACTTGAAGCAATGCCTGTGTATTCTACAAATACTGCAGCTGCTGACTTTTAATATTAGGACACTTACCTGTCCTGGAGTCCAGCGATGTCGGCAGCAGAAGACAAGCGATCGCTCGTCACTCTGCTGCTCTCACTGCCATCCTCGGTGAGGGAACCAGCAGTGTTGTAAGTAACGGAGTTACAATAAGCGCAGTTACCTAACGCAGCCCCTTTTGAGGGTAACAAGTAATCTACCTGATTACTCTTCCCCTCACAGTAACGCAGTTCCCATTACTTGGGCGGCATTACTGCAATTACATCTACCGCCACTAGATGGCAGCAGAGTAATTGCTTCTGCCGGCGCTGTGAACATAAATATGGGTGGAACTCCGCTTTAGAATCATGTGACCGCTGTGATGTCCTGTCACAGCGGTCTGAAAACTCCCAATCGCAAGGAGCCCTGGATACAATGAGCCCCATCCGCCTCACACTGACCTATCACCGGGGAACAACTCACATCGATCACACACACTGTGTGCGCAACCTGATCACATGGCCGGAACAAAATGTTCCACAGAACAAACGTTCCCTATACAACACAGCGACATCTAGTGGTCAACATGGTAAGTGCAGGACACCTATACAGACCAATGATCAGAAGGTTATTTTTGGTCAGTGATTTTCATCTCTTCATCAGACAAAAAAGATATTAGCTGCACATACATGGTGGGACGGATGCACCTAGGCTGGGATATACATGGTGGGACGGATGCACCTAGGCTGGGATATACATGGTGGGACGGATGCACCTAGGCTGGGATATACACGAGATCACCATTTGTTTCCGGTTTTCTTCTCTCAAGGATCTGGCATTCTTTTGTCTTGGAGTATTAACTCACTGCTCCCTGGCAAGCGCCCGTCATCTGCTTCTCAACAAAGCATTGTAGAATATTAAAAAAAAATTCAGTTACTTTGCTGAGTAACTAATTACTTTTTCAATGTAGTAACTGAGTCACTAACGCAATTACTTTTTCGGAGAAAAAATTTGTAACTGTAACTAATTACTTTTTAAAAGTAAGATGAGCAACACTGGGAACCAGGAAGTAAATCATTGCAGCTTCACTGCCCGGTTCCCTGCGGTGCATACGCAACTCGGGCTGCGCTATGCTCACTGGTCCCCGCTGTGTTCTGGGAGTCGTGTGTTACCCAGAACACAACAGGGGGGGTGACAGGAACTGACGTTCTGTCCGTAGTCTACCCACAGACTGTATGGCCGGAAGTGGGTGCAAACAGAAAGGGTATGTGCACCCCCTCCCCCCTGAAAGGTGCCAAATGTGAGGGTTTCGATGAACGGAAGTTCCACTTTAGGATGGAGCTCCGCTTTAAGATCTATGGACCTCAAGTCGCATCAAAGTCGGACCAAAGTAGTGCAGAGACTATGAAGTCACACAGATATAATTGGTACTCATTGGAAATCATGGGGTATGACATATGATGCGACTTTGCAGTCCCAAGTTGCAGGACAAGTTGCACAAGTGGAAACGGAGCCAAAATGAAGTTGTTCCTGGAGATTGGAACTCTCTCGCTGAGTGCTCCAGAAATTGGAACTCTCTCACTGAGTCTTACGTAGTTTTGAACTCTCTCACTGAGCGCTCCGGAAATTGGAACTCTCTCGCCGAGTGCTCCTGAGATTGGAACTCTCTTGCCCAGTGTTCCCGAGATTGGAACTCTCTTGCCCAGTGTTCCCGAGATTGGAACTCTCTTGCCCAGTGTTCCCGAGATTGGAACTCTCTCGCCGAGTGCTCCCGAGATTGGAACTCTCTCGCCGAGTGCTCCTGAGATTGGAACTCTCTCGCTGAGCGCTCCGGAAATTGGGACTCTCTCGCCGAGTGCTCTGGAGATTGGAACTCTCTCGCCGAGTGCTCCGGAGATTGGAACTCTGTCATTAAGTGTTACTGAGATTGGAACGTTCTCGCTAAGTACTCCGGAGATTGGAACTTTCTCACTGAGTGTTCCGGAGATTGGAACTTTCTCGCTGAGTGCTCCCGAGATTGGAACTTTCTCGATGAGTGCTCCCAAGATTGGAACTTTCTTTTTAGGCACATGTTGGTTTGTGGGTCTGCCGCAAACATACGGTGGCGCACATTTGCACTTACTTCGGCATAATATGCTATACGTTGGCGTACATGCTTTGTGAATCTGGGCCTATGTGTGTGTAGTGCCCATGTACTTCCAAGCGACCAATCAGGAGGCTTGGGCCTCGATGGGCATGGTGGGAGAGGGTACTTATGAGGCAAACACCATTTTAGGTGGTTCTTCTTGGAGTGTGGCACCCACCTTTAGGGTGGCCACATCACCACGTCCCTAGCGTTATGGCCTACCTGGCCGGGGGGTGGGTGCTACGCTGTGTACTTGGTACCGGAGCCAAGCTGGTCCGGAACATCCAAGCAGTACAGGAACACAGTGATCGACTGGGTTCTCACCTCTAAAGATCCCAAGCAAGTTTGGCTGTTCGGTGGGGAGTCCAGTTGAGGAGCGCCATTGTGAGGCCGGCTGTCCAACAGTATTGAGACGAACCATCAGGGATCAAGGTATTGGACACTGAGGGTTTGATTCCTCTCTCGGTCGGTACCTATGCGACGTTAAAGGAAGGTTCAAGCAACACTTTACTCAGGAATAGTTTCTCTATTTCTATACTCAGGGAAGGCCTGTGGCAGAGGCACTTTTATGACGGTCATTTAGAAGAGTCTGTGGCAGAGACATCCTTCTCAGGTTCTGAGTGATACTCTGGCTTACAGGTCGGTGAGAGAGACCTGTCCAGGTACGCTATACCCACTCAGGCTGGAGTGTTGAAAGAAAACTAATTGTTGACTGTTTCCATATCCAAGGCCTGAATCTGCTGTTCTACTTCCAACCTTTGTCTATCCTTCCCATCACCTGTTAACTGTTTTTACCCGGCTGGGTAATAAAGAGCACATATAAAAGAGACATTCTCCTTGTGGACATTCCTTTATTGCTATTGTATTCATCGTTCACCCTAGACACTTCACCAGAGCCATGAGGTAACATGCCATCCCATCATATCTCAGCAGCTCCTTCGGGAGTACCGCTACATGTGTATTATCATCTGCTGGAGATAAAAGACGTCACAGTGACTATGGAGGAAGAGGACGGACATGACGGGGTTACTGGGTGTAAATAGAAAATAAGATCTTATTACCTCCTCTGCTGCCTCTTCCAGCAACGTCTCCTCACTACTTCCTCCCGACTCACCTCTCACCCGGAACTTCCTGTCTGTACCTGACATCACTTACTGTCTTCCATAGAGACTTCCTGTCTGCCACCTTGTGGAGCTCAGAGGAACTGCAGAAACATCTGGTAGTGTGAACCCGGCGTTGTGCTGTGTGTGTATGTACTGTATATCCTTATAGATGGGCCATCTCCACTCCCACCAAGGGGGATAGAAATATATTACTGCTCGGGGGAGGGGAGGGGGGAGGAGACATTTTGGCCCCTTTGATTTGGCAGTAAAATTGATGTGAGATTTAGTCATGTAGAACATCTGTTATATGGATACAAAGAACCCCAGCCGAGAGTAAAGGGTGGAAATGGCTCCTGATCCCCAGATTTGGGCAATTATGTCACCAATATAAATAGAAAAAAACCTGCGCTATGTGTAACAACTCAAATACCTACAGAAATAACTTATACCGGACTGCTGCTGTAACAAAGGTAAGTATTCCCTTTATCACCTAGAAGAGCATTATGTGTCACAGCGCTGTCCTATTGTGTGTGCACATCAATTATCACACATACACTAAAATATGATGGGGCGTGGCACAGCTGCCGAGGTGGGTGGAGACTGAGCTCTGTGCTACTGCCGGTTATCAGCATATAATCAGCTTTACAGCTCTCCCTCAGCAGCCAGCCATGGTGTGGGGGCTTCCCTGCAGTCTGCTCCTCCACCTGATCAACACTGCAGTGGCGCCCGACAACTAGAACGAAGACCCCAGCGGAATGAAGAAGAGGCCGGGGCACCAGCCAGCCAGTTCAGTCTGGGGAACTGGAAGGCCCAGGAGTCCATACCTAGTTCCCTTTTAAATTGTGCAAATGATTTTAGTTCACCGTTGTCATACAATTGGTGTAGATATGCGAGTCCATATTTTGCCCATCTATACCCATCTTCCAGGTGGAAAAATGACTTCAAACAGGAATTGAACCACAATGGGGCATTGGGTGATAGATGTAGGGGGACGTCAGCTATATGTTTTAAACAGATCCCTAGGATACGTTTAGCAGAGCTGAGCATCTCTCTGCCCTCCGCCCTGGGGACCACTCCCCAAAAGAAAAGGTTTAATAAAGTTTTGTAAGCAGTTGCCACAGCCGCTTCAACCGCAATAGCAGCATTGCTCAGCTGGGGGAACATACGCCAGTGTATATGCACTAGTTGCGAGGCCAGGTAGTAGAGGGGAAGATAAGGTACCGCTAACCCCCCTCTCCCCACCGGTAGCTACAAGAGCTCCAGGGAAACCCTAGCCGCCTTAGTGCCCCCCACAGGAAGGAAGATAGCAGGGAGTTTTAATGTAACAAAACATTATTCTTTAGATATAGATCGGGGCATTAGAGAGCACATTTAGGAATTTTGCCAGGAAAATCATTTTAAATATGTTATCTCTACCCAGCAATGTGAGTGGGAGGTCTTTCCATTTCTGGATTCTGTCGCTAAAAGATCTAATTATGGGCCATAGATTCACCTCTGTGAATGAGACTATCGGTAATTGGACAGTCATGCCTGTAAGGATATAAATGACATTACAAACTCCATTTTGATCATGCAGTTTCCATTTCATAAAGAATCAGTAGAAGGGACTTTCAAACTGCTGACTGTGCCTTGTCTATTTACTTTCTAGATAATAATTAGGAATATCTCTGAGCATCGTGACATTGTTACACTGACCACTTAAAATAAATAGTGAATAGTAAATAGAAAGGAAAGTAAGTAAAGTCATGGGTGATTAATCATTAAAGTTTCAGTAGCTTCTAATTACCTGTATTGTGATTGATTTAGAGAGATTGCCTCATTGTACGCCTTGCATCATGTCTGTCTCTTGTGGTGTTTGAATTCTCCTTGCGCATGTCAAGGGAAGCTAACATTGGTGACTTTGAGAGACAGACCTTAACATCTGACAGTAGAAGGAGAAGTCCACTCGGGGACTGCAGGCGACCAAGGGGACCCCTGAAACGGCCTACCCTAACAGACTTGGTGTTCAGAATGTGGGTTATCTTGCAGCGGTGGGGGATTGGATTTTGGTAAAGTATGAACTTCTTTTCCTTAAGGCCATCCCTCGCTATAGGCTTGGTTGCTTGTAAGTAGGTGTGGCAGGTGGCATTGCTGGGAGAAAGGTTCTGCTGAGGAAAGCAGGTTGGTTCTGGGAGCATAGTGATTCTAGAGGCCTCAGGTTTTCCTTGAGAAAACCGGATAAGCATACATTACATTTTTGTTCATTTTACTTTTGAAATTTTTCTAAGGATTTTTTCTGTCAATCACCCTGTTATCTGCCCTTTAAATGTCCGTTTGGGTTGTATGTTAAATGTTATATATAATTCATGATTTAAAGTGATTACGTTTATGTGTTTTGCTGCAAACCATTTAGAAAGTGTAAGTGTAATATAATGCACATTATGGTATTGTACATAATTGTTTGATGATCTGTCTAAAGTGAGATAAGGCACCTTGGTTTGGCTCACAGCCCAGAAGGTTCAAAAGGGTAATTCAGCCTTTGATATAGCTCTCTGAAATAAGAGGGTTATCTACAAAAGGCTTGCTGGGTGCAGTGGTGCTATAGATTAGGAAAAAGTGGGAGGAGGTTTGAATTGATTTTGAAAATACTTTACTTTCAGTGCATTATATTTCCACTTTAACTTTAAGCATCATTGTATCTCAAATTATCGGTTAAGTTTATATTTGCTGAATGGGTATTGTGGTTAACAAATGGAGACAGAAGAAGAATACAGCTTCTAAAACAAAATAAATAAATATAAAACACAAGAAAAAGTGCCTCAGGCAGCAGGGAAGAAATCATGGTAAAATGTTGCAGGATGGTTTGAGTATAAAAAAAACAGCACTACCAGTGTTACCAGCTCTAACAGAACTACAGGACCTACAAGCATATTAGTACCAGCAGAAGGTGAGTAGAGGCAACATAGACTGTGCTGCCTTCGCAATGTATATTACATGCTTGGCACTTGACAGTGTCTGTTTCTTTAAGACCCTCCATGTTCTTGAAGCCTAGAGGCGGGTCTTCCCGGTACTATCTAGAGCTTGCTGGGACATATCCTGTTCATTCCAGCTCTAGCTACTGAAGTGAGCAGATCCTCAGGACATCTTAAAAGCTATTACAGATAGGAAATCTGACGAACACCAAAGCCTGTGAGTAAAGGGGTTTTGCTAGTTCAGCTTGTGTAGAGGGATGCTAGACATTGCAGATAGATAATGTGTGTTTCAGTCTGTAGTAAGCAAGCACATGTTAGGCCCTATCTTTTGTATTAGCTATGTATAATGTATGTTGCTTGAGTAGCCATGCTTACATTTGTCTTTTTATGTTTGTTTTACAGTTTTATCACACTATTGTACACACTCCTGTGCATTATATCTCAGTAAAGACTGCATCAGTTCTGTAACAAGCGCGTCTTTCATTGGGATTCTGGTTTATACTTGATGTTAAAGAAGTTGTAAAGTCAAATTTTTTTTCCTTTTCAAATGCAGTCTTGAGGCATATAAGAATAAAAAACGTGATGATTTTTTTTTAAAACATTGCTATACCTGTTAAACAGCATCTTGAATGTACCCCCTCCGTCAGTCCTGTGTCTGATTTCCCCTCACTTCCTGGTTTGGCAGTGCACGTTCATAGTGTAAACGTCACTGCCTAATGGGAACTACAGTTCCCATTAGGCTTAGCGGTTCGCGCATGCGCAGAAGCGTTTTTTTCGTTTTACAACGCCAGACGAGAACGAGCAATGTTCTCGTGAACTAAGAGCCACACTCCGCCCCTACCTCCCCCAGTATACACCCCTTCCCGCCCCTCTGCCTATACCCTTTCATTTCTCCTCCCTCCTCCAACACATATTGCCGCCTCCTCCTGTTATAGGGTTGCCACCTGTATAGTTTTGACCCGGACAGGGGGTACCATGGGGCCTCCTTTTAGGAGCCCCAGCACACAGGGGGACCCGGACAGCAGGGGGCTCGGAGCAGCGGGAGGGGGAGGCAATTACAGAGCAATTAAAACTAGAGCTGAAACGATTAATCGATATTATCGATAATATTCGATAATGAAAATCGTTGTCAACGATTTTCATTATCGATTAATCGGTCCGCCCTTCCGCCTATTCAAAGCCGCGGCCTCAATTAGCGTTTGCCGCGGGCCCGCCGCGATCGAGCAGCGGGGGAGGTGGGGGAGCACGGAGGCACAGGATCCTGTGTCTCCGTGCGCCCCCACCACCTCCGCCGCGCGATCGCCGCGGGTCCGCGGCAAACGCTAATTGAGGCCGCGGCTTTGCGGCCTTGTGAAATCCCAAGCTCTTCCTTCTGTGAGCTGGCGCCATCTGGTGGTGGCCGTTTGACATTACAAGTTAAACATCAACTGTAATGTTATTTTTTACTGCCATCTCCTTCCCTATAATTAGAACCCCCAAACATTATATATATTTTTTATTCTAACACCCTAGAGAATAAAATGGCGATCGTTGCAATACTTTGTGTCACGCCGTATTTGCGCAGCGGTCTTACAAGCGCACTTTTTTTGGATTTTTTATTTTTTTTAATTAAAAAATAAAACCGTAAAGTTATCCCAATTTTTTTTTAGATTGTGAAAGATAATGTTACGCCGAGTAAATTGATACCCAACATGTCACGCTTCAAAATTGCGCCCGCTCGTGGAATGGCGTCAAACTTTTACCCTTTAAAATCTCCATAGGCGACGTTTAAAAAAAAATACAAGTTGCATGTTTTGAGTTACAGAGGAGGTCTAGAGCTAGAATTATTGCTCTCGCTCCAACAATCGCGGTGATACCTCACGCGTATGTGTTCGCTTCTACGCGCAAGCTCGTCTGGACGGGGCGCATTTTCTGGCTCCTAACTTTTTTTAGCTGGCTCCTAGATTCCAAGCAAATTTGTCAAGCCCTGCCGTGAGGGATAGTGCCCCAGCATTGGTGTTCCCGGGAGGAATAGTGCCCCAGCATTGGTGTTCCCGGGAGGAATAGTGCCCCAGCATTGGTGTTCCCGGGAGGAATAGTGCCCCAGCATTGGTGTTCCCGGGAGGAATAGTGCCCCAGCATTGGTGTTCCCGGGAGGAATAGTGCCCCAGCATTGGTGTTCCCGGGAGGAATAGTGCCCCAGCATTGGTGTTCCTGGGTAGGAATAGTACTGCTGCAAAGTTGTGTAATGTTAATGTTAAACGTTTTTTAATCTGCCGTTTGAGTGTAACATGTTTTTTCATTATTACTGTTAAATAAACGAAAAAATTCCACATTACGTTTTTTTTAATGATTTTATCCGATTAATCGATTAATCGAAAAAATAATCGGCCGATTAATCGATTATGAAAATAATCGTTAGTTGCAGCTCTAATTAAAACATAAGGGAGAGAGAAGCGACAGGCAGCTGCTGGTACAGGAGCTTTTAATAAAATAGATGCTTAGAAACAATGCACTCACTGTCCATGTTAGAGCTGTAGTAGGCATGTCAGTTGTGAAGTCGGCTGTCCCATTCTCCCCTCCGATCGACGCTGCTGCTTTACTGAATCGCTGGAGGAAGCCAAGGATACAGAGCCGTGGGGAAACTGCAGTGAGCTGTCAGCCTGGGATACTGTGACCAATCAGAGCGTTCCGGAGGCTTAACCACGCCTCCATCATCAGAGGCTGACAGTTCACATGAGTTTCCCACGGCTCTGTTTCCTCCAGCGATTCAGTGACAACAGCGTGGATTGGAGGGGAGAATGGGACAGCCGACTTCACAGACTGACATGCCTACTACAGCTCTGACATGAAGAGTGAGTGCATTGTTTATAAGCATCTATTTTATTAAAAACTTCCGTACCAGCAGCTGCCTGTCACCTCTCTCTCTCCCTTTTTGACTCCTCTGTTTGCCCCCCCCCCTCTCTGTATCCTCTCTGTGTTTGCCCCCCCTCTCTGTATCCTCTCTGTGTTTGCCCCCCCTCTCTGTGTCCTCTCTGTGTTTGCCCCCCCTCCTCTGTTTGCCCTGTCTCTTCTGTAATTGCACCCTCCTCCTCTGTAATTGCACCCTTCTTTGTATTTGCAACCCCCTCTGTATTCCCCCCCTCCTCTGTAATTGCACCCCCCTCCTCTGTAATTGCACCCCCATCCTCTGTAATTGCCCCCCACACCCGCTGCTCCGAACCCCCTGCTGTCCAGGCTCTGCGTAACCATGTGCAATGCTCTGCAATACCGTGTGCAATACTCTGCAATACTCAGCAATACCGTGTGCGTAACCGTGTGCAATGCTCTGTGTAACCGCGTGCAATGCTCTGTGTAACCGCGTGCAATGCTCTGCGTAACCGCGTGCAATGCTCTGCGTAACCGCGTGCAATGCTCTGCGTAACCGCGTGCAATGCTCTGCGTAACCGCGTGCAATGCTCTGCGTAACCGTGTGCAATGCTCTGCGTAACCGTGTGCAATGCTCTGCGTAACCGTGTGCAATGCTCTGCAATACCGTGTGCAATGCTCTGCAATACCGTGTGCAATACTCTGCAATACCTTGTGAGTAACCGTGTGCAATGCTCTGCGTAACCGCGTGCAATGCTCTGCGTAACCGCGTGCAATGCTCTGCAATACCGTGTGCAATGCTCTGCAATACCGTGTGCAATGCTCTGCAATACCGTGTGCAATGCTCTGCAATACCGTGTGCAATATTCTGCAATACCTTGTGAGTAACCGTGTGCAATGCTCTGCATAACCGCGTGCAATGCTCTGCAATACCGCGTGCAATACTCTGCAATACCGCGTGCAATGCTCTGCAATACCGCGTGCAATGCTCTGCAATATCGCGTGCAATGCTCTGCAATACCGCGTGCAATACTCTGCAATACCGCGTGCAATACTCTGCAATACCGCGTGCAATACTCTGCAATACCGTGTGCGTAACCGTGTGCAATGCTCTGCAATACCGTGTGCAATACTCTGCAATACCGTGTGCGTAACCGTGTGCAATGCTCTGCGTAACCGCGTGCAATGCTCTGCTGTAACCGCGTTACTAAATGGGTGGCCATTTAGTGAAGAAGAGGGCCCCTGGGTGGCCGGGGGAGAAGGAGAGAGAACCTGGGTGGTTGGCAGAGAAGGAGTGGACCCCTGGCTGTTTGAAGGAGAAGGAGATGGGCCCCAGTGTTGGCCAAAATTGGAAGAGCTGATCCTTGGGTGGTTGGACGGAGACAGACACCCTTCTCTCCACCGGAGGACGGGGGACGACATTCTCTCCACGGGAGGACGGGGGACGACATTCTCTCCACGGGAGGACGGGGGACGACATTCTCTCCACGGGAGGACGGGGGACGACATTCTCTCCACGGGAGGACGGGGGACGACATTCTCTCCACGGGAGGACGGGGGACGACATTCTCTCCACCGGAGGACGGGGGACGACATTCTCTCCACCGGAGGACGGGGGACGACATTCTCTCCACCGGAGGACGACATTCTCTCCACCGGAGGACGGGGGACGACATTCTCTCCACCGGAGGACGGGGGACGACATTCTCTCCACCGGAGGACGGGGGACGACATTCTCTCCACCGGAGGACGGGGGACGACATTCTTTCCACCGGAGGACGGGGGACGACATTCTCTCCACCGGAGGACGGGGGACGACATTCTCTCCACCGGAGGACGGGGGACGACATTCTCTCCACCGGAAGACGGGGGACGACATTCTCTCCACCGGAAGACGGGGGACGACATTCTCTCCACCGGAAGACGGGGGACGACATTCTCTCCACCGGAAGACGGGGACACCAGGGCTGGACTGGGAGAGGAGGTGAGCGCTGCGGCGAACCAGAGCATCATGAGGGACATGAGACATGGCGCATGGGGGACCAGTGCATCATGGGGGGGGGGATAGAGGAGCAGGAGAGGAACAGAGAAGCGGGGGAGGAAGTGCCGTCATTCGATAAGTGTAGCCACACAAGGGTTCCTTCCCAGGGGGGAGGTTTGTTTGGAATTAGTAAAGTGACAGCCGGGGGATGTGCCTGACTGCATTTGATGGGCAGAAGTGGCTGCATTTGATTGGCACAAGTAGCTGTGTACGACGGGCACAAGTGGCTGCAAATGGTGGGCACACTGGCTGCGTTTGATGCAAAACTCTGCAATACACAATACACTGCAATACTCTGCAATACCCAGCGGAGGCCCCCCTTACATCAGGTGTCCCCAGCGGAGACCCCCTTACATCAGGCAATCCCAGCGGAGCCCCCCTTACATCAGGTGTCCCCAGCGGAGCCCCCCTTACATCAGGCAATACCAGCGGAGCCCCTTCTTACATCAGGTGTCCCCAGCGGAGGCCCCCCTTACATCAGGTGTCCCCAGCGGAGGCCCTTCTTACATCAGGTGTCCCCAGCGGAGCCCCCCCCTTACATAAGACAATCACAGCAGAGCTTCTTCTTACATCATGTGTCCCCAGCGGAGCCCCCCCTGCTGGGGACACCTGATGTAAGGGGGGCTCCGCTGGGGACACCTGATGTAAGAAGAAGCTCTGCTGTGATTGTCTTATGTAAGGGGGGGGGCTCCGCTGGGGACACCTGATGTAAGGGGGGCTCCGCTGGGGGCGCCTAATGTAAGGGGGGCCTCCGCTGAGGACACCTGATGTAAGGGGGGGCTCAGCTGGGGACACCTGATGTAAGTGGGGGCTCCTCTGGGGACACCTGATGTAAGAAGGGGCCTCCCATGGGGACACCTGATGTAAGAAGAAGCTCTGCTGTGATTGTCTTATGTAAGGGGGGGGCTCCGCTGGGGACACCTGATGTAAGGGGGGCTCCGCTGGGGACACCTGATGTAAGAAGAAGCTCTGCTGTGATTGTCTTATGTAAGGGGGGGGGCTCCGCTGGGGACACCTGATGTAAGGGGGCTCCGCTGGGGGCGCCTAATGTAAGGGGGGCCTCCGCTGAGGACACCTGATGTAAGGGGGGGGCTCAGCTTGGGACACCTGATGTAAGTGGGGGCTCCTCTGGGGACACCTGATGTAAGAAGGGGCCTCCCATGGGGACACCTGATGTAAGAAGAAGCTCTGCTGTGATTGTCTTATGTAAGGGGGGGGGGCTCCGCTGGGGACACCTGATGTAGGGGGGCCTCCGCTGGGGACACCTGATGTAAGAAGAAGCTCTGCTGTGATTGTCTTATGTAAGGGGGGGGCTCCGCTGGGGACACCTGATGTAAAGGGGGCTCCACTGGGGACACCTGATGTAAGAAGAAGCTCTGCTGTGATTGTCTTATGTAAGGAGGGGGGCTCCGCTGGGGACACCTGATGTAAGGGGGGCTCCGCTGGGGACACCTGATGTAAGAAGAAGCTCTGCTGTGATTGTCTTATATAAGGGGGGGGGCTACATAAAACAATCACAGCAGAGCTTCTTCTTACATCAGGTGTCCCCAGCGGAGCTCCCCCTTACATCAGGTGTCCCTAGCGGACCACCCCCTTACATAAGACAATCACAGCAGAGCTTCTTCTTACATCAGGTGTCCCCAGCGGAGCCCCCCCCTTACATCAGGTTTCCCTACCGGAAGACCCCCCTTTACATAAGCCAATCCCAGCAGAGACCCCCTTACATTAGGTGTCCCTAGCGGACTCCCCCCCTTACATAAGACAATCACAGCAGAGCTTCTTCTTACATCAGGTGTCCCCAGCGGAGCCCCCCTTACATCAGGCAATACCAGCGGAGCCCCTTCTTACATCAGGTGTCCCCAGCGGAGGCCCCCCTTACATCAGGTGTCCCCAGCGGAGGCCCTTCTTACATCAGGTGTCCCCAGCGGAGCCCCCCCCTTACATAAGACAATCACAGCAGAGCTTCTTCTTACATCATGTGTCCCCAGCGGAGCCCCCCCTGCTGGGGACACCTGATGTAAGGGGGGCTCCGCTGGGGACACCTGATGTAAGAAGAAGCTCTGCTGTGATTGTCTTATGTAAGGGGGGGGGCTCCGCTGGGGACACCTGATGTAAGGGGGGCTCCGCTGGGGGCGCCTACTGTAAGGGGGGCCTCCGCTGAGGACACCTGATGTAAGGGGGGGCTCAGCTGGGGACACCTGATGTAAGTGGGGGCTCCTCTGGGGACACCTGATATAAGAAGGGGCCTCCCATGGGGACACCTGATGTAAGAAGAAGCTCTGCTGTGATTGTCTTATGTAAGGGGGGGGCTCCGCTGGGGACACCTGATGTAAGGGGGGCTCCGCTGGGGACACCTGATGTAAGAAGAAGCTCTGCTGTGATTGTCTTATGTAAGGGGGGGGCTCCGCTGGGGACACCTGATGTAAGGGGGCTCCGCTGGGGGCGCCTAATGTAAGGGGGGCCTCCGCTGAGGACACCTGATGTAAGGGGGGGGCTCAGCTTGGGACACCTGATGTAAGTGGGGGCTCCTCTGGGGACACCTGATGTAAGAAGGGGCCTCCCATGGGGACACCTGATGTAAGAAGAAGCTCTGCTGTGATTGTCTTATGTAAGGGGGGGGGGGCTCCGCTGGGGACACCTGATGTAAGGGGGCCTCCGCTGGGGACACCTGATGTAAGAAGAAGCTCTGCTGTGATTGTCTTCTGTCCGGGGGGGGCTCCGCTGGGGACACCTGATGTAAAGGGGGCTCCGCTGGGGACACCTGATGTAAGAAGAAGCTCTGCTGTGATTGTCTTATGTAAGGAGGGGGGCTCCGCTGGGGACACCTGATGTAAGGGGGGCTCCGCTGGGGACACCTGATGTAAGAAGAAGCTCTGCTGTGATTGTCTTATATAAGGGGGGGGGCTACATAAAACAATCACAGCAGAGCTTCTTCTTACATCAGGTGTCCCCAGCAGAGCTCCCCCTTACATCAGGTGTCCCCAGCGGAGCTCCCCCTTACATCAGGTGTCCCTAGCGGACCACCCCCTTACATAAGACAATCACAGCAGAGCTTCTTCTTACATCAGGTGTCCCCAGCGGAGCCCCCCCCTTACATCAGGTTTCCCTACCGGAAGACCCCCCTTTACATAAGCCAATCCCAGCAGAGACCCCCTTACATTAGGTGTCCCTAGCGGACTCCCCCCCTTACATAAGACAATCACAGCAGAGCTTCTTCTTACATCAGGTGTCCCTACCGGAGCCCCCCCTTTACATAAGCCAATCCCAGCGGAGACCCCCTTACATCAGATGTCCCCAGTGAAGCCCCCCCCCTTACATAAGAGAATCACAGCAGAGCTTCTTCTTACATTACGTGTCCCCAGCAGAGCTTCTTCTTACATCAGGTGTCCCTACCGGAGCCCCCCTTTACATAAGCCAATCCCAGCGGAGACCCCCTTACATCAGATGTCCCCAGTGAAGCCCCCCCCCTTACATAAGAGAATCACAGCAGAGCTTCTTCTTACATTACGTGTCCCCAGCAGAGCCCCCCTTACATCAGGTGTCCCTACCGGAGCCCCCCCTTTACATAAGCCAATCCCAGCGGAGACCCCCTTACATCAGATGTCCCCAGTGAAGCCCCCCCCCCTTACATAAGACAATAACAGCAGAGCTTCTTCTTACATTACGTGTCCCCAGCAGAGCCCCCCCTTACATCAGGTGTCCCTACCGGAGCCCCCCCTTTACATAAGCCAATCCCAGCGGAGACCCCCTTACATCAGATGTCCCCAGTGAAGCCCCCCCCCTTACATAAGAGAATCACAGCAGAGCTTCTTCTTACATTACTTGTCCCCAGCAGAGCCTCCCTTACATCAGGTGTCCCTACCGGAGCCCCCCCTTTACATAAGCCAATCCCAGCGGAGACCCCCCTTTACATCAGGTGTCCCCAGCAGGGCCCCCCCCCCTTACATCACTCTGTGAGGGATGGATGATCATACCTGGGGATGGAGGGATGGAATTGGGAGAAAAGTATATGTGGTGTGCATTCAAAATGGATAGTAAAAAATTGGCTAAAATGGTGGTGGAGTGAGTGTTTGTATTGGACATGGGGGAACAGAAGACATACAATGCATGATATTGAATAAGCATGGTAAAGAAATGGATACAAATATATTGACTATATTTTAATTTAATTAAAAGCATAATTTTTATTTTATAAGATCTTATTTAGATGTACTTTAACTTGCTGTGTTCCTGCTGTGTAGAAACCAAGTTTCAATTTACAGAGAACTAGGGGAGGAAAAATCAGTTTCACTTTACACTTGTCATCAGAGAACTGGGGGAGGAGGGAAGGCAGGGTTGCGACTAGTTTCCCAAAACAATGAATGGGAGGGAGGCGGAGCTACAGCGTCCTAGAGACGCCCAAGCATGTGCTGGTCTCCTCTGCTGTGAAAGACACAGAACGTCCAGACGCAGAGCTGTAGGCACAGAGGGGGGGGGGGGGGGCGAGCACGTTGTGCACGTCATGCTTGTGAAGCTTTCCTCCATAAGAAACGGCTGGGACACAGGAGGAGAGGAATGAGAGGAGGCACAGGAAGTGGAACTTTTACAGATGAAATTCAATACTTTGCTGGGCAATTTAAAAGAAGAGGTAAGGAACTTCTAAATGCTCTGCAATATATCAATGATTTTAGAGGATAAAAAACAAACCTTTAGTGTTCCTTTAAGCTGTGTCTCTAAACAGCAACACACAGCTGAGACATTACAGTAAAAAGGCTTTAAAACGTTGTCAAAAGCAACTAAACAGCTTTGAATCATCCTCAACAATAAAAGGACAAATCCTTTCAGCCACGTGCAGCGAAACGAAAGTGAAACTAATTTCTCTCACTCACTATAACAGCGATATTGCCTGTGTCCAGACATTATCATTATCCACGCTGCCAGCTAAAACAAGATGGAGAACACAGAGACTAACTCTCTGACCGTTAACCCTCAATGCTCCTATAAGGAGGAAGACATACACAGCTTGCCAAGAACCAAGTCTAGATGCACAACACTGTCTAGAGCGTCCAGTCAAACAAATCTGACTTCAGCTAGCGCTGATTCAGCAAGATCTAAGCGTATTAGTTCTAGACATTCAAGCATCACCAGTCTGTCATCGGCTAGCGACTAAGGCAAGAGCAAAAGCAGAGGCAGCTTGTACCATGGCTTATTATGCAGAGCAGGAAGCTGAATTGATGAGAGAAGTAGCAAAAAGTGAATCTGAAACACTCACAAGAAAAGCAGAAGTGGAAGCATCTTTACACTTACTCGAACAGCAGAAAAACGCTGCAGCAGCCTTAGCCGAGGCAGAAGTTTTCACAAGGGCTGCTGAAGCTCAATTCGATGGCATAGAAAATCAGTCATCCCACAGTGCAATCCAACGCACCCATGAGTACGTACAGTCACAAGCAACCATGTACACTGACCAGCAGTCCAATGACGCACCTAGGTCTTCATCGACTCCACCAGCAATAAACAACTTTAATACTACGCAACATTGCAAGACTGAATCAGAACCTCAGTGTAGGAAGTCAAATGGTCGCATGCGCAGAGACCAATCTGCCAACCTTCCAAGAGTGCAAACGGATGCTTGCATACTCCCTCCTCAAGCAAATACAAGTCTGGACTATAACAGAAAGACTTACAACAGACGAGAACCACCACCTAAACAAAGTGGATTCTGTCAAGCGCCTTATCAGCCTTACCAGCCGCATCCATACCCTGAGTTTACACCCGAGAAGTACTCGCCAGACGCAACAAGTGCTATAGAAGTGGCAAAATAACTGATGAACCGTGAGATAGTGGGCGCTGGTCTCGTGAAATTTGATGACCGTCCGGAAAACTACTGGGCCTGGAAGTCATCTTTCCTGAGCGGTACCCAAGACTTAAAGCTTACAGATAAAGGAAGCCTTGACCAGCTCGATAAATGGCTAGGACCAGAGTCCACTGAACAAGCCCAAAGAATCAGATCAGAACATGTTCATGACCCAGCTGCAGGACTTGCAATGGTGTGGCGGAGGTTAGAACAATGCATTGGATCACTTGAAGTGATCGAGGATGCTCTTCTGAAAAGGATAGAAAACTATTCAAGAATAACAAACAAGGATTACCAAAAGCTGAGAGGTTTAGAAATAGAAGCCGCTAAGTCTAGTGGATATCTGCTGGGTCTCTCATATCTGGATACAGCACGTGGAGTTGAGCCCATAATCGAGAAACTTCCTTACAACTTGCAAGAAAGGTGGGTAGCTCAAGCTTCAAGATATAAGAAAGATCATCGAGTTGCATTTCCACCGTTCGCCTTCTTCGCTGAATTCATAGGAGACCAAGCTGAAATACGCAATGACCCAAGCTTTGCTTTCCTGAACAAGAGAACAGCGAGCTTCCCAAAGGTAGAGCAGAAACCTCCAGGGCTTTACAAAGAACGCAGAGCAACAGTTTCTGTAAGGAAGACAGAAGTTCCACCTGAATCTGCAGCCAATCAGGAAGACAACACAAGTAAGAAAGTTGAAGAGCCAGACAAAATATGTCCTATCCACAACAAGCCTCATCCACTAAGAAAATGTCGCAATTTCAGAAGTAAGACATTAGAAGAGCGCAAAGCTTATCTTAAAGACAATCGCATTTGTTTCAGATGTTGTGCTTCAATTCAGCATCTTGCAAAAACAATACAATGCGCAGAGTGTAACAGTGACAAACACTTGTCAACACTGCACCCGGGACCACCACCATGGAAACAAGAAGCTCCGACAACTCAAGAAGATCATGGTGGGAAGCAAGGCGAAAGTACAAAGTAGAGCAGTAACCTCAAAGTGCACTGAGATCTGTACAGAGCAGGGCCGCTCAAGATCATGCTCCAAGATATGCTTAGTCAAGGTGTATCCAGCAGGTTTCAGAGAAAAGGCAATCAAGATGTACACAGAGTAACAGATCTCTGGCAAAAACAGAATTCTTTGACCTCTTCAGTGACAAGGGAACTCCAACTCCATACACCTTGAAGACTTGTTCTGGAGTTGTAGAGACAATAGGAAGAAGAGCAAACAACTACATCATCGAGTCATTAGATGGAAAGACAAAGGTGACTCTTCCTACCCTCATAGAATGTGATGAGATACCAGACGACAGGTCAGAGATTCCCACACCTGAAGTTGCTCGTCATCACCCTCATCTGGTGCAAATAGCAGACCATATACCAGCACTAGATCCAGATGCTGCAATCACCCTTCTACTTGGGAGAGATATCCTCAGAGTGCACAAAGTCAGAGAACAGTACAATGGGCCACACAATGCACCATTTGCACAACTCCTTGATCTCGGATGGGTCATCGTTGGAGAAGTATGTCTAGACGGACTGCACAAACCAGCAAAGGTAAATGTCTACAGAACACACCTGTTGCAGAATGGTCATACATCTTGTCTTTGCCCATGTACCAACAGTTTACACATTAAAGAGAGATTAGATAATCCAACACATCATCGGAGTATCCAGAGGTGCATGGAAGACTTAGCCTCAACTGGAAATACAGATGAACTGGGTTGTAAGGTGTTTAAAAGAGCAAGAGACGACGACAAGCCAGCACCCTCGGTAGAAGATACCCTCTTCCTCCAGATCATGGACAGAGAAGTCTACAGAGACAAGTCAGGCAGCTGGGTAGCCCCTCTACCCTTCCGGTCACCACGCCATCGCCTTCCTAACAACAGGGTTCAAGCAGAGAAACGCTTCAGTTTGTTGCAGCGCACTCTACAAAAAAAAGCCAAATATGAAGAAACACTTCCAAGCCTTCATGCAAAAGATTTTTGACAATGAGCAGGCAGAAGTGGCGCCACCACTACAAGAAAACCAAATACACTGGTACTTACCAATATTTGGGGTGTATCATCCTCAAAAACCAGGTCAGATACGTGTAGTATTTGACTCTAGTGCGAAGCACGAAGGCATCTCACTAAATGACGTCCTTCTCATTAGACCTGACCTGAACAATACACTCCTTGGAGTACTCATCAGGTTCTACTGTTTCTTCGTTCAAGAAGATCACAGAGACTACTTAAGGTTCCTGTGGTATGCAGACAATGACTTTAACAAAGACATCATAGAGTACAGGATGAAGGTACATGTGTTTGGAAACAGCCCTTCCCCAGCTGTAGCTATCTACAACCTGAAACGAGCAGCACAGCAAGGTGAAAGACATGGCCAAGAAGCCAAACAGTTTGTCATGAAGAACTTATACGTGGACGATGGACTTGCTTCTTTCTCCAGTAACAAAGAAGCTATTAGCGTCCTGAAAAGTACAAAAGAAATGTTGGCAGAATCCAACATAAGATTGAACAAGGTAGCTTCCAACAGCAATAGAGTCATGGAAGCATTTCCAATAGAAGACCATGCTAAAGATCTCAAAGACTTAGGTCTAGGAACAGAATCACCACCCTTGCAAAGAAATCTTGGGCTTAGTTGGGACCTAAAGACTGATAGTTTCACGTTCAGGGTCTCCAGAGAACAGAAACCATTCACAAAAAGAGGTGTTCTATCTACAGTCAACAGTCTTTATGACCCCTTGGGATTCGTAGCACCCATCATCATGCAAGGCAAAGCTCTTTTGAGACAGATCACTACTGAGCAAGAACAAATTGACTGGGACGTACCTCTTCCTGAAGAGAAGCCATGTTGGGTTCATCATGGGAAAATCTAAACTAGCTCCCAGACCTGCTCACACTGTCCCACGTCTAGAACTTTGTGCTGCTGTCTTAGCGGTAGAGATAGCAGACATGATTACGACTGAACTAGACATTGAGATCCATGCAGTGAACTTTTATACGGACAGCAAGATTGTGTTAGGATATATTCACAACGCTTCAAAAAGATTTTACACATACGTGACCAACAGAGTGACACGTATCAGAAAATCTACAAGTCCAGATCAGTGGCATCACATCAGCATGGACAAGAACCCAGCAGATCATGGGACAAGATTGGTGTCAGCCGCTGTACTCAAGCAAACAAACTGGTTCGTAGGTCCATCGTTTCTTGGTAAGCCAGAATCCAAAGAGACTACCCAGGTAGAGACCTTTCAGCTCATAGAACCAGATCAAGACAAAGAGGTTATACCTCAAGTTACAGTTTGTAAGACTTTAGTTACCAGATACAGTTTGGGCACCCATAGATTTGAGAGGTTTTCCAGTTGGAAGTCGTTGACACGTGCAATCGGAAAACGTATCTGTCTAGCCAGACACTCCTGCAGAGCTACTAATACTGATCAGCGTAGCAACGACCATCTTGAACAAGCCAAGGTCGCGATCATCAAATACGTCCAGCAAGAAGTCTTTAAAGAAAAATTCAAAGCCTTCTGAAAAAGGACTTCTCGCAAGACTAGAGGAGGCAGTGCCGAAAGTAAACGTTGGGCTGTTCTGTTCTCTTACCTGAGTACTAGAGCAGTTCATATTGAAGTGATTGAATCTTTATCCACTTCAAGTTTCATCAATGCCTTGAGAAGATTCTTCTCTATCAGAGGACCAGCGAAATTGATTCGTTCAGACCGCGGCACAAACTTTATTGGGGCCTGCAAGGAGTTGAAGATCATCTCTACAGACTCTGAAACAAGTTCCTATCTTCAAGATCAAGGATGCACTTGGACTTTTAATCCTCCACATGCATCGCATATGGGAGGAGCCTGGGAGAGGATGATTGGAGTAGCTTGTCGCATTCTAGACGCCATGCTCCTGAAGGTTAGGTCTACTCACCTCACTCATGAAGCTTTGACTACATAATGGCCACGACTTCAGCCATTAGTGAACGCCAGACCTTTAGTTCCAGTGTCTACAGATCCAGAGATGCCATCAGTCTTGACACCCGCAATGCTGCTGACCCAGAAGATAGAAACAGTGACAACTCCCATAGGAGATTTTGACCTCAAGGACTTGTACACCAAGCAATGGAGACAAGTTCAAAGTCTTGCGGACATTTTCTGGAAGAGGTGGAGACAGGAATACCTGGTGACACTCCAGCCACGCAAGAAATGGCAAGATGACAAGCCCAACTTACAAGTTGGAGACATTGGGGCTGATTTACTAATGAATCTGCGCTGCGCCGGTACATGCCTTAATTAGTGCGCTGGATGAATCCCTAATTAGGCGCATGAACCGGCGGCAGCAGCAGCGCGATGTGATTGATAAGTAAAGCCGCCGCCGAACTCCCTGTATAAGTCTATGGGGGAAATCTTAATAGTGAATTTTAAAGGCTAATCTGCAAGTTTTGTCCTAAAAAGTGTTTGGGGACCTCAGTCCTGCCCCAGGGGACATGTACCAATGCTTTTTTTATTTTTTAAAACGGCCGTTTTTTCGGGAGCAGTGATTTTAATAATGCTAAAAGTGCAATAATAAAAGTGTAATTTTCCTTTAAATTTCGTACTATGGGGGTCTCTAATGTCAGCATGTGAAAAAGCGCATGTTTCCCGTGGTTAGAACTGTCTCTGCACAAAATGTCATTTTTCAAAGGAAAAAAGCCATTTAAAACTGACTCGCGGCAATAATGAATTGTCGGCTCCCGGCAATTGCAGGAGAATTCATTCATTAAAAAAAGGGAAAAAAAAGCGTGGGGGTCCCCCCAAATTCAATAACCAGACCCTTTAGGTCTGGTATGGATATTAAGGGGAACCCCGCCGTCAATTTATTAAAAAAATGACGTGGGGTTCCCCCCAAATATCCATAACCAGACCCTTCGGGTCTGGTGTGGAATTTAAGGGGAACTCCACTCCAAATTAAAAAAAAATGGCGTGGAGTCCCCCCTAAAATCCACACCAGACCCCTTATCCGAGCACGTTGACCTGGCCGGCCGCAGAAAAGAGGGGGGGACAGAGCGCGGCCCCCCCCCTCTCCTGAACCGCACCAGGCCACATGCCCTCAACATTGGGAGGGTGTTTTGGGGTGCCCCCCAAAACACCTTGTCCCCATGTTGATGAGGACAAGGGTCTCTTCCCCACAACCCTTGCCCGGTGGTTGTGGGGGTCTGCGGGCGGGAGGCTTATCGAAATCTGGAAGACCCCTTTAACAAAGGGGCCCCCCAGATCCCGGCCCCCCCCCTGTGTGAAATGGTAATGGGGTACCTTGTACCTCTACCATTTCACGAGAAAAAAAATGTAAAGGGTTAAAAAAGACAAGAGCCGGTTTTTGACAAGTCCTTTATTATCTTCTTTCTTCTTTTCTTCGGGTTTCTTCTTCCTCCTCCTTCTTCTTCCTCTGCTTCTGTCTTGGGTCTTCTATTCCCGCATCTTGCCCGGCGTGTTCTTCCATCTTCTGTTCCTCCCGCTGTCCTTCTCGTCCGCATCTTCTCCTTCTTCTTCTTCTTCGCCGGAGCGGCCGCTTCCAATTGAAATCCCCGCTGTCTGCCGGACCACGCCCCCCCTCTGACGCCACGAGCAAGCTCTTAGGAGTGTGCTGCCAGTGCGTCAGAGGGGGGCGTGGTCACATGTCAGAGGGCGGCCAATTCAATTTGAAGCTCGTGCGCGGCTTTTTCTTTGCCGGAGTCGCCGCTTCCAATTGAATTGCCCGCTTTCTGGAACATGTGAACACGCCCCCCTCTGACGCACTGGCACCACACGGGGACTTTCCTAAGAGCTTGCCCGTGGCGTCAGAGGGGGGGGGCGTGGTCCGGCAGACAGCGGGGATTTCAATTGGAAGCGGCCGCTCCGGCGAAGAAGAAGAAGGAGAAGAAGATGCGGACGAGAAGGACAGCGGAAGAAGATGGAAGAACACGCCAGTCAAGATGCGGGAATAGAAGACCCAAGACAGAAGCAGAGGAAGAAGAAGGAGGAGGAAGAAGAAACCCGAAGGAAAGAAGATAATAAAGGACTTGTCAAAAACCGGCTCTTGTCTTTTTTAACCCTTTACATTTTTTTTACTCGTGAAATGGTAGAGGTACAAGGTACCCCATTACCATTTCACATAGGGGGGGGCCGGGATCTGGGGGGCCCCTTTGTTAAAGGGGTCTTCCAGATTTCGATAAGCCTCCTGCCCGCAGACCCCCACAACCACCGGGCAAGGGTTGTGGGGAAGAGACCCTTGTCCTCATCAACATGGGGACAAGGTGTTTTGGGGGGCACCCCAAAACACCCTCCCAATGTTGAGGGCATGTGGCCTGGTGCGGTTCAGGAGAGGGGGGGGGCCGCGCTCTGTCCCCCCCTCTTTTCTGCGGCCGGCCAGGTCAACGTGCTCGGATAAGGGGTCTGGTGTGGATTTTAGGGGGGACTCCACGCCATTTATTTTTTACATTTGGGGTGGAGTTCCCCTTAAATTCCACACCAGACCCGAAGGGTCTGGTTATGGATATTTGGGGGGAACCCCACGTCATTTTTTTAATAAATTGACGGCGGGGTTCCCCTTAATATCCATACCAGACCTAAAGGGTCTGGTTATTGAATTTGGGGGGACCCCCACGCTTTATTTTTCCCTTTTTTTAATGAATGAATTCTCCTGCAATTTCCAAGAGCTGACAATTCATTATAGCCGCGAGTCAGTTTTAAATGGCTTATTTTTTTTTTTTTTTTTTTTCAGAATGTCATTTTGTGCAAAGACATATTTCTAACCACAGGAAAAGTGCACTTTATTCACCTGCTGACATTCCCCCCCCCCCATGGTACGAATTTTAAAATAATTATTCAAATGACGTGGGGGTCCCCCCAAATATCCATAACCAGACCCTTCAGGTCTGGTGTGGAATTTAAGGGGAACTCCACTCCAAATTAAAAAAAAAATGGCGTGGAGTCCCCCCTAAAATCCACACCAGACCCCTTATCCGAGCACGTTGACCTGGCCGGCCGCAGAAAAGAGGGGGGGACAGAGCGCGGCCCCCCCCCTCTCCTGAACCGCACCAGGCCACATGCCCTCAACATTGGGAGGGTGTTTTGGGGTGCCCCCCAAAACACCTTGTCCCCATGTTGATGAGGACAAGGGTCTCTTCCCCACAACCCTTGCCCGGTGGTTGTGGGGGTCTGCGGGCGGGAGGCTTATCGAAATCTGGAAGACCCCTTTAACAAAGGGGCCCCCCAGATCCCGGCCCCCCCCCTGTGTGAAATGGTAATGGGGTACCTTGTACCTCTACCATTTCACGAGAAAAAAAAATGTAAAGGGTTAAAAAAGACAAGAGCCGGTTTTTGACAAGTCCTTTATTATCTTCTTTCTTCTTTCCTTCGGGTTTCTTCTTCCTCCTCCTTCTTCTTCCTCTGCTTCTGTCTTGGGTCTTCTATTCCCGCATCTTGCCCGGCGTGTTCTTCCATCTTCTTTTCCTCCCGCTGTCCTTCTCGTCCGCATCTTCTTCTTGTTCTTCTTCGCCGGAGGCGCCGCTTCCAATTGAAATCCCCGCTGTCTGCCGGACCACGCCCCCCCTCTGACTCCACGGGCAAGCTCTTAGGAAAGTCCCCGTGTGGTGCCAGTGCGTCAGAGGGGGGCGTGGTCACATGTTCCAGAAAGCGGGCAATTCAATTGGAAGCGGCGACTCTGGCAAAGAAAAAGCCGCGCACGAGCTTCAAATTGAATTGCCCGCCCTCTCACTTGTGACCACGCCCCCCTCTGACGCACTGGCAGCACACTCCTAAGAGCTTGCCCGAGGCGTCAGAGGGGGGGGCGTGGTCCGGCAGACAGCGGGGATTTCAATTGGAAGCGGCCGCTCCGGCGAAGAAGAACAAGAAGGAGAAGATGCGGACGAGAAGGACAGCGGAAGAAGATGGAAGAACACGCCGGGCAAGATGCGGGAATAGAAGACCCAAGACAGAAGCAGAGGAAGAAGAAGGAGGAGGAAGAAGAAACCCGAAGGAAAGAAGAAAGAAGATAATAAAGGACTTGTCAAAAACCGGCTCTTGTCTTTTTTAACCCTTTACATTTTTTTTACTCGTGAAATGGTAGAGGTACAAGGTACCCCATTACCATTTCACACAGGGGGGGGGCCGGGATCTGGGGGGCCCCTTTGTTAAAGGGGTCTTCCAGATTTCGATAAGCCTCCCGCCCGCAGACCCCCACAACCACCGGGCAAGGGTTGTGGGGAAGAGACCCTTGTCCTCATCAACATGGGGACAAGGTGTTTTGGGGGGCACCCCAAAACACCCTCCCAATGTTGAGGGCATGTGGCCTGGTGCGGTTCAGGAGAGGGGGGGGGCCGCGCTCTGTCCCCCCCTCTTTTCTGCGGCCGGCCAGGTCAACGTGCTCGGATAAGGGGTCTGGTGTGGATTTTAGGGGGGACTCCACGCCATTTTTTTTTAAATTTGGAGTGGAGTTCCCCTTAAATTCCACACCAGACCTGAAGGGTCTGGTTATGGATATTTGGGGGGAACCCCGCGTCATTTTTTTAAAAAATTGATGGCGGGGTTCCCCTTAATATCCATACCAGACCTAAAGGGTCTGGTTATTGAATTTGGGGGGACCCCCACGCTTTTTTTTTGGTGTTTTTAATGAATGAATTCTCCTGCAAATTCCAAGAGCTGACAATTCATTATAGCCGCGAGTCAGTTTTAAATGGCTTTTTTCCTTCAGAATGTCATTTTTCACATGCTGACATTACACCCAGGGCCGCCATCAGGGGGGTACAGGCAGTACGCCTGCAGGGCCGCCATTAGGGGGGTACAGGGATTACACCGCCCGGGGGTCCCCAGGGGCCCCCAGGGGCCCGGATGGGAACCACCCTAAAACAAAAAATTTTTTTTTTTTTTTTTTTTGTTTAAGGGCTCCGAAGGTCCCCAGGGGCCCGGAGGCCACTAAGGGCCCCAGATGGCAAGCCCTTTTTTTTAAATAAAATATATATATTTAAAAAAAAATATATATTTTTTTAATATATTTGTTTTTTTTTTTTTAAGGAAAGGGCCCAGAGGTCCCCAGGGCCCTGGAAGGCTACCCCCTTGTTTTTTTTACTTTTTTTCGATAAATGTTATATTTAAAAAATATATATATATGTATTTTCTCTCTTTTGTATTTTTATTTGATAAAGAGCACAGAGGTCCCCAGGGCCCCGGATGGCTACCCCCCTTTTTTATATATATTTTTCTTTATTTCTTATTTCTGTCAAAATTTTTGTAAAGGGCCCCTCCGCTCCTCAATTTGTGGCACCACCCCCCCCCCCCGCTTCTCAATTTCATGCGGCAGCACCCCCCCCCGGTTCTCTGCTCCAGGGGGCCCATGCCTGAAGCTGTGTAAGGGGCCCCAAAATTCATGATGGCGGCCCTGTACACCTGTAAGGGGCCCGGGGGTCCGGAGGTGCCCAGATGCCTGGAGGCCCCCCAGCGCCCCAGATGGTAACCCCCCTCTTTTTTTTTTTTGTATATATATTTGTTAGTTGGTTTTTGTAGGATTTTTTATTAAAGGGCCAATTTTTGGAATTTAATATTTTTTAGCAGTCTGGAGGTCCCCAGGGCCCCGGGTGGCAACCCCCCAAATTTTTTGTTATTAAAGGGCCAATGTTTTGGTTTAGGGGTCTGGAGGTCCCCAGTGGCCTGGTCCCCAGTGGCCCGGAGATCCCCAGGGCTCCAGATGACAACCCCCCACCTTTACCAAAAAATCTAAAAAAAAACATATGATATATTTTTGGGTTATTTTTTAACCACTTGCCGACCAGCCGCCGCAGTTATACGGCGGCAGGTCGGCACTCCTGCGCGAGAGCCCGTAGCTCTACGTCGCGCTTTTCGCGGCCACTAGGGGGCGCGTGCGCGCCGCCGGCGGCCCGCGCGCGCGCGCCCCCCGCTCGCCCCCCCGAGTCCCGTGCGTGTGCCCGGCGGGCGCGATCGCCGCCGGGCACACGCGATCGCTCGTTACAGAGCGGGGAACGGGAGCTGTGTGTGAAAACACACAGCGCTCGTTCCTGTCAGCGGGGGAAACGCTGATTTTCTGTTCATACAATGTATGAACAGAAGATCAGTGATTCCCCCTAGTGAGGCCACCCCCCCCATACAGTTAGAACACAAATAGGAACACACTTAACCCCTTCCCCGCCCCCTAGTGTTAACCCCTTCACTGCCAATGGCATTTTTATAGTAATCCAATGCATTTTTATAGCATTGATCGCTAAAAAAATGCCAATGGTCCCAAAAATGTGTCAAAAGTGTCCGAAGTGTCCGCCATAATATCGCAGTACCGAAAAAAAAAAAACGCTGATCGCCGCCATTACTAGTAAAAAAAAAAATAATAATAAAAATGCCATAAAACTACCCCCTATTTTGTAAACGCTATAACTTTTGCGCAAACCAATCAATAAACGCTAATTGCGATTTTTTTTACGAAAAATATGTAGAAGAATACGTATCGGCCTAAACTGAGGGAAAAATATTTTTTTATATATATTTTTGGGGATATTTATTATAGAAAAAAGTAAAAAATATTGCATTTTTTTCAAAATAGTCGCTCTGTTTTTGTTTATAGCGCAAAAAATAAAAACCGCAGAGATGATCAAATACCACCAAAAGAAAGCTCTATTTGTGGGAAAAAAAGGACGCCAATTTTGTTTGGGAGCCACGTCGCACGACCGCGCAATTGTCAGTTAAAGCGACGCAGCGCCGAATCTCAAAAAGTGCTCTGGTCTTTGGACAGCAATATGGTCCGGGGCTGAAGTGGTTAAACATATATATATATAATATAATTTTGAAAGCTCCCAGAGCTTTTTGCTTCTAAAAATGTTATAAACATTTTCCCCAGGTTTGTTACTTTTTACTTTAATTTCTTTTTTAAAGTGTATTTTGTGCGTGAAGTCGAGAGAGAGGAGCTGGACTTGCAATCGCCATCCTTCTCCATGCCCCCGGTGGCAATGGTGGGTGTGAGGGGGGCCTCACCCCACCTGCTACACTTGGGAGCCCGATGGGACAGAGGGACTCCCCCTATGAAGGAGTGTAGCCCACCCAGCCAGCCCTGTAGGTCCTTCGCCTCCCTTTATTTTAGGAGACCTCATGGCCAAAGTGTGTGCAAGTGTGGTGTTTTTTTTGTGGGGGGGGGTGGGCATACTAAGCACAGGCGTACCTTGCATAGCACACCCCACTGGGAGCCAAACTCAATTCACATGTAGCCGAGACCGGGATCCGAACCCTTGGCTGCAGAGGTGAACGGCTTGTCAGCGCAGTGCCATTCACGTTGAGCCACCACAGCTCCCACCCAATGTTATTTTTTTTTTAGATTTTTGGTAGTTATTTTTTATTAAAGGGCCCAGAGCTCCCAAGGCAACCCCCTTTTTTATTATTTTATATATGTAGATATTGTAATTTATTTTTCATTAAAGAGCCCAGAAGTTTCTTTTTATTAAAGGGCCCAGTGGTCCCCAGGGCCCCCGGATGGCTACCACCCTTTTTAATATATATTTTTCTATATGTATTTTTTAGTAAAGGAACCCCCCGCTTATCAAATTGCGGCAGCCCCCCCCCCTTCTTAATATCAGGCGGCACCCCCCCCCCCTATTCTCTGCTCCAGGGGGCCCATGCCTGAAGCTGTGTAAGGGGCCCCATAATTCCTGATGGCGCCCCTAATTGCCTCCCCCCCCCCCATGGTACGAAATTTCAAGGAATTTTTCACTTTTATTGGTGCACTTTAACCACTTCCATACCGCGCCTATTCTGGCACTTCTCTCCTTCATGTAACAATTATATTTTCTTCCTTGAAACTTACTCAGGACCCCCAAACATTATATATATTTTATTAACAAACACCCTAGGGAATAAAGTGGCGGCCATTTTTTCGGACACATTTCCAACAGTATTTGTGCCAAAAATTTTCTAACGTTTTTTTTTTTTTTTGGCTTTCCAAAAAAAAACCTGTTTCATGAATGACAAAATAAGAAAGCAGTAAAGCTAGGCCAATTTTTAGGGATAAGGTAAAAGATGATGTTACACCGAGTAAATAGATACCTAACTTGTCACGCTTTCATATTGCGCACACTCATGGAATGGCGCTAAACTTCGTTATTCAAAATCTCCATAGGCAACGCTTGACTTTTTTTCTCAGGTTACAACTTTTGAGTTACAGAGGAGGTCTAGTGCTAACATTATTGCTCTCGCTCTAACGCACGCTATGATACCTCACATGTGGGGTTTGAAGGATGTTTACATATGTGGGTGGGACTTGCATGCGTGTTCGCTTCTGAGTGCGAGCTACTAGGGACAGGAGCATTTAAATTCCTTTGTTATTTTATTTTTTTACTTAATATTTTATTTTTTGCACTTGTTTGTCCCTTTGTTTGTATTATTTTTCACTTTTCTTCCTATTACAAGGAATGTAAACATCCCTTGTAATAGGACTAGTGTGTGACAGGTCCTCTTTATAGAGAAAGGCGGGGTCAATTAGACCCCACATCTGTCCTCCAGGCTGGAAATCATGGAATTGGTAAAAAAAAAAACATCTCATGCTTTCAGCTGCAATCATGTTCGTTCAGCACAGTAGCGTAGTGTGTAGCATGTTCACCTAGCAGCAAAAGGGTTGCTGGTTCGAATCCCACCCGTGACACTATCTGCCTGGAGTTTGCATGTTCTCCCTGTGCGGGTTTCCTCCCACAATCTAAAAACATGCTGTAAATTGGATCCTGTCTAAATAAGCCCTAATATGCAGTAGGATATTTAGGTTTTGTGCTGCCCTAGGCCTGACCAAATTTTGGCACCCCCTAATAGAAAAATGACCCACCCTTCCTGTCAAGGCCACACCCTGTTTTTTTATGACCCACCCAGGAATTTTTAGGGGACACACACAAGTTCTGTGGGGGGGGGGGGGGCACAGGAGTCCCTTAATTTGCCTAGTTTTTCGATCACTTCCTGTTTGGCTATGGGGCAGGAAGTGAAGGCCAATCTCCCCAAACGGACAGGGATAATACAAAATAAACTGACAGAGCTTCTAACCCCCCCCCCCCCCACCAACTCTATCCAAAATGAAAGAAATCCAAAAAATAAAAGTGATGATTATTGTTCCAGTTTCACCCCAAATTTCAGATCATTTTATTGAGAGGCTTAAGAAAATATAACCATGCCAATAGGCCAGGATCCAGCGTTGCTAATATGTATGAATGTGTGTTAGGGACCCCCACAAACACCACCCAATGTTAAATCAACTATTTTCTTGTTTGTTTTGGGGATGCCTGCACCCCTGATAGGGTAAAGACACCTCACAAATGTTGTCACTTTCTACTTAATTCATTCACTTCCTGCCACACAGCCAAACAGGAAGTGAGGGAAACACCTGAGTAATGTTTTGTTGGGGACACACAGATCAATATAAATAGTTTCCCATTTTGGAAATGGCATTTTGCTGTGTACACCCCAAATTAGTAGGAATCTTGGACTTTGGGGTCCATTTACTAAAGGCAAATCCACTTTGCACTACAAGTGGACAAGCAAGGAAGAAAACTCAAAACTTGGCGGGATTGGAAGTAAAAACCATCAGTGCTTCCCTTCTGATTTTCATTGCCTACGCTTCTACTGCAGAGCGGCTTTGCCTTTACTAAACCCCAAAATAACTAATCATTTGGGGTGTACACTGCAGTGCAATTTGCTTAATGGTGACACTAGTTAGATTGACCTGTGTCCCGAAGAAAAGACCATTGGTAGGGTTTTAACCTCACTTCCTGTTCAGCTGTGTGACAGGAAGTGAAGCCAATTTTAGGAAAAGGGACACAAAGCCCAACCTAAAAACACTAGCAGGGGTTCTAACACTCAATTGGCTTCCCTCAAACAACCCACAATTAGAATAGGATTGTCTTGTGCTAGTTTCAAGCACAGCGCTGTAAATCAGCACTTCAAGCCTGTCCAAAAAAAAAACACCACCCCCCCCCCCTCCAACAGGCCCTGTTTGCAGCTTTTCCTACATCTTGCACATGTGCTTTAAAAAGTCAGTCTGGACATCAATTCTAGGAAACAATACTTACCGCTTTGTCCTTCCTTTTCTGGTGACTAAACATTTCATGCATACACACCAGGAAAGAGCTTAGAGACAAATCACACTTGATGGTTTAGGCCCAAACTATTTCAGCTGCAGCGGTTGAAATCCATAGCAGGAAAAAAATATCACAAAACAAACTTCAAAATTTGAAAGTAATTTTATTGGTCCACAAAACAAGGAAAGCAAAAAAAAAATTACAAATAAACACACCAAAAATATATAAAAACACCTAAAAACAAAAAAGACCAACGTTTATTTCACAGTCATTGGAAAATAAATCATGCTTTTGAAATAACAGGATAGACCCACAGGATTAAAACATTAGTCATTAACATCTTGAGAAACATTTAGCAAAATTATGTAGCAGAGAAAACATCAAAAAATACAAAACTTGCTCCAAAACATCTCTGTTTCACTCCGCCATTCCTTCCAGCCAGCAAATCTGCCCCCTCTGAGGGGCAGCTGACACGTGCAGTATCCACGCTTTTTATAACATGTGTGCTAATGAACCAATTGGAAACACATGAAGAAATGTCAGCCTCTAGTTTGTGTGCACTTGGAACTGCTTACACCTGTTAAGGATGTCCTTAAATTACTAAGCCAAAAAAAGAGCTTTCTGAGCATGCTCAGAAAGATGCAAGTCATTTTCAGGATGAAACTTCCAACTTCTTTTTCTAACTGTTCGAGCATGCCCAGTTCACTCGAAATGCAGTACCAGAATCAAATCTGCAATGGTGGATGAAAGCATTAGAGGTGTTAAATTTTTTTTGGGTCCCCATGAAGTGATGCTTTACAAGCTGAACGGGAGGTCTTATCGAATTTTTACGTAACAAACCTAAATAGTAATAATTTAAAAGCCCCTGTCCCTAGTAGCTCGCAGTCAGAAGCGAACAAGCAGCATTTTTATTGTTTCCGGTTACCAGTTTAGATTTACAGATGAGGTCTAGTGCTATAAATATTCCTCTTGCTGTTACGCACGCTATGATACCTCACATGTGTGGTTTGAAGAATGTTTCCATATATGGGGGCGGCCCTTAAATGTGTAAGCCCCGCCCACATATTGAACCCCCGTTCAAACCCCACATGTGAGGTATCATAGCGTACGTTAGAGCGAGAGCAATACTTTTAGCACTAGACCTCCTCTGTAAATCTAAACTGGTAACCTGAAACACATAAAAAAGCGTTGCCTATGGGTATTTTCAAGTACTGAAGTTTGGCGCCATTCCATGAGTGTGTGCAATATTAAAGTGTAACATGTTGGGTATCTATTTACTCGGTGTAACATCATCTTTCACATTATGGCCATAAATTGGGCTAACTTTAGTGTATTCTTAATTTGTAACCACTTGAGCCCCAGAGCATATTACTGGTCAATGACGGGGCCATTTTTTGCATTTCAACACTGCGTCATTTTGACTGACAATTGCGTGGTTGTGCGACGTGGCCCCCAAAAAAATTGGGCGTCCTCATCCCCCCCCCCCAAAAAATTTTTTTTTTTTTTTTTTGTTGGTGGTATTTGATCACCTCTGCGTTTTTTCTTATTTTTGCTTGACCCAAAAATATAGCGGAAATTTGGTAACTAAAAAAACATATTTTTTACGGTTTGCTATAATAAATCTCCCCCAAAATATATTCAAAAAATGTTTGCCCTCAGTTTAGGCCGATAAGTATTCTTGGACATCTTTTTGGTTGCAAAAAATCACAATAAGCGTTTGATTGGTTTGGGCAAAAGTTCTAAGTAGGGGTTGGTCTTATGGGTTTTTTTGGAATAATTTTTTGTTTTACTAGTAATGGTGGCTATCATTGTTTTTTCTGTCTAATGCGACATTGTGGCGGACACATTTTTGTGAGATTTGGCATTTTTGTAGCGAGCAATGGTATATTAATGCATTGCTTACTATAAAAATGACACTGGCAGGGAAGGGGTTAACACTAGGGGCGCGGAAGGGGTTGAATATGTTACCTGGGTGTGTTCTAACTGTAAAGGGGGTGGGACTGTGTAGGGGAAATGACAGATCGCTGTTCATACATTGTAGGGACAGACGAGCAGGAGCAGGCATTCCCCCCCCCCCCCTGACAGGACCGGGATAAAGGGGAACTCCACCCCAAATTATAAAAAAAACGGCGTGGGGGTCCCCCTTCAGGTGCACAACAGGCTCTTAGATTTGATCTGGAACATAAGGGGTTAAACCCACGCCAAAAAACGGCGTGGGGTTCCCCCTCAGATCCAGACCAAACCCTTCTCCCAGGCACGCAGTCTGGTCGGACAGGAATGGGGGTGGGGACGAGCGAGCGCCCCCCCCCCTCCTGAGCCGTACCAGACCACATGCCCTCGACATGGGGGAGTGTGTGCTGTGGGGGAGGGGGGCACTGCCCCCCCACCCCAAAGCACTCTTGTCCCCATGTCGATCGGGACAAGAGCCTCTTCCCGACAACCCTGGCCGTTGGTTGTCGGGGTATGCGGGCGGGGGGCTTATCAGAATCTGAGAGCCCCCTATATTAAGGGGGCCCCCAGATTCTGGCCACCCACCCTATGTGAATGAGTATGGGGTACATCGTACCCCTACCCATTCACCGGGTGGAAAAGTGTAAACACAAAAAAAAACACACAGAAAAAAATAATTTATTAGTCAGCTCCGGGGGTCTTCTGCCGGGACCCCCCACCACCAGCCCATTGGGCCCCGGGCTTCGCCGTCTTCTGCCGGGGGGGGACACCCACCGATGATCTCCGCCATGTCCAGCCAGGCCCCCACCCCAAAATAAGCTCTTTCACATTCGGGGGGGGCCGGCCGAAAAAAGCAGAGAACAACGGGGGCGGAGCCCCTCGGTCTTCCAGACGTTTTCTGCCGGGGGGGCTCCAGCCCCGCACCGGTCTTCGCCGCCGCCTTCCGCCGGGGGGGGACACCCACCGATGCTCTCGGCCATGTTCGGCCAGGCCCCCTACCCCAAATCAAGCTCTTTTACATCCGGGGGGGGCCGGCGGAAATGGCGGAGAACAACGGGGGCGAAACCCCTCCTCGGTCTTCGCCTTCCGCCGGGGGGGTACACCTACCCCCCCCCCGGTCTTCGCCGCCGCCTTCCGCCGGGGAGAGAGACACCCACCGATGCTCTCCGCCATGTTCAGCCAGGCCCCCTACCCCAAATCAAGCTCTTTTACATCCGGGGGGGGCCGGCGGAAATGGCGGAGAACAACGGGGGCGTCGCCACTCCTCGGTCTTCTAGCCGTCTTCTGCCGGGGGGGGGAAACACCCACCCATGCTCTCCGCCATGCTCGACTGTGCCCCCACCCCAAAATGAAGCTCTTTTACATCCGGGGGGGGCCGGCCGAACACAGCGGAGAACAACGGGGGTGTCGCCCCACCTCGGGCTCCTCCCAGGGCTTCTTTCGCCGTCTTCCGCCGGAGGGCGCCACTCTCCGGGCTTCTCGACGTTGTCTTCCGCCGCGGGGGCCAGGCCTTCTTCTTTGCCGCCCCCCTCGATTTTTTCGGCCTGGACGGGGGTCGCACATCCCATCCAGGACTTGGACGTGGCGGGCTTCTCGTCGCCGTCTTCTGCCGCTGCCCCCTTCACCACGAAGCTCCGTGCTTGTTTGATGAGGGCAGCGGGCTTCCGTCGTCTTCTCCGGGGCGAGGGTCGTACATCCCACCCCGGATTTCGTCGCCGTCTTCTGCCGCTGCCCCCTTCACCACGAAGCTCCGTGCTTGTTTGATGAGGGCAGCGGGCTTCCGTCGCAGTCTTCCGCCGCGGGGTGACACTCGCGGGCTTCTTCTTCCATTCGATGTTGACACGGCGAGGTCCGGCGCTGAAATGCCTTCTGAGCGGCGGGCAAGGACTTATATTGGCATTGGGCGTGGGCGTGGTTATGCCAACATGTGACCTTAACCCATGTGACAGTGATGTGACGTGACATCACTGTCACATGGGTTGAGGTCACATGTTGGCATAACCACGCCCACGCCCAATGCCAATATAAGTCCTTGCCCGCCGCTCAGAAGGCATTTCAGCGCCGGACCTCGCCGTGTCAACATCGAATGGAAGAAGAAGCCCGCGAGTGTCACCCCGCGGCGGAAGACTGCGACGGAAGCCCGCTGCCCTCATCAAACAAGCACGGAGCTTCGTGGTGAAGGGGGCAGCGGCAGAAGACGGCGACGAAATCCGGGGTGGGATGTACGACCCTCGCCCCGGAGAAGACGACGGAAGCCCGCTGCCCTCATCAAACAAGCACGGAGCTTCGTGGTGAAGGGGGCAGCGGCAGAAGACGGCGACGAGAAGCCCGCCACGTCCAAGTCCTGGATGGGATGTGCGACCCCCGTCCAGGCCGAAAAAATCGAGGGGGGCGGCAAAGAAGAAGGCCTGGCCCCCGCGGCGGAAGACAACGTCGAGAAGCCCGGAGAGTGGCGCCCTCCGGCGGAAGACGGCGAAAGAAGCCCTGGCCCCTAGTAGGAGCCAGGCAGAACCCGGCGACGAAATCCGGGGTGGGATGTACGACCCTCGCCCCGGAGAAGACGACGGAAGCCCGCTGCCCTCATCAAACAAGCACGGAGCTTCGTGGTGAAGGGGGCAGCGGCAGAAGAGAGCGACGAGAAGCCCGCCACGTCCAAGTCCTGGATGGGATGTACGACCCCCGTCCAGGCAGAAGAATTTGAAGGGGGCGGCGGAAGACCCTCAAAAGTGAAAACGTTCACCAGGTGAATGGGTAGGGGTACGATGTACCCCATACTCATTCACATAGGGTGGGGGCCCGAAATCTGGGGGCCACATTATTAAACGGGGCTCCCAGATTCTGATTGGCTCACGCCCGCATACCCCGACAACCAATGGCTAGGGTTGTCGGGAAGAGGCTCTTGTCCCGATCGACATGGGGACAAGAGTGCTTTGGGGTGGGGGGGCAGCGCCCCCCTCCCCCAAAGCACACACTCCCCCATGTCGAGGGCATGTGGTCTGGTACGGCTCAGGAGGGGGGGGGCCGCTCGCTCGTCCCCACCCCCATTCCTGTCCGGCCAGACTGCATGCCTGGGATGAGGGCTTGGTACGGATCTGGGGGGGAACCCCACGCCGATTTTGGCGTGGGTTAACCCCTCACGTTCCGGACCAAGCCGGAGAGCCTATTGTACCCCTGGGGGGGAAGCCGCGCCGGTTTCACATTTGAAATTTGGCGCGGAGTTCCCCTTCAGTGTCAGCGCAGCCCGAGAACAGCTCGGAGCTTGCCGTACGCCGCTCCAGGCAGTGCAAACACTGCTACGCCGCCTGGTATTTACCAAGGATTTCCCGGCGTTCTGAAGAGGCGCGCGGTGAGCTCCGATTTTTCCCTCTGCGCATGCCCAGTATGCAAGTGAACCTTCCGAGGTTCTAGCGTACTTTGCAAGCGCACGGGGATCGGGTCCCAAAAGTCACTTTCCCTTTCAAATCGGCCCGCCACACAAGTTGAAACACATGTCACTACACTTCCCCTGCATCACCCCCCTCCCTCCCCTCATAAACTCCCGCCCGAATCCCCGATGTTTACATTACTAAATGCCGCACGCCAGCTCTGTACTGGCGTGCTGTGCGCCCTCTTCTGGGCGCATTAGGCACTTTAGTAAATGAGGAAACACGCTGCACTAGCAGCGTGTTTCTTTGGTAAATGTCAAAAACAGGTTTACTCCTGCTTGTGCACCATGAGTCTTGGCGCACAGGCTTGGTAAATCAGCCCCATTGTCTTATTAAAAGACACTCAGGCCCACAGGAACAAATGGCCCATTGGACGCATTGTGGGGACTGATCCTAGTAGTGATGCTAGAGTTAGAAAGGTAGAAGTTAGAATTGTTAGACAAGGCATTCCCAAGGTGTATGCTAGGCCAATTTCTGAAGTAGTTTTACTTCTGTCCAAAGGTTAGTGGCATAACAAAAAGTATGCCAGGTGGGGAGTGTGCTGCCTTCGCAATGTATATTACATGCTTGGCACTCGGCAGTGTCTGTTTCTTTAAGACCCTCCATGTTCTTGAAGCCTAGAGGCAGGTCTTCCCGGTACTATCTAGAGCTTGCTGGGACATATCCTGTTCATTCCAGCTCTAGCTACTGAAGTGAGCAGATCCTCAGGACATCTTAAAAGATATTACAGATTGAAAATCTGACGAACACCAAAGCCTGTGAGTAAAGGGGTTTTGCTAGTTCAGCTTGTGTAGAGGGATGCTAGACATTGCAGATAGATAATGTGTGTTTCAGTCTGTAGTAAGCAAGCACATGTTAGGCCCTATCTTTTGTATTAGCTATGTATAATGTATGTTGCTTGAATAGCCATGCTTACATTTGTCTTTTTATGTTTGTTTTACAGTTTTATCACACACATATCACACTATTGTACACATTCCTGTGCATTATATCTCAGTAAAGACTGCATCAGTTCAGTAACAAGCACGTCTTTCATTGGGATTCGGTTTATACTTGATGTTAAGCTGTGTCTCTAAACAGCAACACACGGCTGAGACATTACAGTAAAAAGGCTTTAAAACGTTGTCAGAAGCAACTAAACAGCTTTGAATCATCCTCAACAATAAAAGGACAAATCCTTTCAGCCATGTGCAGCTGAGACATTACATAGACAGAAATCAGGGAAGATTTTCCCCAAAAGGTGGTATTGATGAGCAACGAATGAATAATTTTTTTGAGTGTGGGCAGATTGGTCTTTGGAAAAAAGAATAGACAGAGATACATGCCCAAACAACAGCAGGATACCAGGCAACCATTCTCTAGAGTAGTTTGTTTTCCCATTGATTGGCAAAACGGAAGGAAACCCAATGCATCTCCAATCTATGTGAAACAATATCCACTTAGTAAAGAGAAGGAAGAGGGCATTACACCTGGTCATGGAGGACTTACTCAGCAGTGGTGTTGTAAAACTCACTGTATCTCCCTACAATACACCTATAAATCCTATACCAAAGCCCAAGGGAGGTTATAGGTTCACATAAGATCTCATAGCCATAAACAACATCATACCTGATGTTAACTCATTGATAACATCTATACCTCTCCAATGCTTTTTCTCGATTCCGATCAATGAAGAAACCCAACCCTTAATGACATTTAGCTTTAAGAAAATTCAGATGACTTGGGTGATGCTTCCACGAGGCTTTGCGGACTCCCCTGCAGTATACTCTCAAGTGGCTCAGGAAACCCTAAAGCCTTGGGCTCCCCTTTGCAGCTCCACTCTCCTGCAGTATGTAGATGATCTTCTCCTTATTAATGCTGATCTAAAGGGATGCCAAATAGACTCTATTTCTTTAATGAAACATCTTGCCAAGGCAGAGCCTCCAAAAGCAAACTTCAATATTGCTAGAAAACTGTGAAATACTTGGGATTTCTCCTCTCCCGTGGGCAAAGACAGCTCTCTCCAGACAGGGTAAAAGCCATCAATACCCTGCCCAGACCATCCATAAAAGCAGAGATAATGACTTTTCTTGGCATGATTACCTATTGCAGACAATGGATACCAGACTGTTCTCATTATGATTCCATTCTTCGGGCAGCCACCACCCAGAATCAACCTGAAAATTTACAATGGACTGATGATATGCACAAATCATATAAGACTCTAAATAATCTTCTTGTTGCATCACCGTGTCTTGGCATCCCAAATTATAACTTGACATTCCATTTGTACTGTAGAGAGGGGGAGCGGTAATGGCGGCAGTCCTGGCCCAGGAACAGGGTAGCTCTATGAGACCAACTGCTTTTCTCTCAAGAGTGCTGCCCATACCTGTCCAAGGTATGCCAGCATGCTTGAGAGCCGTAGCTGCCTGTGCAATAGCAGTAGAAAACGCTCAAACACTGACTCTTTCTCATCATACTATCCTGCACACAACACATCAAGTGATACATGTACTCAGGTATAACACCACTCAGCACATGACTGCACAGCGCAATTCTGGATATGAAGTGGTTCTCACTTTATCTGCCAACTTGGAGATCAAGTTTTCTCTGGCAAACTCAGGCCCAATTGCTTTCTTACATGCCATGATCACACATTCTGATGACCACACACTTGAGGAACATGAGTGCATGGAAGTAATACAACAGGACACTACACCAAGACCTGACTTATTAGAGACCCCCTTACCTGGAGCAGAGGACGTTTTTGTAGACGGTTCGTCCACAAGACCAAATGACAACATTTATCACACAGGGTAGGCAGTAGTCCAGTTGCCTGACAAAGTTATTGAAGCTAATTCAATACCCTACCCATCGGCTCAAGAAGCTGAATTAGTTGCTTTGATACGTTCTTGCCAATTGTTTAAAGAGAAGGAGGTAAATATCTACACTGACTCAAAATATGTTTTCAGTGCGGTTCACGACTTTGCTAAAATATGGCAGAAACGTGGATTCATTACAGCTGATGGGAAAGGAATTTCTCATTCCGACCTTATACAGGACCCTTTGACAGCAATAATGCTTCCCGCAAAAATTGCTGTTAAATGTCAGGCCCATACTTCAGGGAAGGATAAAGTTGCACAAGGGAACAGATTTGCTGATCAGGTTGCCAAAGAAATTGCCACAAAACCAGTCTGTCCTACATACATGCTCATGTCCAAATTTGTAATACCATCTCTTGTAGAGGATACTGACCTTGCTCATCTACAAGCCTTAGCAACACAGGATGATGTGGAATTCTGGTCATGAAATGGGTTGTCCCAAGACCAGTTTGGTCTGTGGGCCAACAAGGAGGGAGACATATGTAAGTATGTTCATTTCTCATTATCATGGATTTGGACACAAAAGTAAAAAATACATTAATTACCTTTTCCAGACATTTTGTATGTAGAGATCTATTGAATCTAGTTGCACAACTTTCTAGATGCCTGACATGTACACAAAACAATGTACAAGGGAAAACTTACCGCCTCCAAAGGCCCAATGCAGAAATTACAGATTGATTTCACACATATGCCAGTAGCCAAAAGGTGGTTTCAAATATATTTTGGTTATTGTGGACAGGTTCTCAAAGTGGGTGGAAGGAATCCCTACAATAAGAGAAAGCGCTAAGACAGTTGCAAAAATTCTATCTAAACACTGGATTCCGAGATATGGTTGTCCCATAATCATAGATAGTGACAAAAGACCAGCATTCACTGCAACATTGACACAACACGTTAGCAGGCACAGAGTCCTGTGCATCCCATATCCTGCACAGAGTTCAGGGATTGTGGAAATAATGAACAGAACCATTAAAGACAAACTAAGAAAGGGAACAGGAGGAAGTTTCAAAAATTGGATCGGGCATCTACCCGCTGTACTTTCCTGAAATCAGGATGACCCCAAATAAAACCACAAGGTTATCCCCTTTTGATCCTCATGGGAAGGCTATTTCCCACTCCTTGGGTTAGAGGGACACCTCAGTTACAGGCAGGAGATTTAGAGGTTATGCAACAGGAGCATGTGGTCAAGTTAATTGAAAAATTGAACTATGTATATGGTGATGTGTCTTTTCCACTTCCAGCCGGTGAGCCAACCTACCCTTTCCAAACAGGTTACAAGAGTTCTTGTCAAACAACTACAGAAGCATGGCTCGCTGGATCCATGCTTCAAGAGTCAAGAATGCACAACCAACAGGACCAAGAAGAGAAGGCGGACCAACAGAAGGACCACGAGGAAATGATAGACCACCCACAGGATCAAGAAGAGATGGAGAATCCCCCAGAACCATAAAAGGAAGTACCCAAGGAGACACCCTTGGCAGTATCAATCAGAAGTAGGGGAGTAAGTGTCTGCACTATTGCTATGATCATTGCATTAGTAGTTTACTTGGCTTGTGCCAAATATGATGAGTGTCCCTGGTCAATGAAGTCACATTGTAAACAGGTCATACACACCCCATATCTTGGAAAGCAACATATTGAAAAGAATGAAGACCCAAATGAATACCCTAGTCTGTTATGGAAAACTCACTTAAAAATTGTAAAAACAGCCAACAAGTCTAATTGTTGGGTATGTTCAAGGCCCCTTTAGGTCTTACTAATCCAGCCATGATAGCCATGTTTATTCCCTATAACATCACTACTAATCTATCAGCATCCATTAATGAAAGTTTAAATGTTGAACTTGCTCATTCATATGATGCTTTTGAGGAGTTTTGATGGAAAGATTAGATAATTTCTCAAATATTATGGATGAGATTTTAAATGAGACAACAAGTGCTATTGATCTGATAAATGAAGACGTAAGGGAATTGGGTAGATTAGCTTTACAGGAAAGGATGCCTTTAGATTATCTATTAGCCTCAGAAGGAGGGTTTTGTCAATTCATTGGAAACTAATGTTGTACTTGGATTTCAGACTATGGAGACAGAGTAGGTGAACACTTAAAGAAAATAAAGGAATTGCAACATAAAGCTAGAAATATAGCAGAGGAAGGGTGGAATCCATTTAAGGGAATAGGAGGTGCAGGAGGGTGGTTAAGTGGATTATTTTTTATGGATAAAGAAAGTTAGTGTTGTGATACTGATGGGTATTTTGATTTTTCTCTTTGCATATTTCATCTACAAGTCTTCTCTGCATGATCAAAGGATACAGAATGAATCGAGCAGCTGGACACGAATATGAGCTGCAACCAATAACCGAATAATCATTACCGGGGGAATGGCGATGTTGCCCTCAAGATGCAGCATCCCTCTACAGGACAAAGATGCCCTACCTTTTGTTCTTGTGGATAGAACCTTGGACTTATGATTTTGTTTTATAATTTATCCCTATTCAGGGATAAAAAGAGGGATTGTGAGACAATAATTGACACTACAACCTCCATTTTGATCATGCAGCTTCCATTTTATGTATTATAGAAAGAATCAGTAGAAAAAGTAGAATTGGGATTACTTAGAAGGGACTTTCAAACTGCTGACTGTGCCTTGTCTATTTACTTTCTAGATAATGATTAGGAATATCCCTGAGCATTGTCACATTGATACACTGACCACTTAAAGAAAATAGTGAATAGTAAATAGAAAAGAAAGTAGGTAAAGTCATGGGTGATTAATCATTAGGGTTTCAGTAGCATCTAGGTATCTGTATTATGATTGGTTTAGAAAGAACGCCTTATTGTACCCCTTAACCACAAAGTTCAATGTGATTGACTATATATTCTGTATCCATGGACAATACAAATAAGAGTTCTTACATACCAAGAGGACCCCCGAAACGGCCTACCCTAACAGTAACACAGTGATTTCCTATGATTGTCAGCTCCATCTAGTGCCCATAAAACTGTATTTTTCCTTAAATACCTCAATCAGTAAAAATAGCACAATAACGCATTATGGCCACTAGATGAAGCCAAGGAAATCAGTGTATGAAATAAATGACATCCAATCATTATCATGGCCGCTCACATTCATTCAACTATTTATTTTTTTAAACCGACCTCTTATGCTGCGTATACACAGTTGTTTTTTGTGATGAAAAAAAATAACGTTTTAAAAAACATCATTTAAAATGATCGTGTGTGGGCAAAACGTTGTTTTTTGTCTTCAAAAATACGACCAAAAAAAATTCGAACATGCTTGAATTTTTTATGTCGTTTTTCTGAATGTCGTTTTTTTGTGTCATTAAAAATGATCGTGTGTGGGCAAAACAAAGTTTTTAAAACCGCGCATGGTCAGAAGCAAGTTATGAGATGGGAGCTTCAATGGAACAGAGTGCCCTCGAAAGTGTCTTACGTAACCGCATTTTGCAAGAGCATTTTCAGAAAACTATGGTGTGTAGGCAACGTCGTTTTTTAAAATGAAGTTTGAAAACTTTGTTTTTTTTCATGAGAAAAACTACGGTTTTTACAAGACAAAAAACGAACGTGTGTACGCGGCATAAGTGTTTGTGAAATCTTACACCAAAAAATGTACTCCAATGAGAGGTAATGACTCCATTTTTATTTTTCTCCTGCTATCAATGGCCAACACGGTACAACACTTCATCCATGTCTTTGGTGATCTCTGATCTCCTTATGAACTGTTTCTTACATGATGAAGATCAGCCATGGAGTATATCTGAGGTGTATATCAATGTGTGCTTCTTCCCCACATGAGAGCTGTGATGTCCAGCAACATTCATATACAAGACATTTCCCGTGCATAATAGGCACCAATACAACTCAAGGGTTGTGTGGGATCCCTGATGTACAGAAAGACAGGACTTTAGTGAGGAACATTTCACTCACTCAGGACAGGAAAGTGGCTTCTCCGCTGTGTGAGATCTCTGATGTCTGTAAAGATTGGACTTCTGTGAATAACATTTCCCACACTCAGGACAGGAATACGGCTTCTCCCCTGTGTGAGATCTTTGATGTGTGTCAAGACTGGACTTCACTGAAAAACATTTCCCACACTCAGGACAGGAATACGGCTTCTCCCCTGTGTGAGATCGCTGATGTGTGTAAAGATGGGACTTCTGTGAAAAACATTTCCCGCAATCAGGACAGGAATACTGCTTCTCTTCTGAATGAGATCTCTGATGTGTGTAAAGACTGGACTTCTGTGAAAAACATTTACCGCACTCAGGACAGGAATATGGCTTATCCCCTGTGTGAGATCTCTGATGTGTGTAAAGATTGGACATTACTGAAAAACTTTTCCCGCACTCAGGACAGGAATACGGCTTCTCCCCCGTGTGAGATCTCTGATGTGTGGAAAGATCATACTTCTGTGAAAAACATTTCCCGCACTCAGGACAGGAATACGGCCTCTCCCCTGTGTGAGATCTCTGATGTGTGGAAAGATTGGCCTTTAATGAAAAAGATTTCCTGCACTCAGTACAGGAATACAGCTTTTCCCCTGTGTGAGATCTTTTATGCCTATTAAGACTGTATTTAGAATGGAAACATTTTCCGCACTCAGTACAGGAATATGGCTCATGCCCCATGTGAGATCTCTGATGTGTGTTAAGATTAGACTTCTGTGAAAAACATTTCCCGCACTCATGACAGGAATACGGCTTCTCCCCTGTGTGAGATCTTATATGCACATTAAGATGGGCTTTAGAAGGGAAACACTTCCTGCACTCGGTACAGGAAAGCCTCTTCTTTGTTGGAAGGACGACACCATCCCGCACAGTCTGAGGTTCCTCAGGATAAGAGGAATACAATGGTCCGGCACCGTCCTGCACAGTCTGAGGTTCCTTAGGATAAGAGGAATACAATGGTCCGGCACCGTCCCGCACAGTCTGAGGTTCCTCAGGATAAGAGGAATACAATGGTCCATCTACACTGTGTGGTGCCGGATGGACATTTGAGGTAGTCGTGTTTTCGACTGGACTATACTGTATGATGTCCTCATCTTCTACTTTACAGTCTAGAGACAAAGTGAGACAATCCTCTGAGGTTTTCCTCATCTCCCGTCCATCTACTAAAATAGAAATACAAAGATTATTATAGACATGAGCTGATTGGTTCCTCTAAACCAGGACTCTGCCCACATCAGGCATACCGCAAAGCCACCGCCGCGTTAATCCCCGTGCATTACAGGCAGCTTTCGTTTGAATACTTGTAATCCCCGCCGCACCATGTATAGACACTCCCCTTCTTGGGATTGGACGGATCTGTCCAATCCCAAGCAAGGGGGAGTGTCTATGCACAGAGCCGTGTGTATAGACACTCCCCCTTGCTTGGGATTGGACGGATCCGTCCAATCCCGAGAAGGGGAGTGTCTATAAATGGCGCAGCGGGGATTACAAGTTTTCAAATGAAAGCTGCCTGTAATGCACGCTGATTAACAGTGGCATCATCTACTACTAGGTATGGGGGACATGGCTGCATCTGTGGGGGACATGCATGGCTGCATCTGTGGGGGACATGCATGGCTGCATCTGTGGGGGACATGCATGGCTGCATCTGTGGGGGACATGGCTGCATCTGTGGGGGACATGGCTGCATCTGTGGGGGACATGGCTGCAATATGTGAGGGGACATGGCTGCATCTATGGGGGGACAGGATATGGCTGCATCTGTGGGGGACATGGCTGCTTCTGTGGGGGACATGCATGGCTGCATCTGTGAGGGACACGGCTGCAATATGTGGTGGGACATGGCTGCAATATGTGGGGGGACATGGCTACAATATGTGGGGGGACATGGCTGCAATATATCGATCAATATCAATATATAAAAAGTATCGGTATTTGGTATCTGCGAGTACATGAAAAAAAGTATTGGTACTTGTACTCGGTCCTAAAAAAGTGGTTTCGGGACAACCCTAGTTTGCTGCCAGCTGAGCCCCAGAATCTCCATAAAGCCAGTCTAGAGACATAAATTGTGTCTTCAGCACAGAGAAGGAAGATTATCCGAGAGAAATACAGGAATACAGGACGGGGAACACAGCTCAGGAAAGTGACCAGGGGATTACAGGCTAATATCACCCAATCCCCGCCCTACTCTGGACCAATCAGTGAGCAGTATGGGTGGAGGAATGGATTTAGTGTTACCCACCTGTGCTGATCTCTGTAGGAGTGTCCTCCTCTATAAATGTCCCCGTTATTCCATCCTCCTCCATAGACTGCTGATCATCCCTCACATACCTCTCTTCTTCTGATTTCACCTCAAATTCTATATCCATCAGATCTTCACCCTAAACCAAGAGAATGAGAGAGAATATCATCTGTGAGATATAAGATTTATTATTCATTGCAAAAAAAAATCTACACATCATCTCTACAAGTCCATATTCTAGATTCTCCATCCCACCAACCTTGTAACAGTGAGGGATGGTGTGACCTTCCTGTGTGGAATCCCGGGAATACAGACGACGGGGACATCTCTCTGGTGGGTTCCTGGTATTAGGTGGCTCCATCATATCCTTGTGTCCTTCTGATAACTCCTCCATCACTCCATACTCCTCATCCTCCTCTTTATACTCTTCTTTTACAACAATATTATAATCCTCTAGGTTTTCACTCTGAATATATAATAAAACATTCATTGTAACAAACATGTATAAATCAGAACTACCAATAATTGTCACTCATCTACCTGATGATGGCGGGGGATGGTGTGACCTTCCTGTGTGGAATCCTGGGAATACAGAGGACGGGGACATCTCTCTGGTGGGTTTCTGTAGCTGGATGACTCCACCATGGTGTCCTGGTACAGATCTTTGTGTTCTTTTAGAGACTCTGACTCCTCCATCACCCCGTCCTCATCATCCTCCTCTTTTATCTCTTCTTTAACCTCAACTTTAGAATCTCTCAGGTCTCCACTCTGAATATATAATAAAAATGACATCAATGGTAACAATGCAGATAATGTACAGATCCTAATGATACGATCAGTGATTGTTCCTCATCTACCTGATGATGGTGGGGGATGGTGTGATCTTCCTGTGTGGAATTCCGGGAATACAGAGGGCGGGAACATCTCTCTGGTGGGTTCCCATTACTGGATCCATCTGTAGGAAACACACACACTGACTGAATCCATTGGCAAAAAACTGACTTTATCCAAACCGACATAACTTGCCTACGCTGGCGTATAGTGGGCGCATATTTACGATGGACGCATTTGGAAATCCCATTGATTTTCGATGCAAATATGCGAATGAGGGAGATACGCCGACTCACAAATGTACTTGCGCCCGGCGCATGTTTTAAGCAATTTGCGTAAGGGTTACGTCCGGCGTAAAGTTATTCCTCATATAAGAGGCGCAACCCATTCAAAGGTATGGACCAAGGAACGAACGCTGTAGATTTTTACGCCGTTTACGTAGTATGTGAATAGGGCTGTGCGTAGGTTGCGTTCACGTCGTAGGCAGTGTATTGACGTATCTTAGGCAGTTATTTTTACGTGACTGTGAGCATGTGCACAGGGATGCGTCCAAGATACGACGCATGCGCAGTTCATTTTTTGAAGCTCAGCCCATCATTTGCAAATGTTACATGCTCACTTCCAGCCCACTTCCACCTACTTTGACTTATGTTGGCTTTCGCCGACAGCTACGCCGGCGCAACGTTAAGAGCATTTGCTTTGTGAATTCCATGCTTGCCTTTCAACGTTGCTTCGGCGTAGCGTAAAGAAGATACGCTACACCTGCATAAAGATGCGCCAAGGTACATGAATCTACCTCATTGTTTCTATGTTTTTTATCAGATGATGGGGGATGTAGGTGGAGCCTCCGTACTGCTCTCTTATTTACAATAAAGTCTCCTCTTACCCGGTGATGTGAGGGGCGGCTGATTCTCCATCATGACGTCCTTGTAGAGATCCTTGTGTCCTTCTAAATACTCCCACTCCTCCATGGAGAAATAGACAGTGACATCCTGACACCTTATAGGAACCTGACACACACAATGATACAGTCACCATCCAGACACATCCCTTGTCTGTTACTGGATAATGTCCCAGAATTCCCGGTACCGCTCACCTCTCCGCCATCATCTCTCTGGTGACTTCTAGAATCTTCTTTGTATTTCTCTATTCTATCAGGAAGGGGGGAGGTGGAGGCAATGTGATGGTCATAGGATCTCCAGACTTCACAGGAGGAAAACTCTACATCTGAACACAAATAGTAAAATCAAATCAATGTTCCCAGAATCCTCCTCACCTCACCATTCAGGTTTCCATTTTATTAAAGCCCCACTTTATATAATTTACCCACACAGGACCCCCACACTATGCAGGTTGAAAGCTTGTTTCAGGTATTCTGATGCCATTACATACAATGCAGGACCGACAGTCCCACTTTGTAAGTGAGGGTGCCAAGGGTCCACCCACATCCTAAAAGCATCAGGAAAAAAAGCTAGATATATAGGACATTAGGAGGAGGAGCTGTGAGGTCAATGTAATGTCATAGAATATATAGGCTGTGGATGGAGGGAGAGTTAGATGGGGAGATTTGAGGGGTCCTCTATATGAGGTTTACCATACAGAAATCCGTCAAGAATGTGTAAATGTAAGCCCTCGTGTGAGCAGGTGATGTGCGGAGGAGCTTAGTGTACACACCAGACAATTTTCTCCAGAGCTCGATCAGCGGCTGCAGCCAATAGCTTCATCACTGATCTGTGTATTCTGAGAGTGGAGGAGCGCCCCCCATTGTCAGAATACAATAGTGCAGCGGGGAGGATCCCCCCATGGCCTTACTATGTGTAGATGGGGGAATCATCGACTAATTACCCCCTGAAAGGGTTAATTAAGGTTTGCACACAATATATTATTATACAAGATTTATACAGTGCCATAAGTTTACGCAGCGCTTTACAATGTATAGGGGGGGCAACCCAATTACAGTACAGTACAATACAGAAGGTACAGGAGGGCCCATTCCTGGAGCTTACATTGTAAAGGGAGGGGGTTGGTGGTACAAAAGGTAATAGCTGCAGAGAATTTGATGGGGGTGGCTCAGGGACAGTTGTTAGGTGGGATAGGCTTCCCTGAATAAATGAGTTTTCAGGGATCTCTTGAAGGTGGGCAGGGTAAGGGCTGATCAGACATACTGGGGCATGGAGTTCCACTGGATGGGAGAGGCTCTAGAGAAGTCCCGAAGGCGAGCATGGGAGGAGATAACAAAGGAGCTAGAGAGCAGGAGGTCCTGAGAGGTGTGGAGGGAACGATTTGGGTGATATCTGCAGATGAGGTTGGTGTATATGATGTATATGAGGGCAATGCTGTGAATGGCCTTGTACGTTGTGGTTGGCATTGAGAATTTTACATGGTGGGGGAGGGGAAGCCAGTAAAGGGATTGGCAGCGAGGAGCAGCAGTCTCAGGTCGTTTAGTGAAGTGTATTAGTCTAGCAGCAGAATTCATAATAGACTGCAGAGGGGAGGAGCCTGTGCAAGGGAGAGAAAGGAGTCACCGCTCCAGGTGGGATCACTTAATGGTTACAGGTGGTGCAGGATACTGAGGGTGCTGGCGGTGCACTAAGCAAAATGAAGACAAAGAAAAATGGATAGCCGCACTCCAAAACCTGATGGGTGGTCTTTTATTCAATAGACAGCATGTACAAAAATAGGGTCACAGCAGTGGAAACAAGGAACAGCCGACGTGTTTCGCACTGGATCAGTGCTTATTCATGGCTAATGGAGCAAGAGCCTGTGCAAGGGTAGGCCATTAAGGCGGTGTTTCTCAATTCCTGTCCTCACGCCCCCCCAACAGGTCAGGTTTTCAGGATTTCCATTATTTTGCACAGGTGATTTGATCAGTTTCACTGCCTTAGTAATTCCCACAGCCATTTCATCTGAGGGAAATAATGAAAACATGACCTGTTTGGGGGGCGTGAGGACTGGAATTGAGAAACACTGCATTAAGAAGAGAGTTGCAGTAGTCAAGGCGGGAAAAAATCAAGGAGTGAATAAGTTGCTTTGTGGTATCGTTAGTCAGGAAGGGTCGAATTCTGGAGATGTTGCGGAGGTTAAGGTGGCAGGATTTAGCCAGAGATTGAATATGGGGGCTGAAGGAGACGTCCGAGTCAAGGATTACACACAGGACCTTGGCATGTGTGGAGGGACCAATGGTTGTGTTGTTTATATTAATGGTGAGGAAATATAACAAGCTCAGTTTTAGAAAGATTGAGTTTGAGGAAGTGGTGTGACATCCATACCGATATGTCATTCAGTAAGTTTGAGATTCGTGAGGAGATGGGAGTTGAGGAGTGGATACATAGATCTGGGTGTCGTCGGCATAGAGGTGGTATTGGAAGCCATGGGAGGACATAAACTGGCCCAGGGAGGAGGTATAGAGTGAGAATAGGAGGGGCCCAAGGATAGAGCCTTGGGGTACCCCAACAGAAAGAGGAGTTGTAAGTGACACTGAAAGTGAGCCGAGATAAGTAGGAGGAGAACCAGGATAAAGCAGAATCACGGAGGCCAAGGAGTGTAATTTGCTGAGGAGGAGCAGGTGGTAAGCGTTGTCAAAGGCAGCAGCGAGGTCTAGGAGTACGAGTATGGAGTAATGGCCATTGGTTTTAGCAGTTAGTAGGTCATTGGTGAGTTTTAGTAGGGCAGTTTCCGTAGAATGTTGTAGGCGGAAGCCGGACTGTAGAGGGTCGAGAAGGTTGTTGTCCATGAGGTAGCGACTCATCCGTCTTAAGTTATTCAAGCAGGTGGGGTCTAGTGAGGGTTTTTAAGTATGGGGGTAACCAGTGCATGTTTGTGCAGAGAAGGAAAGGTGCCGGAGGAGAGGGAGAGGTTGAAGATGTGGGTTGGGGAGTTGAGGAAAGAGCGGGAAGGTGGTCGCAGTAATTGAGAGGGGACAGGTAGTGAGGTGGGCCATGGAGAGGAGTTTATCAACTTCATCTGTGGTAACTGGGCAGAAGGGGGAAAGTATTGAGTGTGGTGTTGGACCCGATGTGTTGGGTGGGGAGGAATTTGAATGCCGGATATCTCCTTGTGAATTGTGTCTATTTTGCCTTTGAAATTGTTGTCAATCTCTTGAGCGGTAAGCAAATTGGTGGGTGGGGGGTGAATATATGTGTGTATCATCACTATGGAGGAAGAGGACGGACATGACGGGGTTACTGGGTGTAAATAGAAAATAAGATCTTATTACCTCCTCTGCTGCCTCTTCCAGCAACGTCTTCTCTCTACTTCCTCTCTGACATCACTTCCTGTCTTCCATAGAGACTTCCTGTCTGCCATCTTGTGGAGATCAGAGGAACTGCAGAAACATCTTGTAGTGTGAACACGGCCTTGTGCTGTGTGTGTATGTACTGTATATCCTTATAGATGGGTCATCTCCACTCCCACCAAGGGGGAGAGAAATATATTACTGCTCGGGGGGAGGGGGAGGGGGAGACATTTTGGCCCCTTTGATTTTGCAGTAAAATTGATGTGAGATTTAGTCACGTAGAACATCTGTTATATGGATACAAAGAACCCCAGCCGAGAGTAAAGGGTGGAAATGGCTCCTGATCCCCAGATTTGGGCAATTATGTCACCAATATAAATAGAAAAAAACCTGCGCTATGTGTAACAACTCAAATACCTCCAGAAATAACTTATACCGGACTGCTGCTGTAACAAAGGTAAGTATTCCCTTTATCACCTAGAAGAGCATTATGTGTCACAGCGCTGTCCTATTGTGTGTGCACATCAATTATCACACATACACTAAAATATGTGGAGACATTCATATATAAAGTGCTAGGGGCTCCAATCATATTCTCTGCACATCTACTGCTTCCACTTTACACCTACTTCATTCATCGCATGGGGTTTATCAATAAATGAAGTAATCTGATCCATCTGCAAATTCATATACAACATAAAGTGCTTTGTGCTCATGATGCTGTTCTCTGCAGATCCACTGCTTCCACTTTACACCTACTTCATTGGTAATCCTTATAATATTTGCTGCTGTGTTAGATAAACAAAAATGTTGTGTTAATTCATGTAATCATACAATATTTAGTTCTCAATATAGTGTTCTCTGCAAGTCCACTCATATTGGTGACATAATTGGCCAAATCTGGGGATCAGGAGCCATTTCCACCCTTTACTTTCGGCTGGGGTTCTTTGTATCCATATAACAGATGTTCTACATGACTAAATCTCACATCAATTTTACTGCAAAATCAAAGGGGCCAAAATGTCTCCCCCTCCCCCGAGCAGGAATATATATTTTTTTTGGCCCTTTAAGAAAAAAAGTCCTTTAACAGCACTACTATTGCTCAGGGTGGACGCCAGTCACAGTGCAGTGCTATAGCGTCATTGAAGCATCATGCCAAAGCAAGCAGGCTAGACACTTCATTTGCAGGTTTTTTTTTAAGCTCTGTGGCTATGTGCTGTGCGCCACGAGCCTATCACAGTCCAGTGTCTCCCCAGTCTCCACTCTAATTGGGTCTTTCTGCTTCCTCTCTGCCAAAGGAAATGGGCGGTGCTTTCCCCAGGGCATGGCTGCAGTGTTACTTTCGGTTTTGGCTCCAGGAGGAATCTAAGGTAGGAAACTTATTAAAATACTTTGTCTCATTGGCTGTCCTGTCCACCCCATCCATGTCCAGCAGCACCTTGTGGTATATGCTCAGCCTCTACTGTGATCGGGCTCAGAGTGGACTGGAGGGAGGGAGAAGGGTGCAGTGTGCTATGCTGTGCTTCACACAGCAATCAGAGCCTTACACATCTCCTGTATGTATGTGTGTGTGAGGGCTCTGATTACTGCGTCCTGCAACTGTGCTGTACAGATCACTTATCACTCTCTCTCTCTCTCTATTTGTCTATCTATCTATCTGAAGGGACATGGCTGCATATGTGAGGGACATGGCTGAAGGGACATGGCTGCATATGTGAGGGACATGGCTAAAGGGACATGGCTGCATATGTGAGGGACATGGCTAAAGGGACATGGCTGCATATGTGAGGGACATGGTTAGAGGGACATGGCTGAAGGGACCTGGCTGCATATGTGAGGGACATGGCTGAAGGGACATGGCTGCATATGTGAGGGACATGTCTGAAGGGACATGGCTGCATATGTGAGGGACATGGCTAGAGGGACATGGCTGAAAGGACATGGCTGCATATGTAAGGGACATGGCTGAAGGGACATGGCTGCATATGTGAGGGACCTGGCTGAAGGGACATGGCTGCATATGTGAGGGACATGGCTAGAGGGACATGGCTGAAGGGACATGGCTGCATATGTGAGGGACATGGCTGCATATGTGAGGGACATGGCTGAAGGGACATGGCAGCATATGTGAGGGACATGGCTGAAGGGACATGGCTGCATATGTGAGGGACATGGCTGAAGGGACATGGCAGCATATGTGAGGGACATGGCTGAAGGGACATGGCAGCATATGTGAGGGACATGGCTGAAGGGACATGGCTGCATATGTGAGGGACATGGCTAAAGGGACATGGCTGCATATGTGAGGGACATGGTTAGAGGGACATGGCTGAAGGGACCTGGCTGCATATGTGAGGGACATGGCTGAAGGGACATGGCTGCATATGTGAGGGACATGTCTGAAGGGACATGGCTGCATATGTGAGGGACATGGCTAGAGGGACATGGCTGAAAGGACATGGCTGCATATGTAAGGGACATGGCTGAAGGGACATGGCTGCATATGTGAGGGACCTGGCTGAAGGGACATGGCTGCATATGTGAGGGACATGGCTAGAGGGACATGGCTGAAGGGACATGGCTGCATATGTGAGGGACATGGCTGCATATGTGAGGGACATGGCTGAAGGGACATGGCAGCATATGTGAGGGACATGGCTGAAGGGACATGGCTGCATATGTGAGGGACATGGCTGAAGGGACATGGCAGCATATGTGAGGGACATGGCTGAAGGGACATGGCTGCATATGTGAGGGACATGGCTGAAGGGATATGGCTGCATATGTGAGGGACATGGCTGAAGGGACATGGCTGCATATGTGAGAGACCTGGCTGAAAGGACATGGCTGCATATGTGAGGGACATGGCTAGAGGGACATGGCTGAAGGGACATGACTGCATATGTGGGGGACATGGCTGAAGGTACATGGCTGAATGGACATGGCTGCATATGTGAGGGACATGGCTAGAGGGACATGGCTGCATATGTTAGGGACATGGCTAGAGGGACATGGCTGCATATGTGAGGGACATGGCTAGAGGGACATGGCTGAAGGGACATGACTGCATATGTGGGGGACATGGCTGAAGGTACATGGCTGAAGGGACATGGCTGCATATGTGAGGGACATGGCTAGAGGGACATGGCTGCATATGTGAGGGACATGGCTAGAGGGACATGGCTGAAGGGACATGGCTGCATATGTGAGGGACATGGCTGAAGGGACATGGCTGCATATGTGAGGGACATGGCTAGAGGGACATGGCTGAAGGGACATGGCTGCATATGTGAGGGACATGGCTGAAGGGACATGGCTGCATATGTGGGGGACATGGCTAGAGGGACATGGCTGCATATGTGAGGGACATGGCTGAAGGGACATGGCTGCATATGTGAGGGACATGGCTAGAGGGACATGGCTGAAGGGACATGGCTGCATATGTGAGGGACATGGCTGAAGGGACATGGCTGCATATGTGGGGGACATGGCTAGAGGGACATGGCTGCATATGTGAGGGACATGGCTGAAGGGACATGGCTGCATATGTGAGGGACATGGCTAGAGGGACATGGCTGAAGGGACATGGCTGCATATGTGAGGGACATGGCTGAAGGGACATGGCTGCATATGTGGGGGACATGGCTAGAGGGACATGGCTGCATATGTGAGGGACATGGCTGAAGGGACATGGCTGCATATGTGAGGGACATGGCTAGAGGGACATGGCTGAAGGGACCTGGCTGCATATGTTAGGGACATGGCTGAAGGGACCTGGCTTCATATGTGAGGGACATGGCTGAAGGGACATGGCTGCATATGTGAGGGACCTGGCTGAAGGGACACGGCTGCATATGTGAGGGACATGGCTAGAGGGACATGGCTGAAGGGACATGGCTGCATATGTGAGGGACATGGCTAGAGGGACATGGCTGAAGGGACATGGCTGCATATGTTAGGGACATGGCTAGAGGGACATGGCTGCATATGTAAGGGACATGGCTGCATATGTGAGGGACATGGCTGAAGGGACATGGCTGCATATGTGAGGGACATGGCTAGAGGGACATGGCTGCATATGTGAGGGACATGGCTAGAGGGACATGGCTGAAGGGACATGGCTGCATATGTGAGGGACATGGCTGAAGGGACATGGCTGAATATGTGGGGGACATGGCTGAAGGGACATGGCTGCATATGTGAGGGACATGGCTGAAGGGACATGGCTGAATATGTGGGGGACATGGCTACATATCTGAGGGACATGGCTGAAAGGACATGGCTAGAGGGACATGGCTGCATATGTGAGGGGCATGGCTAGAGGGACATGGCTTTCTGTCTTTCTATCCGTCTATCCAATTATCTATCTATCGGAATATCTGTCTGTCTGCAGGTCCCATTGTCTGAGAGTGACGTTGGCGGGGGGGGGATGTTTTCTGCTGGGGTTTTTTTTGCGCCCCCCCAAAAAAATGGAGCAGCAGCCGCCACTGATAAGGATATACAGTACATACACACACAGCACAAGGCCGTGTTCACACTACGAGACGTTTCTCTGGGCTGCAGTTCCTCTGAGCTGCACAAGGTGGTGATCTCACTTATACACAGGAAGTCTCTATGGAAGACAGGAAGTGATGTCAGGTACAGACAGGAAGTTTCAGGTGAGAGGTGAGTCGGGAGGAAGTGGAGAGAAGACGTTGCTGGAATCGGTAGCAGAGGAGGTAATAAGATCTTATTTTCTATTTACACCCAGTAACCCCGTCATGTCCGTCCTCTTCCTCCATAGTCACTGTGACGTCTTTTATCTCCAGCAGATGATGATACACACATATATAGTGTGGAAATGTAGATTAACAGCTTCAGGGGGATCAAGTGATGATTAATAAATATTGCTTCCAAATCTGGCCATACATGGTTCAGTTTTATCGTTCAGCCAGCGGGGTGAGTGAAAAAACTGAACCGATTCCCCCATCCACACATTGGAGGGGGATGGTGGAATCCTCCCCGCTGCACTATTGTATTCTGACAATGATGGGCGCTCCTCCGCTCTCAGAATACACAGATCAGTGATGAAGCTATTGGCTGCAGCTGCTGATCGAGTGACTTTTATCCGGCAGTGACCACACATGGATGGAAATGTGACCGATCCCTGCTGAACCAGCTGAATTTCCATGTATCTATGGTCGCCTGATGTGACTTCCTCCCCTCCCCCTCCTTCATTATGTACGTCATGCTGAGTGAGGATGACCTCCAGCATGTTCGCATAGTACATGTGAAGAACCCACCAGGAAGTCTGCACAGCGCTGCGCTAATCACAGGCAGGGAGACATTGTCCTGATGCTCATCTGCAGAGATCGGGAAATGTCTCCCTGTCTGTGATTAGCGAAGCACTGTGCAGACTTCCTGGCGGGCTCTGCACACGCTGGAGCTCGTACTTAAAGCGCAGGTTCACCCTAAAAAACATGTATATACCAGTCTGTCATGGACCATGAAATACTGAAGTGTTTCTACGTGAAATCCTAATTCATGTATTACAGAATATGGGACATTACGGATAGTTCATATTCCAGGATGTCTTGAGATTACAGGAGATTTTATTCTGAACCCCAACCAGGTCAATAGACTCAGAATAGATACTCATTGTCCATTGTGTGATAACCCTATCCAAAGACTTTTGATTATCAGTTGTAAATGACTTCTGCCCTGTCTCAACTCTCCAGACGGTTCCATTGTTCTGTGGCTGGCTATTGTGTACATTGATTGACCCCCTGGGGCTTTTGTCTGAATACACATAGCAGTCTTTCTGTTCAAACCTTTCTGACCAATCTCTGCTGTGTCATATTCAAGTCCTCATTTGCATGGTTAGGGAGGACCTGATGGGAGACTGCCTGGACTTTGAAAGGGTCCAATAGGAAAGCGGTTGTTGGGGGCGGGATGTTCCAAATCCTGTATAAAAGTCTAAAGAAAATAGAAATGAGTGATGAGCACTATATGTGGTGTTGCGTGAGCACTATAAAGACACACAATACATAAATATATAGGATGAAAGTCAAATCAACAATCACTAAATGGCTACATGTGATAGACACCGTAGGGAAGGTAATCGTATCACGTGACACCCGCACTAGCCGGAGGCCAACAGAAAACTGGCGGTAGAACGATCGCTCCGTCTCGACTCTTTTGATGATCACTGGTTTTGAGTCTGTCGGATTTCATCCCATTTTTGTTTGATTTCTGCTTCTGTTTTTTACAATAAACCCACGTTGGTTTTATATACTTCACCATTGGAGATTTGTTTTTTCCCTATTTATATCCACTATCATTACCATCATTCTGTGGACTGCTGAGCCAGGAACAGCACCATCACCTGCATACACCAGAGGGAACCCTCCCGGGACAGCAAGACCTCCATACCTGGACAGACCCCACTATATGCTCACATATAGCACCCTGAAGGTAAGGGAACTACATTACCAGTTGGGGATGTCCAGTATTCATCAACATCTAGAGTGAAGTCTCTTTACCACACAATTATTCAACCCACCAGCAGACATCAGCCATAGACTGCCCGGTGTAACTGTCCACAGCCCAGCACAGCTTTCACTGGCATATAGGACTTCACTGTTTCCTTTTGTTCATTTATAGTTTGACACAAGGGACTTTGATTGATTGATTTTTTTGCATGCACCATTTAGATGCAGAAGTGTTGCTATCACATGTAGCCATTTAGTGATTGTTGATTTGACTTTCATCCTATATATTTATGTATTGTGTGTCTTTATAGTGCTCACGCAACACCATTTGAAGCGCTCATCACTCATTTCTATTTTCTTTATACCTATTTGTGTTTTGTGGACACTACAGATTGAGCTGCCTCAGATTTTTGGTTGCCATCCAGTTTTTTCACAATTGTGTACTCACAGTAGCGCATTAGATTTTTCTCATACAACTGTATAAAAGTGTGCTGTGTACTTTCAATAAAGGGTGTCCTGTTTACATCCAGCATTAAGCCTTGGCTCATGTGTGGATTATTTGGCGATTCCAGGGATATTCCTACTCCTGGAATATTGGGTGATTTTCTTTTAATTCAGAAGAAGGGAATGGATGACGGGGATATGTTCTACTACCGTCACACAGTCCATCCAGTATACTGCCAACATGTACAGTATGCTGTTTTTTTTCCGCTGTACATACCGTTGTATAGCTATTTTTCTCCCGGCTTCCAATTAGTGGCTCCCGCGGGAGTGGGTGTTCCTATTCAGAGACTAAGTGATTGAGGTAATTACAAAAGCTTCCCCCCGGCGCATAATGCACGTCGCCAGTTTCCGAACGAAGCTGAACTTCGGTGCGCAGGCGTCGTATAGAGCCGAGTCACAGTTCGGCTTCTTTCGGAAATTGGTGACACGCATTATGTGCCGGGGGGAAGCTTTTGTCATCACGTCAATCACTTAGTCTCTGAATAGGAACGCCCACTCCCGCGGGAGCCACTACCTGGAAGCCGGGGGGAAAATAGCTATACAACGGTATGTACAGAGAAAAAAAACCCAGCATACTGTACATGTCGGCAGTATGCTGGATGGACTGGTATATACATGTTTTAGGATGAACCTCCGCTTTAATGCTTAGATAATCTCCCATTGGCTGAGCAATATTCTCATTTGTCTCTGAGCTCCTTCTTGCTATTCCTCGTCCTGCCTGTTATTTCCTTGGATTGATTTTCTGTGTAGTGACCCCGGCTTCATCTCTTGGATGCGCTCGTCTGTTGCTTCCCCTGACCTTTATCCTGATTCCTGGATCTCCTCCTCATCTCTCCTCCATATCCTCTTACACAGCTTTTCTCCACACCTGCAGTGACCCTGGGGCTGGAAACTTGGCACCAGCACTCAACAAAATCCATCCCCACCATTAGGACAGACAGTCTGACTGGAGATAACTATTGTTCTGCTCTTTTTAGATTGCCCCTAAGGCTAATGTTGGGGGGGGTCACGTTGCCGAGGTTCTCACCTTTTTTTCCTCGAAATGATTCTTTATATAAGTGATTTGCACTTCAAGCTTTGCCTCTTCTGAAGATTTCTTCTCTGTCCCTCCACAGGTATGTCCCATCTGAGTCACATCTAAGGATGAGCTTCGACGTGTTCGCATAGTACACATGCAGAGCCCGCCAGGAAGTGTGCACGGTGCTGCACTAATCACAGCCGGGGAGACATTGTCCCAATGCTCGGCTGCAGAGATCGGGAAATGTCTCCCTGGCTGTGATCAGCGCCGTGCACACTTCCTGGCGGGCTCTGCATGTGTTCCAATGCGAACACGCCGAAGCTCATCCTTGGTCACATCCAACCATAACTAAGCAACTGGAAACGGTTTGCTGTCACTGTGTCTGTGTGTCTTTTGGTGTCACTTTCACCATCTGTTCCCCGTCTCCATCATTATGATGTTTGTGTTGCTCTGTAGTGTCTTACCAAAGTTTTATCTGCTGACCCTATCTTTACAGCTCTGCCCTCTTGCTGGTCTGACTTTAGATGTGAAAGGCTTGCTTTGATTGTCAGCCATCCTTATATTATCTCATGATTCATTAACAAAAAAAACACCCCCACCTTTGACAGTATAACACTGGAGCACCCTTATGGGGTCAGCACGTTGCTGGGGTTCTTTCCTTTAGTGATTCTTTATACAAGTGATATGTACAATAAAGCTCTGCACTCCAGTGATTGCACAAAGTGAACATACATAGCAAACTGCACTGAAAAGCACCAAACACTGCAGGTGACCCGTCTCTCTATTCAGCTCTCCTTCTACTCTGTAACATGCGCTCCCTACCACTTGTGTCCTCTTTCCTCTTCCCTTCTTCTCCACCCCACACCTTATATATATCACCCTCCTTTCTGTCCTCTCCATATTTCTGCACTCACCAGCTCCTGATACTTCTATACCCACATGCTGATAAATCCTCCATGACGCTGGGGAATGTCCCTTCATATAAATCACACTCCCACATCACTTCCCTCACCCTTCTGCTTCTCCTAACCCCTGGTGACATATCCCCAAACTCTGGGCCTTCTATCATTTGAAGTTGGCATGTTGTTAGTTGAGGAAGGGACAATTTGGCTAGGAAGCCAGCTATCAGCTCCGATTCAGGTTGGTGAGTAAGGGGATCTTTCTCTAAGGCCGCGTACACACGATCGAACATCGCAGACCAGTTTCAGCAGATATGTTCGATCGTGTGTACGGCCTAGTGGACAGTTTTCCAGTGGACAAAAGTTTCTAAACATGCTTAGAAACTTGTCCTCTGGAAACCTGTCCGTCGGATGGTTAGTACGCCCAACCATCGGACCGAAATCCCGCGCATGCGTCAAATTGATTCGATGCATGCGTGGAAGCATTGAACTTCCTTTTTCCAGCACGTCGGTGTGTTCTACGTCACCGCGTTTTGGTCCGAGGGGATTCATTAGTGATAGGGTGGACTATGTAAGGGATTCTAGCTTTGTACCTGCAGCCATGCAGGCGTTAGGCGAGAATTTTCCCAGCTTTATTGCCATTGGCATAATAAGTAATTTTTAGTCGTCTAGTAGACTTCTCAAAGTCCCCCAGAAGACAGAGTCTGAGATCATGTCTAATTTGTGATAATTTATGGGATATGGAGGGCGAGGGATCCTGTTTGTTCTGGGTTTCCAGATCATGGATGCTGTTAGTAAGTTCTTTTATGCGTCTTTGCCTCTGCCTCTTTACCCCTGCTCCTAGCTTTATAAAAACGCCCCGCATGAACGCTTTGTGGGTGTTCCACATGGTAGAGTAATTTTCCACAGAATCTTTATTATCAGCAAATTAAACATTCAGCAGAGTTTCTAGATTTTTCCTGGTATCTTCTCTCTGGAGGAGGGGTGGGTTTGCACTCCAGACCGGGTTAGCCCCGGATGAGAGGAAGTCTTCTATAGTGAGAGTCACAGATGTGTGGTCTGACCACGTAATAGTATTTATAGTCGTATTGGTGGTACGGGATAGGAGGCTTTGGTCCACTAGAAAGAGATCTATGCTGGAGTAAGCACGGTGGGGTGTAGAAAAAAAAGTGAAGTTCTTTTCACCCGCGTGGCAACAACGCCATGCGTCAAACAAGCTGTGTTGATGCAGTGTGCTCAGAAGAGAAGGGCGTTTGTGAGTAGATGTAGAGGTTGAGTCTATGGTTTTATCTGGAGCAAGGTTAAAATCTCAGCAGATCACCAGGGCCCCTCTTCTGAGCAGGTCTATCTTTTTTAACTGCTTATTAAGGAATTTAATTAGATGGGAGTTAGGGGTATATAGGTTTGCAATTGTATAAGTGGTAGAGTTTATATTACAGAATAAGATGAGATACCTGCCACTAGGGCCTTTAATTTCCTCATGAGACTGTGTCTCTGATTGCAGTGAGGACTCCTTTTTCTTTGACTTAGCATTTGCGGTAAAAACATATAGGTAGCTCTTGTGTGAGCATTTGGGCTGTGCAGTAGTGCAGAAGTGTGTTTCCTTTGCGCACAGGATGTCACTCTTGAATTGCAAGGCTTCAGACCACAGTGATTTGCATTTAACAGGGTGATTGAGGCCTTTTAAATTAATAGAAAGAAAAGTCACCCCATGTGGACGGTTTGAAGATGCTATGCTGTAGATCAGGCATGTCCAAAGTGCGGCCTGCGGGCCAATTGCAGCCCATGTTACGGTTTAATGCGGCTCCCCTGGTAATTTGGATATACATATCTTTTGTGGCCCCCAGGGGCTGTATTTATCAGTGCTGCCTCGGAGGGGGTGGGACGAGCGCCATCAGATTACATACAGGAGAATCTCCTGTTTACTCAGCAGCATCTGTAATTGGAAGTCCTGTCTCCTGGGCTGCCATTGGATGACTGTTCTGTCTATCATAGGAGGCAGGACTTTTTATTAAAGAGGCCGCCATATAAACAGGAGATTCTCTTTTTTTTCAGATTATATATAATCTATCGGCGGTCATCCCACCACCCTGCCTACCCCCCTCCGATGCTGCAGATTGGCATCAATCAGGCTGCACTGATGTCAGTGGTGAGGCTGCATTACTGGCAATGCAGGAGTGAAAATTCTATACTAATTAGTGCACCAAGTGTAAAAGTCCACACAGTAAGTGAAAAAATACAAGTCCAATGGAATACTAGATATAAGTATAGTTCCAAATAGAAAATGTTGATAATCTCAGGTCAAAAGTTGTTAAAAACCCTCCACAGATAATGATGTAGGCTTACCAGAATTATCAGACTCAGGCAAACATATGTTTCATGAGTCAGAAAGGCTTATAGTAAAGACGGGTGTCGTTAGAATCTCTCCAGGAACAAAGAAGGCAGCCACTGATATCCAGACCATCACATGTACCATGGACAACTTGAAGGCATACAGCTGATTCTCAACAGTACTCGTGGTCACAAATACAGAAAGGAAGAAGAAAGAGCAACATAGTGTAATACTGTAAACAAACTTAAATTTTAATGGGCAACCCCTTGACAACGTGCATTATCACGAAACGCGCCGGGACGACTCTACTGCCGCCATCTATAATTATATGCGCTGCGTACTGCTTCATATGTAAGTGCATCTGCCCATTAAAATTTAAGTTTGTTTACAGTATTACATTATGTTTCTCTTTCTTCTTCCTTTCTGTATTTGTGACCACAAGTACTGTTGAGAATCAGCTGTAGGCCTTCAAGTTGTCCATGGTACATGTGACGGTCTGGATATCAGTGGCTGCCTTCTTTGTTCCTGGAGAGATTCTAACGACACCCGTCTTTACTATAAGCCTTTCTGACTCATGAAACTTATGTTTGCCTGAGTCTGATAATTCTGGTAAGCCTACATCATTATCGGTGGAGGGTTTTCACTCTGGAGTTTTTAACAACTTTTGACCCGAGATTATCAACATTTTCTATTTGGAACTATACTTATATCTAGTATTCCATTTCACTCACTGTGGACTTTTACACTTGGTGCACTAATTAGTATATAATTTTCACTCCTGTATTGCTTATTTTGTGTTGCATTTTTATGTCAATATATGCAGCTTCTATGTTTGTTTAGCGCGACACTTTATATACACTTGTTACATTTTTTGCTTTATTTCACAGCCGTGTCAGCTGCTTTAAAATACTTTGATTAGCAGCGTGGTGTTATGCACCATACCATTTTTGCATTACTGGCAATGGTGAGGCTGTAGAATCGGCAATGGTGAGGCTGCATTGCTGGGCAGTGATTGACCTTATTTTGCTTCACAGTTATTTAAAATGTAATTTTTTTTCCTGTAACTTCCCCCTTAAAGTGAAGGTACCTGTTTATACACCAATAAATATGATATATCCAAATAACACGCCCAAGCTCATCTCTTTACCACACAGCCACAAAGGCAAGATAATTCTTGTTGGGCAGTGTATTAGTGCATGAACGAACACATTTAGACTGCATTTTAATGGTTCAAAGAATGTCAAGCAAAATGGTTGGCCCCCACACATGTTCACTTCATCAAATCTGGCCCTCTTTGAAAAAATTTTGGACACCCCTGCTGTAGATCCTTCAAAGGAGAGCTGAGTCTTGTGCCGAGTGTTCCCCCAGTGGTCACAGAGTGAATGGCTTTTGTTGTGAAAAGAGTGTGTAGAAGCTGTGGCTGAGGTACTCACGTTCTGATGATGCGCCATAGATGGACGTGGGGTTGCCAACTTTCAGTACATTTACAAACAGTTTGTAAAATTCATAATTGTTCCATCTGTCCATGAATGTCAGTTACAGATGTGCAGCCTATATGTCCGTAATGGACGTTCAAGAACAGATGCAAAAAGTACAGATTTTACAAACGGTTCGTAAATTTACTGAAAGTTGGCAACCCTGCTGTGCTTTAGTGTAGGATCTTGAAGTTAGCACTGTGTCTCTTCCAGCATGGGAATTGATTGTGTAAGAAGTCCTGAATACAACACTTAATGCCGCGTACAAACGATCACTTTTTGTGATGAAAAAAACGACGTTTTAAAAAACTTAATTTAAAATGATCGTGTGTGGGCAAAACGTCATTTTATGTCTTCAAAAAAATGACCAAAAAAAATTCGAACATGCTTGATTTTTTTGTGTCGTTTTTCAAAATGTAATTTTTTGTGTCATAAAAAGTGATGGTGTGTGGGCAAAACGACATTTAAAATGACGTTTTTAAACCCGCGCATGCTCAGAAGCAAGTTATGAGACGGAGCTTCAATGGAACAGAGTTCCGTCGAACGTGGTGTACGTCACCATGCTTTGCTAGAGCTTTGTAGAAAAACGATGGTGTGTATGCAACGTCGTTTTGAAAAAAGAAGTTTCAAAAACGTTGTTTTGTTTCGTCACATAAAACATTGTTTTTTTTTCATCACAAAAAGTGATCGTGTGTACGCGGCATAAGATGATGCCATTTGTTAGTTGGCGCGGACTGTGATGAATAGGGAGAAAAATGATAAGAAAAAGCGATAAATTATAGAACACAACTGAAGTTCAGATTTCTAAGAAAAAAGCAACATGTTGGACCCAAGGGTTAATTGCCCGGGTCAAAACGATTTAACTGTTCACTCGGATGCAGCTGGCTGCTGCTCAAATGTAATTAAAGGGGTAAATTTTGGCATCCCCTCCTCCCCCCAGGACTTGAAATTCCTAGACAAGTCAGGCGTGTTTCTTAGAGTTGTTTGCAGTGACCGTTTTCCATCCTGACTCCACAGGTTGCGCTTTTTTCGGTGGATTGGAGTTATTGTCCAAGTCAGGGACAATGTGCCATTTCTTGAGCAAAGATAGGCCTTTTTCTAGTGATGTCACAACGTGCGTGGTCCTGTCTTTGGTGATAGTGATGTTGGATGGGTACCCCCACCTGTAAGATATCTGGTGATTCCTGAGTGCCTTGGTGACGGTGACCAAGCTTCTCCTTTTTTCAATGTATACTGCGACAGATCTGCATAGAATTGCAGGTGCTGGTATTGGGGTGAGATGCGTTCCTTAGTACACATGGCCGCCATGAGCTGCTCTTTGAAGTGGTAAAAGTGTAATCTCAGAATCACATCTCTCAGAATTTGGTCGGGAAGGTAGGATGGTTTGGGGAGGCGATGGATTTTGTCTATAGTGACATCTAGCACGGTCAGATGAGGAAGGAGTTCTGTAAATAAGGTAGTGACGTAAGTCCTCAGATCCCCCTGTTGGACAGACTCCGGTATACCTCTTATTTTCATGTTGTTCCTCCTGCTCCTGTCCTCCATCTCTGCCATTTTTGCCTAAACCCTCCATCTCATCCTCATTCTCCTTCTGGGCATCCACTAAGTCATTTATAGTGGATGCAAATTCTCCCATTTTACATTCAATGTGATCCACCCTTGACTCCACCTCCTGTATGTCTGTGTGAAACTTCTGCATGCAGGACATCATGTCGGCCTGTATAGTGCTTCATAATGAGAGCAGCATATCTTCCAGCACAGTATCCTTGACAGCCTGATTAGTGGTGGAGAATTTCTCAATTCTGTCTGGTAATTTCCTAGTGTATTCCCCTGAGTCTACCTCTGGCCCTGTCACCGGACTGCATCCAGGGCCATCCAGCCTGAATCTAGCCTTAGCTGGGCTAGCTGATTGTGGTGTGTGTTACGACTCTGCGGTTGTCATGGATTCAAGACTATGAGTTTGGATCCCAGCTGCGGAGGCTAATCAGGTCTCAACCACCAGATCACTCTCAAACATATACAGAGAGTTTGGGGTTAAATCATCACAACCTCCAGTGAGAACAAATCATATATTTGGCGTAACTTATTAATTCATAAGCCAACTGGATCAGTAAAGTAATTGAATAGTCTCTACAATCAGTGGATGGCTGGACTGTTCAACAAGTGGTGTTATAGCTGGAATAAGCTGGGGTAGCTATGACTACAAGAATACTCCACTCCCTATAGTGATAGCGACAGACAGGCAAGTAGCAATAGAGGGAATGGACACAGTCCTTTGTATGTACAGCAATCACTATATTCAATACGTCTTGTTATAAGCCATAAAGATACTTGCGGTTTGGGCTGTTTTTGCAGATGGGTCCTTCCAACTGAATGATATGGTTGTGCTCTGATTATCAATGGGCTGGTGGAGGTTGGTAGTGCAGTATGTGGTCCGAGTGTCACAGATAGGCAGAGGCTGGGACGCATGGAGCTAGGGCCTGATGCTAGGTAGAGCCGGGATCTGATGGAGGTAGTGAATCCAGATGGGTGAGGTTGTTCACCAGGGGTCTCGGGGTCCCAAGTGGTGGCAGGCGTCAAACAGGAATATCCGAACACCCTGCCGCCAGAGCAGGGGGTTTAAATAGCCCGCCTGGGAAGAGAAGCACGCCAGGACGCACTTCCGTGTTCCAGCGTGGAACGCAGACGTCCGCGCACCGGAAGTGACGCGGACGTCATACAGGATGGAGCGCAGCTGTCTGAAAAAGGTACAGCTGCGCTCGTTATGGTGTTACAGTGTGTCAGGGTAGGATTGGAGGCTTAAAGGGAAATCGACAGTTTTGCTGCGGGAGGTGGATGAAGGTGGAGGAAACGAGCGATTACCGAAACCTGGCTTCATGAATCTGACACTGCTTCTCCTGCCTCCCTCTCCCATTGTGGCCTTCTCTGGACTCACTCCTCCAGACCCAATGTATGGAAGGGAGGCGGATCGGGAATTATTCTAGCCCCACACAGCACCTTTACCTACCTCCTTCTCTGACACTCTCTTTTGAGGCACATTGTATTTGGCTTCCTTCCCCTTTTCTCTAAGAATTACTGTTATCTACTGGCCCCCTGGACTGGTATTAACCTTTCTTGATGACTTCTCTGCCTGGCAACCCTACTTTCTCTCTTATAAAAACCCTGCTCATCTTCTGCCAATCCACCCATTGGCTTCCATTCACCCAACAAAATAAATTCTAAATACAAACAATAACTGACAAAGCCATCCGCAACTCAGTTAACACCTACATCACTAACCTAGTCTCGCCATACCAACCAAAACGTTCTCTTCATTTCTCCCAAGTCCTCCTGCTCTCTAGATCTCTTGTTACCTCCTCCCAGGCTCACATCCAGAACTTTTCTGAGCCTCTCCCATCCTATGGAACTCCATACCCAAATCTGTCTGACTATCTCCTACTCTGTTTGCTTTTAGATGATCCTTAAAAACCTTTCCTGTCCACACCTAACATATGTACATTTATTTTCTCCATCAGCTCACCCCCCACAGTTATTACTTTTTGTATTATTTGACTCTCCCTTCTAGATTGTAGTCACTAACGAGCAGGGCCCTCTAATTAATTCTGTGCTGTGCAAATTTTTGGTGCTTTATAAATCCTGTATAACAATAAAAATAAATGTATTTCCATGGGGGTAGTAGTCCTTGAATGTACAGAAACCCTCCTATTACCCGCCTCACATCCACATCCTATTATTGTGTGACCAATACCCTCAAAATAATGCTTTAATTTCTCAAAGTTATCCGTCTACAAGGAGACCTGTATAGATCAAATGATGGGACCAATGAGGATGGAGGAGGACCGGAGTCACATGACTGAGAAGATACTGAACCTCACCCTGGAGATCATCTACTTGCTGACCGGAGAGGTGAGGAGGATTCTGGGAGGTCACATGACATCACTCTTATCTCTATTAATAATACACAGACCTGAGAGGTGAGGGGGATTCTGGGATTCTAACATGATATTCCTATTGGTTCCTCAATACAGAGATTTCCTCTTGTGAAGTCAGGTGATCATATGACCATCACAGTGCCTTCATGTGACTCCCTAAAACCTGAGAGACACAACAAGCAGAAGATTCTAGAAGTCACCAAGAAGATGATGGAGCTGCTGACAGGAGAGGTGAGCGGTGCAGGGAATTATTTTTTGTAATTGTAACAGTATGGCCCGTGGGACCCAGAGGCTCTTGAAGGATGTGGGGTACTTCTGTTTCAGCTTCATCAATGACTCTTGCGTCTAAGGTCATCCTATGTCCACTAGGGGCATAGGATGACTGAGAAAGATATCTTGAATTACATGAGATGGGACAGTAATGATAATTTACAATGTATTGCAGGATATCTTGAAATATTATAGGTGGTTAATTCTGAACCCAACCGGGCAATAGAGTAATTCATTCATTCAATTTACATACTGTTAAGGTGTTAATTAAGTCTGGCTCCAAAGACAGTTTCATTGTGTGATGCTAATTAACACTGTATTGTGTGAAAGTTCTATTAATGATAATACAGTGGCTTGAGAAAGTATTTGGCCCCCTAGAACTTTGCGACCTTTTGCCACATTTCATGCTTCAAACATAAAGATATAAAACTGTAATTTTTTGTGAAGAATCAACAACAAGTGGGACACAATCATGAAGTGGAACGAAATTTATTGGATATTTCAAACTTTGTTAAATAAAAAACTGAAAAATTGGGCGTGCAAAATTATTCAGCCCCTTTACTTTCAGTGCAGCAAACTCTCTCCAGAAGTTTAGTGAGGATCTCTGAATGATCCAATGTTGACCTAAATGACTAATGATGATAAATAAAATCCACCTGTGTGTAATCAAGTCTCCGTATAAATGCACCTGCACTGTGATAGTCTCAGAGGTCCGTTTAAAGTGGATGTAAACCCCAAAAAAAATTTTTTTTTGATGTCACGATGTAGAGTATAAGATTTCCTATCATCTGTGCCCAGTCTTGCCACACAGAGTTAATCCAGATCTGAATAATCCTATTTTAATGCTCAGTGAAAATGACAGCCTTCCAGATAAAAACCTGCCTAAATAAAAAGTCAGTTTTCTCTCTCCTTGCTTTGAGTGACAGGTTATTTACCAATCTAGCTTGGACATGTCTATCATAACATGAGGTGTAAAAAGTGAGAAATCCACCCTTCCCCCACATAACACATCCTGGTAATATACAATGAACTTTGGATCACCTCATGTTATGATAAACATGTCCAAGCTAGATTTGTAAATAACCAGTCACGGAAAGCAAAAACGGACTTTATAATTTGGCAAGTTTTTTTCTGGAATTCTGTTAATTTGCACTGAACATTAAACGAGGATTACTCAGCGCTGGATTAATTCTGTGTGGCAAGACTGGGCACAGATGATAGGATATCTTATACTCTACATTGTAACATCAAAAAAAAAATGTTTTGTTGGGTTTACATCCACTTTAAAGCGCAACAGGAAGAACAAGGAACACACCAGGCAGGTCCAAGATACTGTTGTGGAGAAGATAAAAAGCCGGATTTGGATACAAAAAGATTTCTCAAGCTTAAAACATCCCAAGGAGCACTGTGCAAGCGATAATATTGAAATGGAAGGAGTATCAGACCACTGCAAATCTACGAAGACCTGGCCGTCCCTCTAAACTTTCAGCTCATACAAGGAGAAGACTGATCAGAGATGCAGCCAAGAGGCCCATGATCACTCTGGATGAACTGCAGAGATCTACAGCTGAGGTGGGAGACTCTGTCCATAGGGCAACAATCAGTCGTATACTGCACAAATCTGGCCTTTATGGAAGAGTGGCAAGAAGAAAGACATTTCTTAAAGATATCAAAAAAAAAAAGTGTCGTTTTAAAGTTTGCCACAAGCCACCTGGGAGACACACCAAACATGTGGAAGAAGGTGCTCTGGTCAGATGAAACCAAAATCAAACTTTTTGGCAATAATGCAAACACAGCTCATCACCCTGAACACACCATCCCCACTGTCCAACATGGTGGTGGCAGCATCATGGTTTGGGCCTGCTTTTCTTCAGCAGGGACAGGGATGATGGTTAAATTTGATGGGAAGATGGATGGAGCCAAATACAGGACTATTCTGGAAGAAAACCTGATGGAGTCTGCAAAAGACCTGAGACTGGAACAGAGATTTGTCTTCCAACAAGACAATGATCCAAAACATAAAGCAAAATCTACAATGGAAGGGTTCACAAATAAACATATCCAGGTGTTAGAATGGCCAAGTCAAAGTCCAGACCTGAATCCAATCGAGAATCTGTGGAAAGAACTGAAAACTGCTGTTCACAAACATTCTCCATCCAACCTCACTGAGCTCGAGCTGTTTTGCAAGGAGGAATGGGCAAAAATTTCAGTCTCTCGATGTGCAAAACTGATAGACATACCCCAAGCAACTTACAGCTGTAATTGCAGCAAAAGGTGGCGCTACAAAGTATTAATTTAAGGGGGCTGAATAATTTTGCACGCCCAATTTTTCAGTTTTTTATTTGTTAAAGTTTGAAATATCCAATACATTTTGTTCCACTTCATGGATTGTGTCCCACTTGTTGATTCTTCACAAAAAATTACAGTTTTATATCTTTGTTTGAAGCCTGAAATGTGGCGAAAGTTTGCAAAGTTCAAGGGGGCGGAATACTTTCGCAAGGCACTGTATGTGTTGTGAGTTAGCACACTCTGAAGGTCAGACGTCTGACTTATGTTTACTAAAGGAATGTGTTTTGTGTAGCAGGTGAGAATAGCTTATCGCGGAGTCAGAATGTCTGTCTAAGATGTGGATTGAGGGGGACTTGTTAGTACCCATTGTATGATGCTGTGGGTGGAGTGTGTCATTGTCCCTTTGATTACTCCAGAATGCTTTTTGTTTACTAACTGTATAAAAAAAAGCCTTAGTTTTACCATTAAAAGATCTATTCGTTTGGAACCAGAGAACAGAGCTGTGTCTCGTTTTTCTGGGGAATTCTTATGGGTCCTGTCTGCTGGATTGTGGAGTGTTGAGAAGGTGTCGTGGGTTGGTGGAATGGAATATCGTAAATGGCATTAACCCCTGACCATTACAGTTCCTATAAGGTGTCAGGATGTCACTGTCTATTTCTCCATGGAGGAGTGGGAGTATTTAGAAGGACACAAGGATCTCTACAAGGACGACATGATGGACAATCAGCCGCCCCTCACATCACCGGGTAATAGGAGACTTTATTGTAAAGGAGAGAGCAGTACGGAGGCTCCACCTAGATCCCCCATCATCTGATAAACACATAGAAATTATGTATTCAGTCAGTGTGTGTGTTTCCTACAGATGGATCCAGTGATTGGAACCCACCAGAGAGATATCCCCGTCCCCTGTATTCTCGGGATAGATGAGGAACAATCACTGGTAGTATCATTAGGATCTGTACATTTATCTGCCTTGTTACAACTGATGTCATTTTTATTATATATTGCAGAGTCAAAATCACGGGGGTGATAATATTGTTGTTAAAGAAGAGTATAAAGAGGAGGATGAGGAGTATGGAGTGATGGTGGAGTTTTCAGAAGGACACAAGGATAAGATGGAGCCACCTAATACCAGGAACCCCCCAGAGAGATGTCCCCGTTCTCTGTATTCCCGGGATTCCACACAGGAAGATCACACCATCCCCCACTGTTACAAGGTTGGTGGGACAGGCATCTAGAACGTGGACTTGTAGCGAGGATGTTTTTGATTTTTTTTTTTTTATGTGATCTTATATTTTACAGATAATATTTACTCTCATTCTCTTGGCTTAGGGTGAAGATCTGATCGATAAAGTTGAGGGGAAAGAAGAAGAAGAGACGCATGTGAGGGATGATCAGCAGTCTATGGAGGAGGATGGAATAATAAGGCTTATTATAGAGGAGGACACTCCTACAGAGATCAGCACTGGTGAGCCATTAACACTAAATCCATTCCTCTACCCATACTGCTCACTGATTGGTCCAGAGTAGGGCGGGGACTGGGTGATATCAGCCTGTAATCCCCTGGTCACTTTCCTCAGCTGTGTTCCCCGTCCTGTATTCCTGTATTTCTCTGGGATAATCTTCCTTCTCTGTGCTGCAGACACGATTTATGTCTCTAGACTGGATTTATGGAGATTCTGCAGTTCAGCTGGCAGCAAAATGTACATTTCTTTATCGTACATCACGGGACACAGAGCGCATAGCCATTACATATGGGTTATATGGGTACCTTCAGGTGTGGACACTGGTGTAATCAACTTCACAGGAAGTTCCTCCCTATATAACCCCCTCCCACTGAGAGTGCTTCAGTTTTTTCGCCAGTGTCTTAGGTGTTGGTCACGTCTAGCTGTCCCTCGGAGGTCTCGGGACCCAGGATAGCTAGCCGGATCCGTCCGAAGTGCTTCAAAGCCAAGGAGTACGGTACCCAGGCCCTGCCTGCGTGGGGTGTTGCCTATAATGCCTCTCCTTGGAGGGCTGGATTCTGGGCTCCAGTGCCTTGGTCTCTCCCAGGACTAAACGCTACTGATGCCAGGATGCTATATAGGTCCAGGGGTGTGGGTTCCTTAAACACAGGACCCCGGTCCCTGAAGGTCCGAGACAATACCCACGGAGATGGGAGAAGATTGGGCCTCTTGCAGTTTGCAATACCCTGCGGCGTGGAGCAGGTAAGAGGGAACCTGCGGGACTTGGTTCGACAGTAGGTATCCCCCTGGGGATTCTGGGTTGGCTAATGGTATGCTTGTGCATCAGCCACTATCTCCACTATGTCTTTTTAGGCAGGATGGGATGTACTAATGTTTACCCAGATAACATGTAGATATATGTATACTTGTTTAAGATATATATTTGCTACTCACCCCAGGTCTGCCTGTTAGCATTGATACTGCAGCCCCACGTACTATAAAGAGGGAATTGCTGGGGAAAACTCCTGTTTCTTAGGAAGCCTATGGGGACAGCTTCCTCTCTGTGTGCACTATAGTAAGGATTAGTGCTTACCTGGTGTCTGTTGGTGCTGCTGGCGCTGGTCCATGTTTTTCCTCTGCTCTCTGCTTCCTCCATGTTGTTCAGCGTGGGGGGGGGTGCGCGCGCGTGGGCGCGTGCACGCCGCCCTTTATAGCGTCGGCGTGCGTTGGGGGGGGGCGGGCCAGCAGCGTCAGGGTCAGTTAAAAGTAAAACGTTTCTCTCTGGCTGGTCTTTTCCCTCCTGGAAGCAGAGGAAGAAGGACACAGAGCGCGCAGCTGGGTCTTTTGGCCACAGTGACACTCAGTGGCGGTTTGTGGATCTTCAGGTCTAGGACTTAGTTCCACTATTGACCAGAAAAAAAAAAAAAAAAAAGAGTTTTTTTGCTTAAAGGGACTCAGCCTTAGATCCAACAGTATCTGAGTCAACCTTGGACTCCGGCTAATGGGCATTGGTGTTGCAATACTCACAGGTTTTCCTCAGTATTGCCACCTCCCAGGCGAAAAAAAAAAAAAAATAACATTTTTTTGGGGGAAAAAAAAAAAATATATATATATATATATATATATATATATATATATATATATATATACACAAATTTTTCATTTTCCTCAGCCTGTTCTCATATTAATTACTCCTAGCTACAACAGTCAGGTGTTGGCTATAGGGGTGACTCAAGGTTGTGCAATGGCTCCAAAGGGATCAGGACCAGCCAAGGCTGCAAAAGGTGCCAAGAAACAAAAGGGGTCTCCATCGGGGTCAGAGGATTTGGGCCAGGCTTCAACGGCCCCACCCTCACCAGTTAGACCACCGAGTAGCATAGTACAAGAGCCATTGGGGGTGCTGGGGGCAGAGGCGGCCCCCGATCCACCCATTCCCGTTTACGTAACGGAAGAAATGCTAGCGACCACCCTGGGTGGGCTAGAGAAAAGGTTAACTGCTTTGTTTGCCCGCCCTTTGCCAAGTAGCAAACGGGCTAGATCCCCCTCACCTAGTTTGGTGTTTTCAGATGCGGAGGTCTCCTCTTCGGAGGAACGGGACCCACAAGGGGATCAAGCAGACCCAAGTCCCGACGGTTCAGACATGGAGGGTTCCACTGTAGATGAATATTTTTCGGCCTCTCAAGCGGAGAGCCTGTGGATCCAGTCTTTGACCGATATGGTTCGCACTGCTTTTAAACTTCCAGTGCCAGAACTAGTAGCCCCTATGGTATCCTCATTGGGTTCTTTAAAGGCTCCATTAACTTATGTGTCTTTTCCGATTCACCCCCTTCTGCGGAGCATGATTTACCAGGATTGGGCTCGACCTGATAGGATCTTTATCCCTCCTAAGAGGTTCTCTATGCTCTATCCTATGGAAGAGGAATTTTTAAAGAAATGGGCACTCCCAACAGTGGACGCAGCCATTTCCTGCGTGAATAAATCCCTGACCTGTCCGGTTGAAAATGTCCAGATGTTCAAGGATCCGGTCGACAAGAAATTAGAGACCCTACTGAAGGTTTCTTTCACCACAGTAGGTGCCATGGTTCAGCCAGCGGTGGCAGCCATTGGCGTTTGTCAGGCCTTAAAGGATCAGGCAAAACAGATATTAAAGGACATGCCGGCTCAGCAAACTTGTGAATTAGCAGATTTCCCTAGGGCTCTCTGCTTTGCAGTAGATGCTATTAAGGACTCCATCCAACAGGCATCCCGGTTATCTCTGCTGGTGGTTCACATGCGTCGTCTTTTGTGGCTAAAGAACTGGTCAGCAGAGGCACCCTGCAAAAAGCTTTTAGCAGGGTTTCCCTTTCATGGGGGAAGACTATTCGGTGAAGACCTAGATAAATATATCCAAACCATATCAAGTGGTAAAAGTTCTTCCTTACCGGTCAAGAAAAGACCGCGTGGGCCCGCGTTTAAACGACAGGCCTTTGCAGGCTCGGCCCCTTCGACTTCCCGTCAGTATCGACGGCCTCCCGGGCGTTCAGCAGTTAATAGCCGCCCACAGGGACAAGCCGCGGCAAACAAGAGGCCCTGGTCTCGCAAGCCGGCTAAACCAGTCATCAAGTCAGATTCATGAAGGGGCGCCCCCACTCTCTTGGGTGGGGGGAAGACTTCAGTTTTTCTCCGAAGTCTGGAAGGCCAGAATTCCCGACTCTTGGGTTCGGTCCGTGGTAGCCACAGGCTACAAACTAGAGTTTCGAGAAATCCCCCCTCCTCATTTTCAGGGGTCAAGTCTTCCAAGCGACCCGTTAAAGAGGGCCTCTCTCGTAAAGGCATTGGATCGCCTCTTGCTCCAAGGAGTAATTGTAGAAGTACCAACCCAAGAAAGGGGTCTGGGATTCTACTCCAACCTTTTTATTATACCAAAACCCAATGGCGACGTCAGGCCTATCCTAGACCTCAAACGCCTAAATCGCTTTCTAAAGATTCAGACCTTTCGTATGGATTCCATACGTTCAGTGACAGCCAGCCTGCATCAAGGCGACTTTCTAGCATCTATAGACATAAAGGATGCATATCTGCATGTGCCGATCTACCCAGCACATCACAAGTTTCTTCGTTTTATGATAGATCAAAGTCATTTCCAGTTCGTAGCCCTCCCTTTCGGGTTGGCAACAGCTCCGCGGGTATTCACAAAGGTGTTAGCTCCGGTGCTAGCCGTCCTAAGGACAGAAGGCATTTTGGTCCTGGCATACCTGGACGATCTCCTGGTTATCGACAGATCAGCTTCCAACCTCAATCATGCAGTAGTCCGCACAGTTCGGCATCTACAAGAATTCGGGTGGGTTGTGAACCAAGGAAAATCGAGGTTGCAACCCACAAGACAGTTGGAATATCTAGGCCTTGGGTTAGATACAGAATGCCAGAGGATATTTTTACCTCAAGAAAAGATCAGGTCATTGACTCAAACAATTCAAATAGTCCTAGGCAAAAAGAGGCCGACTATTCGCCTATGCATGCGACTGCTGGGAAAGATGGTAGCCGCTTTCGAAGCAGTGCCCTATGCCCAGATCCATACCAGAGTTCTCCAGGCAGCTATTCTCTCTGCTTGGAACAGGTCCATACAGGCATTAGACCGTCCATTAGGTCTTTCCCCAGGAGTCAGGCGCAGCCTGTACTGGTGGCTGGTCCCTCAAAAATTGTCAAAAGGGAAAACCTTTTGCCCCATCACGTGGAAAATAGTAACCACAGATGCCAGCCTAACAGGTTGGGGGGCAATCTTAGGAAAACGGACCCAGCAGGGACAGTGGTCAGAGGCAGAAAGTCTGCTTCCCATCAATGTCCTAGAGATCAGAGCTGTTCGGTTGGCCCTGGTCGCCTGGACTCTCCCCCTGCAGGGTCTGCCAGTAAGGATACAGTCCGACAATGCCACGGCGGTGGCATACATAAACCACCAGGGGGGCACAAGGAGCCTAGCGGCTCAAAGGGAAGTAAACCTGATTTTCTCATGGGCCGAAGCCCATGTACCCTGCATCTCAGCAGTGTTCATCCCAGGGATAGACAATTCTCAAGCAGATTTTTTGAGTCGTCAACAGTTACTCCCGGGAGAGTGGTCTCTTCACCCCCAGGTATTCCAAGAGATTTGCCAAAGATTCGGAGTTCCCGATGTGGACATCATGGCAACAAGATTCAACAAGAAATTGGACAAATTCGTATCCCGAGCCAGGGACCCCTCGGCCTACGGGACCGATGCGTTGGTTTGCCCCTGGCACCAGTTTTCTCTCCTGTATGCGTTCCCTCCACTACAGATGATTCCCCGCCTTCTACGAAGGATCAGGGTGGAGTGCAGGCCGGTGATCCTGGTGGCCCCAGCCTGGCCCAGAAGGGCTTGGTACGCACTCATCGTGAGGATGTCAGTAGGGGCACCGTGGCCACTCCCCCTGCGCCCAGATCTGCTGTCTCAGGGCCCGATCTACCACCCTGCTTCACAGCAGCTAAATTTGATGGCTTGGCGGCTGAATCCCTAATTCTTAAGGGCAGAGGCCTCTCAGCCCAAGTCATATCTACGTTAATTCAGGCTAGAAAGCCAGTCTCTAGAAATATCTATTACAGAGTCTGGAGGACCTATGTGGTGCGAGTCTCAAGGAGGGCATCCTCGCAAGTTTTTTATTGACAGGATCTTGCGATTCCTCCAGGTTGGCGTTGACAAGGGGTTGGCTCTTAGTACTCTAAAGGGGCAGGTGTCTGCCTTATCGATATGGTTTCAAAGGCCTTTGGCCACGCATTCGCTTGTGAAAACCTTCTTGCAGGGGGTCTTGCATGTGAATCCCCCTATTAGAGCTCCCCTCTGCCCCTGGAATTTAAATCTGGTCTTGTCAGCTTTACAAAAGCAGCCGTTTGAACCTCTGACAGAAATCCCTCTTGTGCTGCTAACCCGAAAGTTGGTTTTCTTGGTGGCTATGGCTTCAGCCAGAAGGGTTTCCGAGCTGGCAGCCTTGTCATGCAGGGGGCCATACCTTATTCTGCATAAGGACAGAGTGGTTCTGCGGCCTCAACCTTCTTTCCTTCCTAAGGTCATATCCAGTTTTCACTTGAATCAGGACCTAGTCCTACCTTCCTTCTTTCCTACTTCCCAGTCCAGAGAGGAAAGACGGCTTCATACTTTGGACGTGGTCCGAGCCATGAGGGTTTATCTCAAGGCTACAGAGAAGATTCGGAAAACAGATGTGCTTTTTGTTCTTCCGGATGGCCCCAAGAAGGGTCAGCCGGCTGCCAAGTCTTCCTTGGCTAGGTGGATTAAGCAGCTGATTTTTCAGGCCTATGGTCTGAAGCGCGTTCCACCTCCCTTATCAGTTAAAGCCCATTCTACGAGGGCCATGAGTGCCTCTTGGGCGGCACACCATCAGATCTCTATGGCACAGGTTTGCAAAGCGGCAACCTGGTCTTCCGTACATACGTTTACTAAATTTTATAAGTTGGACGTTGCAAAGGCTACGGACGCAGCATTTGGGCAGGCGGTCCTACGGGCAGCAGTATAGAATCCTCTGGCCCGGTTCACGCCCCCTTTTTTTCTGTTGGTGGAGCTATTTTACCTCCTGATAATGTTTTTTTGTTTGGCTATTTTTGGCCTTACGGTCTCCCTCCCTTCATGGAGCATTGCTTTGGGACATCCCATATGTAATGGCTATGCGCTCTGTGTCCCGTGATGTACGATAAAGAAAAAAGGATTTTTAATAACAGCTTACCTGTAAAATCCTTTTCTTGAAGTACATCACGGGACACAGAGCTCCCACCCCTCTTTTGGGGAACATTGTGTAACCTCTGAGAAATTGCTTGCTACAAAACTGAAGCACTCTCAGTGGGAGGGGGTTATATAGGGAGGAACTTCCTGTGAAGTTGATTACACCAGTGTCCACACCTGAAGGTACCCATATAACCCATATGTAATGGCTATGCGCTCTGTGTCCCGTGATGTACTTCAAGAAAAGGATTTTACAGGTAAGCTGTTATTAAAAATCCTTTTTTTCACCATAGACTTTTTTTTTTAACAAAAATACATTAGACAAATCAGCATTTCATTACAGATACATCACAGAAATTGCATTAATGCAGAAATGAGTGTGAGGAGCATACATTACTTTCAGGGCTAGAACCCAAGTAATTGGCAGCAAGTGAAGATCGGGGTAAATATCACGCGTACACAATAAGTATTTGTTATTTACGCCACGGTTACTTCAAACAATTCTTAACAGTAGCATAAATGTAGAAGTAAAAAAGAGGGAGACCAAAGCTGCAACCTTTAGAGGGGGGGGGGTCAAATTCCTGCCACACTTAGTCTGAAGTTGGGCCAAGGGCAGCGCGGGTCTCCATCCAGGTAGACCATATTTTGTTGAACTTCCCCGGGCACTGTTCTTATAGGTCAACCTGTACAAGGGCAGGACTGAATTTACAGAGTGCTTCCAGGAAACACAGGTGGGGGAAACACAGGTGGGGGGACTTCCATTTCAGACTTCCATTTCAGCAGAATTTCTCATCTAGCATAAAATAGGTCAGATGGTCAGGCATAGTTTACAGCAGTGGTCATCAACCCTGTCCTGCAGGGCCCACTAATAGGCCAGGTTTTATGTATTACCTTGGGGAGATGCAGACTGGAATACTGCAATCACTGAGCAGCAAATTATATCACCTGTGATGCATTTCAGTTATCTTGCAAACCTGGCCTGTTAGTGGGCCCTGCAGGACAGGGTTGATGACCACTGGTTTACAGTACCTATCCCCTGCCACGTCCTCCAGATGGCTCAGTAACAACTATTGGGTCGACTGGAATGTTTGTCCCACACACATCAGTCAGCCTGGAGGCAACAGCCGTCCAATATGGCCGGAGTTTTGGACACGACCAGACCATGTGCCAGAACGTACCTATTTCCTGTTTACACCTTTGGCAATTGGGATCCCGTAATGGGTAGATACGGGCCAGCCTCTGCAAAGGGAATAGAAGGCCCTGTGGAGAAATGTAAACTGTATAAACCTGTCCTTCGTGGCAATCATAGAGGGAATGTATGAGGAAATGCAGTCCTTTCATTCCTCCTCATCCAAGGACGGTATATCGGCCCTCCACTTATCCCAGGATTTAGTAATTTTGGTGTTATATGCCACGGTAAGATACAGATACAGGGATAAGAGAGGGTGTTCCATTACACCAGAGGCCAGGAGTCAGAAGTTAAGGGAATTGGGCATTTAAAGGCATGTCTAAGCTGCCAGTATCTGAACTGAAAAGAGACCGGCAGGGCGTAAGCTTGTTTTAACACCTGAAAAGGTCCCTCGAGGACTATATGGCGCAAAGTGACTATACCCTTTTTTGCCCACAGGGAGGGGTTCGGAATGCTATTCAGGTGGGGCATATGTGGGGACGGGTCTCCTATAAATAGTTTGAGCCTCCTGCCAGACCTTAACTGTGGTCCGCATAATGGTCGTCATAGAGGGGGTCGCCCTGGGGCCTTGGAACGGCAGGTTACTCAGGGAAGCATAGAAGCCCAGGAAATCCGAGTGTATAACATGTTTGTTATTTTAAAAAAAATGTTTTTGCCATTTAGTGTTCCTTTTAAGCTTTAGCAATAAAACCTGTAAAATGATTGATTTCTCTGCATAATTGTGACTCATTTTGCACTATCTAGCTTTGATAAATAAACCCCCTTATATCTGATGATTTGATTGGAGCACAGACTTCTACATGTTGATATTAAAGTGATAACATCCTCAGACTTTGGAACCTTAAAGAGAAAGTGATAATGAGGGAGGAGTCAATAACCCAATGATGGTGGTCTTCAGGATCAGTCCAGTCTTCTTGGTTGTTCTCCCCCCCCATCCTCACTCTCTGACCTCTGGTGGGACTCAGCCCCACTGTTATTCATGACTAAATCATGGACTAAATGAGGAAGTGCAGGACTTGTTGTGTTGGGAATATGGCAGAAACTGATAGAGGGGGTGGAGACACTCATCCTCTAATCCCCCACTTTACTATCACTCCTATAAAAGTCAGTTCTCATTGTTTACTCTCTGACTAAGGTCCATGAATGAAGAAATAAACTGGTAGGAGATTCAAAGGAGCCATTTACTAGTTACCTTGAGGGGGGAATTGTAAGATCCTCAGAGACAAAGCTGCCTGATGTGGGCGGAGTCCTGGTTTAGGGGAACCAATCTGCTCATGTCTAGTAATAATCTTTGTATTTCTATTTTAGTAGATCGACGGGAGATGAGGAAAACCTCAGAGGATTGTCTCACTTTGTCTCCAGACTGTAAAGTAGAAGATGAGGACATCACACAGTATAGTCCAGGAGAAAACCCGACTACCTCAAATGTCCATCCGGCACCACACAGTGTAGATGGACCATCGTATTCCTCTTATGCTGAGGAACCGACAGGGAAGAAGCCATTTTTCTGTTCTGAGTGTGGGAAATGTTTTTCACAGAATTCCAGTCTTTACAGACATCAGAGATCTCACACGGGGGAGAAGCCCTATACCTGTCCTGATTGCGGGAAATGTTTTTCACAGAAGTCCAGTCTTTACACACATCAGAGATCTCACACGGGGGAGAAGCCATATTCCTGTGCTGAGTGCAGGAAAAGTTTTTCAAGGAAGTACCATCTTTACAGACACCAGAGATCTCACACGGGGGAGAAGCCATATTCATGTCCTGAGTGCGGGAGATGTTTTTCACTGAAGTCCAATCTTTGCACACATCAGAGATCTCACATGGGAGAGAAGCCGTATTCCTGTCCTGAGTGTGGGAAATGTTTTTCACTGAAGTGCAATCTTTACACACATCAGAGATCTCACACTGGGGAGAAACCATATTCCTGTCCTGAGTGCGGTAAATGCTTTTTAAGGAAGTCCAATCTTTACACACATCAGAGATCTCACACGGGGGAGAAGGCAATTTCCTGTCCTGAGTGAGGGAATTGCTCCTCGCTGAAGTCCTGCCTTCCTGTACATCCCACACAACCCTTGAGAGGTGTATTAGTTCCTTGAGAGCGGAAATGTTTCTATATGAATGTCACTGGACATCCCAGCTCTGATGTGGGTAAGAAGCACACCCTGCTATACAGCTGTGGTCAAAAGTTTTGAGAATGACACAAATATACATTTTTCACAAAGTCTGCTGCCTCAGTTTTTATGATGGCAATTTGCATACATCATCCAGAATGATGTTAAAAGTGATCAAATGAATTTAAATTATTTTTCAAAGTCCCTCTTTGCCATGAAAATGAACTTATCTGGGGTAAAATTATTTTCTCTGATCAATCCTCTTTCCCATTGTTTGGGGCATCCAGAAAAATCCTCCTCCAGAGAATAAAATGTGAGCGCTACCATCAGTCCTGTGTCGTGTCATGCCAAGAGTGAAGCATCCTGATACCATTTATGTGTGGGGCTTCTTCTCAGACAAGGGATAATTAAGTGGCTTGGGAAACAAAATATGGACATTTTGGGTCCTTGGTCAGGAAACTCCCAAGACCTTAATCCCACTGAGATCTTGTGGTTTATCCTCAAAAGGCGGGTGAACAATTTTTTTTCACAAATTCTGACAAACTCCAAGCATTGATTATCTAAGAATGGGGGGGGGGGGGGCGTGGCCATCAGTCAGGGTGTGGCCCAGAAGTTGAAAGACTGTATGTCAGGGGGAACTGCAGAGGTCTTGAAAATGAAGGGTCATCACTGCAAATATTGTCTTTGCATAAACTTTGTCATTGTCAATAAAAGTATTTGACACCATAAAGTGCTTGTAATTATATGTCAGTACACGATAGTAACATCTGACAAAAAGTCCTAAAAACACAGAATTAGCAGACTGTGAAAATTAAAACATTTGTGTCATTTTTAAAACTTTTGTCCACAGCATTATCTTCATCATGTAAGAAACAGTTCATAAGGAGATCAGAGATCACCAAAGACATGGATGAAGTGTTGTACCGTGTTGGCCATTGATAAAAATAGAAAAATTCTTCCCCCTTCAGAGTCCTTCAGAAGGGCCCAACTACCTTTGAGCTATTATGCCTGGAACAGCCCCCTGTGTGCCATACTGTCTCTTTGACTTATGAATTTCTCATATTGCCACCCACAGAGTACAGACCTCCCTATATATCCAAGTGGGAGCAAGAATTGGGACTTCAATTCACAGGGCAGCAAGTGGAGAGACTTCTCGTGTAAAACCTATGTTTGTTCTAACCACCAGGAGGCAGGCTATAAGGTGTTGTCTGGTGGTACTATACACCTGTGAGGTTCCCTCAGAGCTCAGATTTGTGCTGGAGATGTAGGGAGGAACCAGGTTCTCTCCTCCACATCTTTTGGTGCTGCCGTCTTATGCTTCACTATTGGACCGAGGTTCACCACATTGTCCAGAAGTTTACTGATCGGAAGTTGCCTTGGAACCCTGCGTTCTTCCTCTTTCACCAACATGAGATTCCAAGCAAGATCTATGGGAGATCCATCTTACCTCTCCTGCTCAAAGCGGCAAAGAGTTGCATCCCATTGTTTTGAAAGCAGACACAGCCGCCGGCTGTAGCCGTCTGGTTGAAAAGAGTAGCCGAAAAATAATGAAATGAAGGACTTGGTGGCCACAGAAAGGGACCTCAGAGAGAAGTTCCTAAATAAATGGTTTTATTCTGAGGAGCATGGAGAGCTGATGACTAAACTCCTTTGGGTGTGGAGACACATGAGATGGCTCTCTGGGCATGGATGAAGGGTGGTCCCCCCTTTTTTTTTCTTTTTTAATCTCCCCCTTTATCTTTTTCTTTGCTTGCTGTTTTTTGCCGTTTGGCCTTAGACATACTTATACATACTTCTTTTTTCATCTTGAATAAATATAGTGAAAACCATCAAAAACGTTGTGGGATACGGACATTTCCTTGACCCTGAAGCCCACTGTCTAGTGTGCAAGTTTATGTCCCCTGCATTATTGTGATGTTTGTGCATGTGGTTTAGCTCATGGAGATGATTTACTGTATGTACAATAATGTTGAGGTCTCTGTATCACCATATGCCTTATCAAAATAAAGAATTAGAAAAAAAAAATTGGAGTCATTATAGGTTGAGTACATTTTGTGGCATAAGATTTCACAAATGCTTAAAGTTCTATTTTGGAGGAAAAAAAAAAAACATTGAATGAATGTGATGCACATTTGCCCAGCCATGACAATGATCAGACATATTTTCGATGATAATTGGCTCCATGTAGTGGCCATAATGCTGTATGATACTCTTTAATGATGGAGGTTGTAAGGAACCCCAAATGGGACAGGGGTTAACTCCGTTTAAGATATTCCATTCTGAATCCAAGACAGCTTATCGACACTTCACTAGGGATGAGCCGAACATACCTGCGTTCGGTTTGCACCAGAACCGTCGAACAGACCGACCGTTCGCGCGAACATTTAGAACCCCATTGAAGTCTATGGGACTCGAACGTTCGAATTCAAAAGTGCTCATTTTAAAGCCCAATATTCAAGTTCTTGTTGGAAAATGTCTTTGAGAACTCGGGTCTTGCCCCAGGGAACATGTATCAATAAAAAAAAAGTTTTAAAAACTAGTTTTTTTCTGGAGCAGCAATTTTAATGATGCTTAAAGTGAAAAAAAAATCAAAAATCCCTTTAAATATCGTACCTGCTGGGTGTCTATAGTAGTGGCACGTGTTTAGAAATGTCCCTGCACAACATGAGATTACTCTGAGAAAAAAGTAATTTAATACTACTTGCAGCTTCAATGTAATGTTTGGTGCCTGCAATATGGATAAAAATCATGGAAAAAAATAGCATGAGTTTCCCCGCCACCACTCCCTCCAGGTCATTACAAGACCCAGTGCCGATCCTAAGCAAAATGACATGGCACATTAAAAATGAGAAGAAGGGGGCTCTGACGACAGTGACATGTCACATTAAAGAAAGTTGAGAAGCGAGGGGAGGGGGTGTTCTGTTGTCGGAAATGACTCAGCCAGCGAGTTTAGAAGCCGGATGAGGGTGCGATAATGACTTTTCACCAGGCGGGGCCTTTAGTAATTTTGGGGGCCCTTTGCAGCTTTGCGTGGCCCTAAGCGGCTTGCATAGTGCACCTATAGGGAGGATCGGCCCTGACAAGACCCTATGGCCCTATATACTTTAAACAGCAGTATACAGGCGGTGCAAACAAGACAAGGGCTGTAGGTTTGTTACGTAGAATCTGAACCATGTCATACTTTGCTGCTGCATATTGCACAATTTCCTAAAGAGACCCTCAACAAACTACATGACACTTGTGCCTGGTGATGAGGCCATTGATGTTCCAGTGGTGGCCCGTGTACCTGTGGCCTTACAGACTTGGCCCCCTCAAAGCGCATGTGCTGTGTGGCAACAATATGTTGATTATTTTAGGGGTGGTGGGGGGCCATTACAATGCCAGATCTTGGCTCAATCAATAATTTTTTTGTGAAAAAAAAATTGTAGAAAAAAGGGGGGTTGCCACCCAGGGCCCCTTTTGAACAAATTCTGTGAAGGACTCCTGTTCTCTTAAGGCCTCCATTATTTCTGCAAGTAAAAATTTAGCAAAAAAAAAATGTCAGTCAAGCCTTAGCTTTCTCCCCATATCTAATCCACTAACTCATCCACTGATCATAAAGTCTAAAAAACAAGTTTTGTATCGTCGTATTGCACGATCGTTTTTCCGACGTTTTATACCGACTGCAAACATTTTCTATCCCTTTATACACTGCGCATGTGAGAAGCTCCGCACGTTTCCACGCCCATGATGTTCGTTCTAGTGATTGCCACGCCCCTTTTTAGTCGGTCAATGTGGAGAGGAGTCTGAAGACATGATGGAGGAGAGACAGCAAGCTGCAACCAGGCAGGAGACAGGCCAGGCACACACCAGGAGGAGGCAGGAGGTACAAAGCCACCAACATGAGCTTTGAAGAGATGGTTGAGATGGTGGCTATTTAAAAAAAGGAGGACTATGACGGCAAAAAAGGGCCTTACAAAAACCACAATAAACTTAAGGCCCAGATCATGGATAAGGTACGGAGGAGTATTAATGCAAAATTTGCGGTGCAGAGGTCCAGGGAGCAGTTGCGCAAGAGATGGAGTGATTTGAAAATCCGAGAGCCAGAGCAGATGGAGAGAATTCGAAGAGTCCTGAGAAGATGTAAGTAATTTTCATGTGTACTCTGAATATTTGTTTTTATTATTTTGTGGCATGTGCTTTTTATCGCAGGTTGTGTGTATATATACAGTTCAAGAACAGTTGTTTGAAGGTTCATGTTTGTGTGGGCATAATAATTGGTTGGTCATTCTATTTAAGACCATTTTATGTGAGACCAATTTTTTAATTAATGTAGATGTGTTATTAAGTTGATTTAAATAATCCAACGTAAGTCAATATACATTAAAAGGAGAGTATGCTCAGCAAAGCAGTTGATTACACATATGCACTCAGTAGCACAATGGTTGGCATGGCCGATCCGCCCTATAGGCTCACTATGCCAGCCGCTTAGGACCCCGCAAAGCTGCGAAGGGCCCCCCAAATAACTAGAGGCCCCGCCTGGTAAGAAGTCATTTTCGCCCCCTAACCCCCGCTTCTCAACTCGCTGGCTGCATGGGAGAAGAGGCAATAAGTCAGCACCCCTTGCTTCTCAATTTAATGTAAGATGTCATTTCAGACAGCAGAACACCCCCTCCCCCCTACTTCTCAACTTTCTTTAATGTGACATGTCACTGTCGTCAGCGCCCACCGCTTCTCATTTTTAATGTCCCATGTCATTTGGATTCAGGCCCCAGGGAGGTCAGGATCGGCACTGAGTGTTGGTCACAGGAACAACCTAGTTAGTTAGCGTTTCACACAGAGGTGATCCAGTGTCAACTTGTTGTTTTGCCATGTAAGAAACTTGGCCAAAGATAGAGAAATGCAGCAGCTTTGGTAATGGATACAATCCTGTGTTAAGCTTAGGATTGTAAAAACACACAATTGTACGACACTTTTTAATTCAATCTTATTTTATTAGATAAGAAAAGAGAAGCAGAAAGACAAATATCGTCTCAAACATTACAAACAGCAAAATCAAATATATCAACAATAGGTACCGTGTATGACAGAACATAAACATGTCTATGTTACATAGAGATGAGAGAAATAGCACGAGTACAAGGACCACCATACAGCCGTTAGTGTTAGCAATCCCTGTAGACAAAACACAAAAAAAAAAAAAAAAAAGGGGGGGGAAGATCTGGCTGTTGTAGCTCTCAACCATACTACAGGTAAGGGAACAGTGCTGCCATGCATACGGTGCAGTATATGGGAGTGCATATTGAGCCATATGGGAAAAAAATAAAAATGAAAGAATAACATATGGGGTCAGAAAGCGAATCATTAACTTTCAGCAGGACAAGGACATGTATGTGGACTAATGGATTTCCAAGAATGTAATCATACAACGAGAGAAAGAAAAGAAGCAGAGGCAGACAAAAAGGGGGAGAGATAATGGGGCAAGAATTGGGGGGCAAGTATCCCTCCATCATGGCACCAGGGCGACATCATCCAGGCCACCTCCAGCCCAGGAAACAAATTCAGAAGAGTATCGGAACATAAACCACGAAGTCCAGGTAAGAGAGAATTGTTCACTTTTATCGCACTCTTCCGCCAACAGATGTTCAAGGTCCCTTATGCGGTCTACCTCAACAGCCCAGTCCCCAAGGTTAGGCGTAGCCGCCGATCTCCAGTGACGGGGGATCACCACCCTGGCCGCCGCCAGAAAGTGTCGCAACACATCCTTTTTAACGGACTTGAACGAGCCAGGGAGTATAGATAAGAGAGCCACCAGGGGAGGGGTGGATCGTGGTCGCCATCAGTTTGCAGTATAGCTTGAAAATTCATTGCCAAAATCCCTGGATAAGAGGAAATTCCCACCAGATGTGGAGCAATGTTAACCAGGATCTCAGACACCGCCAGCAGGTATCTGACACTGTCGGGTTGAAATGTTTGATAGTTGTTGGGCATCTGTACCATCTCGTTAGCAGCTTAATCCCCTTCTCCTGGGTCTTAGTGGCCAAGGATAGTTTGTGTGTCAGGGTAAAACACTTCCGCCAGTCAAGAGGAGAGATAGGGTGATGCAGGTCCGCCTCCCAGGCCACCGTATACGGCGGGGGATCGGGGGAAAAGATGTTGAGCAGCAGGGAGTAGAGTTGAGATATCATGTGTTGGAGGTTCTGCCTGTAGAAGCAGCACCTCAAATTTCGTGGGTTCAGCAAGGATGTCTGGAATGGATGGGAAGGTTCGGATGTAGGAAGTTGTCTGTTGCCTGTGAAGCCACTGCATGGGGTGTGGTGAGGTCGGGTCGGCAGGGGTATGAGCTCTTAGAGTGGGGTCTGTTCTAAGAACCTGGGCAAGTCTCCTATGATCCTCCTTACGCCAAGGTCCAAATCTTGTTACTGACAGAGCAGGTGGAAAAGCCGGGGTCCCAAAGAAGGGAGTCAAAGGCCCCATGTGGTTCGACAGGCCTCCTCTGCACCGCAAGCGATCCCAGATCCGAATCGTCTGCAGAGTAAGGTCACTGAGAGGGCCCAAACTCCCCCGATCCGTGGGCAAGGTCCATGGGAGAGCAGGGAGTTCAACTGGGTTCATGTGGCTTTCCAGCTGAACCCAGAGCTTGGTTGAAGAGTGATGGAACCAATCCAATATACGAGTGAGCACCGCTGCCTTATGGTATAAGGAGGCGTCCGGGGCTCCAGCTCCCCCTCTAGCCTTTGGAAGGGACAATGTTCCGTATCGTATTCTGGGACGGGCAGCATTCCAAATAAATTTGGAGAACATCTGGCGTAGTTTCTTGAAGTACGAATTAGGTATACGAATAGGCATAGTTTGAAACAAATACAGGAACCTAGGGAGAACATCCATTTTCAGGGCATTCGCTCTACCTAGCCATGAGAGCCGTTTAGACGCATAGGTGGTTAAATCAGCTTGGGTCCTAAGAGGGAGGGGGGTAAAGTTCAGGGAGAAGAGTTGGGACGTATCTCCTGGAATATGAATTCCAAGATACCTGACGGAGGTAGAGTCGGTTTTGAAGGAGAAAGTGGACGATATTTTGCGTAGATCCGAGTTGGACAAAGATACGTTAAGGATTTCCGATTTATCGTAATTCACTTTGAAGTTGCTAACTACTCCAAATTTCTGATACTCCTGCAATACTGAGGGCAATGATGTATGTGGGTGTGTCACGAACAGGAGAAAATCATCTGCAAAAAGGGCGAGTTTGGTGTGGGTGGGTCCGATTGTTACACCCTGGATCGAGGGGTTATTACGTAGAGCAACGGCCAGATGCTCCATAGTAAGAATATATAGGAGGGGGGACAGTGGGCAGCCCTGTCGTGTCCCGTTCGAAATAGAGAAGGCCGGAGATAGCGAACCATTTAATCTAACTAGCAGATGGAGAAGAGTATAGGGACAAGCCAATTTGTTGCAGTGATGGTCGAAGGAACTGCCAGTCTACTCGGTCGAATGCCTTTTCCGCATCGACTGTTAAGAGGCATAATGGGATATCGTGAGATCGGGCATACTCAGTTAAAAGAAGGGTCTTCAGGGTATTATCCCTAGCCTCTCGGCCACTCACAAAGCCTACCTGATCTAAGTGTATTATCCCCGGCAACAGTGGTCATAATCTATTCGCCAGTATTTTAGCAAAAATTTTCAGATCGACACCAATTAAAGATATCGGCCTGTAGTTTGTACCACACTTTTTAAAAAGAATGATTGATATTCCTCTTTCAGGCCTCTAATCTTTTTGATTCATCTATCCCTTTTTTTACAATCTCATAGGCCGCAATCAAGCTGCAGCACTGGAGCCGACTAACCCAACACAGTGCCAAATTTCCAAATTTCAGATGTACGAGTGGTTGGGGGCGGCTTAGACACCGACAGTGCCCGGGTGCTAATAGGGGACATAATGTCCTGCAGGGAACAAATAGAGGAAACAAACATTGCCCTCAAGAGTATCCTAAAGAACAACAAAAAGGTGGACCAAAACCTGAAAAATCTTGTTGACATTCTGGGGAGGGTTTAAAAATATTAATAATAAAAAAAAAACCAGTAGATGTAGACAATTATTTAAATGCAAAAAAATATAGGTCTAAAAATATATATTTTGCTATTTAAAAAAAAATTAAAATCACACATTTTCAGTGTGATTTTCCGACTATCCAAAATGGCCTCTACCTCAAATTCCGTGTCCTCACCCACTGTAACTGGAGGCAGAGGTGGGTCTTCTCTTCCAGGAAAGGAACCGGTGATGACTGGTTTGAGAAGTGAGACGTGAAAGACTGGATGAATCTTGTAGGTGTTTGGCAGGGACAATTCGAAGGCCACAGGATTGATTTTTTTTCTTAATTTCAAAAGGACCAATGAATCTAGGACCCAGTTTCTGGGAAGGGCAGGACAGTTTAAGGTTTAAAGTGGAAAGCCAAACCTTGTCTCCTACTTCCAGAGTCGGACTCTCCTTCTTCTTCCTGTCATAATATTTTTTATAGTCCTCCTGGGATTTTTGCATAGTTTCCTGAAGAACCTGTAAATTTTCTTGGAGAAAAGTTAATCTGTCTTCTACGGCAGGCACCGTTGCTTCAGGAATGGTATTGGGCAGGAAGGATGGATGAAATCCGTAATTTGCCCAAAACGGAGACTGGTTAGTGGTGGCGTGTACCGAATTATTGTATGCAAATTCGGCACATGGAAGTAGGGCTACCCAATTGTCCTGAGAGAAGGAGGAAAAGCAGCGGAGATATTGCTCTAGCGTCTGGTTCTTTCCATTTGGCCATTACTTTGGGGATGATAAGCGGAAGACAAGCAGATTTCGATGTTCAAGGCTTTACAAAGGGCTTTCCAAAACCTAGACGTAAATTGCACCCTCTGTCGGATACAATACTACTGGGTAGGCCATGCAATCTCACGATCTCTTTAATAAATGTATGTGCTGTATCCATGGCCGAGAGGGTACCTAATAAAGGCAAGAAGTGGGCCATCTTCGTTAGCCGATCGACCACCACCAGGATCGTGGTAAACCCTTCAGAGGGGGGTAATTCCACTATGAAATCCATAGATATAGCTTTCCATGGGTGGTCGGGGATGGGTAATGATCTTAACAGGCCCCAGGCTTGTGTGCGGCTTCCTTTACTTCTGGCACAAACTGTATAGGAACTTACAAAGTCCTTGCAATCCTTTCTCATGTCAGGCCACCAATAGGATCGCTGAATCAGCTCAAAAGTCTTATGGACCCCAAAATGACCGGCAAGCTGGTGTTCATGAAGGGTCTTGAGAAGCTGAAGTCTGGCTCCCTCGGGAACAAAAATCTTATTTCCGTGCCACAGGATCCCTTCTTGTCTTCTGAATGCAGAACTCTCGGATTCAGGACATTGAGCAGAGGCTTGTTCCAGGGCTGACTTTAGGTCGGGCTGGATCAGCAAAAAATTCTGGGGGGACAGGATGGTGCTGGGAATGACAGTCTCTGGGGTTTCTGGGAACATGCGTGAGAGGGCATCTGCTTTACCATTTTTGGACCCTGGGCGGTAGGTAAGATGAAAATTAAATCTTGAAAAGAATAAAGCCCATCTGGCTTGCCGTGGTCTTAGTCTTTTGGCAGATCTGAGATATTCAAGATTCTTATGGTCTGTGAATACCATGATGGGGTGAGCGGCACCTTTAAGGAGATACCGCCATTCCTCTAAAGCAGTTTTTGTTGCCAGTAACTCTCGATCCCCCATGTCATAGTTCTTCTCCGGCTGGCTCAATTTTTGTCGTTGAGACAGGATGGCCCCTACGGCAACTTCTGATGCGTCGACCTCGAGGACATAAGGTAACGTCTGGTCCGGGTGCCGTAGAATGGGAGCTGAGGTGAACAGAGTCTTTAGTTTATCGAAGGCCTCCTGGGCTTCCTGGGTCCACTGAAAACTGGTATGCTGGCGGGTCTGCTGGGTAATGGGGGCAATAATGCCGGAAAAGTCTTTAATAAACCTTCTTTAAAAATTTGCGAACCCGATGAACCTCTCAATGCCTTTCTTATCAGTAGGAGCTGACCATTCCAGGATAGCGGATACTTTCTGAGGATCCATGGAGATTCCAGATGTGGAAATAACTAGACCCAGGAACTGTATAGATGACTTTTCAAACTCGCACTTTTCCGCTTTTGCGTAGAGCCCGTGCAACCTTAATGTAGCTAGTACCTTCTGGACGTGGGTTCTGTGTAATTCCAAGGTGGCAGAGAAAATGAGAATGTCGTCTAAATAAACGATTACGAAGTAATCCAGGAACTCTCTGAAGATGTTGTTCACAAAATGCTGAAAGGTTGCCGGGGCGTTACATAGGCCGAAAGGCATGACGAGATATTCAAAGTGACCGAATCGGGTTCTAAAGGCGGTCTTCCATTCATCCCCCTCCCGAATGCGCACGAGATTATAGGCACCTCGTAGATCCAATTTAGTAAAGACTTGTGCAGTACGGAATCGCTGAAAAAGTTTGGGAACGAGAGGGAGAGGGTATCGATTTTTGATGGTGATTTTATTGAGTTCTCTGTAATCCACACAGGGTCGGAGGGTATGATCTTTCTTCTCTACAAAGAAGATTCCAGCACCGGCTGGAGAGGAAGATGGGCGGATGAACTTCTTTTCCAGATTTTCGTCAATGTATTGACGCAATGTCTCAAGCTCAGTCTCTGAGAGTGGGAATATTCGCCCAAAGGGGATTTCTGCACCAGGCAACAACTCAATAGGACAGTCGTATGGACGGTGCGGTGGTAAGGTATCGGCTTTCTTCTTGTCGACGACGTCTAGGAAATCATGGTAAACTGAGGGAACATTTGGATTAGAAGTAGAGGCTGGCTGGACGGTGAGGCAACTGGGAGAGGCTGAGGTCTCTGGCTTTATACAGTGCTGACGGCAGTACCCCGATTTGAAGGAGATACCCCCTGTGCTCCAGTCTATCTGTGGGAGTCCCAGGATCACAGGAAACATCGGTGAACAAATAACATCTAAACAGAGAAACTCTTGATGGCCAGAATCAGTTGAGGCAAAAATGGGTAAAGTCTCTTGGGTGACAGGCCCTGAGCAAGGTGTAGATCCATCGGCCAAATTAATCTCAAGTCTTTGTTCTTTTTTCCGCAGGGGAATCTGGTAGTCCTTAGCAACGGAAATGTCCATAAAGCAACTACAAGCTCCGGAATCGATTATTGCTGGAAACCTGACCTCCCCTCTTGCCAACTGTAACGTGACATGGAGCACCAGGTGAGTTGAGGAGGATTTTGGGATCCGGAGATGCAACAGGTTGCGGGGAGAGGGCCTACAGTGTCGGGTTGGACAGCTGGAACGAAGATGTCCGGCCTCTCCACAGTAGAAGCAAAGGTTCGCCTGCCGGCGGTGCAGTCTTTCATTGGGGGTCAGGGCAGGGCGAACCATGCCAACCTGCATAGGCCCACTGTTGAACGTGACTGAAGAGGGGGACGCATGAGCAGCTGGAGCCATAGGCTGTAAGTGAGAAGGCCGGCAGGCACGTTCAGACTGTCGCTCCCGGAAACGCCTATCAAGTTGGATGGTTAGCAGAATGAGCCCCTCCAAAGTGGCAGGAGCCTCCACTCGTGCCAACTCGTCTTTGATAGGCTCAGACAGGCCAAGGCGGAATTGATGCCTGAGGGCGGTATCGTTCCATCCTGTGTCTGCAGCCCAGTTGCGAAAGTCCACCGTATAGTCCTCTACAGGGCGCTGTCCTTATCGTAAAGCGTGGAGGGCTGCCTCCGTGGTGGCTGGACGTTGAGGATCATCATATAAGGTGGCCATAGCTTTAAAAAATGAGTCAAGTGTTGATGGCGGGGTTTTTCTGCTCCAACAACTGATGGGCCCAGGATTGGGGTCCCTCAGACAGCAAGGTGATAACAAACCCCACTTTAACAGTTTCTAGAGAGAAAGTCCTTGGCTGTAGGGTCAGGTACAGTATACAGGAGGCTTTAAACGCTCTGAACTTCCTTCGGTCACCTGAGAAGCGTTCTGGAGTGGGTATACGGGGTTCCGGAGGAGGGAACATCGTCTGATTTGGAAGGTTACTTTCTAACTGAGAGTAGCGGTCCTGTAGGCTCGTCACTGCTTGCGTAAGAGCTGCAACCTGCTGGCACAAAGTGACAAGCGGGGAAGCACCTCCGTAGGCCTCTGAAACTTCTGGCTGCATGATACTGTCACGTACCTTACCAGAGGCCGAAGTGCCGAGAGGGCTTCCCTTGCGATTCGAGTGCAGAACGCCCCCTGGAGGTGAGACAGGGGACGCTATGCCCAGGGGTGCAAGAGTTGCCGGGTGCGACTTGCTGGAGCGATGTCGGGGAACAGATGTGCACCAGGATACGTAGGTCCAGCAGGAGTACCACAGAAGTACCAGTAGATTGGCAGGAAACCCAGGGGCGGAGTCAGGAGCCGAGCCGAGGTCATACACAGGAAGCAGGAAGTAGCTGGAACAGGTCAGAAGGCAAGCCAAGGTCATACACAGGAAGCAGGAAGTAACTGGAACAGGTCAGAAGGCAAGCCAAGGTCATACACAGGAAGCAGGAAGTGACTGGAACAGGTCAGAAGGCTAGCCGAGGTCATACACAAGATTACAGGAAAAAATAATCAGCATCAGGTCAAGGACTGAAGATCATGCAGCAGTTTGGTGACTGCTGCAACAAGGTTTAAATAGGCACTGACGCCTGGAGTCCTGCCCGTATTGCGTGCGTAATGGTGCGCGCGCACAGTAAAGAACGTATTTATTGTGTTGCCCATATGCGCGCGCATGCGTCTTGTGCTCGTATTCGCGGGCATTGTGCTCGTATGTGCGTGCATGCGCACTGTGCTCGTAGGTCCGTGCATGACAGGTCTGCCAGTTCTTTCACGGTCAATTCTCTGACATAGGGACACTAGTGTAAACCTTCAGATGGCCAATGGGATCCCAGCATTGGGATGTAGCATTATAATGCAGCATTGAGACGTAGCACCCATTAAATTATCTGAATTATAGGACACCCAGACAGCTTCCAGACCCTGTCACTCTGGTATCCTGCAGGTTGAAGGACCATGGCTTTAAGAAGAGTCTTCAGACACTGATGCATGCATCTTCTCCTTTCTGGATTTATTTAGAGCAAGGGTCTCTCACATGGATATTTATGTTGAAGGCCAAGTGGAGCATCTGGATGTTGCTCCTTAAAAGGGGGACCTTTCATGGCCTGGATGACCTGCTGGCAGTAATGTGGTTCCCAGAGGTGAAGGGTGTGGTTCCGGTGGCCACCAGCAGGTGTCTCCCAGCTGACAGAAGTAATAAGGCTCCAACTAAAGCTGGCTGCTGGGAAAGTATATAATTCCTCCCCTAGCTTTCATCAGCACCTCAGTGTTCTAAAAGTGTAATGATGAGCACAAACTTAAACTAAACTAAATAATCAATCCAAACAAACAAGTGAGCATCACCACAAAAATAGTGATTAAATAGATAATCCAAAATACGTGCAATACAGTGCAGCAGCAAATGTCCCAAATAAGTGATTAAATAAATAATCCAAATATGTGCAATGAATGCAACAACAAATGTCCCAAATTAGTGTTGTACCAGAAATAGTTGGACTTTAAGCAAAATTCTAGGCACTTAATGAGAACTTTTCATTGCTTACAGATAAGTACGGTATAATTCTTGAGGAGCCATTTGGTAGCACTACAAGCTTGATGATGTTGTACAATCGTGTATAGAGAAGATACATCTGCAGTGGCAATCAAGGTCTCTCCTTCCACTACAGGCACCTCTTCCAACAACTGTAGAACATGTTTGGTGTCTCTCAAATATGCTTTGGTCTGTTGAATAGCTGGCTGTAAGAAACAGTCGAGGTATTGGCCCATCCTCGCTGTTAGGGAATCTATCCCGTTAACAATAGGTCTACCAGGTGGGTTGACCTTGTCTTTATGCACTTTCGGAATAGTGTATATTACCGGAATTCTACAGGTTTCCGGCAATAAAAACACTGATTCCTTTTTACTCAAAATATTTCTTTTCACTCCCAATTTGATTAATTGTTTCAGTTGTTCTTTATACATATTTGTGGGGTTACTCAGTAATTTGGTATAGGTATCCACGTCTTCCAATTGTCTTTGGAGTTCTGCGTTGTATTGTTCCTTAGACTGAACCACAACCGCACCTCCTTTATCCGCTGGTCGGATGACGATGTCTTTACGTTTCTTCAATGATTGGATCCCTTTTTGTATGTTGATGGGGTCCCTTGCTTTTTTAATCTTCAAAGTGTCAAGGTCCTGCAACACAAATTTTTTAAAGACCTCAATGTGGGGATTGTTACTGATTTGCGGGTTAAATACCGAATTATTCCGCAATGTGGTATATTGAATGGGATTTTCGGATGTAGACATGGCAGACCCATATTGAATAGGGTTTCCTAGAAAGTATTTTTTGATGTTCATTTTCCTAATATATTTTTGTATACCTATATATGTGTCGAATTTATTTAGATTTTTCACCGGTGCATGTTTGAGACCTCTATCCAACACCGATAGTTCTTCAAGGGAGAGGGGTTTCCCACTTAAGTTGAAGACCCCCTTCCCTTCTCCAATCTTTTTCTTTTGGGATCTCTTTCCTCCTCTGCATCCCCGTTTTCTTTGGGGGTACGATTCTCCTTTTCGTTTAGGGATTTTCTTGGAGATCTCTCGAATTCCTTGGACCTCCGTGGAGATGGATCCTCCTGAGTCCGTCTCCTTGGAGATGGATACCGGTCCTGAGGGTATCTCCTTGGAGAATAGTCCCTCCGATCCCTGTCTAAAAAAGGACCCTGATACTCAGGTCGATAATAAGGTGTAGGGTGGGGATGATAGTCATGATGTAGTCGCAGAGGTTCAAAGCGATTATAGGTGGGGATAGGGCTCCGTTGAGGATAGTTGTAGTGTTGAGAATAATGAGGATTAAGATTATGTGGAGGGGAGGATAATGGGTTGTATTCTGATATTCTCTATGTTCTGAATTCCGACGGGTCCAATTTGTTTTCTTAAAAGGTTTTTTTGGGCGTGTATTTTGTGGTGTATGATGACATTGTACTTCATCCTTCAGGGCTTGACCTACTCTCACAGGTAATGAGGTTTGATCTTGCCAACCTAATGTTTTAACAGATTTATCCAAATTTTGGTTTTCTGTATCTGCTTCTTTTTCAGGTGTTGAATAGGTGGAGGTCGGTACCGTGACCGTAGTTTTCACCTGCCACTTAAACACCTGATCCGCTTTATAGTCTGATGTATCTCGTAGGTATTTCTTTGTTTTTCTTTTCTGAGCTTCAAGATCTTTGGTGGCAAAAGTTTTGCTCAATTGAGTGGATAATTTTTTAAAAACTCTACTGAATGCTTGAACGGGTCCAGAAGGATTTTAGCCTCTGCTATCAAATTATCCATAGCTCGCAACTTTTTTTGTTTCCGTTTCAGGAGAAAATGGATGGCCTCCAAACTCTTATCATTATAAAAGTGGAACCATTCATCCATGGATTGTTTGTCCAGAAGTCCATCATTAGGGGGAACATCCCACCTGAGTCTTCTCGGGACAATTTTCTCTTTTAGATAGCGGTCAAAGGTATGAATGTCCCAACAAAGATTGACCTTCCTCTCCATAGAGAGTGCCAAAACTCTAAATTGGCTATTGAGGTCAGTTTTCTTTGTGTTGTGGGTGCCATTGAATACCTCATCTAGATTCACATTGCGGTGTTCCATATAGGAGAACACTTCCATGGCAGCAGCTAAAGGGAGTGTTAGAGAACTAGTGGTATAAAAGGGAAAACTAAAGCGCTAGCCAACAGTGAATAAACCCAATATGAGAAATAATTAAACTAATTACATGCGGCTCAAATCGAGTATGCGCTAACAACAAAAATAGGATATAAAAGTGTAATGATGAGCGCAAACTTAAACTAAACGAAATAATCAATCCAAACAAACAAGTCAGCATCACCACAAAAATAGTGATTAAATAGATAATCCAAAATACGTGCAATACAGTGCAGCAGCAAATGTCCCAAATAAGTGATTAAATAAATAATACAAATATGTGCAATGAATGCAACAACAAATGTCCCAAATTAGTGAAATCTAGTGGGGAGACTAACGTAAATCAATCAGTGACAAGGCTTCTATCCATGAAACAATGAACTCATCCAGATGAGACTTCACAGATGAACGTGCTCACAGAGCGCTTACCTTCCACAAGGAAGAAAGGGGCATCAAACACATGCAATGATGATCCTGTAGGCAGCCGTCTCCAATGCAGTCTTTAAGCCAGTCTCAGCCACATTCGACGTCCGGTCGAAAATGTAACGGATGTTCCAAAGGAAAAATGAAGCTCACATAGTGAAGTACGTAAACTTAAAAATGGTTTAATAAAGTAAACACACTTACAGAAAGAAAAACGAATAAAAACACCAAAACAATGGCACTTCCGGTCGGACGGTCAGGGTGTCACGTCACTTCCGGTTGACCTTGCGCGTTGCGTCACGTGACTTCATCAGAGGTTACCAAGGGCCTATCAGATACATTCTTTTATAGGTGAAAAGCGGAAATCGAATCGCGGCCATTTTCGATACTGCGTCGAAAACGGAAGTGTCTCTGCGGCCATTTTCGATATGGGAAAACGGCTAATAGTATTCAGGGATTTACAAAACAGATACCAGTATACCAAAACAATGATATAAGTAATGAATAAATCATAAATATAATGAAGCACTTATATTACTGTGTTCATATGTAATACAAACTCCCGATCATATTCGACGAGACTCCGAATATGTAATGGTATAAAGGTCATTTCAGGAAAGGGAGGCGAATCAGTGACTGTAAAGCCAAATCATCAGTAATACAAACTCCCGATCATATTCGACGAGACATCGAATATGAAATGCCATAAAGGACATTTCAGGAAAGGGAGGCGAATCAGTAACTGTAAAGCCGAATCATCAGCGAATGCACTTGTGTGGAGTGCCAGTGTTGGAAATTACACCTAGTCACTAACCTTGTGTAAAAAGCAATATTGAAATTACAAAATACATACAAGTAGATTGGATGTCTATGCCTCACATATACGTCAATACTGTGCTAATTTAATGCAAGTTACCACTCAATGAAAATAAAATTAGGGTAAAATCAATACAGTAGCCCAAAAAACAATAAAAGGCTAAAATAGAATTGGATGATATACTAATGGAAAAAAAACGGGGTGATCAGTAGGAAACGAGTGACACCCCTTCCGCTTACATAGTTACATAAAGCCAATCTATCTAAAATAGGGATCAAGTATAACTCAAAACCTAAAATAAAATGGTGAAAATTAAAAGTTGCTGAGAAAACAATTTAAGTCAAACTCAATGTTTAATCCATAAGGGACCATGGTATTCAGGTAATGGATCCACTGGGATTCCATTTGGCTGATGGACCTAACCAGATGGGCTCCTCTCCAGGGCTTATTTAATTTATCTATCCCCCAAAAGGTCAGATGTCTGGGGTCTTTCTTATGTTTCTCCAGAAAGTGTCGGCTAACATCTGCCATCATCTTGGATTACAATATCCAATATAAGGATGTGGCAAAATTACTTAAAAGACACTGGCATGTATTGAAGGGGGATAGGCATTTGAAATCTATCTTGCCGGAAATGCCCAATGTTGTGTATAAAAGAGCCCCCACTATTAGGGACCTACTTGTGAAAAATGTAGTGGATCCTCCACCCAAAAGCGGGTACACGTTTTTCACCACTAAAGGATTTGTTCCGTGCAAATATTGTTATGCCTGTAAACGGTCGAAGTGTCCTCAACAGAAGAGGACACAATTTATAAGCACTCACACCAATGAGTGCCATCAAATAAAGAATTTCATTAGTTGCCACACAGAAGGCGTAGTGTATGTGTTGCAATGTAGTTGTAACCTACAATATGTAGGAAGGACAAAAAGAGCATTAATGGTCCGTATAAAAGAACATGTTGTGAATATCGAGAATGGCTTCACTAAACATAGTGTTAGCCGACACTTTCTGGAGAAACATAGAAAGACCCCAGACATCTGACCTTTTGGGGGATAGATAAATTCAATTTTTCTCAGCAACTTTTAATTTTCACCATTTTATTTTAGGTTTTGAGTTATACTTGATCCCTATTTTAGATAGACTGGCTTTATGTAACAATGCAAGCGGAAGGGGTGTCACTCGTTTCCTACTGATCACCCCGTTTTTTTTCCATTAGTACATCATCCAATTCTATTTTAGCCTTTTATAGTTTTTTGGGCTACTGTATTGATTTTACCCTAATTTTATTTTCATTGAGTGGTAACTTGCATTAAATTAGCACAGTATTGACGTATATGTGAGGCATAGACATCCAATCTACTTGTATGTATTTTGTATGTCCAATATTGCTTTTTACACAAGGTTAGTGACTATGTGTAATTTCCAACACTGGCACTCCACACAAGTGCATTCGCTGATGATTTGGCTTTACAGTTACTGATTCGCCTCCCTTTCCTGAAATGTCCTTTATGGCATTTCATATTCGATGTCTCGTCGAATATGATCTGGAGTTTGTATTACTGATGACTCGGCTTTACAGTCACTGATTCGCCTCCCTTCCCTGAAATGACCTTTATGCCATTACATATTCGGAGTCTCGTCGAATATGATTGGGAGTTTGTATTACATATGAACACAGTAATATAAGTGCTTCATTATATTTATGATTTATTGATTACTTATATCATTGTTTTGGTATACTGGTATCTGTTTTGTAAATCCCTGAATACTATTAGCCGTTTTCCCATATCGAAAATGGCCGCAGAGACCCTTCCGTTTTCGACGCAGTATCGAAAATGGCCGCGATTCGATTTCCGCTTTTCACCTATAAAAGAATGTATCTGATAGGCCCTTGGTAACCTCTGATGAAGTCACGTGACGCAACGCGTAAGGTCAACCGGAAGTGACGTGACACCCTGACCGTCCGACCGGAAGTGCCATTGTTTTGGTGTTTTTATTCGTTTTTCTTTCTGTAAGTGTGTTTACTTTATTAAACCATTTTTAAGTTTACGTACTTCACTATGTGAGCTTCATTTTTCCTTTGGAACATCCGTTACATTTTCGACCGGACGTCGAATGTGGCTGAGACTGGCTTAAAGACTGCATTGGAGACGGCTGCCTACAGGATCATCATTGCATGTGTTTGATGCCCCTTTCTTCCTTGTGGAAGGTAAGCGCTCTGTGAGCACGTTAATCTGTGAAGTCTCATCTGGATGAGTTCGTTGTTACATGGATAGAAGCTTTGTCACTGATTGATTTACGTTAGTCTCCCCACTGGATTTCACTAATTTGGGACATTTGTTGTTGCATTCATTGCACATATTTGGATTATTTATTTAATCACTTATTTGGGACATTTGCTGCTGCACTGTATTGCACGTATTTTGGATTATCTATTTAATCACTATTTTTGTGGTGATGCAGACTTGTTTGTTTGGATTGATTATTTAGTTTAGTTTAAGTTTGCGCTCATCATTACACTTTTATATCCTATTTTTGTTGTTAGCACATATTCGATTTGAGCCGCATGTAATTAGTTTAATTATTTCTCATATTGGGTTTATTCACTGTTGGCTAGCGCTTTAGTTTTCCCTTTTATACCTCAGTGTTCTACCTGTGAGCCATGTCCTTGCTTCACCCAGTATACTTTACCTTACCGCATTTGGTTTCCTGCATCCTGTTACCTAATTTCTGCTTCCCTTCATTACCATTTCCAGTCCTGGTCATGCCCTGATTATGGGCTAGATTCAGGTAGGAGAGCGGATCTTTATTTTGGAGTAACGTTTGTCATTTACGTTACTCCGCCGAAACTTTAGGAGCAAGTACTGTTATTCACATAGCACTTGCTCCTAAAGTTGCGGCGGCGTAGCGAAAATGAGCCGGCGGAATTCAAATTGGGCGGGTAGGGGGCGTGTATTATTTAAACTAGGCGCGATCCCGCGGCGAACGTACTGCGCATGCATCGACTGTCAGTGCGCATGCTCCAAATTCTGTCAGTGAACGTCAATGACGTCAATCCCCATTCACGGACGTTTTACGCAAACGACGCTAAACTTTTTCAATTCGACGCGATGACGGACGGCCATACTTAACATAGGACACTCCACCCAGGGGGCATGTCTTTCTTTACGCTGCGTATCGCTTACGGAAACGTCGGAAAGTCACTGCGTCGGGCCCGAGTACGATCGTGAATTGCCGTTTCTCGCTGATTTACATATTCTCGGCGTAAATCAGCGGGAACGCCCTGAGCGCCATTTTTAAAATTGCAGTTCCGATACGAACGGCGAAATACAATTACGCCGCTCGTATAGGAACTCCAACATGGCGTTTCTTGTTTTCTGCTTACAGAAAACAGATAAGCCGGCTCAAAGTGAGAGTTATGATACCATAATCAGTAAAAAGAGCACCATACAGCATTATGGCCACTAGATGAAGTCAATTATCATAAAAAATATGTCTGATAATTGTCTTGGCTGGGAAAATGTGTGTCACATTCATTCAACGTTTTGTTCTTCAAAATATAACTCTTTTTGTGAAATCTTCCACCACAAAATGTACTCAGCCAATGAGAGGTAATGATTCAATTTTTATTTTTATACTGTCATCAATGGACAACACGGTACAACACTTCATCCATGTCTTTGGTGATTTCTGATCTCCTTATGAACTGTTTCTTACATGATGAAGATCAGCCATGGAGTATATCTGAGGTGTTTATCAGGGTGTGCTTCTTCCCCACATGAGACCTGTGATGTCCAGCAACATTCATATACAAGACATTTCCCGCACTCAAGGCACTAATACACCTCGAGGGTTGCACTGGGATACCTGATGTTACAGGAAGACAGGACTTTAGTGAAGAACCATTCCCTCACTCAGGACAGGAAAGTGGCTTTTCCCCATGTGAGATCTCTGATGCGTGTAAAGATTGGACTTCAGGGAAAAACATTTCCCGCACTCAGGACAGGAATGCGGCTTTTCACCTGTGTGAGATTTTTGATGTATGTAAAGAGTGGACTTCCTTGAAAAGCATTTCCCACACTCAGGACAGCTATATGGCTTCTCCCCCGTGTGAGATCTCTGATGTGTATAGAGACTGGACTTCTGTGAAAAACATTTCCTGCAGTCAGGACAGGAATACGGCTTTTCCCCCGTGTGAGATCTCTGATGTCTGTAAAGACTGGACTTCTGTGAAAAATATTTGCCACACTCAGGACAGGGAAATGGCTTCACCCCCGTTGGTTCCTCAGCATAAGAGGAATACGATGGTCCATCTACACTGTGTGGTGCCGGATGGACATTTGAGGTAGTTGGGTTTTCTCCTGGACTATACTGTGTGATGTCCTCATCTTCTACATTACAGTCTGGAGACAAAGCGAGACAATCCTCTGAGGTTTTCCTCATCACCCGTCCATCTACTAAAACAGAAATACAAAGATTATTATTAGACATGAGCCGATTGGTTCCCATTAACCAGGACTCCGCCCACATCAGGCAGCTTTGTCTCTGAGGATCTTACAATTCCCCCTCAAGGTAACTAGTAAATGGGTCCTCTGATCTCCTACCAGTTAATTTTTTTATTCATGGAACTTAGAGTGTGAGTAAGTAAACAATGAGAACTGTTTTTTTAGGAGTGACAGTGATGAGGGGATTATAAGACGAGTGTCTCCATCCCCTCTATCACTCATTGCCACCTTACCTGGAAGATGTCAACCTACGATGAAACGCATAGGGTAGACAATTTGCTGACATCACCACGATCATGAAATCCCCAAAGGATGGGTGTTGTGTATGTGCCAGCCTGTGCTTCTGTTTTAAGGCGTTTTAAACATTTACTATGTAAGTGCAAACTTTAATAGCTTTTATAATAAGGAGGTTACATTTTTACACTATCTGGAGCTCTGTTTTGCTCTGAGATGGCCATATGACACCATTTTCAGGAGGACTGATGTAGGCACAGGATCCATAGGCATGTAAAGGCCCTTGCTGGTTATCAAGCCAAAGCGTGATGACCTCCTGTAATATGAGGTCAATAGTAGCTGGTAAGCAAAGCATTTATTTTTTGCACTTGGTGGTGGTGATATCACAAGAGGATCCTTTGCTTATGGTGGTGGATGCCGATGATATCCAATCAAAAATATTTCCACTTCGTACGATTCCCCATTGGCAGTTATTAGGGAGGAGGGCAGAGTGTCTTCTCCCTTCTCGCTCCATAGGGGGACCCGACAGGGTTTCCCCCTCTCGCCTTTGTTGTTCGCCCTAGCAATAGAACCTTTGGCAGCATTGGTGCGCTCTAACCCTATAATTACGGGATTCCAGTATGGACAGAAACATGAGAAAATAATGCTTTATGCGGATGATACCATGCTGTTATTGGGCGACACGTCAGGATCCCTCAGCGAAGCTATGTCAGTGGTTCGGACCTTTGGTTCCTTCTCTGACCTAGTGATTAACTGGACTAAATCAGCACTTATGTTGTTAGACTTTGTGGCACCGCAGGGCCCCACATTGCAGGACATCCCAGTGTCCACTAAATTTAAATATTTAGGTGTCTGGGTTACACCTCAGCCCCTTGATTACGTTTTGCTTAATCTCATTCCCTTGGTAGGCAGGATTAGAGATAAGTCTAAAATATGGTCCAAACTAAAAATGTCCTTGGTTGGTAGAGCGAACCTTATAAAAATGTTTTTTTATGCCACAGATTTTATACATTCTGCATAATACACCCATGGTGATCCCACTGAGATTCTTTAGAATCATCAATTCCCTTTTTAGGACCTTTCTCTGGCTTAATAAACCTCCCCGAATTAAGTTGGAACAGCTACAGAAACCGAAGGAGGCAGGGAGGGGATGGGACAGCAATAAAAGACAGTGGATATGCATCGACCTAACCATGATAAGTGAAGTCAAAATAAATCAGGTCAAACAAGCCAACCCCCCCCCCCCCCAACCAATGTCAGACGGCATAGCCCTCGGACCATGACATAGAGTAAAATATAACATGCCAAATAAGACCCAGCCCTCCTCCCTCCGATAAATCCACGGACATTGGGAAAAAAAGAATTAAGATCACTAGGCTCAAGGACCGGAGAAGCCCCCCGAAACTGGGCCTGGAACGCATGCCTCAGTTGTAGATACCTGAAGAAATGCGTGTTAGGTAAACCATAACAAGCTTGCAGGTCGTCAAATGGCATGAGGGTGCCATTGGCGACAATGTGTCTCAGGGACTTGACTCCAAAGTCAGTCCATACTACCGGGTCGGGATAGTCAAAAAAGTGTGCCAGGTTAGGATTCCTCCACAGAGGTGTATTAGGAGAAAAGGTGACACGATCTGAGCTTCTCAACCACTGGGCCACAGACCATGCCCGGAGTACTGAGCGCATGGAGGGCCTCAAGTGATAGGGGGCCTTCGGACCCCAATAGACCAAATGGGAGAGAGCTTCATAAGAGCCCACACAAGCGGCCTCCAAGAAGACTGCAGCATCATCCGTAGCAGTGGTCAACCAACGATGCGCCACCGTCAGCTGGCCAAAAAATATTTATGGAAATCAGGCACCGCCAATCCCCCCTCCCCCCATGGTTGCTGAAGGATGGCCAGTTTGAGGTGAGGGAGCTTTTCCTGCCACAGGAAGGAGGAGATCATGCTGTCTATAGACCTAAAAATGGACTTTGGTATCCACACTGGGGAATTCCTCAGAGTACAGAGTAGAAGGGGAAGAATCTTCATTTTAATCAAACTAACCTTCCCAATGAGGGACAGGGGGAGGTTCCTCCAGGAGTGTAGTTTCCTGGACACAGTGTCCAGTAATGGCGACACATTGAGGCCAATGAAGTCAGTCACTGAATTTGTGATTTGCAACCCCAGGTAACTAGCTTGCGTTACCCACTGCAGGGGATTGGAAGGGTCAACCTGCCCAGGTGTCACATGAGAGCGCAGCGGGAGTATCTGCGACTTGGTCCAATTAACTTTTAGACCAGAAACTTCAGTAAACCTTCTCATCAGTGTGAGTGCAGCTTGTAGGGAAGGGCCAGTATCCCCCAGAAATAAAACTAGATCATCCGCATATAGGGCCAAGGTCTCGTTTAGAGTGCCCACCTTAATCCCCCGGATTAGTGACGAGGAACGTAGTGCAATCGCTAAGGGCTCCATCACCAAAGCAAATAACCCCGGAGACAAGGGGCATCCCTGCCTGGTGCCCCTGTGTACCGGAAAAGTGTCTGACACCCCGCCACTGGGTGGTCATAAAGCATTGCAATCCATTTGAGGAACACAGGGCCAAAACCCATGCGCCCTAGCACCTGAACCAAGTAGCCCCAATCACCAGGGCCCCTCCATGTGACACCTCCCCATCAATCTGGGTATGCGTGTACACCCTGCGTAGATTAATATCAGTGGCCGTTTTTGGGCATGAACCCCGTCTGATCAGGCGATATATCGCACACTTTTTTGCCCTGAAAATCAGGGCAAATTCGTGGGTGTGCCATATACGCCGATACTCGCTTTCCCGCGCCGAGTTTGAATACTGCGCCAACATATACCGAGCGCAGTACACTCGTGTATAGTCAGGCAGGCTCGGCTCCTCTCGCACTCACGAGAGTGTACTGCGCTCGGTATATGTCGGCACAGTATTCAAACTCGGCGCGGGGAGGACGCCGCAGACTGACGCCGGACCCGACGAAGAGGACACCCGAAGCCGCAGGCGAATGCTGGACCCGACGAGGCCGCCGATGGACGCCGCGCAAGACACCAAAACTGTAAGTACAAAAATCTTTTTTTACACAGGAATAGGGTCCACTTTAGGGGTGCGCGCTATACGCCAGAGCACGCAATACCCCGATAAATAAGGTATATATATATAACATAAATAAAATGAGAAGCCGACTCCTCGGGGTCACTAAGGATTATCTGGAACTGCCTCCTCCCAGCCACGTATTACTCCTAAGGGTTCTGGGGATGGAAAACCATCTGTTAAGTGTCCACCTATGTCTTGCTCTGCTTCAATGCCTCCAAAGCTTCCAGAATCCTCCTCTTCCTCCCGCTGCTTTGCCTTGAGTGCCCTGTCCATAATGCCACGCAGTTTGCTCCAGCAGGAACACAACAGGGATTGTGTCACCGCTTCATGCATCGTCACAGCTCACCATCCTTATAGCCTCCTCAAATGGTGAAAGTACAGTGTATGCATCCTTTATGAGCAGCCATTGGCATGGGGGAAAAAAGAGCCTGCCTGAGCCTATCTTAGTGCCATAATCTCACAGGTACTCGATGACGGCCCTCTACTACATATGCAGCCACTGCAGCATTGCCAAAGTCGTCTTCCATCTGGTGGTAGCTGGTAGCTGCCTTGTGTTTGGAAAGGGAATATCCTAAACGGCTTTAACCCCTTTCATATTTGGGGTGCCGTTACACCCAGTATGCTGTGAACGAAATATATTGTCCCCGACCATGCTTGCTGGACCACTTTTTAGCGGTAACATGGACCTTGCTTGCCCACCAATGCCACAACATTGCTTTCCATGTAATAGTAGAGCTGGAATAGCCTTACATGAAAAAAAAAATGTGACTAAGAACCTGCCATTGCTGTACAGCACATTCTGCAAATTCAGAATCCACCAAATGAAAAGGCAGGAGTTGTAAAGCCAGCAGCTTTGACAAGCTTGAATTTAGATGCTGGACATGTGGGTGGCAGTGACTGTATTTTTTCCCCCGCTGCAGCAGATGGAACAGAGAAATTTGCTGCAAGGACCTAGGACACCCTGCGCTATACCATCATTCCTGTCAGTGGAGGCTGTGGAGAGATCATAAGGTATAGCGGGGGTAGACTGGATAAGTGAGAAGTGAAACGGAGCAGAATTGCATCCCATTTATGTGGCTTTCAGGTTGTAACAGGCGCTCCTCGGCGCCGTAGTGCGTTCCATGCTGGAACGCATACAGTGCCCGTGCGATTATGTCACCGCCCGGCGCTGCGTGCGTTTCAGCATGGAACGCAGAGGTGCGATTCCGCAGATCACCACTGATTGCTGGGCACCTGCCTCTAACCTATAAAGAGAGCGGTGTGCAGAATGGCCAAGCTACAAACAATGGTGCCTTTGGCTCCCGATGTGGAAACATAGGAATCGACCTGCATCTTCTGCATTAGAGCTGTTGCATTTACTGCAACAGAGTGCCATTGCTGGGGACAACCTTTGAGGCTTCCTTGCGGACACCATACACAACGGATTCTCTACTTTCTTCACTGAAGCCCTGTAAAGAATAAGTAGCTATTGTGTCATTTGTAGTGCTATAAGCAGGTCTGCTGCATACCTGCCATCTAAAACAATTACTGTTATTTATTATCCTTGTGGCTATTAACATACTACTTGGGATAGTCTGTTGTGTTTATGACCGTTTGCTAAGGAATATCTTAAAGGAACACCTACTCTCAAACTACCTGAGCTATATTTACCTCTTATATGCAACTATTATTACCTAAGCAATATTGCCTCTCATATGCAACTATTAGTTGTCTCTACAACGCCTATTTACTACGTGCTTGACATTAGTGCTAATAGCTTATGGGCCTTGCCCTAACTTGTTGAACATGTTCGCTCTAACTTTTCTATGCTAGGGGTTGATGGTATTTCATACCAACTCCCTTAGTGGCCTAATGCATCTCTATATGTGTAAGCGATATGATGTAGAGTACCCCAAACTCCTGTTTGCAAGGAGTGACGCCTGGGGTCCCGTACTGATAATCACTTGCATATAGAGGTGCATTGGAATCTTTAAAGTGTATACAATATGTAACAGGAGGGCCCATGGGACCCAGAGGCTGTTGCAGGGTGTGGGGTACTCCTGTTTCAGCTTCACCAATGACTCTTGTGTCTAGGGTCATCCTATGTCCACTAGGGGCATAGGATGATTGAGAAATAATATCTTGGATTACATGAGATTGGACAGTAATGATAATTCACAATGTATTCCAGGATATCTTGAAATATTACAGGTTGTTGATTCTAAACCCAACCGGTCAATAGAAAGAGTGATTCATTCAATGTGGGAACACAGACTGTTAAGCTGTTTAATGTCGTCTGCTACTGTCCTGTAAATTAACCTTAGCCTGGTTCTCAAGAACCTTTCATTGTGTGATGCTAGTTAACACTGTATTGTGTGAATTTCTATTGATGATGTGTATTGTATAGCAGGTGAGAAGAGCTTATCTCAGAGTCACCTTGTCTGGGTAAATGATTAGTAATTAGCTCACGTAGATTATCTCAGAGACAGAATGTCTGTCTTCTAAAATATGTGTATTGAGCTCCTTGTGTCATGTTGTGGGTGGACTTAAGTCATTGTTCCTTGGGGTTTCTAACTGTATATCAAAAGCCTGAGTTTCCCATTAAAGTCTATCCATTTTGAACCAGAGAACAGAGCTGCGTATGTCTCGTTTCTGGGGAATCCATATGGGCTGTGTTCGTCTGCTGGATTGTGGAGTGTCGATAAGCTGTCGTGGGTTGGTGGAATGGAATATCGTAAATGGCGTTAACCCCTGTCCCATTTGGGGATTCCGTTACAGGCCAGAACTCATGCTCTACCCGAACCGTTCTCCCAACTCTACAGTGAAGCAATGGATTTAGTATTAAAGCGGCGGTTCTGCGGGAAAAACGTATTTTTTTTTTACTATGATGCTGCCGCTGTTACTATAGCAAACGTTACACTCACCAGTCCTATGTTTGGAGCCACGATCGTTCCGATTTTGAGATAAAGGATGTTTTATAAAACGTATAGATGGACGTTTCCATCTTGTGTGTGGGCACTCCTCAAGCCCACCACTCTTTACTTCCGGGATGCGGCGAATGCTGTCCCAGCATTCACCGCTCTATCCCGCGCATGTGCAGTGTTGAGGCGAGCCGCGCCGTCAACACTGCAGAGTTGCCATCGCAACGGCCGGCGTCATAATGACCCGCCCCGTTGTGACGAGACACATGTGATTACAGCACAGCGCGTCTCCTGGGATTCACTCAGGGCTCACTCCCAGGAGACATAGCGCTGGTCGGGGGAGAAAGAAGATACACGCCCACTCCCCCGCGGTGGTTTTGATGGACAGCTCAGATAAGGCAGCAGAAACAGGGTAAGGATCGTTATTAAAAAAAAAACAATACGGATTATTTACACACGATGGCTAGCAGTTTGATTGGGCAAAAGTATAAATTTAGGGTGAACCTCCACTTTAATGACCCACCTGTGCTGATCTCTGTAGGAGTGTCTTCCTCTATAAATGTCCCCGTTATTCCATCCTCCTGCTGATCATAGCTTACATAAGTCTCTTCTTCTTTAATCTTAACTTTTATATCTATCAGATCTTCTCCCTAAACCAAGAAAATGAGAGTGAATATCATCTGTAATATAAAATCACGTAAAAAAATCCACACATAAATTCCATGATCTAGATGCCCGTCCCACCAACCTTGTAACAGTGAGGGATGGTGTGACCTTCCTGTGTGGAATCCCGGGAATACAGAGGATGGGGACATCTCTCTGGGGGGTTCCTGGTATTAGGTGGCTCCATCATATCCTTGTGTCCTTCTGATAACTTCTCCATCACTCCATACTCCTCATCCTCCTCTTTATACTCTTCTTTAACCACAATATTATCATCCCCGAGGTTTCCACTCTGCAATATGGAAAATGACATCAATGGTAACAATGCAGATAATGTACAGATCCTAATGATACTATCAGTGATTGTTCCTCATCTACCCGATGATGGTGGGGGATGGTGTGACCTTCCTGTATGGAATCCCGGGAATACAGAGGGTGGGGACATCTCTCTGGTGGTGTATAAAATAAATACTTCAAGACAGAGGTTCTCTATCAATATTAGGGATGAGCCAAAAACCCCCCCTGTTCGGTTTGCTCCAGAACCCTCGAACGAACCGACCGTTCGCGCAAACATTTAGAACCCCATTTACGTCAATGGGACTCGAACGTTCAAATTCCAAAGTGCTCATTTTAAAGCCCAATATACAAGTTATTGTCGTAAAACTGGTTTGAGAACCCGGGTCTTGTCCCAGGGAACATATACGAATGGAAAAAAAGTTTTAAAAAACGGTCCTTTTTTCTGGAGTAGCAATTTTAATGATGCTTAAAGTGAAAAAAAAAAAAAAAGAAAAATACCTGCTGGAATGCCTGTGAAGTGGCACGTGTTTAGAACTGTCTCTGCACAAAATGAGATTACTATAAGAAAAAAGTCATTTAAAACTGCTTGCGGCTTTAATGTAATGTCTGGTCCCTGCAATATGGATGAAAATCATTGAGAAAAATAGCACAGACACAGACAGTACACACACAGCACGTAGCTTTAGGTGCACACTGCAGAGGACACAGGCAGTACACACCAAGTAGCTTTAGGTGCCCACTGTAGAGGACACAGGCAGTACACACACCACGTAGCTTTAGGTGTACACTGCAGAGGACACGGGCAGTGCACACACCACATAGCTTTAGGTGCACACTGCAGAGGACCCAGGCAGTACACACCACATAGCTTTAGGCGCACACTGCAGAGGACACAGGCAGTTCACACCATGTGAGAATACTGCAACTAGCACAATCACCTGCCTGCCAGTAAATTAGAAAGAGCGGATCTAGCCAAACTATACACTGTATCAATATATGTACAACACCTGGGATGCATATATATCCTCTACACACTGTAACTTTAACTGACTAGCCTGCCTGCCTTATCTACCTGCAAAAAATGACACTCCCTCTGTCTCTCTACCACCGCAACACACTACACAAGGCAGCCTTTTATAGTGTGGGGCGTGTACTAAACCCCCTGAGCCATAATTGGCCAAAGCCAATTGTTTTTTGCAAGCTGTGATTGGCCAAGCATGCGGGTCATATTTCATGCTTGTCCAATCATCAGCCAGCAATGCTCTGCGATTATGGACCGTGATACGGCACTCAAATTTGGCGTGAACGGCCCAAAACATTCGTAATTCAACGAACGGTCGAACATACGATGTTCGAGTCCAACCTTGAGTTCGACTCGAATATGAATCTTATCCCCAATCAACATTCGTCCCACAACTCTGGCCACCTTACAATCAGCTTATTAATTTCACCTGTACCTGTTCCCTCAAATACCGGGGTATTCATGTGACACCTACTCCCCATTATACTAAGCTAACTTCCACACTTTATTTTAAGACTTACACTCATCCTTGCATTAAAGGGACACTTACTGTATAATATCTCCTGGCTAGGCAGGGTTAATGACCTCAAATGTTATTTACCCCATTTGTACATATTAGAGACTCTCCCAGGCCAGGTCCCTCTTTCTCGGCTGAAATTGCTCCCAAGTACCTTTGGTAAATGTATATGGCACCATAAGTCCCATCACATAGAACAACCCAATTTGCTTTTGCTTGGATCTATTTGCGGTCTGGGAGCACCTGACCTGTTCAAATATAATTATACCCCCCACCTCCACACTTTTATGTCCTGGTCTGTCCATCCCCCACCCAATTGTTGGTCTGAAATAGAATTTGAACTTATCTACCCCACACACCTATGCTCTTTATTATGGTCAGCTGATTCCTCCATGTCCCCTCCACTGACACAATCCGCCCCTTCCTTTTCTAAATGAACACACTCACTCACTGTGTCCATTCACAAACTGAAGCATTGTAAACACAGTTTATGATGCTTTAGTGTGTTTGAGCTTTGGCGTGCACACCCTAATGCAATAGGCTGCCCACACCTATAGCCGAAGCACATAGATTTAAAAGCTGTCATTTTGTAGATCCAGTTAAACAAACAAACTCAGACCCTTTTTGTGAATTCCATACTAAGCACTATATTCCTCTTCTATTCTTATATTCAATTTAAGCCTTTTTTCTCCATCCTCTTTACAGCATTAGATTTAGGCCACCCAAATTCAAACACATCTGCATCCAAGGCCTACATCAACTACACCTCATAACCTCCATCTACAAACTATTACACAAGGCTCTCCCGGTTACTGAAAACCTTCACTTATACAGGTCATTCTCAAAAAATTTGCATATTGTGATAAAGTTCATTATTTTCTGTAATGTACTGATAAACATTAGACTTTCATATATTTTAGATTCAGTACACATAACTGAATTAGTTCAAGCCTTTTTTTTTGTTTGAAAATTGATGATTTTGGCATACAGCTCATGAAAACCCCAAATTCCTATCTCAAAAAATTAGCATATCATGAAAAGATTCTCTAAACAAGCTCTTAACCTAATCATCTGAATCAACTAATTAACTCTAAACACCTGCAAAAGATTCCTGAGACTTTTAAAAACTCCCAGCCTGGTTCATTACTCCAAACCGCAATCATGGGTAAGACTGCCAACCTGACTGCTGTCCAGAAGGCCATCATTGACACCCTCAAGCAAGAGGGTAAGACACAGAAAGAAATTTCTGAACGAATTGGCTGTTCCCAGAGTGCTGTATCAAGGCACCTCAGTGGGAAGTCTGTGGGAAGGAAAAAGTGTGGCAGAAAACGCTGTACAACGAAAAGAGGTGACCGGACCCTGAGGAAGATTGTGGAGAAGGACCGATTCCAGACCTTGGGGGACCTACGGAGTCTGGAGTAGAAACATCCAGAGCCACCGTGTACAGGCCTGTGCAGGAAATGGGCTACAGGTGCCGCATTCCCCAGGTCAAGCCACTTTTGAACCAGAAACAGCGGCATAAGTGCCTGACCTGGGCTACAGAGAAGCAACACCGGACTGTTGCTCAGTGGTCCAAAGTACTTTTTTCGGATGAAAGCAAATTTTGCATGTCATTCGGTAATCAAGGTGCCAGAGTCTAGAGGAAGACTGGGGAGAGGGAAATGCCAAAATGGCTGAAGTCCAGTGTCAAGTACCCACAGTCAGTGATGGTCTGGGGTGCCATGTCAGCTGCTGGTGTTGGTCCACTGTGTTTTATCAAGGGCAGGGTGAATGCAGCTAGCTATCAGGAGATTTTGGAGCACTTCATGCTTCCATCTGCTGAAAAGCTTTATGGAGCTGAAGATTTCATTTTTCAGCACGACCTGGCACCTGCTCACAGTGCCAAAACCACTGGTAAATGGTTTACTGACCATGGTATTACTGTGCTCAATTGGCCTGCCAACTCTCCTGACCTGAACCCCATAGAGAATCTGTGGGATATTGGGAAGAGAAAGTTGAGAGACGCAAGACCCAACACTCTGGATGAGCTTAAGGCCGCTACCGAAGCATCCTGGGCCTCCATAACACCTCAGCCGTGCCACAGACTGATTGCCTCCATGCCACGCCGCATTGAAGCAGTCATTTCTGCAAAAGGATTCCCGACCAAGTATTGAGTGCATAACTGAACAGAATTATTTGAAGGTTGACTTTTTTTTATTAAAAACACTTTTCTTTTATTGGTCGGATGAAATATGCTAATTTTTTGAGATAGGAATTTTGGGTTTTCATGAGCTGTATGCCAAAATCATCAATATTAAAACAATAAAAGGCTTGAACTACTTCAGTTGTGTGTAATGAATCTAAAATATATGAAAGTCTAATGTTTATCAGTACATTACAGAAAATAATGAACTTTATCACAATATGCTAATTTTTTGAGAATGACCTGTATATGTGTAAGTGGGCCAAACTCTCCGACACTGCGCTATCAATGTGAAACCTTGAGAGAGAATGTGGCTTCTAAATCCTCCAGATGTGTGGTATATAGGGAGAACGCCTACAAAGTTATTATGGACTGGTACAAGATTTCTGAGGTGCTCCATGCCACTAACCCTCCTTTACCCGACTCCTGCTGGAGATGTGGCCAAGACAAAGGCTCTTTATTTTACTTAGTATGGACATGTCCTGATCTCCAGATTTTTTGGCTTTATGTTAAGTCCATGTTTGAAAAGTTCCTTCATGCCTCCTTGACGGACGACCCCGTCCACTACCTTCTGGGGTTACCCTTTTTTAGACATTTCTAAACAATCATAGAAGTTAACCAATCATATCGAAACAGCAGCTAGAAGAGTATTCTCTCAGGTTTTAGCTTTCTACTTCTCCCCCACCCATCCCATAGCCAATTCATACATACTATAACTATGGATCGGCAGCACATCCACACACAAAATATAATTGGATTCCTTTATTAAAAATAATAAAAGCAATGAATGGGCACCGCTTGAGACCGGACCAGAGCGGCTTCAAAACGGTATTCATGATTTTTTCTTTACAGGGCTAGATAGGTTAGTGTTAGATCATCGATGCCTGTAGATGTAGAGATTTTATTGTTAGGCTGGACTTCCACTTGAACTGACAAACTGGATCTATTCAATAAAGTCCAGCACTTTGAAGGTTGATCTGACTTATTTCAGTTTATTGTATATACTGTCCGAGTATGCTGTATATCTATTGGCTATTGCAAGCTGTAACACTATACTAACTATATACCCTCTTCATGCTGTAATACCTATATACCCTCTTCATGCTGTAATACCTATATACCCTCTATATACTGTAATACCTATATACCCTCTTCATGCTGTAATACCTATATACCCTCTATATACTGTAATACCTATATACCCTCTTCACACTGTAATAACTATATACCCTCTTCACACTGTAATACCTATATACCCTCTTCACACTGTAATAACTATATACCCGCTTAACGCTGTAATACCAATATACCATCTTTATGCTGTTTGTGATGGTTGCATAATTCAATCCATTTCTTATTCCCCACTACTGTTTTGTGAAATACAATTATTAAAAATAATTCCCAGCACCGCTCACCTCTCCTGTCAGCAGCTCCATCATCTTCTTGGTGACTTCTAGAATCTTCTCCATGTTGTGTCTCTCGGGTTTTAGGGAGTCACATGGAGGCACTGTGATGGTCATGTGATCACCTGACTTCACAAGAGGAAATCTCTGTATTGAGGAACCAATAGGAATATCATGTTAGAATCCCAGAATCCTCCACACCTCTCCGGTCAGGTCTGTGTATTATTAATAGAGATAAGAGTGATGTCATGTGACCTCCCAGAATCCTCCTCACCTCTCCTGTCAGGTCTGTATTATTAATAGAGATAAGAGTGATGTCATGTGACCTCCCAGAATCCTCCTCACCTCTCCGGTCAGGTCTGTGTATTATTAATAAACATAAGAGTGATGTCATGTGACCTCCCAGAATCCTCCTCACCTCTCCGGTCAGGTCTGTGTTTTATTAATAGAGATAAGAGTGATGTCATGTGACCTCCTAGAATCCTCCTCACCTCTCCGGTCAGGTCTGTATTATTAATAGAGATAAGAGTGATGTCATGTGACCTCCCAGAATCCTCCTCACCTATCTGGTCAGGTCTGTGTATTAATAGAGATAAGAGTGATGTCATGTGACCTCCCAGAATCCTCCTCACCTCTCTGGTCAGGTCTGTATTATTAATAGATAAGGGTGATGTCATGTGACCTCCCAGAATCCTCCTCACCTCTCCGGTCAGGTCTGTATTATTAATAGAGATAAGAGTGATGTCATGTGACCTCCCAGAATCCCCCTCACCTCTCCGGTCAGGTCTGTGTATTATTAATAGAGATAAGAGTGATGTCATGTGACCTCCCAGAATCCCCCTCACCTCTCCGGTCAGGTCTGTGTATTATTAATAGAGATAAGAGTGATGTCATGTGACCTCCCAGAATCCTCCTCACCTCTCCTGTCAGCAGGTAGATGATCTCCAGGGTGAGGTTTAGTATCTTTTCAGTCATGTGACTCCGGTCCTCCTCCATCCTCATTGGTCCCATCATTTGATCTATACAGGTCTCCTTGTAGACAGATAACTTTAGTAAATGAAAGAATTATTTGAATGGTATTGGTAACACAATAATAGGATGTGGATGTGATGGGGGTAATAGTCGAGTTGCTGTAAATTCAAGAACTACTCCCCCCATGGGAACACATTTATTATTATTGTTATACAAGGTTTATAAAGCACCAACAATTTGCGCAGCACAGGATGAATCAGAGGGCCCTGCTCGTTCGTGACTACAATCTAGGAGGGAGGGTCAAATAATACAAAAGGTGGTAACTGGGAGATGAGCTGATGGAGAAAATAAACGTACAGATATTAGGTGTGGACAGGATAGGCTTCTCTGGAAAGGAAGGTTTTCAGGGATCATCTAAAAGCAGAGTAGGAGATAGTCAGCTAGATTGGGGTATGGAATTCCATAGGATGGGAGAGGCGCAGGAAAGTCCTGGAGGTGAGCCTGGGAGGAGGTGACATGGGAGATAGAGAGCAGGAGGAATTTTGAATTTAATTTGTTGGGTGAATGGCAGACAATGGATGGATTGGCAGAAAGGGGTGGCAGACAATGAGTGGTATGTAAGGTGGATGAGCCTTACAGAGAATGATTGTGGGGACTTCAGAAGAGAGAAAGTAGGGTTGCCAGGCAGAGAAGTCACCCAGGAAGGTTGATACCAGTCCAGGGGGCCGGTAAAATACAGCAATTCTTAGAGAAATGGGAGAAAATAGACAAATACAATGTGCCTCAAAAGCGGAGAGTGTCAGAGAAGGAGGTGGGTAAAGGTGCTGTGTGGGGCTAGAAGGATTCTCACTCCGCCTCCCTTCCATACACTGGGTCTGGAGGAGTGAGTCCAGAGAAGACCACCATGGGAGGGGGAAGCGGGAGAAAAAGTGTCGGGTTCATGAAGCCAGGTTTCGGTAATGACAAATAGGTAAAGGGGTTTTGTGATGAAGAGGTTGTGGAAAGAGGCGAGTTTGTTGCAGGCAGAGCGGGGAATTCCAGAGAGCGCAGGAGAAGAGGGGGCTGGTTTTGGGCAGAAGAGGAATGGAAACCAAGTTCTGTGGATTGTGGCTGCTGCCAGAGAGTGTCGGGTGATGGGAGTGTTGGGCACAGTTAAATGATGGAGGCCCAGAGTTTGGGGATATGTCATCAGGGGTTAGAAGAAGCAGAAGGGTGAGGGAGGTGATATGGGAGTGTGATTTATATGAAGGGACATTCCCCAGCGTCCTGGAGGATTTATCAGCATGTAGGTGTAGAAGTATCAGGAGTTGGTGAGTGCAGTAATAGGGAGAGGACAGAAAGGAGGGTGATATATATTAACCCCCCTGCCGGTATCCCCGAGCGTGACTCGGGGTGGATTTTTTATGTAAAAATCGGTATCCCCGAGTCGCGCTCGGGGTGAATATGCAGAGCCTGCAGCGCGCTGGCTTACCTTGTATCCAGGCAGGGTTACTGTACTTACCTTGTCCCTGGATCCAGCGATGCATCCCCGCTGTGTGAGCGAGTGGCGTCCTCCATTCGACTCACACAGTGCCCGCGCGCCGCCGATCTCCGTTCCCTGCGACGTAACGGCGAACGGGGGCGGAGACCGGCGGCAAATTCAAAAAAGTAAACAAACACATTACATACAGAATACTGTAATCTTATAGATTACAGTACTGTATGTAAAAAGTACACCCCCCCCCCCCCCATGTCCCTAGTGGTCTGCCCAGTGCCCTGCATGTTCTTTTACATAATAAAAACATTTTTTTTGTGCCTGCAAACTGGAGATTGTCCATAGCAACCAAAAGTGTCCCTTTATGTCAAAAGTGATTTTAGATCAGCTAGAAAACAGCGATAATAAATGATAATCACTTGCAGAATTGAGCGATAGCGATTTGTGGGGAAATTCGTCATAAAAAAAATAAAAGTAATGACAGCGACAATTCTGCAACTGAGCAAATTTCAGTGATTTTGATTTGATTACATTAGTGAATAATTTTTATTATAATTACATTATAATTTGTTATAATTATTTATAGTTATTTATTATATTATAATTTTATGATTTTGTGTTTCAAACTTTATCATACCAGAGATGTTTACTAGACTCTGGTTTGGACAAATTTAAGTGAGTTATTCCTAAAAATTGCAGGCCTACAGTATAAAACGCAGAATTTCCATGCAAAATAATTGTACCGCTTTTGGTACGTAATTCCAGACAGAATCATACTGCCACGGAGGTTAACTGTGGGGTGGAGAAGAGGGGAAGAGGAAAGAGGACACAAGTGGTAGGGAGCGCATGTTACAGAGTGGAAGGAGAGCTGAATAGAGAGACGGGTCACCTGCAATCTGTTTGGTGCTTTTCAATGCAGTTTGCTATGTATGTTCACATTGTGAAATCACTGGAGTGCAGCGCTTGGAGTGCATATCGCTTGTATAAAGAATCACTTGGAGAAATAATCACTAATGAGATGTATACACACGGTCGGAATTTCTGATGGAAAAAGTCAGACAGAATTTTTTCATTGGATATTTCGATCGTGTGTATGCCCCATCTGACTTTTTCCATTGGAAATTCCGACGGACTTAGAAAGAGAACATGGTCTATATGGAATTCCGTCGGAGAAAAAAAACGGCATGCTCGGAAACAATTCGATGCATGCTCGGAAGCATTGAACCTCATTTTTCTAGGCTCGTTGTAGTGTTGTATGTCACCGCGTTTTTGATGGTCGAAATTTGATGTGTTCGTGTGTATGCAACACAGTTTGAGCGAAATCCTGATGAAAAAACCCATGGGAGTTTGTATGGGGCATACAGGAAACAACCCCAGCAATGTGCTGACCCTAAAAGGGGGCTGCAGTTTAATACTGTCTAAGGTGGGGGTGTTTTTTGTTAATTAATGAATCAGAAGTTAATATAAGAATTTCTAACAATCACAGCAGGCCTTTCACATCTAAAGTCAGACCAGCAAAGCTGTAAAGAGAAGGTCAGAACATAAAACTTTGGTAAGACACTACAGAGCAACACAAACATCATAATGATGGAACAAATTATGAAGCGGGATTCCAAAAGACACACAGACACAGTGACAGCAAACCATTTCCAGTTTTTCAGGTATGAGTGGATGTGACGTTGATTGGACATATCTGTGGTGAAATCTTCAGACGAGGCAGAGCTTAAAGTGAAAATCACTTATATAAAGAATCATTTAGGGAAAAAAATTAAGGTGAGAACCTTGCCAATGTGCTCCCCGCCCCCAGCAATGATAGCCTTAGGGGTGATCGGAAAAGAGAAGAACACTAGTTATCTCCAGTCAGACTGTCTGTCCTAATGGTGGGGATGGATTTTGCTGAGTGCTGGGTCCAAGTTTCCACCCCCCAGGGTCACTGCAGGTGTGGAGAAAAGCTGTGTAAGAGGATATGGAGGAGAGATGAGGAGGAGATCCAGGAATCGGGATAAAGGTCAGGACAAGCAACAGACGAGCGCATCCAAGAGATGAAGCCGGGGTCACTACACAGAAAATCAATCCAAGGAAACAACAGGCAGGACGAGGAATAGCAAGAAGGAGCTCAGAGACAAATGAGAATATTGTTCAGCCAATGGGAGATTATCTCAGCATGACTTACATAATGAAGGAGATGAGGGGGAGGGGAGGAAATCACTTAAGGCGGGGCTTGACAAATTTGCTTTAAATTTAGAGCAGTGTGGCTTGTCAGCATCCGGAGCCGGGCAAGTAATGTGTGAGTAATCTGTGAGGTGCAGAATGTAGGACATGGCGTAGAGGGTGCATAAGATGAATACATTACATGTGGTGCAGAACACAGGGCATGAGGTGAAGGGTGCCGGAGAAGGGTGTAGGTCACTGCAGGGGTGCAATGTACAGAATGCAGGACATGGGGTACAGAATGCAGGACAGGTGGTACAGAATGTAGGGTACCGGAGAAGGACATGGGATGCAGGAGAAGAGAGCAGAATGAAGGATGTGGGGACTAGGGTGCAGAATGCAGGACACGGGGTATAGGGTACCAGAGAGGGATGCAGGTCATAGGGTGCAGGACATGTGGTACAGGGTGCACAATGCAGGACATGGGGAGCAGGATACTGGAGAAGGGTGCAGAACATGGGGAGCAGAGTACAGAACGAAAGACATGAGGTACAGGGTACTGGAGAAGGGTGCGGACATGGGGTGCAGGGGAAGGAAACAGTGTGCAGAATGCAGAACATGGGGAGCAGGATATGTTCTACAGGACATGGGATACAGAACATATGGTACAGGGTAAAAAGCAGTGCCGAGGCGGCGCCATGTTGGAGATTCTGTCCCGCTCCTTCCTCTCTGTTCTGCCGGAGGGCTCTGCAGGGACACATGCAGCTGTGGGGGGAAGCAGGAGCCAATGGTGACAGTAATGTGTCTGCAGAAAGGAGAAAGATCGGCAGCGGGAGATCAGTGAGATGAGTCCTCTCATGCCACTGTCCTTCCCAGTCCTCCCCTGACTTCACAGGTCAGGTGCCGCCTCCTCCTCCCGCCTGGCCCCACTCCAAGCCACATTCCTGTCTGAATAATGTGTCCGGGTTTCAGGCAAAAACATTATTCAGACCAACAGTGAGAATGGGCTGACAAGAGCCCAGGGGCCAGGACGCCATTTCTAGTCACCATGGTGACCTGGGATTTGTGCCCTGACTACAGGTGACCATAGATACATGGAAATTCAGCTGGTTCAGCAGGGATCGGTCACATTTCCATCCATGTTTCCATTCCAAAAGTCACTTGATCAGCGGCTGCAGCGAATAGCTTCATCACTGATCTGTGTATTCTGAGAGCGGAGAAGCGCCCCCCATTGTCAGAATACAATAGTGCAGCGGGGAGGATTCCACCATCCCCCTCCAATGTGTGGATAGGGGAATCATCAACTAATTCCCCTATGAAGGGGTTAATCTAGGTCTCCACACTATATATGTGTGTATCATCATCTGCTGGAGATAAAAGACGTCACAGTGACTATGGAGGAAGAGGACGGACATGACGGGGTTACTGGGTGTAAAAAGAAAATAAGATCTTATTACCTCCTCTGCTGCCTCTTCCAACAATGTCTTCTCTCTACTTCCTCCCGACTCTCCTCTCACCTGGGACTTCCTGTCTGTATCTGACATCACTTCCTGTCTTCCATAGAGACTTCCTGTCTGCGACCTTGTGGAGCTCAGAGGAACTGCAGCCCAGAGAAACATGTGCTGTGTGTGTATGTACTGTATATCCTTATAGATGGGTCATCTCCACTCCCACCAAGGGGGATAGAAATATATTACTGCTCGGGGGAGAGACATTTTGGCCCCTTTGATTTTGCAGTAAAATTGATGTGAGATTTAGTCATGTAGAACATCTGTTATATGGATACAAAGAACCCCAGCCGAGAGTAAAGGGTGGAAATGGCTCCTGATCCCCAGATTTGGGCAATTATGTCACCAATATAAATAGAAAAAAACCTGCGCTATGTGTAACAACTCAAATACCTCCAGAAATAACTTATACCGGACTGCTGCTGTAACAAAGGTAAGTATTCCCTTTATCACCTAGAAGAGCATTATGTGTCACAGCGCTGTCTTATTGTGTGTGCACATCAATTATCACAAATACTGATGATAGTGATGGGGCGTGGCACAGCTGCCGAGGTGAGCTTTGTGCTACTGACGATTATCAGCATATAATCAGCTTTATAGTGTGGGGGCTTCCCTGCAGTCTTCTCCTGCACCCGACCAACACTGCAGTGAAGCCCGACAACTAGAACAATGACCCGGCGGAATTAAGAAGAGGCCGGGGCACCAGCCAGAGGCAGCCAAGATGGCCAATCCTCTCCCCAAAGATCAATTTTTTATGGATTTCTCGGTGGAGGTCCAGAAGCTGAGGGCCCAATACGATGATGTGAAATGCAGGCTGCATACATTAAATTCTCTATGCCATCCTTAATCCTGCTAAATTGCAAGTGGTGGTGAAAGGGGAAACTTACAAGTTAAAAACAATTTTATTTGCTATAAAATTACTTAGAACCCCAAACATTATAATTTTTTTTTCTAACACCCTACAGAATAAAACGGCGGTCATTGCAATACTTTTTGTCACACCGTATTTGTGCAGCGTTCTTACAAGCACACTTTTTTAAATAAATCACTTTTTTTAATAAAAAATACCACAACAGTAAAGTTAGCCAAATGTTTTTAATATTGTGAAACATAATGTTATGCCAAGTAAATTGACACCCAACATGTCACACTTCAAAATTGCGCCCGTTCGTGGAATGGCGACAAACCTTTACCCTAAAAAATCTCCATAGGTGACGTTTAAAAAATTCTACAGATTGCATGTTTTAAGATACAGAGGAGGTCTAGGGATAAAATTATTGCTCTCGCTCCGACGATCGTGGCGATACATCTCATGTGTGGTTTGAACACCATTTTATATGCTGGCGCTGCTCACGTGTGCGTTCGCTTCTGCACGTGAGCTCGTCGGGATGGGGTGCTTTAATTTAAAAAAAATTATATTTTTTATTTTACTTTATTATTTTAAAACCTTTTTTTTCAATTGGGTCACTTCTATGCCCAAAAAAAGCCTGGATCAACCAAATAAAAAACATTTGACAATAATCATATATCTAAAACGAATTCAATGAAAATATTCCAGCTTCATCCACAAGGGATGCAGTTCTAATGGTCAAGCGCAAATAACAACAAAAACAAGAGAAAAGAGTTCCCCCAAAGAAGACCAAAATTAGAACACTATGGAAAAAACACTGAATTTTATTAAGTAGAAAAAATATATAGTGCAACAAAAGACATAAAGAAAATGGCAGATAAACAGAGTGGTATCACCGTTAAAAAAGACAACGTTGTCAATTAAAATCAAGGGAATCGCAGCTGCGCATCACACATACATAACCCAATGACCAGTGACCTGTTTCAGGCACACAACTAAAGGGGAGTTCCACCCTCAATTTCATTTTTTAAATAAAAATACCTCTGTAAAACACAAGCTTAATGTCTTCTAGTAAAGTTAGTCCGTAAACTAAGGTCCGTTTTGTTAGGTTGTTACAGCATTTAGATATAATTATATAGTTTAGTTATAAGATAGAAATAGACCGTGGCCATCTTAAAGGGTCACTTACGGAAAAAAATATTTTTTGCTTAAATGACTGTTTACAGGGTATAGAGACATAAAAGTTAACTGATTCCTTTTAAAAATTATTAAAAATAGATAAAAAATCAAGCATATAATGTGCCTCTAGTTTCACTTTCGTTTTTAAACTGGTTTCATGTTTCTGTGAAGTAGAGAAGACACACAGAACAAAAACAAACAAATCCAGGGCAGTGTTTTGTTTTTAAAACGAATCTGATTGGTTCTGAGGAGTTTTAGACGCACAGCTTGGACCACAGTGAATAGCTGCCATGAGATTTTTCATAAGGAGCCAGACAAGCAGGAAGTGTGGAGATCAGAGCAGAATTACAGAAACTTCAAAGCAAAAACAAACAATGAGGATATGAAACCAGGACTGCAGTAAGGTAAGGGAAGCTATTTAGCTAAAAGAAAAATTCCTTTAGTGATCTTTTAAGTGTGGGCATCATGATGCCAGTCTGTATGACTTCCTGGATTTCAGCTTTGCATATCTCGCACATGCTCAGTGCTGCACAAGCAATGTAATAGGTTTCAGTCAGGTTTGCAAGGACTACTGGGAAACATGATGCCTATCCCAGAAACCCTTGCAAATAGCCTTGTGACTTAATAGCCTAGGCTAATAAGGAGGAGGAAGTAAGGAAGGACTACAAAATAAAGGTATTTACAAGCAACAAAATAAATAAAAATTGTCCATTCTGAACACTATGAGATTAGGGCATGAGATTGGGTGGAACTCCACTTTAATGGAGCACAGCTCAGAGTGGGAACACTCCCAGACTTGAGTATATTGAGCAGTCCTGTGTATGGAAGGGGGAGGGAGGTTTCCAGTGAGCTGAATGTGCTATTTGAAAAGGGTGAATCCAGAGATAAGGGTGTTGGTTGGGTGGATGGGTGGAGGTAGATCTATCACTTTGTCAGTAGGACAAATACTTGCTAATCACAGTGGTAATAGAACTCAGATGCAGTCCAGAGAAAAACACTAGTGTGATTAACGCAAGTATGCACAGGCTTCAATAGGTACATATATAGCACAAATATGGTGCTGGGCTGCAAATATGGGGGGGGGGGGGGGAGTATAAAACACAGGGGTCAAGCTGGTATTACCCGTAAAACATTGGGTAGAGGTGACAGAGGTGGTTGGTAACAGTCCTTCATCTGTGTAGCCTCTCAATACCCCATTATATTCACAGGACACAAGCTGGGTTTTCAGTGTGCTGAGCGGCACTTACACAGGAATAGACAGAAGCACAATCCTTCTCCACTGTGTGATCCGTGCTGCAGTAAGACCATGCAAATAGCAGGCAAGCTTCAGGTGCAATCATGTGTGAAGTCAGGCAGCCAATTGGCTGAAGCGACATTGAGGGCGGGAGAAGACATTGAGGGAACTTGGAAGGAGGATGGCCGACGCCAGAAAGGTAAGTGCCGGGCGGAGGGGGCCGCATTTTACAGGGCACTGTGGCGACAATTACAGGGCACAGTGGCGACAATTGAAGGGCACAGTGGCGACAATTGAAGGGCACATTGGTGACAATTAAAGGGCACAGTGGCGACAATTGGAACAGAGGCGACAATTGATGGGCACAGTGGCTGCGATTGATGGCATTGCACAGTGGCTGCGTTTGATGGCATGGCACAGTGGTGACAATTGATGACACAGTGGATTCGTTTGATGGGCCAAGTGGCTGCATTTGACAGGCAAAGTGGCTGCATTTGATGGGCACAGTGAGGCTACAATTTGTTTTCCGTTTGTTTGCGCCCCCCCAAAAATTTTAAGCACCAGCTGCCACTGGCTGGAAGGAGTGTGTTGGGCTGGGGAAAAGGGAGTAGCCGCTCCAGGTGGGAAACCAGATGAATATCCTCCATTGCAGACAACTCAGGTGCAGGCAATATGACTAAGCACTAGTTTCAGTGCGAAACTCGTCAGGTCGGGTTTTATGTTATGTTGCTGTGATTTGTAGTTCTGTCCTTTTAATAAAGGCTACAATGTGTTCAGAGTGTGGCTGTCCAGAAACAATTTTTGTTCCTGCTGTGTTGGGCTGGGGGCGGGAGTACGGACAGCAACAGGGCGTTTGATGGCAGGAGGGGCTCAATGGAGTGACAAGTGTTACAATCATCATAAGGAGGCAGCTGATTATTTTCAGTCAGCACACATAATGGTTCACTCTTATCAATGCATTGGTGATACACATACACCGTCTGTTTCCCCTGTTGCACTTCCTGCTCTATCCACTTTTCTCTGTGGGCGGCCTTTGCCACATTATACCAGGCTTCTGCTGTTGTTGTGTGACAAAACACCTTGTTTGTCTTTCATTATCTTCCGCCATTCTTCCGGCTGTAGCCGGCCTCCACTCGTGGTCATCCCACATACTTTTACCAGCTTTCCCAATCTCTTCACATACTCCACCCCTGAAGACTTCAGTTTTTTTTTGGACAGCAGAGGGTGGCGTTTTAGTAGTTCCTGACTATATCCTGACTCCTTAACTCTTAGTAAACCCCAAACACCCTCATGGATGCCAAAAATTAATCCACAAACACACTTAGGAATTGACATATTAACCAGCTGCAAAGAGAGAGAGAGAAATGTTCTGAGAAGAGGGGTCCCCCACAGAGTCTCCTTGCCGTCACCACCAGTGACGCACACTCGACACCACCTCTCATGACGCTGCCGTGAACGAGGAGTTTCCATGTCAATTCAATACCCTCTGCACAGCACTCACCCTCAGGTTCTCCCTCTCTCCGAGACCAGATGGCACATTTATACAACCACAAAACCGGGCAGCAGATACTCAGGTACAGGTTCAATACAAATTAGACCCCGGGCAAGCAATTACCTGTCTTTGGTGACTGCCGGCAGGCACATCAGACACAGAGATAGACCAACGACTGAGATGGGTCACGTACTGGTAAGGTATGTCTTACCGTACTCTGGAGGTGATCAGTCTCCAGCCCGTCCGTGTAGGTCCACCTCGGTGCCTTCGCGATCGGCTGTCCGTTGATTCACAACCCAGGGCCCCACGTTAGGGCGCCAGCTGATATGGATCAGAGTAAACAAATCAAGTGGGGCTTCTGCGCTACTACTCAGGTCTATCTAGGGTCAGTAACAATATGCAGCAAGCACAGAAATGCATACACAGCACCTAGTGAAAATAATAGTGAATAAAGTGACAGCGCAAATTGTAGACTAAACATAACATAAATCAATACATGTGATAAAATTGTAAACTCAACAACCAAAATCAATACATGTGAAAATAGTGCAACAGTGCTGAATTAAAGTGCATATGAGGTCAAAGTCCAAACAGAGTGCAGCAAATATTCCAACAAGTGCAATGATTATCCGTAATGGTGAAGCAAAATACAGGAGGATGCCCACTGATCCGAGAGTTGTGAAGAAAAACACCCACACACCGGGTCTGGTCTCCCAGAACTCTCACCTTAAGTAGGTAATATCAAGGCATCAACAAATCCTTTCACTGGCAATCTCCCGGGAGATCCTGGTCACCGCCACGGATCGGTGAAAAGTCAGTGCCTGCGGTCTCAAAAGGACAGAGGGAAGGAGGAAGACAAAGAGGCCTCCAATCGTGTATTATCTTTGATACACCGTTTTATTAAAAGTAAAAACACACTTACAGTGGATGAATGAAAAACGAGCCTGTATTACAGCGGTACCGCAGCGCAGCACAGGGAGCACGTCACTCGATGCACGTCTTTTCCCTACGCGTTACGACACTGAGTCACGTGTCTTCATCTGACCCCAGATGAAGACACGTGACTCAGTGTCGTAACGCGTAGGGAAAAGACGTGCATCGAGTGACGTGCTCCCTGTGCTGCGCTGCGGTACCGCTGTAATACAGGCTCGTTTTTCATTCATCCACTGTAAGTGTGTTTTTACTTTTAATAAAACGGTGTATCAAAGATAATACACGATTGGAGGCCTCTTTGTCTTCCTCCTTCCCTCTGTCCTTTTGAGACCGCAGGCACTGACTTTTCACCGATCCGTGGCGGTGACCAGGATCTCCCGGGAGATTGCCAGTGAAAGGATTTGTTGATGCCTTGATATTACCTACTTAAGGTGAGAGTTCTGGGAGACCAGACCCGGTGTGTGGGTGTTTTTCTTCACAACTCTCGGATCAGTGGGCATCCTCCTGTATTTTGCTTCACCATTACGGATAATCATTGCACTTGTTGGAATATTTGCTGCACTCTGTTTGGACTTTGACCTCATATGCACTTTAATTCAGCACTGTTGCACTATTTTCACATGTATTGATTTTGGTTGTTGAGTTTACAATTTTATCACATGTATTGATTTATGTTATGTTTAGTCTACAATTTGCGCTGTCACTTTATTCACTATGATATGGATCAGACTAATCATCTGGTGAGTATCTGCCCCCGTCCTGATTAGGCCTATATGATGTAGTGCATGCATGAGAAAAAGGCTACACTGAGACTGTGCTCAGATTGATGATACTCTCTTTATTGGTTCCGGATACATGGGGGGTTTTATAGGTGAGCGACTAATGCTGTAAGCAAATGTATTATTAGCATAACATTATCTAGATACTCGTAGCTTCTGATTGGTTGTGTCCATGCAAGGTAAACTTCCTCCAGGATCTGAGCATCATCAGATAGGGTGTAGTCCTGGGCGGAGGCGCCATCTTTTAGTTACATTCTTCACTCGATGGGAGGGGGTGCTACTAGCAGTTATTTTGAGCAAGGAATATAAAAGCAGTTTATATACAGGAAATATAGACTTTATAGTATAGAAAAGATGCATAGAAAATGGGCATTTTACCTAATCCGTCACAGTATTATCACTGATCTCTGTATTGGTGTCACTGGTGATGTAAATTCCCAGCAGGTGTCATTAGTGCAGTGACAGTGCATAGTATTATCACTGATCTCTGTATTGGTGTCACTGGTGATGTCAGTTCCCAGCCGGTGTCACTAGTACAGTGACAGTGCATAGTATTATCACTGATCTCTGTATTGGTGTCACTGGTGATGTCAGTTCCCAGCCGGTGTCATTAGTACAGTGACAGTGTATAGTATTATCACTGATCTCTGTATTGGTGTCACTGGTGATGTCAGTGAGTGTCAGTTCCCCCCAGTGTCAGTTAGTGTCAGATTTCCCGTCACACTTTAGCAGTCTAATTAAAAGTCCCTGATCACCACCATTAGTAGTATAAACAAATAAAAATTCCAAAGTTTGTAGACATTATAACTTTCACACAAACCAGTCAATATACACTTATTGGGATTTTTGTTTACCAAAGACATGGAGCAGAATATATTTTGGCCAAAATGTATGAAAAGTTTTTTTATTTTTTTATTTTTCTGTTTTATAGAGGAAAGTAAAAATATTGTTTTTGTTTTGTTTATATAATAAAAAATAGAAGAACCCAGAGATGATCAAAAAACACCAAAAGAAAGCTCTATTGGTGTGAAACAATAATATAAATGTAATTTGTGTACAGCGTCACATGACTGAACAATTACCAGGTAAAGGAGCTGTGACAGACTCAGATTCTCCTATGTCTAGGGTCACCTTATGTCCATAAGCGCCATAGGGTGACTAAGAAATCATAATTCATGTATTGCAGAAGATGGGACATTACTGGTAGTTCATATTCCAGGATGTCTTGAGATATTACAGGTGATTTTATTCTGACCCCCAACCAGGTCAATAGACTCAGAAGATATACTAATTGTCCATTGTGTAAGACTGTACAGGTGTTAATTCAGGTCTGCTCCTAGACCTTTCTATTGTGTGATAACACTGTTTAAAGCCTTTTGTTTATCAGGTGTATTGAATTAGCATGTCAATTATGTTCAAGGGAACTTGACATAATAAACTTGACAAGCCTAGCCCCGCGGCCAGGCTGTCTGGGTAACACATTTTGTTACAATTAGTAATTAACTCAACTAAATGTTATTATCTAAAGGAATGTAACTTCTTTAGACCGGTGCCAATGTGTCTACCTAAAATCTGTATTGAAGCCCCCCCCCCTGTGTGAGGAGGAGGCGGAGAGTTTCATTGTTTATTTTGATTACTCACAAGCTTGTAACTAGATATAAACCAGGAGAATGTACCATTAAAGTATTCTATACTTGGCACACATACAAGTCTCGTCTCGTCGTGTGTTTTAAGGCAGCTAAAATATCCGGTATCTATGTCCAGACTGCTAGGAAGCGGTATATGATGGAAGCATTCGGTCCGAGTGCGGGGACCTTCCGTGACAGGAGCGCAGTGTTAAATAGCAAACAATGGCCTGGGCTGGTCATGAAGGGAGGGGGTAAAACCTTCCCAAGGCTGAACTGGGTAAAGAATATATAAGTCCAACATTTCCTCTTCCTGATCTGTGTCTGCTGTCCCATGTACTGGTATGAAGAAGTCTCCTGTTCTCTTTGTATTGCTTCCTTTGTGTGAAATCCCTGGTGGGCTCTACTTTTAGGAAATTTATTTAGCTGTTACACATATTGCTAGAATGTAACACAGTGATTTCCTATGATTGTCAGCTCCATCTAGTGGCCATAAAACGGTATTTCACATCAGTAAAAATAGCACAATAACGCTTTATGGCCACTAGATGGAGCCAAGGAAATCAGTGTATGAAATAAAATACATCCAATATTCATCATGGCCGCTCACATTCATTCAATTATTTTTATGTTATACCGACCTCTAAGTGTTTGTGAAATCTTCCTCCCCCAAAATGTACTCAGCCAATGAGAGGTAATTTATTTTTATACTGCTATCAATGGCCTACACGGTACAATACTTCATCCATGTCTTTGGTGATCTCTGATCTCCTTATGAACTGTTTCTTACATGATGAAGATCAGCCATGGAGTATATCTGAGGTGTATATCAGGGTGTGCTTCTTCCCCACATGAGAGCTGTGATGTCCAGCAACATTCATATACAAGACATTTCCCACACTCACTAATACATCTCAAGGGCTGTTTGGGATCCCTGATGTACAGAAAGACAGGGCTTCAGTGAGGAGCAATTCTCTCACTCAGGACAGGAATACGGCTTCTCACTGTGTGAGATCTCTGATGTTTGTAAAGATGGGACTTCTGTGAAAAACATTTCCCACACTCAGGACAAGAATAAGGCTTCTCCCCCGTGTGAGATCTCTGATGTCTGTAAAGACTGGACTTATCTGAAAAACATTTCCCACACTCAGGACATAAATATGGCTTCTCACCCGTATGAGATCTCTGATGTTTGTAAAGACTGGACTTCTCTGAAAAACATTTCCCGCACTCAGGACAGGAATATGGCTTCTCCCCCGTGTGAGATCTCTGATGTTTGTAAAGACTGGACTTATCTGAAAAACATTTCCCACACTCAGGACATAAATATGGCTTCTCACCCGTATGAGATCTCTGATGTTTGTAAAGACTGGACTTCTCTGAAAAACATTTCCCGCACTCAGGACATAAATATGGCTTCTCACCCGTATGAGATCTCTGATGTTTGTAAAGACTGGACTTCTCTGAAAAACATTTCCCACACTCAGGACAGGAATACGGCTTCTCCCCCATGTGATATCTTTTATGCACATTAAGATCAGATTTAAAACAGAAACACTTCCCGCACTCAGTACAGGAAAGCCTCTTCTCTGTTGGAGGTTCCTCAGGATAAGTGGAAAATGATGGTCTGGTACCGTCCCTCACAGTCTGAGGTTCCTCAGGATAAGAGGAATACGATGGTCTGGCACCGTCCCACACAGTCTGAGGTACCTCAGGATAAGAGGAATACGATGGTCTGGCACCGTCCCACACAGTCTGAGGTACCTCAGGATAAAAGGAATACGATGGTCCAGCACCATCCCGCACAGTCTGAGGTTCCTCAGGATAAGAGGAATACGATGGTCCATCTACACTGTGTGGTGTCGGATGCACATTTGAGGTAGTCAGGTTTTCTCCTGGACTATACTGTGTGATGTCCTCATCTTCTACTTTACAGTCTGGAGACAAAGTGAGACAATCCTCTGAGGTTTTCCTCATCTCCCGTCCATCTACTAAAATAGAAATAAAAAGATTATTACTAGACATGAGCAGATTCCCCTACACCAGGACTCCGCCCACATCAGGCAGCTTTGTCTCTGAGGATTTTACAATCCTCCCCTCAAGGTAACTAGTAAATGGGTCCTCTGATCCCCTACCAGATCATTTCTTTATTCATGGACCTTAGTCAGAAAGTGAGGAAACAACGAGAACTGTCTTTTATAGGAGTGACAGTAATGAGGGGATTATAGGACGAGTATCCCCTCCCCCTCCCCCTCATTGCCATCTTCCCAACACAAGAAGTCCTGCACTTCTTTATTTAGTCCATGATTTAGTCATGAATAACAGAGGGGCTGAGCCCCACCAGAGGTCAGAGAGTGAGGATGGGGGAGAACAACCAAGATGAAGACTGGACTGTTACTGAAGACCACCATCGTTGGGTTATTGACTCCTCCCTCATTATCACTTTGTTTAAGGTTCCAAAGTCTGAGGATGTTATCACATTATTATCACCATGTAAAAATCTGTGCTCCAATCACATCATCAGATATAATATGTCCCATATAAAATGGGTGTAACAAAAGAAAATACATATTATATGTATATATGGTAGAGGGGAGAGAACAGAAGTCAGGACTATGTAATTTATAACATATTGTATAAGATACAACAGATAGGACTATATAGTATCAGAATGATGTAATGCAGGGCTCAAAATTTCAAGTCCTGAGTGTGGCAAACTTAGCCACTTCTGGACCGCTGGACGTTACATGTCAAAAGGTTGTCTGTATTATAGGCTATGTATTCTGCTGGGTCTTATGTGGGCATAGTAATTGGTATGCTGGCAGCCGTAAGCCACTAGCATTCAAGTACTTTGTTTTATGTTGCCCAATCGGTGTTCGGCAGTTTTAAACCGAACTCCCACAACTCATAACCCCAGACCCCAGCTATCAACCGACTTTTCCCTCGTGCAGCAATGCCTGATGGGAGAATTATCCAAAATGTTAAGTTCCCCATGTGGTCCTCCCTGTATTACCCCTGCTAAATCTATTTGGCTGTTTGGAAACCCCTTGCATGGGGAATTATATAAATATGGAAGCCTGTGAATAAAAAGTCAGTTGACTCTCAGGCCTTGTACACACGAGGGAATTTTTTCGCTGAACATGGTCCGACGGACCATTTCAGCCGAAAAATCCGCTCGTCTGTAGGGGCAAACGGACTGTTTGGCCGGATTCCTCCGGTGGAAAAATTTCTAAGCATGCTTTGAAATTTTTCCGCCGGATAGCTGCCCGTCGGATATGTCCGCTGGTTAGTACGGCAAACCAGCGGACGTATCTGCCCGCACATGCGTCGTATCCTGTGAATGGATCCGACGCATGCGCACGGAAGTGTTCACTTCCTGGTGCAGTGACGTGGCGGTGAACGGTCCCGGCGGCTAACAATTTCCATTCGCTGTAAGTGCAGGGCGGGATGCGCGGCAAAGGAGGGAGGGAGAGGGGTGGTCCCAGGCACTTGACTATTACTATTGCAATGCCCTCGCTGCAAGCTGTGCGCCGCAGGGGGCATTGACTTTACATTCCTGGCACAGTGCAGCCCTGTACATACTTGCACTCCTCTTAATTCCACTCACAAAATGCGAGCAGGCGAGTGGAATTTTGAGGGCTGATGTAATGTACAACATAGAGTATATAGTGCAGGGGTCAGGAGTATATAGTGCAGGGGTCAGGAGTATGTAATGTACAACATGAGTATATAGTGGAAGGGTCAGGACTCATAATATTGGTATTCAGTACTCAGTGGAAGATTAAATGTTTACATGAGACAAGTTGCAGATATTCCACACCGCTGCCTCCCATCTCCTGAGACTGCACTCAGTGACTTGGGTCTGAGACTATACAGACATATCCCTCCACCCGGCACACCCAGCAAATAACAGAGCAAGTAATCCTGGGAGAATTGTTCGGTCAGAGATCATGCTAGACCCGGGTATGAGGTAGAAGACCCAAAGCACATACCCCAGGTGTCTAGGTAGAGCAACATCTATGGATAGCGACCATTTACCACGTGATCGCTCCATCGCTCACTTGTAAACAAACCAGTGTCATGACGTTGGTTCCTCGCTCCCCTCTGTGTACTGATTGGTACAGTGTGAGAGGGGGAGAGATTGGTGGCAGCAGCACTGTGGGCCAGATCTGTAGTGCCCACAGCACTGCTCAGTGACAATTGCAGTCACATCCATCAATCCATGCTCAGCCATCCATCCATACCCGGCCGCACTCTGCCATACCCGGCGGCACGCTGCCGTGCTCTGCTGTACTCGCCCTCTGTATGTGGCCAGGCTGTGGAAGTCTCACACATGTGGTATCGCCGAGGAGTAGGAGAATCTATTTTGGGGTGTCATTTTTGGTATGTACATGCTATGTGTTAGAAATATTGTATAAATGGACAAATTTGTGTTAAAAAAAAGTGTTTTAACCACTTCCCGCCCACCGGCCATCATATGACGTCCTTGACTTTGTGTGGGGATATCTGAATGATGGGTGCAGCTACAGGCATCATTCAGATATCAGCTTTTTCAGCTGGCGATTCCCTACACCATAAGAATGATCCTAGTGGCTGTTCCGCTTTTCGATCGTTCTTATGGGAGGTGAGAGGGGACGTTCCCCTTCCCGCCACCCTCCAGTGCTTCTACCGACTCACCGCTATGCTACCCAGCCTAGAGGTGAGATGTGGAGTCTTATTGACCCCCCCATATCTCACTGTAAAGAGGACCTGTCATGCCATATTCATATTAGGCCGCGTACAAACGATCAAATTTATCTGCTGGAAACGGTCCGACGGACCGTTTCAGCAGACAAATTCGATCGTGTGTACGGGCGGACAGACAGGTTTTTCCAGCAGACAAATTTTAAAGCATGCTGGGACAGATTTGTCTGCTGGGAACCAGCGGACATATCTGTCCGCACATGCGTCGAATGGATTTGACGCATGCGTGGAAGTATTTTACTTCCTGGTGATGGTGACGTGTCGGCGTGGACACGATCAAACCAAAATAGCCCAGCAGACAAATCCGATCAAAACGGTCTGTCAGACCGATTTGATCTGATTTATTTAGTGGTGTGTACGCGGCCTTACAAGGAATGTTTACATGAATAGGAATAAAAGTGATCAAAAAAATTAGTTTTTGGGGAAATAAGTGTTAAACTAAAATAAAGTAAAATGAACAATAAAAAATAATAATTTTTATGCGCCCCTCTCCGTGTGCTCGCATACAGAAGCAACCGCATACGTAAATCCCGCCCACATATCAAACCGGTGTTCAAACCACACGTGAGGTATCGCTGCGAACGTTAGAGCAAGAGCAATAATTTTGGCACTAGACCTCCTCTCTAATTCAAATATGCAACCAGTAAAAAAAAAAGTAGGCGTCATCTTTCACATTATGCAGAAACATTGGGCATTGAACATTTACTGTTTTATTTTTTTAAAGCACAAAAAATACATTAGCAAAAATTGCTGCGCAAATACCTTGCAAGATAAAAAGTTGCAACAACCACAATTGTACTCTCTAGGGTCTTTGCTAAAAAAACATGTATAATGTTTTGGGGTTCTGTGTAATTTTCTAGTATGTAGGAGAGAAATGTCAGAATTAGCCTGAAGGTGCTCCAGAACGCCTGAAGGTGCTCCCTGCATGTTGGGCCTCTGTATGTGGCCACGCTGTGTAAAAGTCTCACACATGTGGTATCACCATACTCAGGAGGAATATCAGAATGTGTTTTGGGGTGTAATTTGCGGTATTCATATGCTGCGTGTGTGAGAAATAACCTGCTTTTTGTGAAAAAAAAAAAAAATGTAATCTTGATTTTGCAAGGAATTGTGGGAAAAAATTACAACTTAAAAAAACTCACCAGGCCTCTTTTTAAATACATTGGAATGTCTTTGTTACAAAAAGGGGTCATTTGGGGGGTATTTGTACTTTTCTGGCATGTTAGGGTCTCAAGAAATGAGAGAGGCCGTCAGTACTTCAGGTGTGATCAATTTTCAGAGATTGGCACCATAGCTTGTGGACTCTATAACTTTCACAAAGACCAAATAATATTCACCAATTTGTACTTATTTTTGCCAAATATATGTAGCAGTATAAATTTTGGCCAAAATGTATAAAGAAAAAATACTAATTTGCTAAATTGTATAACAGAAATTAAGAAAAATTCATCTTTTTACTGAATTGTCAGTTTTTTTTTTTGTTTATAGCGCAAAATATATATATATATAACAAAAAAACAAAGGTGATAAATACCACCAAAAGAAAGCTCCATTTGTGTGAAAAAAAGGACAAACATTTCATATGGGTACAGTGTTGTATGACTGAGTAATTGTCATTCAAAATGTGAGAGCACCGAAAGCTGAAAATTGGTTTGGTTAGGAAGGGGGTTTAACCCCTTCCCTACCGGCGTATAGGGGAATCACGTCATGGTGATCCCCTTGCCGATGAGACAGGACGTTGCACAATGTCCAGTCTTCACGGCGTTCTAGGGCGCGCGCGCGCCTGCGGCACCACCCGCGATCCCGCGAGCGTGCCCGACGGCCGTGATTGCCGCCAGGCACCCGCGATTTCCGGAAATCACGGCAGGAGTGTGGATCTGTGTGTGTAAAAAAATATTGTGTTTTTTTTAAAATTGTCGCTCTTCTTTTGTTTATAGCGCAAAAAATAAAAACCGCAGAGATGATCAAATACCACCAAACGAAAGCTCTATTTGTGTGGGGAAAAAAACATAATGATTTAATTTGGGTACAGTATTGCCTGACCGCGCAATTGTCATTCAAAGTGCAACAGCGCTGAAAACTAAAAATTGGTCTGGGCAGGAAGGGGGTGAAAATGCCCTGTATGGAAGGGGTTGAGTGCCCAGTGGTCAATGACCCACCTGTGCTGATCTCTGTAGGAGTGTCCTCCTCTATAAATGTCCCCGTTATTCCATCCTCCTCCATAGACTGCTGATCATCCCTCACATACCTCTCTTCTTCTTCTGATTTCACCTCAAATTCTATATCGATTGGATCTCCACTCTAAACCAAGAGAATGAGAGAGAATATCATCTGTAAGATATAAGCTTTATTATTGTGACATCACATAGAAAATCCACACATTGGCCCGGATTCACAAAGTACTTATGCCAACGTATCTCGAGATGCGCCGTGTAAGTGTAACTATGCGCTGTCGTATCTGTGCGCCGTGTCCACAGAACTAGATAGGCCTGAAAATAGGCTTCTTCCAACCGACGTAACTTTCCTATGCCGGCGTATCATGGGCGCATGTGGCGCTCCCATTGATTTGCTATTCAAATATGCAAATGAGGGAGATACGGCAATTCACGAACGTACATGCGCCCTTGACGCAGGCTACGCGATGTGCACGTAAGTTGTACGTCTGGCCTAAAGTTACCCCTCATAAAGCAGGGGTAACTCAGCACCAGACGTGCACAGGCGGAGAGCAGCTGCAGCAGCACCGTTACGGACGAGCTGAGCAACCACACTTGCAGGACAACACATCTGTAAGCCAACATGCCAGGGGCAGCCGTGGTCCTAGCACTACTACTGTGTCCACAGGCGTGTAGGAGGGCATGGGAGAGGATATACCGAATGCACATGAATGTCTTTGGCATGGGGGAATCGGAGGTGTATCGCATTTTCAGATTCAGCCCTGATGCCATCCTGGATTTAGCCACAGCCCTGCATGATGACATCACCAGCAAGACACACCGCTCACAAGCAGTGCAGCCACTGGTCAAGGTACTGGCAACACTCCATTTCCTTGCCAGTGGATCTTTCCAGAGTACAAGTGGAGTCGTGATTGAGATGTCACAATCCACCATGAGCAGATGTGTGCACCAGGTTGTCCCCACAATCCTCACATGCATGTCCCAACACATCATGAAACCCACCCATGAGCATCTGCGGCAGAAGGCAATGCAGGATTTCTACAGAATTGCCGGATTCCCACGCACCATCAGGGCCAATGATTGCCACAGAGCACATATACCGCAATCGGCATTACATCAACGTACAGGTAATAGCCGATGCCCAATGCCTCATATGGCACGTCCGTGCCAAACACCTGGGGCCAGCCACAACAGCTACATATACCGTCAAAGTCCCATCCCAACAGAATTCGTACAGGGACAGCTGGTTGTTTGGTGAGTGACATGGGTGTCAGGCATGACTGTCCGACCCCATGATGCAGACATCACAAGGGGCACATACATGGCTAACATCCTGTCTTTTCCCTTCCAGGTGACTCGGCATATGCACTTGGGCCCCATCTCCTGACTCCATACCAGAATCCCCAAACATTGACATATGTGATGACCTGACCCCCGACCCACACAGTCCCCCCTAAATGAGGCTACCCCATCTGCTGAAGGAACCAGAAGTCAGAAGTTGCCTCGTGGAACGTATCTTTGAACAATAAACACACACATTCATCATGGCACACAAACAATGCACGCATGCACACAACTGTGGTCCCTAGCTCACACACACCACATCCACATCGGATTAGCCCAAGTCCACCTCACAGGACTTGGGAGCAGCAACGCCGCGCCAAGGCCCCAATCATGTTGCTGTTCATTCATACCACATTCCCCAACGACCCAGGGTGACACCCCTTACTGGCAGGAATGTCACCCACATTCACACTGTAGCCTGCACTCCTCACCATGTGCATACACTACAAAACAAAAAGCTCATAACCTGAGCAAATAAATAATATAAAAAAAATCATAACCTGAGCAAATATAATAAAAAATGGCCAATCAATTGCCCTGTCGTGGGCCAAGCCTGGTGCCACAACTCCGGCTCCTTAGTTGTCTGGTGGGAGCCTCAGGTGAGGGGGGGGGGGGGCATCAGGAGGAGGAGCATCCCCTGGTCTCTCCCTGGCTGCCTGCCCTCCAACGCCAGGGAAATGCGGGTGCGGACCGCATTAGTCTCCGCCTGCATCAGCCTTATCTGCCTCCCCTCCGCCTAAGTGGCAGCTGTATTTGCCTGTACCGCCACTGCCAGGGTCTTTACCTCTGCCACAAGGCCTGCTGTTGTGGCCTGCAGCTCCCCAAGGCAGGTGACCACAGCAGCACAGTAAGCACTGACATTCTGCAGGCTGTCATTTATCTGGGCTGAGGAGGACAGGCTGTCTGCCACACGTCGCAGCTCCACGGCTGCAGCACACATATGGCGAGTCTGTTCCCTCGTTAGATTTTCCGGGAGGAATTCAGAAACACCCTTGTCTTCCTCGTAGCCTTCCTGGGGCCAGGAGAGGCTTGGGGCCATCTATAGGGGGTGGACCCTGAGGGGCTTCCCCTGATGGGGGTGGACCCTGAGGGGCTTCCCCTGATGGGTAGTCAAACCTCCTGATCTAGATTCACCATTTCCTCCTCAAACACTTCTAGAGGAGAGATGTGGGATGGCCACCAGCAGCAGATGGCCCCGCTCCCTCCAGCACATCTGTGGATGACACAAAGCATTCACATGTTGGTGGACCCACACACTTGTCACATGTTCCCTTCCACCCCCTCACATGCTTCACACCGGATGGGGGATAAAAAACACTTACCTGTCCTCAAGTCCTGATCAAGGGAGTCAAAGCCCTCAAGGCCCTCCAATTGCTCCCTCTCCAGACACCTGGCAACCACCTCCTCCGGGGTCAACTGCACATCAGATGATGGTCCGCCCCCCTGGTGCCTTCTGATGGTGCCCACTTTATCCCAGACAAGCGGACGCAAATCATTGATTTTTTTGCTAATGTCCTTAGAGGTCCGGGACTCATGACCAAGGGCATTATCATCAATGGTGATCTGCTCCAGGATTTCTTGTTTCTTGGCCCTGCTGGTCTGGGCACTCTTGGTGCCATGGAGGAAAATATCAAACTTCTCCATGGCCGAGATGAGGTCAGCCTTCTCTTCTCGGGAGAAATTTTTCTTCCTCCTGTCCCTCTCAGACTCAACATTAGCCATCTCAGAAACAAAATTACCTTGCTTCAGGGGGGGGAAATAAGCAGGATGTACTTTTGCGCCGGACAGGCGCATGTCTAGGCGTATTTATGCTCTGGGCGTAGGCGGTGGGCCGGCGTATCTTAGGGGTTACGCCGGGCATAGTTGTGAGCCTGCGCAGAGGGGTGCGGAACATAAGTTCACATCACGGCGCATGCGCGGTTCGTTGGGCCCTTCATTTGCATGGGATCACGCTTCATTTAAATGGATCACGCCCACTTCCTTCCTATTTTTAATTACGCCGGCTTATGCCTACCAATTTACGCTACGCCGGCGCAACGTTGGGATCATTTGCTTTCTGAATACCATGCTTGCCTCTCTGAGTTGCGTCGGCGTATCGGAAATGAGATGTGCTACGCCGGCCTATATATGCGCCGATGTATGTGAATCTGGGCCATTGTGTCTATAAGTGTGTTTTATAACCTTCGTCCCACCAACCTTGTAACAGTGGGGGATGGTGTGACCTTCCTGTGTGGAATCCCGGGAATACAGAGGACAGGGACACCTCTCTGGTGGGTTCCTGGTATTAGGTGGCTCCATCATATCCTTGTGTCCTTCTGAAAACTCCTCCATCACTCCATACTCCTCATCCTCCTCTTTATACTCTTCTTTAACATCAATATTATCATCCCCGAGGTTTCCACTCTGAATATATAATAAAACATTCATTGTAACAAACATGCTGTGTATAAATCAGAACTACCAATAATTGTCACTCATCTACCTGATGATGGTGGGGGATGGTGTGACCTTCCTGTGTGGAATCCCGGGAATACAGAGGACGGGGACATCTCTCTGGTGGGTTCCCATTACTGGATCCATCTGTAGGAAACACACACACTGACTGAATACAGTGGGCCAGATTCATAAAGAATTTTAGGATGCGCCGTTGTATCTTTTTTCTGTATTCAGAAAGCAAGATACGCCAGAATTGTGCTAACATACGAGCGGCGTAAAATCTCTTACGCCGTCGTATCTTAGTTGACTATTCACACTGCTTGCTAGGTGGCGCTTCTTTCGATTTACGCGTTGAATATGAAAATTAGGTAGATACGTAGATGCGCCCGGCGTATAAAGTTACCCCTGCTATATGAGGCGCAGGCAATGTTAAGTATGGACGTCGGGACAGCGTCGTATTGTACGTCGGTTACGTAAGCCGATTCAGAATGGGGCTTGGCGTAAGTTACGTTCACGTTGATATCAATAACTATTTGCGACGTGATTTTGAGCATGCGCACTGGGATACGTCCATGGCCGGCGCATGCGCAGTTCGTTCGGCGTGTCATTTACGCCGGGTCATGATTAGTTTACATACATTACGCCCACTACCAGCCTACTTCGAATTACGCGCGGTTACGCCGGCCCATTTACGCTACGCCACCGCAACTTACAGAGCAAGTGCTTTGTGAATACAGCAAGTTGCGGAGGCGAAGCGTAAATAGGATACGCTACGCCCGCACAAAGATACGCTCTCCATCCTGAATCTGACCCATTGTTTTTATGTGTTTATCAGATGATGGGGGATCTAGGTGGAGCCTCCGTACTGCTCTCTCCTTTACAATAAAGTCTCCTCTTACCCGGTGATGTGAGGGGCGGCTGATTCTCCATCATGACGTCCTTGTAGAGATCCTTGTGTCCTTCTAAATACTCCCACTCCTCCATGGAGAAATAGACAGTGACATCCTGACACCTTATAGGAACCTGACACACACAATGATACAGTCACCATCCAGACACATCCCTTGTCTGTTACTGGATAATGCCCCAGAATCCTCCTCACCTCTCCTGTCAGCAGCTCAATCATCTTCTTGGTGACTTCTAGAATCTTCTCCATGTTATGTGTCTCGGGTTTTAGGGAGTCACATGGAGGCACTGTGATGGTCATATGATCACCTGACTTCACAAGAGGAAATCTCTGTATTGAGAAACCAACAGGAATATCATGTTCAGAGGCGGCTCTCTAATTAGGCAAATTAGGCGGCTGCCTTAGGCCCCGCAAAGTCAGAGGCCTCGCAAAGTCAGGGGCCCCGTGCGGCCGCCTAATTTGCCCATGCCTCACCCTTTCCCGGCTATTTTTGTTCCCGCACGCAGCCGCAAGCTCCACTTCTTATGTTAGAGAGAGAGCCGAGTCTTCCGACATCTCTCCCTGCAGTCCCCGGCTGCCTGGTCATCACATACACATTAAATCATTGCAGAGTGAGACGAGTGGCCCGAGCCCTCCCCCGCCCCCCTCCTCCTGCTGTGTGATGTTTCCTGTGTACACAGAGGAGGAGGGGGGAGGAGATGGAGGGCTCACCACGCTGCTGAGAAAAGCTGCTCGTCTGACAAGAAGACACATGTCCTGATGCAAAGTAAGTGAGCCTTTCAGAGGGGGGGTTAATGCCTATGGTGTACAGTTTACTTTGAGTAATTTTGGTTGAGAGGATATGTTCTAGGGGGCACTTTATGTATGTTGCAAGGGGGCTTGTATATGAAATCCACCCCCTTACCACATATCCCCCCCCCCCCCCAAATTAAATATGCTGTCTGCCACAGAGGGGGTGGCCCTTGGCATCCCACAAGAGATGTGGCAAATTTCTCCAGGTGCCCATACTAATGCCCCCTTTCCAGGCAAGTTAGCAAAGTGTGGGTTCCAGGTCACTGGTCCAGCTTCACACTGAAAAACACAGGAACATGCTGTGCGTTCTGTGCAATTTCAGCCCAATTATGTCCGCACGTCTGCAGTTTCTGACTAAGGATGAGTTCCAGCGTTTTCACACAGCTCATGTGCAGAGCCCACCAGGAAGTTAGCATTGCGCTAATCACAGGCAGTGAGACATTGTCCCGTTGCGCAGCTGCAGAGATCGGGAAATGTTTTGCTGCCTGTGATTAGTTCAGCACAGTGCCAACTTCCTGGGGGGCTCTGCACGTGGGGTGTGCAAACACGCCGGAGCTCATCCTTCTCTCTGACCATCTCCAGTAGTATGTCTGCAGTCTCTGACAATGTCTTGTATCAAGTATGCAGTCTCTGACCATCTCTTGTACCATGTCTGCAGTCTCTGACCATCTCTTGTACCATGTCTGCAGTCTCTGACCATCTCTTGTACCATGTCTGCAGTCTCTGACCATCTCTTGTACCATGTCTGCAGTCTCTGACCATCTCTTGTACCATGTCTGCAGTCTCTGACCATCTCTTGTACCATGTCCACAGTCTCTGACCATCTCCTGTACCATGTCCGCAGTCTCTGACCATCTCCTGTACCATGTCTGCAGTCTCTGACCATCTCCTGTACCATGTCTGCAGTCTCTGACCATCTCGTGTACCACGTATACAGTCTCTGACCATCTCCTATGGTATGTATGCAGTCTCTGACCATCTCCTGTAGTATGTATGCAGTCTGACCATCTCTTGTACCATGTCTGCAGTCTCTGACCATCTCCTGTAGTATGTCTGCAGTCTCTGACCATCTCCTGTAGTATGTATGCAGTCTGACCATCTCTTGTACCATGTCTGCAGTCTCTGACCATCTCCTGTAGTATGTATGCAGTCTGACCATCTCTTGTACCATGTCTGCAGTCTCTGACCATCTCTTGTATTGTGTATGCAGTCTCTGACCATCTCTTGTACCATGTCTGCAGTCTCTGACCATCTCTTGTACCATGTCTGCAGTCTCTGAAATCTCTTGTATCATGTCCGCACACTCTCTGACCATCTAGTGTAGTATTTCTGCAGGCCCAGACCATATATTGTATTATGGCCCACACAGTCTGTGACCATCTATTATATCATATGCTCAGAGTCTCGTAGTGTAATATAGGATGAAATGAGAGCCATCAAGCTGGAGCCTAGAGAGAACTATTTGACTGAGCCCTGCACAGTGCACCTGAGTGATGGTCAGTAACAGCGTAGCAAGGCCAGTCTGAGGGGGATCACTGATGTAGGGGGCAGGGAATACAGTAAGATAAGGAGGCACTGATATAAAGGTTCACCATTGTATAAGTAAGCCCCCCCCTTAACTTAGTGCGTTCACTCTGGGGTAGGTGCTCTATGGTGACCAGAGTCCCATAGTTCATAGGATTTAAGGCTCTTTATATATGCAATTTTTACCGTTAATTTTTAACGCTTGAATTATTTTTCCCATTATGGGAGTTAGTTGGGCCTCATATCTAAGGTTTGCCTAAGGCCTCACCAAGCCTAGAGCCGCCTCTGATCATGTTAGAATCCTTCTCACCTCTCGGGTCAGGTCTGTGTTTTATTAATAGAGATAAGAGTGATGTCATGTGACCTCCCAGAATCACCCTCACATCTCCGGTCAGGTCTGTATTATTAATAGAGATAAGAGTGATGTCATGTGACCTCCCAGAATCCCCCTCACCTCTCCGGTCAGGTCTGTGTTTTATTAATAGAGATAAGAGTGATGTCATGTGACCTCTCAGAATCCTCCTCACCTCTCCGGTCAGGTCTGTGTTTTATTAATAGAGATAAGAGTGATGTCATGTGACCTCCCAGAATCCTCCTCACCTCTCGGGTCAGGTCTGTGTATTATTAATAGAGATAAGAGTGATGTCATGTGACCTCCCAGAATCCCCCTCACCTCTCCGGTCAGGTCTGTATTATTAATAGAGATAAGAGTGATGTCATGTGACCTCCCAGAATCCCCCTCACCTCTCCGGTCAGGTCTGTGTTTTATTAATAGAGATAAGAGTGATGTCATGTGACCTCCCAGAATCCTCCTCACCTCTCCGGTCAGCAGGTAGATGATCTCCAGGATGAAGTTTAGTATCTTCTCAGTCATGTGACTCCGGTCCTCCTCCATCCTCATTGGTGGCGTCATTTGATCTATACAGGTCTCCTTGTAGATGGATAACTTTGGGAAATTAAAGTAGGAATTATCTGGATGGTATTGGTCACACAATAATAGGATGTGGGTGTGAGGGGGAATAGGAGGGTTGCTGGATTTTTAGGAACTACTCCCCCCATGGGAACACATTTAGTTTGGACTGTTTAGAATCAGATTTTTTATTTTTTTGGGCTCCTGTGACCCTCTTGTCTTACTAGATCAGAAATTCTCTTTTCTCTGTTGGGTTTGTTTGGTTTCTGAATTGGTTTTAAACTGCAGACAAGGAATGATAAAATACGCTCCTTTCTTTGACGTGTTTGCTCTGAGGCCGTGCTGTGAGGTCAATGTTGGGTCATCATGATGTCCAGGAAGGGGAACGGCTAATCAGGGTAATTGCCAGAAATCCGGCTGCAAGACTCCAATCTCCGGCATCCTGCTGACTGACAGGAGTGATGTCACTCTCTGCAGTAAGAGAAGGGATTGGATTAAATAGCAGGAGGATTCTGATGGTGGAGTACAGAACTGTGGGGGAGGAGTCTGTTCTGTACTCTCCAATAGCAACTCAGTGTGGGTAGGAGGAGGACAACAGGGGGAGGGGTTTGTTCTCTTAGTCTTGGTCTATTTTGTGTTCTGGAACATTTTTCTTGACCAGTGAGATGGTGAGGTGAAGGCTTCCTTCATTTGAAGGCAGGAGTTCTTTAAAAAGGTCAGAAAAGTAAGTGCAGGTGGGGTGGGGGGTCCATCAGAGACCAAGAGCCCCTATGAGCCTTGAAGCCCCCTCTTACCTCAGAGCCTTGCAGCCTGACTACGCTCTCAGAGCCCCCACAGCCCTTTAGCCACACTAACCTCTCAGGCCGAGTACACACGACCGAGAACCTCGTCGGGCTAAACTCATCGTTCTGCCCGACGAGGTTTTCGGCCGGCCATCGAGTTCATCGACCAGGCTGTCGAAAAAGGCGTTGAGCCATTAATCCCGATGGCCCGTCGAGCAAATAGAGAACCTGCTCCCTATTTTGGCTCGACGAGCTTCTCGACGGGATGCTCGACGAAAGTGTACACACGATCGAGCTTCTCGGCAGAATATGGATCCCAGCGAGCTTCTCGCTGGATTTTGCCGAAAAACTCAGTCGTGTGTACGGGGCCTCAGAGTTATTCAGTCCTATTACTTCCTAGGAGGCCCCCAAAGTCCTTCATCTACACTTCCTCCTCAGGAGTCCCAGAGCCCCTCAGATGAAGTAAACTCTCAGAGGCTCCCAGAATCCATTAGTCCCAATACCACCTCAGAGACCCTCAGCTCCTCTAGTTTACTCAGAACCAGTCGCAAAAACTATTACAGCCACAAAGGTCACATCTGTGACACTGGAATTCTGCCAACATGGGGGGGGGGGGACTAAGACAGCAGGAAAGGGTCTTGCTGTTGGAGTAAATGGTCCCAGGATCAGGGGAGGCTCCCCTGGTGATCGCCAATAAGGATGGCTGAGAACAGGGTGTGCAGCACATTCAGCCTTTGCAGAGCCCCCTTGCTGTGTCTGATCTGCTCCCAATAGGGATGAGCCAAACACTCCCGCGTTCGGTTCGCACCAGAACGTTCGAACAGACCGACCGTTCATGCGAACATTTAGTACCCCATTGAAGTCTATGGGACTCGAATGTTCTAATTCAAAAATGCTCATTTTAAAGCCCAATATTCAAGATATTGTTGGAAAACGTCTTTGAGAACCCGGGTCTTACCCCAGGGATTCTTAAAGATGTTTAGATGCTATTAAACAGCACACGTGCAGTAACACCAACTACGTTTAGGTGCAAATAAACAGCAGAAGTGCAGTAACAAAAAGTATGTTTAGGTGCTAATAAACAGTACAAGTGCAGTAACAGTAAGTATGTTTAGGGGCTATTAACCACTTGCATACTGGGCACTTACACCCCCCTCCTGCCCAGGTGAAATTTCAGCTTCCGGCACTGCGTCGCTTTAACTGACAATTGCGCGGTCGTGCGACGTGGCGCCCAAACAAAATTTACGTCCTTTTTTTCCCACAAGTAGAGCTTTCTTTTGGTGGTATTTGATCGCCTGTGCGATTTTTATTTTTTGCGCTATAAACAAAAAAGAGCGACAATTTTGAAGAAAAATACAATATTTTTTACTTGTTGCTATAATAAATATCCCAATTAAAAAAAAAACACATTTTTTTTTCTCAGTTTAGGGCGATACGTATTCTTCTACATATTTTTGGTAAAAAAAAAAAAAAAAAAAAAATCGCAATAAGCGACTGGTTTGCGCAAAAGTTATAGCGCTTACAAAATAGGGGAGAGAATTATTATTTTTTATTTATTTTTTACTAGAAATGGCGGCGATCTGCGATTTTTATTGGTACTGCGACGTTATGGCGGACACATCGGACACTTTTGACACATTTTTGGCGCCATTCACATTTATACTGCGATCAGTGCTATAAATATGCACTAATTACAGTATAAATGTGACTGGCATTGAAGGGGTTAACACTAGGGGGTGAGGAAGGGGTTAATGTGTATGCTAGGTGTGTTCTAACTGTAGGGGGAGGGGGGGGGTGACTGGGGGGGTGACCGATCTGTGTCCCTATGTAGGAAGGAACACAGATCGGGCTCCTCCCTTCCAGAGACAGGACATTGTCTCTGTGTCAGCCGGCAATGAGAGATGATCTATGAGAGATCATCTCTCATTCGCCCACAGATCGCATTGCAAACGGCCGCTCTGATTGGCCGTTTGCTGCGATCTGTGATTGGCCGTGTCCAAGGGACACGGACAACACAGGGCTTCCCCGCAGCGCGCTGTACAGCGCGCGCTGGGAACGCCAGAAAGACATGCCGTCAAATGACGGCATGTTGGATATTGAGGCCCGCGCTGTTGCCGTCATCTGACGGTAGCGCGGGCCTCAAGTGGTTAAACAGCACACATGCAGTAACAGCAACTGCGTTTAGGTGCTATTAAACAGCACACGTACAGTAACAGCAAGTACGTTTAGTTGCAAATAAACAGGACAAGTGCAGTAACACCGAGTACGTTTAGGTGTAAACTAAACAGCACACAGGCAATACAACACGTTAGAACACTGCAGCTAGCACAATCTACTGCCTGACAAATAGGAATAGCTGATCTAGCTAAGCTATACAGTGTATAAATATATGTACAACTCCTGGGATGTATATATATCCTCTAAACACACAAATTTAACTAAACTGACTAGTCTGCCTGCTCTATCTTTATAGTAATAAAGACACTCTCTCTCTCTGACAGATCTCTATTCTCTAACACCGCCGCAACACACTAAAAGTCCGCCTGCAGGGCGGCCTTGTGTATAGTGTGGGGTGTGTACTAAAGCCCTAAGCCATAATTGGCCAAAGCCACCCAGACTTTGGCCAATTATGGCTTTTCATTTTTTGCGCGCTGTGATTGGCCAAGCATTCGGGACATACAGCAATGCTGCAGTGAATTATGGGCCATTGCGCGTCACTCGAATTTGGCGTGAACGACCCGTTTTGTTCGAATTTCGTCTAACGTACAAACAGACAATGTTCGAGTCGTACATGGGTTCGTCTCGAACACAAAGCTCATCCCTAGCTCCCAACATGGGCACAGTGCCCCCCAACATCAGCCAACTCCTCTCCATACTGGGCTGTGCCCTGTGCCGTCTCTGAGGGACTCGTCACTGATGCCAGCTGCAGCTCCCAGGGCCTGATAAGTGCCTGTATGTGGGATGGGGTTCCTCAGTGTGTGTGTGTGTGGCCCTTGAGATGTGTGTGGGGGGGGGCAGGATTAACTCTCTGCACATCTCAAACTTCTCTCCTACTGCCAGCTGCTCTCTGGAGCTTCTGCCCCCAACACCTATGTGCCCCTTCCAGGGATGCCCATATTATTGTCCCTTCATCTGTCCCATCTATTCCTATCTATCCTCCTCATCTCATAGCTCTGCCACCCCTGCTAGGGTTGCCACCTGTACAGGATTCACCCGGATGGTCTGGGTTTTAAATCATGTGCCCAGGTTTCAGTCCACCTAAAACCCGGACACAATTAGACAGGAATGTGGCTCAGGACAGAATCTGACGGGAGGGTGAGGGGGCGCTATGTGTGCCACATTACTATTCTCTTTGGAGATCCCAAAGGTGTCCCAGGTCTGTTACAATCCTATGGTGTATACTAAAATATATATATATATATATATATATATATATATATATATATATATATATATATATATATACTGTGCGCCTCTAAATCATTCGGTTTGGCATAAAGAAAAAGTGGCAACCCTGATGAGTGCCTCACTGGGGGCTGCTGGAAGTGATCGGGGGAGGTGAGCTCTGTGGTTGCAAATAGGAAATAAGATCTTATTACCTCCTCTTCTGTTACTTCCAGCAATGTCTTCTCTTTCCTGCCTCATGAAACGTCTTGTCTTTATTACAGATTACTTCCTGTCTGTAATGACATCACTTCCTGTCTGCATTCTATAGAATCTTCCTGTCTGGATATGAGTGAGATCACCACCTTGTGGAGATGAGAGGAACTGCAGCCCCAAGAAATGTCTCATAATAACCGCGCCTGTAAAATACCTTACAGAGCTACCACAGAAGATCAAATATAATACAAAAAAAGTAATAAAAAATATATACAGTTCTTATATAACCAATTGTTTAACAAAGATATTTTTATTACGTATAGAAAAGTCTTAAAGACACAGAACACAAGGTCACAACAAATGTATAGTAAAAAAACAGAGACCCCAAAAACCGATCCTTTTGGTGAAGAAAATACAAAAATACATCAAAAAGCATAAATATATATATCAATCCTCTCATAATGAAGATGTTAAACATAAATTGCAAGTATGTAATTGTAGCGGGAGGCACTTCCTCAAAAATGCCATATTAATGTTGTGTAATGTTGTTCTATTACTGGTGCTATAAATTGGTATTTGACACCATCTAGTGGTTAAAATGTGGAATGGTCTTCATTATCTTTTTGTTGTTTTTCAAGAACATGGGGAGGTGTTATGTAAATAACTTACCCATGAACACTCGGGGTTAAAGTGCATGCTGGGTAGGATATAAAAGGCCTGGCAGTGGCCATCTTGGGTCTCTTGTTTCTGAGGCAAATGGTCTGCCAGGAGAGCTCTGTATGTGTTTCATAGAGCTCGGGCCTTCATCGTGAGGAGCAGAATAGCAGCCTTTGATTCTGCTTTATACCACAGCTTTCTGGAGCATTGTGGTTGAACCAGTGGCTCTTAGAGGAGGTAACAAAGAGCTCCTGGTTATCTGTGAAAGAGAGCAGTGTGACAGACTAGCGACCCTTGAGGAGGTAACCGAGAGCTCCTGGTCGTTTGTGCAACAGACTGAGATCCTGTGGAGCAGAGGCATCCATCTGTCCGGACATTGTGTGGTGAAAGGGCTGATGCCCAGAATCTTGTACTGCCTTTCACACACCTAGACTGACTGCATAGTGTTGCTGGGACCAGTAGTTCCACGGAACAGTTCAATCCAATAGACATCTGTGCATAGTGCATGGTCCTCAAGCCTGGTTTGATAGTTTGGTCACTGCCACTGGAAGTACGTTTCTAGGAAGGAGTGCGCAGATACTTTTCACAATTTAAGCTGCTGTTTTGTTTTGTTCTACATTGTTTTACTGATCGCAGAACCCTTTGGATTACAATCTTTGTTTCACCATAGCTAGCAGAAGAAAGAAGATGAGAGATTGTGCTGTGTTGTTTGCCGCAAGGCCTTGCAGTGTTGTTACCACTTACTAAAGACTGTAGGGGGAATGTTGAGTTAATTATATTGTGTTATATGATTCTTGCTAAATACAGTGTGCCGCACAGTGGGTTTCATAGGGCCGGATTCAGAAAGAATTGTCTAAGTTTCGGTGGGCGTAGCGTATATACACTACGCCGCCGTAACTTAGAGAGGCTGGTTCCGTATTCAGAAAGAACTTGCGCTCTAAGTTACGGCGGCGTAATTCAAAGTAGGCTTGTAGTGGGCGTGTTGTATTACAATGAGCCATGACCCCATGCAAATGAGTGTCCGAACGAACGGCGCATGTGCCGTCCGTGGACGTATCCCAGTGCGCATGCCCCAAAATCACGTCGGCTAGAGATACGTCGAACACTGCCTACGACGTGAACGTAACTTACGCATGGCCCTATTCGTGTACGACTTGCGTAAACGACGTACAATTCAACACTGTTCCGACGTCCATACTTAACATTGCCTGCGCCTCATATAGCAGGGGTAACTTTACGCCGGTCGAACGCCTTATGTAAACCACGTATATCAATATGCCGGGCGCAACTATGTTCGTGAATCGGCGTATCATCTAGCTCATTTGCATATTTTTAATGGGAACGCCGAATACGTCAAGCGTAACTATGCGTCCACGATACACCAGCGTAGGCAAGTTACGTTGGACGGCTGAAGCCATGGTTTTCGGCGTACCTTGCTTTCTGAATCGCCGTAAAGATGCAACTGCTCATATTTGAATTTACGTACATTCTGAATCTGGCCCATATTGTCTACATGGTGTGCTGGAAGTGGGAAGGTGCCCAGTGCTGAGGTTGTTGCCTGAGCATTAGTCCCACTTGGAGGCACCACTGCTGAAGCAATACAGGTGGCTCTCAGGCGATTGCCACTTATAACCTCTTGTCTCATTACTGCTTACCAATTGTGATTCCATGTTTAACTATAAAACCTGTTCTAGTAAAGTTACCTTTTTGCTTTAACACAATCTGTTGTGAGGCTTGTTAATACTCCAAGCAGGTGTAACAGTGTATGCCCGGGTGACAACACAGGTAAAGTGAATATTATCTGTGTCTATTCACCTGTCTTTTATTATTAAGCTTCACACCAGCATTTGTACCACAGCTGTGTCAAGGGGAGTGAGACCAAACTATTGGGGGGTGTTAAAGCAGATACAGGCCAAATCAATTACCACCAGCTCCTGAGGGGGTAGCGCTATATAATGTTCACATAGGAATGGTGGTGGAGATCTCTCAAAGTAAGAACAATTCCTTGAATGTTTATGTAGCGCCCTGCTCTCAAAGATGGGGGCGCTATTTTAAATTTAAAGGGTGTCTGAGCCAATAGTTGGGCCCAGACTTGATAGAGAGAAAAGAGTCACCGCTCCAGGTGGGATCACTAAATGGTTACAGGTGGTGCAGGATACCAAGGGTGCTGGCGGTGCACTAGGCAAAATGAAGACAAAGAAAAATGGATAGCCGCACTCCAAAACCTGATGGGTGGTCTTTTATTCAATAGACAGCATGTACAAAAATAGGGTCACAGCAGTGGAAACAAGGAACAGCCGACGCGTTTCGCACTGGATCAGTGCTTATTCATGGCTAATGGAGCATTAAAACTATTTGGTCACATGTTCACCCTATGTTCTATATATACCTAACAGTTTTAATGCTCCATTAGCCATGAATAAGCACTGATCCAGTGCGAAACGCGTCGGCTGTTCCTTGTTTCCACTGCTGTGACCCTATTTTTGTACATGCTGTCTATTGAATAAAAGACCACCCATCAGGTTTTGGAGTGCGGCTATCCATTTTTCTTTGTCTTCATTGGGCCCAGACTTGTTGAATTATATACAAATTTGCCTCTGTTCTGGCTGTGGTACAGACAAACCCGCAGCAAGGTGGAACCTTAGGCGCAGGGTCCCATGACTGGGGAAAACTGTGGGAAGCGCACACAATAGGGGGGAAGTGATGCAGGTTTAGTCCGGTCCGGGGGGCGGGGTTTCACGCCACGAGGGGGGCCACATAAATAGGAGCAGGGGGCGGGGCTGGTCATTCGGGCGCCATCACAGGAATAGGCAACAGGCTGTTTTTCCCTCCCTCCCTCCCTGGGGAAGTGTCTGGTATGGGTGTGTGTTTTTTCATTTTCTTTTTGTTTTGCAGGTGGTTTGGCATTGGTGTTGGGGGCTCCTGAGTATTGGGGTAGGAGTTGGGGCCTGTCATGGGATGGGCACCTTCCCTATCCGGTTAGGTGGGGGATACTGGCAATCGGGCTGAAGAGAAATGAAGGAGGAAGGGATGGCCTCTTGAGCTTATGACGCGCGGCTAGAGGCCTGGACAATTTTTTACATGGAGGACAGCCCATTGCTTTGCACTTGGTATTTCTCTTTAACTCAGGAACCTCAGTGTCTACAGCAGGGGTGTCAAACAGGCGGCCCTCCAGCTGTTGCAAAACTACAAGTCCCATGAGGCATTGCAAGGCTAACAGTTACAAGCATGACTCCCACAGGCAGAGGCATGATGGGACTTGTAGTTTCGGAACAGCTGGAGGGCCGCCAGTTTGACACCCCTGGTCTACAGTGTTTTAGTTTGGTTAATTCGGTTAAATAATTTTTTGTAAATGTTGAAGAAAAAGTTTATATGTTTATTTTTATAGTTAAATGTTTGGTAAAGAAAATATGTTTTATACACCTTTTGGATTTAATAAAAGGGGCCTTTATTGGCCATTTAATCCAGCAGGTGTCGAGTTTTTTATTTAGAGGGGGTTATAGATGGGGGGTTGGTTTCCAGCGCACACTAGTAATACACCAGTCATGCCTGTTAGTATTTTCCCTTGTTTCCTGTAGGTGGCGTTACCACTTCAGGCCCATGTTGGAACGCAGGTGTACCATGGTGTATTGGGTGTCCCTCCTCGGCAGCAGTGCAGTGGGAGTGGTGACCCCGCCTTATGGCTCGGAGCAACCAAAGCTGCAGAGGGGCCCCAGTGACTTACTGGGTCCCCACTTCTACGAGAAGATCCCAAGCGAGTTGTGCTGTTCGGTGGGGAGTCAGTCTGAGGAAAGCCGGAGGCAGGCGATCCAATAGGGCCTAGACAAGCCATCAGGGATCAAGGTAACCAGACACTGGGAGTTTGGTTTATAGCAAAATATCAGTCGGTCACCTATATCAAGAACTATCTGAAGAGATTCAGACAATTGGTTAATGAGAAGGAATCCCTCCATCAAGTCGCATTTCAGTAGGGTTGTCCAGATACCGATACTAGTATCGGTATCAGGACCGATACCGAGTATTTGCGGGAGTACTTGTACTCACACAAATGCTCCCGATACCTAAACAGAATACTTTTTTTGTATTTATCAACATGTTCTGTGAAATTTCTTTGAGTTTTTTACTACTGCGTGACAAGAAAATAAAACATTTTTATTCATTTTTACTCATTTTTATGTCTTTTTGTCTTGGGTTAGAGTTCTTCATAATTCTAAAGAAAATATCCTTAGTCTGTATTGTGGTTTGAAAACTGTCACATGACATTTAAAAAAAAGTATCGGTATTCGGTATCGGCGAGTACATGAAAAAAAGTATCGGTACTTGTACTCGGTCCTAAAAAAGTGGTATCGGGACAACCCTACATTTCAGAGTAAGGGCCTGTGGCAGAGGTACCACTCCTATTTTCATTGAGCCAAGCCTGTGGCAGAGGTTTGTCTTCCTTCTCAGAGTTTCCGAGTGATACTCCGGCTGCCAGTTCTGTGAGAGAGACTGTCCCGGGTACACTGCACCCACTCCGGCTGGAGTGGCAACGTATCGAAAGGGTGTAATTGAAGCCGGACTATTTCTGCATAACTTAGGCTTGAATCTGCAACTTCTTCTTTCACCACTTTTCCTGTATTCACCTGAAGTTACCTGTTGCCATGTTGGCACAAGGATAAAAGCACAGGAAACGATATCTTGCTGTTTGGACATTCTATTACTGCTCCCATCATCTACTTTCATCGTACCCCTAGACATGCTACAAAGGTAACACGCCGATCCCAAATCTAACCAGTGGCTCCGGCAGGGGTAGTGCTACACATGTACATCCATAATGTCACATCCTCTGGCATGATGAAACTCAGGAGTATGCGAGGTTGTAGATTTATTAGGATAAAATTAGTTCAGTTTTAGATTCTTGTATACCTAGGACGATCGGACATTACACATTTGGATGCGACTATCCAGAATACGGAGAATGGTATCTCAGTATTTGTGTTGTTATTGGGTGGCTTTAAGGTGTTTGTATGTTTAATGTAAGGTATATTATTTGGGTGATAGTGTTTGGTGTTTGTCTTCCATGTTCCAGTTTGTCACTTTGGGTGCCCCCCCCAGGTTTAGTCTGCCTTATGGACTGGTAATTCTCCCTTTTACACAAAAAAAATTCTCCTGCTCTCTAGTGTTTCCTGCTATAGGGCAACTTGGTCCAATTATTAGACTTTTGTTCATAAACCTGGAATGAAGGTCCTTTTGATCTATAGATCCATGACTAATGCCCCCATGCTAATGCCCCGTACTCATGGCTAAACTTTTCACCGGGCATAACTCTGTCGGAATTTCTAACAGAAAAATAGAGAACCTGCTCTCTATCTAAGTCCGTCAAAAATTCCAACAGGAAAAGTCCGATGGGGCATAAACACGGGTTTATGCCCCATCGGACTTTTCCTGTTGGAATAGTCATGGAACTTCAGATCAAAGGACCTTCATTCCAGGTGTAAGAACAAAAGTCTATCCAATGGAGAGATATAGAGAGACCACCATAGGATCAGATGGGGGAAGACTGACGTCTGACCAGTTTTATGGCTTTCCAAACCTCCTCAGAGACTGCCCTGCCCCCAGTAGTGTACACCACCCTTTATTACCAGACCAGAGACTTTCCTGTCATCTTCTGAGGAGAATGAAGAAAATCAACTGCTGCTCTTTCCACTGGAAAGTTGAGTTGGACAATATGGGGAGATTTGGGTATAGAGAGACCTGTAATCTTACGTATCAAATAAAAAATCTTATTCCCGTACCCTCTAATTTTAGGACAACCCCCCCATGTGTGTAACATCGAGTGTTCACAACCTCTGGAACAAAGGGGGACACTGATGGGTAAAGTTTATGTAATTTGGACAGAACTAGGAACCATCACATCAGAACCTTCAGACTCGCCTCCACCAAGGTAATGTGTAACAATCCTTGGTAGGAGTGAGAGAAGACCCCATGCCATTCCTCCAAGTCCCGTACCTGTGAGAGGTCTCTCTCCCATTCCACCATATAGAGGGGCTTAGTGAGATCAGCGGATAGTGACTTGTAGGTCACAGATATTTCCCCCTCTACTCCATGGTCTGGTCACACCTTTGTCATAGGCCGTGATTCTGGGAGGTTCGGGTTTAGTCCCCCATAAAGAGTGTAAAAAATGGGAGATCTGGAGGAATCGGAACTTCTCTGTCAGGGACATATCCAGTCTACTTATACAAAAGCTCAGAGAGATCGGATCTGAAGACTTGGAAAGTGACCAATCCTATACAAGCCTTTGTTCAGCCACCATTTAAAAGCTTTGATGTCCATCCCTGGAGGAAATTGAGGTTATGAAACAGATGGGCTAATGGGTGACTATCGGAGACCAACTCTGGGTGACCTCTAAGTCCCCCCCCCATAGGGTTACTGAATGAGTGAGAGTTAGAGATAAGATAAAGATACAAGGAGGACACCACATTAGGTAGTCCAGAGTGACCTGGGGATCCGCCTGTCATTCCATATCCACCCAATCGGGTTTAGTAACTCGGGAATATATGATTGAGATCTGGGCTAGTTGAGCGGCTTGATAGAACCATAATAGGTTTGTGACCAAGGCCACCTTTATCACCAGCGTGAAATAGACCCTCTTAGACACTCAATGCCTTCCGAACCCCAGATGAGGTCAGGAATGTAGGCCTGAAAATGCTGTAGATGGTGATTAATGATAGGGAAGGGTAGAGAGCGGGAGAAGTATAGTACATGGGGGAGAAAAGTCATCTTATTGGAATGACCCGACCTCACCAGGACAGGTGGAGCTGTGCCCATTGTGGTAGATCTTCTTCTAATTTCTTGTTTATCAGAGGAGGGGAGGTCTAATTTGTTGTATATCGGGGGAAGGGGAGGTCTAATTTGTTGTATATCGGGGGGAAGGGGAGGTCTAATTTGTTGTATATCGGGGGGAAGGGGGAGGTCTAATTTGTTGTATATCGGGGGGAAGGGGAGGTCTAATTTGTTGTATATCGGTGGGAAGGGGAATGTCTAATTTGTTGTATATCAGGGGGGAAGGGGGAGGTCTCATTTGTTGTATATCAGGGGGGAAGGGGAGGTCTCATTTGTTGTATATCAGGGGGAAGGGGAGGTTGGCGCCATACAGTTGGTCTATACTGGAGGATAGATTCACCCCCCCCCCCCCCGGTAAGGAATGACTGAATCCCTCCCAGCCAATCACAGTGATGTATCACACATGTGACTGGTGTGTGGGGGTCGGTGATAGGTCACTTCTGATATTTGGACATGTTAATGTACAGACCAGAGATCCCCCAAAATCACCCAGTAATGGGGATATGTTGGGGGAGGGGATTAACCACTTTAGCCCCGGACCATATTGCTGTCCAAAGACCAGAGCACTTTTTGCGATTCGGCACTGCGTCGCTTTAACTGACAATTGCGCGGTCATGCGACGTGGCTCCCAAACAAAATTGGCGTCCTTTTTTTCCCACAAATAGAGCTTTCTTTTGGTGGTATTTGATCATCTCTGCGGTTTTTATTTTTTGCGCTATAAACAAAAACAGAGCGACTATTTTGAAAAAAATGCAATATTTTTTACTTTTTTCTGTAATAAATATCCCCCAAAAATATATATAAAAAAAAAATTTTCCTCAGTTTAGGCCGATACGTATTCTTCTACATATTTTTTGTAAAAAAAATCGCAATTAGCGTTTATTGATTGGTTTGCGCAAAATTTATAGCGTTTACAAAATAGGGGGTAGTTTTATGGCATTTTTATTATTATTTTTTTTTTTACTAGTAATGGCGGCGATCAGCGTTTTTTTTCAGTACTGCGACCTTATGGCGGACACTTCGGACACTTTTGACACATTTTTGGGACCATTGGCATTTTTTTAGCGATCAATCATTGGATTACTATAAAAATGCCATTGGCAGTGAAGGGGTTAACACTAGGGGGCGGGGAAGGGGTTAAGTGTGTTCCTATTTGTGTTCTAACTGTATGGGGGGGGTGGACTTACTAGGGGGAATCACTGATTCCCCCACTGACGGGAACGAGCGCTGTGTGTTTACACACACAGCTCCCGTTCCCCGCTCTGTAACGAGCGATCGCGTGTGCCCGGCGGCGATCGTGCCTGCCGGGCACACGCACGGGACTCGGGGGCGAGCGGGGGGTGCGGGCCGCCGGCGGCGCGCACGTGCCCCCTAGTGGCCGTCTAAAGTGGCGACGTAGAGCTACGGGCTCTCGCGCAGCAGTGCCGACCTGCCGCTGTATTACTGCGGCGGCTGCTCGGCAAGCGGTTAAAGGGGAAGTGACCAATAAAAGGAGATGATGAGAGAAGAGGACACATTTATTATATTGTGGGCGGGGCTGTACTGTGTTTATCAATCAGTCATGTGACCCGATCGTCTGCAAATTCATATACAACATAAAGAGCTTTGTACTCAGGATGATGTTCCCTGCAGATCCACTGCTTCCTCTTTACACCGACTTCTTTATTCTTATATTGTTTGCTGCTAAAATAAATAAATATTAACTGTGCCAGCTGTAGTGTAGCCACGGCCTTCTTACACCTCTTACACATGTGATGGTGAGGGTGCCCCCTTAGTGGTGATCTTTATTGATTTGTGGATTTTTTAAAGCAAAATTTTGTTTGTTGAAGTAGATGCAAAGTGGAAGCAGTGGCCCACGAGTTCTGTTATAGCGTTTCTAGCCCACGAGTTCTGTTATAGCGTTTCTGGCTCACGATTTCTGTCATAGCGTTTCTGGCTCACGATTTCTGTCATAGCGTTTCTGGCTCACGAGTTCTGTCATAGCGTTTCTGGCCCACGATTTCTGTTATAGCATTTCTGGCCCACGATTTCTGTCATAGCGTTTCTGGCTCACGATTTCTGTCATAGCGTTTCTGGCCCACGAGTTCTGTTATAGCGTTTCTGGCCCACGATTTCTGTCATAGCGTTTCTGGCTCACGATTTCTGTCAAAGCGTTTCTGGCTCACGATTTCTGTCATAGCGTTTCTGGCTCACGATTTCTGTCATAGCGTTTCTGGCTCACGATTTCTGTCATAGCGTTTCTGGCTCACGATTTCTGTCATAGCGTTTCTGGCTCACGATTTCTGTCATAGCGTTTCTGGCTCACGATTTCTGTCATAGCGTTTCTGGCCCACGAATTCTGTTATAGCGTTTCTGGCTCACGATTTCTGTCATAGCGTTTCTGGCTCACGATTTCTGTCATAGCGTTTCTGGCTCACGATTTCTGTCATAGCGTTTCTGGCCCACGATTTCTGTTATAGCGTTTCTGGCCCACGATTTCTGTTATAGCGTTTCTAGCCCACGTGTTCTGTTATAGCGTTTCTAGCCCACGAGTTCTGTTATAGCGTTTCTGGCTCACTATTTCTGTCATAGCGTTTCTGGCCCACGATTTCTGTTATAGCGTTTCTGGACCACGATTTCTGTTATAGCGTTTCTAGCCCACGAGTTCTGTTATAGCGTTTCTGGCTCACGATTTCTGTCATAGCGTTTCTGGCCCACGATTTCTGTTATAGCGTTTCTAGCCCACGAGTTCTGTTATAGCGTTTCTAGCCCACGAGTTCTGTTATAGCGTTTCTGGCTCACGATTTCTGTCATAGCGTTTCTGGCCCACGATTTCTGTTATAGCGTTTCTAGCCCACGAGTTCTGTTATAGCGTTTCTAGCCCACGAGTTCTGTTATAGCGTTTCTGGCTCACGATTTCTGTCATAGCGTTTCTGGCGCACCATTTCAGTCATAGCGTTTCTGGCCCACGATTTCTGTCATAGCGTTTCTGGCCCACGATTTCTGTCATAGCGGTTCTGGCCCACGATTTCTGTCATAGCGGTTCTGGCCCACGATTTCTGTCATAGCGGTTCTGGCCCACCATTTCTGTCATAGCGGTTCTGGCCCACCATTTCTGTCATAGCGGTTCTGGCCCCACAATTTCGATCAGTGTTTCTGGCCCTCCATTTCGGTCATGGCGGTTCTGGCCCCTCGATTTCGGTCATAGCGTTTCCAGGGGGTTTCTGTCCCGGGGGGGTTTCCATCATAGCATTCCAGTCTCTGCGTTCTGGCCTAGCGTTCCAGCCTCTGCGTTTCTGTCATTTCTGCCCCAACACGTCAGTCGTGTCGTCTGTCTGTCACAGCGTGGTTGTTGTTTGTTGGTTATCATGTCTCATTGTTCTTTGTCATGTTGCAACTGGGTTAGTTAGCTAGTATTCGAATCTCGGGATCTGTCACGTCTACAGATCCATACGGGCTGAGGTTTCGTTTTTAATGATTGTCGCCCACAATCTTCTCGCTCGTATACCATACGTCATACGATGCACGTTCATTCTTACACCTACACGACTACCCACCACGCTCCATGGGTTCACCAGCCCTGAGTGTTCAGTTATCGCCTGTGTCTGCGCTGCAGGTTACTCGGGCGCATTTAACAATCGCATAGGGGTGGGGGGCAGTCTTTTGGTTCATTCACACGCAGTGGTCTTGACGTTCCTGCTCATGTTCTCGTTCTTAGGTAGGTGCCGAGGGGGTTGTGATCGTTGCATGTCTGGGGATCTGTTGTCTTGTTTGCTAGTTTATGTTCCCGAATCCGAGTCTGGCTTGGTTCCCATGTGCCACGATGCATTGCCAGTGCATTGGTCTTATCCGCCTCACAGGTAGCTGACACTCAGTCTCCTGCCTGTTGTCCTTTTTGCAACTTACCCTCTCACTTCCCTTCATCAGCATGGGTAGTACCCGGTTGAAGGATTTCAATCCGCTTGGCCCTTGCTCCACTTCCCCCATGCATCCTCTTGTCACAAGTAGTTAATTCCTTATGGTGGGGTTGTCTTGGGCATCCGGCTCGCTCCATCTTTCATGGGTCATTAAGTTCTGAGCGGTTTCGCTGGTTCCATAGAGGGTTCCTTCTGTCACAAGTTATGGGTCGGTGGGTTCTCCTGTGATAACGGATACGTGTATGGTGGCCTTCCAGGCGCATGCTACTCCACTGGACAGAGTGTTCTCTACCCTTCTTCACCTAAACATGTGTCTTTTGCCCTCTTCTAGGCATACCGACCAGCTAGGCCCAGGCACACCTCAAGCCTTGGTTGCTAGGGTGATCACTTTCCATACTTGAAGACTCTGACTACAAGTATTAAGGCTTGCCACAGGTTAGCCTGTATTTGTGGGAGGAGTCTGATGAGTACTTAAGGCTTCTCCCACGTCAGGTCCGGTGTTGGCGCCATTTCTGGTTTCCCACCCACCCGTTCCCCCAGCTTCACACACACCATTTCTCTTTGTTCTTTTTCTTATTCTCATATTCAGGGTATGCCCTCTTCTAGGCATACCAACCAGCTAGGCCCAGGCACACCTCAGGCCTTGGTTGCTAGGGTGATCACTTTCCATACTCGAAGACTCTGACTACAAGTATTAAGGCTTGCCACAGGTTAGCCTGTATTTGTGGGAGGAGTCTGATGAGTACTTAAGGCTCCTCCCACGTCAGGTCCGGTGTTGGCGCCATTTCTGGTTTCCCACCCACCCGTTCCCCCAGCTTCACACACACCATTTCTCTTTGTTCTTTTTCTTATTTTCATATTCAGGGTATCTCCTCTAGGCATACCGACCAGCTAGGCCCAGGCACACCTCAGGCCTTGGTTGCTAGGGTGATCACTTTCCATACTCAAAGACTCTGGCTACAAATGTGTGTTGTCCTGCATATAAACAAACAGGGAATATGTCAGAGGGCGTTTGATTGCTTTAGGGATTTAAGCAAAAATATATATATTTTTTAAATTATTTTATTATATATGTGGACATGAGAGGTCGCTCCCCCACTGTGGGATTATTACCGTAACCAATACAAGTAGGCAAAAGAAAAGAAAACTATCAAACAGAAGATCTCCAAGGATCGGAAAGGTCTCTGATGATAAAGAAGCTACAATTGGTAATGACGGGCCATACTCAAATAAAAAAGTATATATAAATTTATTAAGAAAAAAATCAAGAACCCCCCCCCCCCAACCCTATAGTCAAAATGCTAACAATCAGCTAATGGCCTAATTAATCTCTAATTAAACAAACAGTGGTACACCAGTGAACAACCCGTCCACTGTGTACGTGTTGGTAACCAACATACAAAGACAAATACAAACATAAAACAAAAATAAAAACAGGTGTCCAGACGTATGTGTCCACACTAATAGGTGTTTCCAGCGGTAATACACCGCATGTGTTTAACAAGTAACTATAGATAATTGGGAACAGAAACCAATTAGTGTGTCCCCATGGGGAATGGAAATAGCGAAAAATGATGTCATGGAGACAGGGGCAACAAAATGATATCAAGAAAGCCAGCAATATCAGAGTTATATATGATAGTTATGTAATCATAAATGAAAAAAAGTTTTTCCCTGATTATTAATAGCTGGTAAATCTAATCATGAGTGGCATAGTCCCATAAGTTGCAGGTACAGGAAGGGCTATTGATCATAGAACTTCAACACTGAAGAATATTAAGCCACCAGGATGTCTCTATCAGTTAAGTATTAAGCAGACCTAGTCCAAACAGAGATAAGGACAGTTCTTTTTTGCAGCTAATTACTTAAGAGAGGCACCTCTCCAATGGGCACTGTCTTAAGACTATAATGTAGACCTTGCATGAGTCACTGCATGAATCAGGTGTATATCACCTTACCGTGTTCACTGTTATGGAAATGAAGTGTCTCCTTTACTCACGGTGCTGGCTTAGTAGGTCTGCAATAGGTTTGGACGGAGAGGGGAACTCCGATTCCGCACTTGTAACTGGTGAAGTATGAAAGTATACTGTACTGCGTATCTCCTAGATGAAGTGGCTAGTATACGAGCGGCTGCCGATGTCTTATTATTCCATGCTATGTCTCCTGATTCATAGTGATCCGGGGAATCAAAGCATGCCGCCGTCCGGGACCAGTGACGTCGTGTTGTCCTGCAAGTGTGGTTGCTCAGCTCGTCCGTAACTATGCTGCTGTAGCTGCTCTCCAGCTGACCTGTGCACGTCTGTTGCTGAGTTACCCTTGCTTTATGAGGGGTAACTTTAGTGACGTACAACTTACGCACACCGTGCATAGCCTGCGCCGGGCACATGTACGTTCGTGAATCGCCGTATCTCCCTCATTTGCATATTTAAATAGAAAATCAATGGGCGCGCCAGATATAATGAAAATAATAAAGAAATATGCGCCCAAGATACGCCGGCGTTGGAAAGTTACGTCGGTCAGAAGAAGCCTATTTTCAGGCGTATCTTGTTCTGTGTGTACGGCGCATATTTACACTAACGCGACGCATCTCGAGATATGTTGGCGTAAGTGCCTTGTGAATCGTGGCCCAGGAGACGTTTCTGCATTTCCTCTGAGCTCCACAAGATGGCAGACAGGAAGTCTCTATGGAAGACAGGAAGTGATGTCAGGTACAGACAGGAAGTTCCGGGTGAGAGGGGAGTCGGGAGAAGACGTTTCTGGTAGAGGCATCAGATGAGGTAATAAGATCTTATTTTCTATTTACACCCAGTAACCCCCTCATGTCCGTCCTCTTCCTCCATAGTCACTGTGACGTCTTTTATCTCCAGCAGATGATGATACACACATATATAGTGTGGAGACCTAGATTAACCCTTTCAGGTTTAGAACATTTCCCTATTTACGGGGCCGGAACATTCTCCTCATTTTGAAAATGTGTCAGCTTTCCCACCAATCACATTCTCACCTCATCAGTCTATACCAGGGATCCTCAAACTACGGCCCTCCAGCTGTTGCGGAACTACACTTCCCATGAGGCATTGTAAAACTCTGACATTCACAGACATGACTAGGCATGATGGGGAATTGTAGTTCCTGAACACCTGGAGGGCCATAGTTTGAAGACCCATGGTCTACTCTATACTAACAGTTATATGACATTTATTAGAGATGGGGGTGGGGGGTATGTAGGGGGAATTGGAATATGTATGTCTTTATTTTATAAGATTCAAATAGGAAGAAAGAGGGAAAAATATAATTTGTAGTGAATGTCCTGAAAACGAATGTCTCCATAATGATCCCAGTCTCAGATCTTCATCCTAAAATGTGATCAGTAAAGTCTCCGGAGTACACGGAGATCACAGGAATATGATGTGTCCTGGCAAAGCCTAAAGACAACGTTCATCTATTATTTAGGAGAGGTGGGACGCACCCGGGAGAAATGACTCTGAGTGTACAGATACCTCACAGAGCACCCCTCACAGCTCCTTCTACCTATATCCCTCCAATCAGAGAATCCTATGATATCACACTGACCTTACAGCTCCTCCTCTCAATGTCCCTCCAACCAGAGTCAGAGAATCCTATGACATCACACTGACCTCACAGCTCCTCCTCTCAATGTCCCTCCAACCAGAGTCAGAGAATCCTATGACATCACACTGACCTCATAGCTCCTCCTCCCAATGTCCCTCCAACCAGAGTCAGAGAATCCTATGACATCACACTGACCTCACAGCTCCTCCTCCCAATGTCCCTCTCACAAGCAAAAGCAAGATTGTTGGTCCCAGAATTCCTTGCAATAAGCTTTTAACCTACAGAGTGGGGGGCCCTGTCTGGGTAAATTATATGTGTAAACAGGAAAGAAGGGGAAAGGAAAAATTTGCGCTCAGTGATAAAATGCGTGAGAAATTAAATGAAAGAATAAAAAATGAAAAATTGACCCTTAGGGTCTTCCTGCTGCTAAACACTACAACCTTGATATCAAGTGAAAAATAGAATGTATACAAACAGTGTAGCGCTGGATAATATGTGGATAAATTATATCCCAAGTGGAGTTTTGATAAAAAAGGAGACCTGATTGGTGAGGTGAGGAGGATTCTGGGAATGTCATTTGATTTTTACTATATGTGTTAAAATCTTAAATTTCTTTCTGTGAAGTCTGGAGATCCTATGATAATCACATTGCCTCCACCTCCCTAAAAGTATAAAGAAATAAGAAGATTCTAGAAGTCACCAGAGAGATCATCAAACTGCTGACAAGAGACATGAGCGGTGCCGGGAAGGACATCATGATGGACAATCAGCCGCCCCTCACATCACCGGGTAAGAGGAGACTTTATTGTAAAGGAGAGAGCAGTACGGAGGCTCCACCTAGATCCCCCATCATCTGATAAACACATAGAAACAATGTATTCAGTCAGTGTGTGTGTTTCCTACAGATGGATCCAGTAATGGGAACCCACCAGAGAGATGTCCCCGTCCTCTGTATTCCCGGGATTCCACACAGGAAGGTCACACCATCCCCCACCATCATCAGGTAGATGAGTGACAATTATTGGTAGTTCTGATTTATACACAGCATGTTTATTACAATGAATGTTTTATTATATATTCAGAGTGGAAACCTCGGGGATGATAATATTGATGTTAAAGAAGAGTATAAAGAGGAGGATGAGGAGTATGGAGTGATGGAGGAGTTATCAGAAGGACACAAGGATATGATGGAGCCACCTAATACCAGGAACCCCCCAGAGAGATGTCCTCGTCCTCTGTATTCCCGGGATTCCACACAGGAAGGTCACACCATCCCCCACCATTATCGGGTAGATGAGGAACAATCACTGATAGTATCATTAGGATCTGTACATTATCTGCATTGTTACCATTGATGTCATTTTTATTCTATATTCAGAGTGGAGACCTGAGAGATTCTAAAGTTAAAGAAGAGATAAAAGAGGAGGATGATGAGGATGGGGTGATGGAGGAGTCAGAGTCTTTAAAAGAACACAAAGATCTGTACCAGGACACCATGGTGGAGTCATCCAGCTACAGAGACCCCCAAGAGAGATGTCCCAGTCCTTCCCGGGATTCCACACAGGAAGGTCACACCATCCCTCCTTATTTAAAGGTTGGTGGGACGGAACATCTAGACATGGACTTGTGGGGGGATGTGTGGATTTTATAGATGTGATGTCACAATAATAAAGCTTATATCTTACAGATGATATTCTCTCTCATTTTCTTGGTTTAGAGTGGAGATCCAATCGATATAGAATTTGAGGTGAAATCAGAAGAAGAAGAGAGGTATGTGAGGGATAATCAGCAGTCTATGGAGGAGGATGGAATAACGGGGACATTTATAGAGGAGGACACTCCTACAGAGATCAGCACAGGTGGGTCATTAACACTAAATACATTCCTTCCCCCATACTGCTCACTGATTGGTCCAGAGTAGGGCGGGGACTGGGTAATGATCTTCCTTCTCTGTACTGCAGACACAATTTATTTGTACTCGGAGCCTCTTGTGGAACTAGGGGAAGGAAACAGAAGAAAGCTGACCTGGGGTTTGCCATGGTCAGTATGCCTAAAAGGGAGTAAAAAACAAAAGACATTAGGATGAGTATATAAAGGAGGTTTATTGAAACAATACAGATTAATCGGCTAAATGAAAAAATGCTTAAGGCCTCTCAATGAGTGGCTCTGGGATGTACCTGGAGTAACATGATGACCTCCACCTGCCTAACCTTCTAATAATGTGAACCGGGACACCCTGGCGCGATGCCGCAGAAGTGGCCCCAACCCTAAATGAATGACATGAGCAGGACATGGGATTCAACCCCAGATTCCTTAAGAGGGTGCAGCAATACTTTATGAAAAGTGCAGAGGTGAGAGGGGCCCCGTTAACCGTCAAGAGGACTAGCCCTGGGTTCCCCTGATAACTGGGCTATGAGTAAAACCGAAACCAGGCACCAATCTTGAAATACCCAATATCGGTACCAGCCCCAGTTTTCTGCTTTTTACATGCCTCTAGGTGTAACACGAAATGGTCAGGGTACCTGATCGACTAACTAATCAGTGTACAGGAATTATCTCCCGTACAAGCAAACTCCCCCAGCCTAAGGAAACCATAAAAGGCTAAATAGCTGCCTTCAGCACCCGGCTAGGTAGTTGCCCAAAAGGAGACCTAGACAAAATATCCGACATGGCCGGAAGATGAGCCCTGCGATAGGCAGCCTGATAGTAGGGCTCGGGGGGTTGCTCTTCTGAATACCCCTGAGGATAGCTTTAACAGAATTCTGCACCCCACTAATAAACCTGCAGTGGATGTGGAACCTAAACTGTAGGTATAGCCAAATGAGCCTGCGTATGAAAGCCATTATGTGTAGCGAATAGGGATGAGCTTCGTGTTCGAGTCAAACTCATGTTCGACTCGAACATCGCCTGTTCACTCATTCGCCGAATTTTGAACATTATGGGCCGTTCGCGCCAACTTTACAGCCCATAATTTACTGCATGATCGCAGTGCATTGCTGGCTGATGATTGCCAAGCATGCACTATGACCCGCATGCTTTGGCCAATCATAGCGCCGTCAGCACAGAGTGCCATAATTGGCCAAAGGAGGGGTGCCTTTGACCAATCATGGCTCAGGGGAGTAGGGACACGCCCCTCACTATATAAGGCCGCCTGCGTGTTAGCCTTGTGTAGTGTGTTGCGGCATTGTGACTTGTCAGAGTCTGAGAGAGATAGCAAGAGAGAGTCAGAGTGTTATTTCATTTTAGTTAGAGCAGGCAGGCGATTCCGGTAGCTGCAGTCAGTGTATTTAGTATATATATGCATCCTAGGAGTTTGTGTATATATATGTATACATACACTGTATTCAGTTTAGCTATATCTCACTTTAGAGTGTTCCTGTTATTCTCGCTGCAGTATATTAAGTCAGTGCTGTGTATACTGGGCTCAGTGTGCAGCTAAAGCTGACTGTAGACAATTCCTTTTGTACCTATTCCAACACATCAAATACAATATGTCTGGAAGGAAAACAAGGAGCGACAGACACTCACAGGCCAAAAAAAAAGAGGGCAAGCAGGCTCTGTGTCTAGAGGCAACAGTGCTGGTCGTGGACACGGTGCATCCTCATCAGCACGTGGCCGTGGGACACACTTGTCCTTTTTTTCAGCAGCTGGCCGGTTGAGCCGCAACATGCATAAGTTGGTAGAGTGGATGACCAAGCCGTCCTCATCCTTCTCATCCTCTCTCACCCAGGCTCAGGGTACTTTGCCAAAGCAGCTGCTAAAGCGGCCTGTTCCCTCTGCTTAATGGCATCAGTAACTCCTTCCCTAGCCCCACTGTGTCCTCCTGAGGAGTCCCCCGAACTGTTTGACCACAGTGTTGGGTACATGCTGCATGAGAACGCAGCGTTTTGAAGGCTCCGATGATGGCACACAGCTAGAGGAAGGCAGTAACGTGAGCCCAGAGAGAGGGGGTGCTCAAGAAGGACAGCAATCTGGCAGGCATGTTCCCCCAGCTGCAGCATACTGCCAGGTTCTCTACAGCGATGATTAGGGAGGGGATGATGAGGTCACTGACTCTACATGGGTGCCTGATAGGAGAGAGGAGGTACATCTCCAACGAGGCAGGATGCCCTCCAGGGGCGAGCTTAAGGGCAGCAAACCGACTGCATCACAACGCAGAGCTACGCATGTGCAGGGCGCTGCTGTCTCTCAGCGTTATTCCAAAAGTTCTTTGTTGTGGGCCTTATTTGAGACAAGTGCCTCAGATCACACCACTGCTATTTGCAACATATGTCTCAAGCGTATCTCGCGTGGCCAAAACATCACATGCTTGACCAGACATATGTCGACCTGCCATGCAGTTCGTTGCCAAGCGTACCTCAAAGACCCACACCAAAGAAGAAAGTGGACCTCTCCTTGCCCCTCATCAGCTGGGATCTCCAACCCCACTATACCCTCAGTCCTCTCTGAAACCTGCACTGATAGGACTGAAGGTGTAGAATTAGGTGTGTCACAGCCTAGTACATTTGGGCAATCTACTATCCGTACACCGACGTCAGATTGTACCTGGCAAATTTCCCTGACCCAGCTGCTGCAGCGCCAAAATACGTTTTCTACCAGCCATCCACATGCCCAGCGGTTGAATGCTAGCTTAGCGAAATTGCTAGCACTTCAACTGCTGCCTTTTCAGTTGGTAGATTCTGCCCCCTTCCGTGTGTTTGTGAAATGTGCGGTACCTCAGTGGCAAGTTCCCAAATGCAAGTTTTTCTCACAGAAGGCGATTCCGGCTCTCTACCGCAATGTGGAAGGCAATGTCCATGCCTCGCTGGACAGGGCGGTCAGGGGTAAGGTGCATATTACCGCTGACTCATGGTCCAGCAGGCATGGCCAGGGACGTTACCTAGCTTTTACGGCGCATTGGGTGACTCTGCTGGCAGCTGGGAAGGACGCAGGACAAGGTACAGTAGTGTTGGAGGTTTTTCCGCCACCACGCCTCCAAAATGCTACTACTGGTGGTGACACACCTCTCTCCTCCACCCCCTCCTCTTCTTCTTCCTCTGTGGCCTCTACCTGTGCTGATGTGTCCTCGGAACCAGCGGTGCTCCGTAGGCGTTCAAGGGGCTACGCAGGTATGCAGGCAAAGAGATGCCATGCGGTGCTTGAGCTGGTGTGCTTTGGAGACCGGAGCCACACTGGGGAAGAGGTTCTGTCAGCTCTGCAGGGGCAGGCTCAGAGGTGGTTGACGCCACGCCAGCTTAAGCCAGGAATGGTGGTTTCCGACAATGGCACCAACCTACTCTCTGCCCTGCAACAGGGACAACTGACCCATGTGCCCTGTTTTGCTCATGTCCTTAACTTGCTGGTGCAGCGGTTCTTGGGCAGGTACCCGAGCTTACAGGATGTCCTGAAGCAGGCCTGGAAGGTCTGTGTGCATTTCTGATGGTCATATAATGCGAGTGCTCGACTGCCAGACCTCCAAAGGGAATACAACCTGCCCAAGAACCACCTACTCTGTGACATGCCCACCAGGTGCAACTCTACGTTGGCCATGCTGCAGCGGCTGCACATGCAGCAGAGGGCCATCAATGAGTATCTCTGCCAATGTGGCAGCAGAACTGGGTCAGGGGAGCTTGTTTTTTCCCCCATGCCAGTGGGCCATGATCAGGGATGCATGCACTGTCCTGTCACCATTTAAGGAGGCCACGAGGATGGTGAGTAGTAACAGAGGGAGCAGAAGATGAAACATCTTCGGGAGGCCTTGCAGAAAGGTCTGGGCAATGCATTCCCAGAGACTGGGAGGTTACAAAATCCAGGTCCTGGACAACGTGTTGCTGAGGCTTCGGTCAGTCACAGAAGGAGCGGTGGAGAAGGTGGTCGTCTGACTGATGCGTTCAGACAATTTTTTTAGTCCGCAGCCCCAAGGTCTGATCGGTTCCAGCAACCATCGCCAGCATCTGTTTTACATGGTGAGGGAATACCTAGAGGCAAGATCAGACTTGGACACCTTTCCCATAAAAATCTTCTGGCTTACTGGGTCTTGAGGATGAATCACTGGCCAGAGCTTGCACAGTACGCAACTGAGCTACTGGCTTGTCCTGCATCCAGCGTTCTTTCAGAATGCACATTCAGTGCTGCTGTAGGCTTTGTAACCGATCACAGGGTGCGCCTCTCCACCGACAAGTTCGATCGACTGACCTTCATAAAAATGAATCAGGCTTGGATCACCACCAGCTACCAAGCACCTGATGCTGATGTAACTGAATATTTTTTTTTTAAATGTCAGATCCCTTCAAGACTGCCTATGCTGATGCTGAGTGACTATCCTTTTCCTCCTCAATGATCATGCTGATAGGTTGTGAGAACATTTTTGGTTCTGGGGACCAAAAGTTGCTAAGTGAGTGAGTGTGAGTGAAAAACTTATATAGCGCAGCACATGCGAACTAAATCGCCTCTGGGCGCTCGATGCTCCTGTCTCCTTTGATATCAAAATAGATGAGTTTTTATCTTTCTTCTGAGGGCTGAGGCCACGTACACACGAGGAGACATGTCTGTTGAAACTGGTCCGCAGACCAGTTTCAGCGGACATGTTCGATCGTGTGTATGGCCTAACGGACAGGTTTCCAGCGGACAAAAGTTTCTAAGCATGCTTAGAAACGTGTCCGCTGGAAACCTGTCCATCGGACATGTCCGATGGTTAGTACGCTCAACCGTTGAACCGAAATCCCGCGCATGCGTCGAATTGATTCGATGCATACGTGGAAGAATTGAACTTCATTGTTTGTGCACGTCGGTGTGTTATACGTGTGTTTTTTGTTTTTGTTTTTATAAATTCTTTATTTATATATCTTTTCTTCCAATCCTCCATAGTTCATATCAGGAGTATACAATAGGTACAGCATAATATATACAACCTCTTCCTCTCTTACAATTAACCATAATCCTTATTCTCTATATATTATATCGGTACCATTACACTTACCCCCACCCCGCCTAACATATCTTGGTTGTCTTGTCCAAAACCTACCAACCAAAGCAAAAAAAATGGTATCCGTCTCCCCCCCCCCCCCCGTCTTAAGGATTCTGCTCTCTATAACTAATATATGGCGCCCATACCTGTCTTTATTCCTCCTCCTGCTCTCTCATTCCCATTGTCAAATAAATATCCATCTGCTGAATTTAAGTTGCTCTGCTCAGCCATTGTTGCCTTGTCGGGAGAAGTTCTGTTTTGGAGCGGTTGAGTTTAAGATAACTCTTTGTCATCCAGTTTTCTATCAAAGAGAGGCATGTCTCTAGACTGAGATGATGATCCTTTTTGTTGCAGATGCGAAAATACAGTTGTGTGTCATCTGCATAAGAGTGGTAAAGTAGTTGTTGACTACTGATGATTTCAAAGAGAAGGCGAAGATAGATGTTGAAGAGCACCGGCGACAGAGGGGATCCTTGAGGGACTCCGCATGACACCGTGCGTTTTTCAGAAGTGAATAGTCCCAATTTCACTATTTGTGATCGGTTTTCCTAGAATAATGTTACAGTCGGGTGTGAGCCAGCTTTCTGTAATAAAGAGGCAGTCTAAATCGCATTGTAGGATGAAATCGTGGATTTCCTGTCTGTGTTTTACTGCCATTCTAGTGTTGACCAATGCGCATAAAATGTGCTTAGGTTGGGACAGATGGATACGATTTTTAACTGTCGATCGTCGAATGATTCGTAACAGTTGTTTGTTTCTTAGTGTTTTTTTAATTACTGTTGGTAATCCTGCGGCATATGGTTTTAGGCCCCAAATGAATTCTGCACAGTATTTCAGGTTAGCTATATCTGCAGAAAGTCCCTAGTGAAAGGTGATTTTAATAGTGGGGTATTCAATGAATGATAGGGAGGGGTGGGGCTTGCTCTCCCGGTTTGATCCAGAGAAAGGCGAAAAACCCTTCACTGTGCTATGCCAATTTGCAAAGGCAAGGGAAAAAAATCCTTCCTGATCCCACTTGGGGCGATCGGAGAACCCTGGATCAAGACCCTGAATTGTATTTATACCTGGATATACGCCTATTGGGCTTGAAAGGGATTTGGGTGGGGGTGGGGGGGGGGGGTGGGAGCGATTTGACCTGTTTTTGGGGTGGGGAAGTGAGGTACAGGGTTATGTCCCAGCGATTTTACAGTAGCTGGGGGTGTAGGAAGATGGCCGCCGTCTCAGTAACCTAGGCCTGGACCAGGGGCTGAGCTGATAGATGGGGCCGGTTTTAGGGCAGATAGGGGCTCTGGGGAAGTCAGAGAGATGGTGGTATTCCTCCTAGAAGCGGAGGATTGGGCACTTTTCGGAGGGGTGTTTTGTGATGTTTCCCGGGCGGCAAACCGCTAGGCCACGGTTGAAGCCGCGGCCTTTCCAAGCTGCGATCGCCGTACTGTTTGCAGGGGCCAAGGAGGGTTTGCGGCTGAATGGAAGTTAAAGAACGGGGGTGGTGCTGGAGCGATTGGAGGACTTGCGGGTGAGTTCGCGTGACTAGGCCGCGGTTGAATCGGCGGATTTTTCTAGTCGCGGTTGCAGCGATTGTTTCCACTGGGCCGCGGTGGTGGATGGAAGGAGTGGAATCACCCTTTAATGTGTTTTTTGGGCCAGGCTGGAGCCACGGCTTATCCTAAAAAGGACGGCCGTGCATGTGCCCAAGGGGGGGTGGGGAGGAGGATAGGTCAGGGATAGGACTGGACGCCCCCCAGTGCTTACCTCAAGATGTTTGCTGGAGGATGAGAGGGGGGTCGGAGGGAAGGGAGAGCTGTAGTCGGGGATCCCTGTTTTGGAGCACTGCAAGAAGAGAAAAAACCTGTCTATCTGTCTGGTGCTCGGGGGAGCGAGCAGACAAGGATGGAGTCACTGGAGGTCAGGTGAGAGGAGCTCTTAGACACACGTCCGTCTGCTAGACCATGTCCCTACTGACTGTCTACAGGACTCTGTGATAGGCTTTCCTGGCCCTATACTCTCCTGCTAAGGCCCAATTTTTCTGCCCCTGTTTAACAGAGGCGTGTAATTACAATTTTTGATGCAAAACTTTGCAGCGGGCTCATTCCTGCGCTCCAACTAGAGTATCTGTGAGGGGTTGTAGTGTTGTAGCACCACCACCTTCACCAACAAAGGTCCAATTTTTCTGCCCCTGTTCAACAGGGGCATGTAATTACAATTCTTGATCTAATTTTTCAAAGCAGGGCCCATTCCTGTGCCCACCAAGAGTAACTGTGAGTACTTACAGTATTGTGGCACCAGCGCCAGCACCAAAGGCCCAATTTTTCTACCACTGTTCAACAATGTCATGTAATTACAGTTCTTGATATAAAAGTTAACACAGCAGGGCGTTCCAGCGCTCACCAAGACTAACTGTGAGGGCTTACAGTGTTGTTGTAGCAACACCAACACCTAGGGCCCAAATTTCTGCAGAGTATATACGGCAGGCCCCTACTTTCAAACATCCAACTTACAAACGACTCCTACTTGCAAACGGAAGGAGACAACAGGAAGTGAGAGGAAATCTACCCCTAGGAAGGGAATTTCTCTGCTGTAAGAGGTGTTTCCTGTCCACTGATGCTTTATCACCAATCCTTGTTTCACTAAAAAACACAAATTTCCAAAAAATCTTTTGTCATTGGAACAAAAAGCGAATTGCAATCTTCTGAACAGATGCACACAGACAGCAAAACAAATGTTTACAGGGGTGATAACCCTTCTCTATGTTTTCAGAAAAGCTTAAAAATAGATTTTATGGCTGGAGCTACCTTTTAAAAAAAAGTACCAGTTCAAAATTACAAGCAGATTCTACTTAACAACAAACCTACAGTCCCTGTCTTGTTTGCACCGCCTGTATACTGCTATTTAAAGTATATAGGGCCAAAGGGGCTTGTAATGACCTGGGGGGAAACCCATGATATTTTTCTCAATGATTTTCATCCATATTGCAGGGACTAGACATTACATTAAAGTCGCAAGCAGTTTTAAATTACTTTTTCCTTTATAGTAATCTCATTTTGTGCAGGGACAGTTCTAAACACATACCACCTCACAGGTATACTATAGACACCCATCAGGTACGATAATTAAAGGAATTTTTTATTTATTTTTTCACTTTAAGCATCATTAAAATCACTGCTCCAGAAAAAACGACCGTTTTTAAAACCTTTTTTTTCCATTGATACATGTTCCCTGGGGCAAGACCCGGGTTCTTAAACCGGTTTTCCAACAATAACTTGTATATTAGGCTTTAAAATGAGCACTTTTAAATTAGAACGTTTGAGTCCCATTGACGTCAATGGGGTTCTAAATGTTTGCGCGAATGTTCGGTCCGTTCGAAGGTTCTGGTGCGAAAGGAACAGGGGGTGTTCGGCTCATCCCTACCGAAGAGAGCCTGCCCATCAACATACTGGAGATTTGGGCAGTATACATAGCCCTCAGAACCTGGAGACACAGGTTACAGGGCCACCCTGTTCGGATTCAATTCGGCAATGGTACTGCAGTAGCTTGTATCAATCACCAAGGAGGCACCCGAAGTCGGGATGCTCAGAAGAAGGCGAATCTGATGTTGGCATGGGCAGAATATCATGTACCTTGTCTTTCTGCAATCTTCGTTCCATGGGTAGAGAACTGGCAAGCGGACTACCTGAGTCGTCAGGAGAATGGTCTCTCCACCCCGATATCTTTCAGGCCATGTGCCAGAGATGGGGGACCCTCGGATGTAGATTTGCTAGCTTCCAGGCTCAACAGGAAGTTGGACAACTTTGGGCCAGATTCAGAAAGACTTATGCCGACGTATGTCGATATGTGTAAAGATGCGCCATCATATCTATGCGCCGTACCCACAAAACTAGATACGCCTGAAAATAGGCTTTCTCCGACCGACCTAACTTTCCTACGCCGGCGTATCGTAGGCGCATATTTACGCTGGATGCATCTGGCGTGCCCATTGATTTCCTATTCAAATATTGCTACGTGCGCCGCGCATAAGTCGTACGTCCGGCACAAAGTTATTCCAACAAATAGCTGGTTTATCTTTACACCTGACGTGCACAGGTCAGCTGGAAAGCAGCTACAACAGCACCGTTTTACAACAGCAACCCCACTTGCAGGACAACGCATCTGTCTGCCAACATGCCAGGGGCAGCCGTGGTCCTAGCACTACTAATGGGTCCACCGGTACGGAGGAGGAGGGCACGTGAGAGGATATACCGCACGCGCATGAGCCTCTTTGGCATGGGTGATGAGGAGGTGTATCGCATTTTCAGATTCAGCCCTGATGCCATCCTGGAAATAACCACAGCTCTAAAAGATGACATCACCAGCAAGAGACACCGCTCACAAGCAATGTAGCCACTGGTCAAGGTACTGGCAACACTCCATTTCCTCGCCAGTGGATCATTCCAGCATACAATTGGAGTCGTGGCTGGTTTGTCACAATCCACGATAAGCAGATGTGTGCACCAGGTTGTCCAAGCAATCCTCAGACGCATGTCCCACCACATCATCAGACCCACCAATGAGCATCTGCGGCAGAAGGCAATGCAGGATTTCTACAGCATTGCAGGATTCCCACGCACCATCGGGGTTATTGATTGCACACATGTGGCACTACAGCCCCCCATGCCACAGAGAACATATATCACAATTGGAAGCACTGGCATTCCATCAACGTACAGGTGATAGCCAATGCCCAATGTCTCATATGGCACGTCCATGCCAAACACCCCGAGTCCAGCCACGACAGCTACATATACCGTCAAAGCCCAATCGCAGCAGAATTTGAACAAAACGTGTACAAGGACAGCTGGTTGGTTGGTGAGTGACATGGGAGTCAGGCATGACTGTCTGACCCCATGATGCAGACATCACGAGGGGCACATGCATGACTAACATCCTCTTGTCTTTTCCCTTCCAGGTGACTCAGCATATGCACTTGGGCCCCATCTCATGACTCCATTCCGGAATCCCCAAACCAGAGGAGAGAGAAGATACAATGTGGCACACGTACGTACCGGTGCAGTGGTGGAACAAACATTTGGCCTCCTGAAGTCCCGTTTCTGATGCCTGGATAAGTCCGGGGGGGCCTGTTGTATTCCCCAAACTTTGTGTGTCAGATCATTGGTGCATGTTGCATGCTGCACAACTACGCCATGAGTAAGAGCTTGCAGATTGACATACGTGATGACCTGACCCCCAACCCACACAGTCCTTACCTGCCCAAGGCAACCCCCTCTGCTGAGGGAAGAGCAGTCAGTAGGGTCCTCGCGGTAGGCATCTTTGGACGTTAAACACACACATTCATTATGGCACACAGACAATGCACGCATACACACCACTGTGGTCCATAGATCACACACCACATCCACATCACATTGGATTAGCCCAAGTCCAACATGTAGGACTTGGGAGCTGCAACGCCACGCCAAGGCCCCAATGATGTCGCTGCCCATTCATATGACATTCACATGGCCTTAGGGATAACTTCTCCCCAACGACTGAGGGTGACACCCCTTACTGGCAGGAGTGCCACCCCTATATTCACACACCATTCACACTGTAGTCTGCACTACTCACCGTGTGCAGTATCAAAAAAAAAAGGCTCATGACCTGAGCATAAAATTAAAAAAAAAAGGCTTGTGACCTGAGCAAAAACAAAAATGTAAAAACAATATCCAGAGGCCCAAAAAAAGCCACTCGTTTGGCCTGACGGGGGCTCCGTCTGGTGGAACCTCTCTGGCTCCTCAGCTGCCTGGAGGGAGCCTCGAGTGGGGGGGTGGGGCATCTGGAGGTGGCTCATCCCCGGGTGGGCCACTCCTGGCAGGTGATGGCTGCCTGCCTTCCAAGGCCATGGCAATCCGGCTCAAAAAATGGTTGGTCTGGGCCTGCATCCTCCGCTGCCGGTTGACGTGATGGCGCTGGTCACGCTGCCTCTGCCTCCCCTCATCCCGGATGGCAGCCGTGTTGGCCTGGAGAACCACAGTAAGGGTGCGAACATCTGTCTGCACCTCCCCCAGGCTGGTGACTACTGCAGCGCAGTTGCAGCTCACATCCTGCACTGCCTCTGTCGTCTGGGCCACGGAGGCCAGGCTGTCAGCCACCCGGTCCAGGTGCCCGGCTATTTCCCCCATATGTTGGGCCTGGTCCCTTGCCATCTCATCATGAAATCAAGACACCCCCCTGGTCTTCCGTGTCGCCTTCCTGGGGTATAAGGTGTTGCCCTTGAGGGACTTGCTCTACTGGTGGTGGAGCCTGAGGCCCTTCCCCTGATGGGGGAGGAGGTATGAGAGGGCCCGGGCAAAGAGGAGGAATCCTCCAAAAACATCCAAGCTTCATCCGAGATCACCGTCTCCTCCTCAACCAACTCCAGAGGAGACGTGTGGCCACTCCCCTCCACCGCTGGATCCTGGCTTCCTTTGGGGTCGGGATCAGGCTGATGTTCCGGGGATGATGTGGTATGGGCACCGGCAGCAGATGATGGCCCCGCTCCATCCTGAACATCTGTGGATGACACAAAGCATACACATCTTGGTGGACCCACCCCCCCACATGCTACATACCAAATAGGGGATAAAAAACACTTACCTGGCCTCAAGGCTTCATCAACGGAATCAAATCCCTCCACACCCTCCAACTGATCCCTCTCCAGACACCGGACGACCACCTCCTCCTCCCGGGTCAAGCTCACCGCACATGGGGGTCCACCCCCTGTGGCTCTCTGGTGCCTCCTGATGGCGGACACCTTCTCCCGAACCTTGCGCCTAACATCGTTTATTTTTTTGTTGATGTCATTGGCTGTCCGGGTCTCATAGCCAAAGCTGTTTATGTGGCCAGCAATGGTCTCCAGGATGGCCTGCTTCCTGTCCCGGCTGGTCTGGTGACTTTTGGCACCATGGAGGAAGGTGTCATACCTCTCCATGGCAGAGATGAGGGCTGACATCTCCTGCTGGTTGAAATTTTTCTTCCTCCTCTGCCTCCGGGGAACGGTAGTAGCCATCTCCAAGCAAAAGTACAATGCTTAGGGGGGGGAAAGCAGGAAGTACTTTTGCGTCGGACGGGCGCATGTCTGGGCGTATTTTTGCGGCCAGCGTAAGATGGTACGCCGGCGTATCCCGGGAAGTTGGCCAACGACACTGCGCATGCTCCGTGGATTATACGCTGGGCGTAAGTCTCTGCGCCGGGCTCAGGCCATCATTTACATATGGTCACACCCACTTCCACGTACGCCAGCTTGCACCTTCACATTTACGTTACGCCGGCGCAAAGTTAGGAGCAAGTGCTTGGTGAATACTGTACTTGCCTCACTAGTTTGCGTCGGCGGAGCGTATATGCGCCCATCTACCTGAATCTGGCCCTTTGTGTCCAGGATGAGAGAGCCTCTGGCCTACCGAACTGATGCTCTGAAAATTCCTTGAAATCAGTTTTTACTGATCTATGCATTCCCCCGATCCCTCTCTTACAGAGATTACTGGGCAGGATGAAGAAGGAGGGAATACCAGTACTCCTAGTGGCCCCAAATTGTCCCAAGAGGCCCTTGTACGCCGAGATCATAAAGATGGCAGTAGGAAGACCTTGGGTGCTTCCTCTTCATCACGACTTACTGTCACAGGGTCCAGTGTTTCATCCTTCCTTACAAAAGCTAAATTTGACGGTCTGGCTACTGAGACCTACATTTTGAAGAAGAGGGGGCTCTCAGGTCCAGTTCTTTCCACGCTCATTAATGCTAGAAAGCCAGCCTTCAGGCTTATCTATTACAGAGTCTGGAAGGCGTATGTTTCCTGGTGTGAATCCAGAGGGTGGAATCCTCAGAAGTATGTCATAAGTAGGATTCTCACCTTTTGCCAATTAGGAGTGGATATGAAATTAGCCCTGAGTACCATCAATGGTCAAATATCGGGGGGGCGTGGCCAGCACGGCATGTGAACTGACGGAGGTTCACAGAGCTCCGCACTGATCCTGAAAGAATCCGGTTTCCGGCACCGCTTACACCCGCTGTTTTTTGGCCTCACTGACAGGGGAACACTCCCTCAACACTCGGCTGCCGTCGGATCGCTCCAGAGGGTATGATGACCTGGGAACAGAAGATAGACAGCGGGAGGCTGGATTCCCAAGATGGCGCCGCTCCACCATCAGCACAGAAGGCGCGCGGAGGGGACAAGATGAAGGAGGGGGTGAGTAAAGCCCTGAAAAAGGCTAAAGAGACCCCCCGGGATCCCCCTAAGGACATGAGGTACTATGCCCAGAAGCTGGCAGGGAAGCCCGGTGTTGCAGACGTGCCTCCCCTGGATGATTGTGCTCCCCAGAGTGACACTGAAATGGAGGAGGAAAAAAAAGAAATGCAAGGAGCGGGGGCCATGATGGAACAGGCCGGGAGCGGCTCTCGTGACCTGGTTGGGGAGACAAATGACACCGAGGTGGAGGGGGGAGAACAGCCCACGTTACCTGCAATACTGAAGGCAGTGAACAAGTGCACAGCGTCAGTGAATGGCCTGCAGCTCAGGTTTGGGAGTCTGGAGGAGGAGGTGAGCCTGATCCGGCATGACATACAGAAAATGAGGGAAAGAACCGTGGCTGCGGAGGGGAGGATTAGTGACCTAGAGGACAAGCTGCCCCCATTGATTAGAGAAACCCAGACTACCTCGCGGCTCGCCAGGGCCGTGGATATGCGCGCAGAAGATTTTGAGAACCGACTTAGTGGGACTGCCAGAGAAGGTGGAAGGCCGGGACCCCACGCAGTTTGTGGAGAAGTGGATGGCTGATGTGTTTGGCAAAGACGCATTCACGCATTTATATGCAGTGGAGAGAGCACACAGAGTGCCCTCAAGACCTCTCCTGCCGGGCAACCCTCCCCGCCCGATCCTTGCCCGTCTTTTAAATTACAGAGACAGAGAAATAATACTGAGACTTGCCAGGGAAAAGCGAAATGTCCAGTTCAATGGCACGCGGGTCTCATTTTATCTGGATTTTTCCGCTGCAGTACAGAAGAGCCGGGCTCGGTTCACTGAAATTAAGAAGCGCTTGCAGAGGGTGCAGGCACCATATGCTATGCTGTACCCGGCGAGACTTCGAGTCATTCTCAGAGGTCAGGCCCACTTCTTTGAACACCCTGCTGATGCCTCGGACTGGCTGGATGCCAACGAAGGGGCGCTCTGTCAGGCCAGGAGACCACCCGTGGCAGAAGATGGACACTCGGACTGAACACTGTCTACCTTGCATATTTGCTCCCTCACATGAGGGAACTGCCGGAAACATACATTACCCATATATTTTGGTGCTGCAATGTGAGTTCCGAAATGCTGTTACTACCGCACCCAGCGAAGATCATTGCTGACGGGGTCGCCACGTCTGGTGGCCAACTTGTAGTTCAGAGGGACCTGTTGTCCCACAGTTGCTGGGGTTGCCTGTTGGCGCCCCAGAGTTTGTGCCCACAAAGGGCTTATGAGCAGATGGGTGTATACCCCTTACGGGCGGATGGCCTGCTACGGGAGAGAATTGATGCACAGTTGTGCATCTCAGCTTGCTACCAGATCCCAGTTAACTCCAGAGCCCACTTACACTTTTCTTTTTCCAGTTATGGAAGATCGAGTTTTATTTTTTTTGCCACTTGGCTGTTTGCCTTGTCCCTATTCCCAGCCTGGAGTACCACGCTGACACCTTCAACTGGGTGGGTGGCTGGGGTGATGGTGCTTTTTCCCCTTCTGAAGTTATGCCCCAACCCCCCTGATGGCGACAGTAACTGTGTTATCGTGGAATGTCCGGGGACTGCAGGACCCCCTGAAACGAACTATGGTGTCATCCCTGATGAGGAAACAGTTGCCAGCTATTTGTGCACTCCAGGAGACTCATTTAACCCCTGACTCTGTGTCCTGTTTGGGATATCGGTGGGCGGGCAGGGTGTACCATTCCACTCACACCTCGTATTCAAGGGGGGTGAGTGTGCTGGTGCATAGTGCACTGGACTATGAGGAATTACATGCTGATATAGATGCTGAAGGCAGATATGTTTTTCTTTTATGCAAATTGTTTGCTTTTAAATGTATTCTTGCTTTTGTATATGTGCCCCCCCCCCGTATAATAATCAGGTGCTGAGGGCCTTGGTGGAGTTCCAGGTGCGGGTCGTGGAGGTGCTCTTGTTTGCCTTCGGGGACTTCAACTGCTACATGGACCCTCTCATAGATAAACATCCGTCGGGAGGTGGGAGGAGGGGGTACGCCGTACGGCCCTACGGAAGCTAGTGGAGGAAGTAGGGTGGAGGGACCCTTGGAATGCTAGACACCCAGGGGAGAAGCAATTCTCATGTTTTTCTAAAAGCTATTCATCCTTATCTAGGATAGATCTCTGTTTGTGTTCTCATGCTGCTGAGAGGTATGTTGTAGATGTGGCGTATGGCCTGAGAAGTGTATCAGATCATTCCCCACTGATTGAATCCCTGGAGGTGCGTCCCACTTCGGCGGTGGCCAAGGCCCCGTGGAAGATGAACGCCTTCTGGCTGAGCCTTTTCTCTTCCCACGAACACATAGAGGCCCGCATCGAGGAATATTGGCGTGTACATGCTGACTTTGACAACATGGCTGTCACTTGGGAGGCCTTTAAGGCTGTCCTGAGGGGCTTATTTATCACAGAGATCCAGGCCACCAAGGGATGGTCAAATGCACAACGAGAGGGGGTGGAACGGATGGTGGAAAAGCTAGAGGCCACATTCATTGCAGACCCTTCTGACAAAAATAGGGAGGCGTGGCTGTCGGCACAGGATGCCCTGTACCGGGTCACGACCTCGGGAGCGGAGAGGAAGCGTTTTTTCCAAAAGGCGGCATTCTATGAGGAGGGTAAGCATACTGGTCGCATGTTAGCAACTATCGCCCATGCCCAGCAGATGTCTCCCTCTATAGGGGCGCTGCGCACTTCCGATGGGGGGGTGACTAATTCCCCTGATCAAATCCTTTCCGAACTAGTGGGATTCTACTCTTCACTGTATGATTCCAAGAGGACATACTCGCTAGATTCCCTGGCGAATTACTTAGACCCTGTTCAACTACCGATGTTGTCGGCCTCCAATAGGGAGATACTCGATGCCCCATTGACCCTCGGTGAATTGCAGATGGCGACCAGCCTGTTCCCTAACTCAAAGGGCCCCCGGGGACGATGGTCTTCCTGCGGAAGTATACAAGCAGTATGAGGAGTTGATACTCCCACACCTGTTGAAGGTCTTCAATGCCGCAAGGGCGAGGGGCACGCTCCCCCTCTCTATGACCAGGGCGAACATTGTTCTGATTTTGAAACCTGATAAAGACCCTCTTGACCCGGGATCCTACAGACCGATCTCCCTTCTACAGAAGATGTAAAGATTCTCGCCAAGGTCCTGGCGGTCAGACTGAATGGGGCTATCTCCACTATAATTCACTCTGACCAATCAGGCTTTATGCCGCAGAAGTCGACGGCGATAAACTTGAGGAGACTCTTTCTTAATATGCAATCACGGGCAGACAACATTGGGGATAGAGCCCTGCTATCGTTGGACACCCATAAGGCGTTCGACAGCGTCGAATGGGAGTATCTTTGGGCGGTGATGCAGAAGTTTGGTTTCGGGGATGGATTAATTACATGGGTCCAGCTCTTATACTCATCCCCGGTGGCGGCGATAAGGGAGGGAGGGAGGGTCTCGCATACTTTTGATCTACACAGAGGCACGCGGCAGGGCTGCCCCCTGTCTCCCCTCCTCTTTGCCTTGGCCATTGAGCCCCTGGCGGCTATGATTCGGACTAACCCCTTAGTACGGGGATTTCAATACGGTGATCTTCACGAGAAGATCATGCTGTATGCGGATGACACCATGTTGTTCCTGGGTGACACCTCTGAGTCACTAACGGAGGCCATGAAGGTAGTGCGACGGTTTTGGGATTACTCGGGTTTGACTATTAATTGGACCAAGTCCTCCCTCCTCTTGCTGGACCGGCGGCCCCCAGCGCCCATTAGAACTATACTTGACATCCCTGTCTCTGAGTCTTTCCAGTACCTGGGCATTCAGGTTACCGCTTCCCCACTGGATTATATTGGCCTGAACCTGACCCCCTTGATCAGTCACTGCCGCGATCGGGTCAAGGTATGGAGCAAGTTAAAACTGTCACCGGTTGGGAGGGTGAACCTCATAAAGATGATCCTTATGCCACAGCTGCTCTACGTTCTACACAACTCCCCAACGGTTATCCCCCTGAAAAAGTTTAGGGTCATTAACTCAATTTTTCGCTCCCTGATCTGGCTCACCAAGCCCCTTAGGGTTAAACTTGAGCAACTGCAGCGCCCAAAGGAAGCAGGTGGATTGGCACTGCCCAATCCCTGGCTATACTACCTGGCCTCCCAGTTGCAACATATTGCGAGGCTGGTAGGACCTCAACGGGATTCACAGCTGAACTTGAGGGGGGGAAGGTTTACGACTGGGGGGGAAGTGATAGAGGGATTGGAGGCCTTGCAATACGCTAAATCCAACAAACGGTTCCCCACATACAACCTCATGCATAAGATCTGGAATAAAGCTAGGATGTTGCAGGGAGTGACAGGGTTCACTAAATACAGTCCCATTTGGGATAACGCATACTATCGAGAAATAGCAAAATTACCATATGGTCAGAAATGGAAACAGTATGGGATATCCCTGTTATCACATATAATTAGAGCGGTTGGGTTGAGGTCCTTCTCAGAGCGGACTTTCAGCTGCCAGCATCCATGTATTTCTACTACTTGCAGCTCAAACATGCATTTGACGCACAGAGGGAAGCAGATATATGGTCCATGGATTTGGCACCGGTGTTTAACTTCCTGTCTGAGGTGTCCACCTGTAAGGGTTTCATATCTAGTTGCTATGCCATGCTGCTAAACCTCTTTCTACCGGGAGCCCCCCTCAAGGCGGTGGCCCGGTGGGAATGGGATGTGGGCGCATTCAAGGATGAGCAGTGGGAGGAAGCCTTACAGGCGGTTCCCACATGCTCCCTGAACGTGGCGCACAGACTGTCACAGCTCTACATTCTCACATTACACATTACACACCTGCCAGATTAGCGCATATGGGATTGGGGGTGGATCCCTGCTGCACTAGGTGCTGCAGGGACCACAGAGATGTCATCCACCTATTGTGGCGCTGCCCGAAGTTCCACCTGTACTGGACGGGGGTTGTTGACACTATTAGCAGGGCCTTCCAGTTACAGGTTCCACTTGAACCCAAGGTCTGCCTGTTTACGGATAGCGGATGGCATACTGGCGGAGGATATCCCAAAACAGGCTATTGGCAGAGCTCTGTTCCAGGCTCGCTTAATGATACTGAGACACTGGAAGGACACTGAGCCGCCCACAGTGCAGGAGTGGATTAAGCAGAAGGTGGTGTATCAGAGAAGAGGGGCCAGTGGTAAATATGAAAAGTTATGGGCCCCGTGGCTTGATGTTCCAGGTCTGGCCCCGATAGATCTTGTGTGGGATCGTCTATTCTAGGACCTTGATCACTTGGTTTCTAGCTATCCATAATTGCCCACGGGGGGGGGGGAGAGAAGGTGATAGGGGACTCTGAAACGTGAAATGACATTTGGCGTAGTGTTATATGTATATCATTCATTGGAATGTTGGTTGAGAATATGCTCTGGAGTTTTGTATGTTATTTTCTGCATTTGCTCAATAAAACTTTTGTTTGAGAAAAAAAAAAGTGTCAAATATCGGCTCTATCAGTCTTTTTTTTCAGAGACCGCTGGCATCTCATTCCCTAGTTCGGGCTTTCACTCAGGGGGTACTGTGGATCAATCCGCCAGTCAAGTCTCCCTTATGTCCCTGGGATTTGAATTTAGTATTGTCAGTCTTGCAAAAGCAACCTTTTGAACCTGCCATATTCCGTTGATTCATTTGAGCAGGAAATTGGCCTTTCTGATTGCTATCTCCTCTGCTAGGAGAGTATCAGAATTGGCAGCTCTTTCTTGTAAAGAGCCTTATTTAATTTGTCACAAAGACAAAATTGTACTACAGCCCCATCCTACCTTTTTACCAAAGGTGGTGTTGACGTTTCAGTTAAATCAAGACATGTTTTGCCTTCCTTTTTTCCTGAGCTGCAGACAGCGGGGGAAAAGTTATTGCACTCCCTAGATGTAGTGAGAGCAGTAAAAGTTTATCTGCAGGCAACGCCTCAGATACATAAAACAGATGTTTTGTTTATTGTGCCAGATGGTCCCAAGAAGGGCCAGGCGGCATCAAATCCACCATTGCTAGATGGATTCGACAAGAAAGGTTATGGTTTAAGGAACAAGATTCCTCCTTTTTCTGTTAAGGCGCATTCGACCAGGGCAATAAGTGCTTCATGGGCAGTGCATCACCAGGCTTCGATGGCTCAGATCTGTAAAGCTGCAACTTGGTCCTCAGTCCATACATTTACCAAATTCTATCAAATAGATGTGAAAGGACATGAGGATACCACCTTTGGGCGAAGTGTGCTGCAGGCAGCAGTATAGGGCTTCTTGCCCATTAGCAGCCTGCTTGATCTGTGTCTTCTACCCCTCATTAAGCATTGCTCTGGGAGGTCCCACTTTGTAATGAATAGAGGCTCTGTGTCCCATGATGTACGATAAAGAAAATAGGATTTTACCTTTACCTGTAAAATCCTTTTCTTGGAGTACACCACGGGACACAGAGGTCCCCCCCTTCTCATGGAATCCTTACAGCTTTGCTACAAAACTGAGGTACTTCCCTTAGGGGAGAGGTTATAAAGAGGGGAACTTGTCTTCATTGGTTGTGCCAGTGTCCAATCACCTCTGGTGAGCTATACAACCCACTATGTAATGAATAGAGGCTCTGTGTCCCGTGGTGTACTCCAAGAAAAGGATTTTACAGGTAAGCTGTTATAAAAATTCAAGGTTTTTTTCTTCACAAAATTGTCATATTATCAGATTATTTCTCACACACAGCATATGCATACCACAAATTACACCCCAAAACACATTCTGCTATTACTGAATATGGTGATACCACATGTGTGAGACTTTTACACAGTGTGGCCACATACAGAGGCCCAACATGCAGGGAGCACCTTCACATGTGTGAGACATTTACACAGTGTGGCCACATACAGAGGCCCAACATGCAGGGAGCACCATCACATGTGTGAGACTTTTACACAGTGTGGCCACATACAGAGGCCCAACATGCAGGGAGCACCTTCACATGTGTGAGACTTTTGCACAGCGTGGCCACATACAGATGCCCAACATGCAGGGAGCACCATCACATGTGTGAGACTTTTACACAGCGTGGCCACATACAGATGCCCAACATGCAGGGAGCACCATCACATGTGTGAGACTTTTACACAGCGTGGCCACATACAGAGGCCCAACATGCCCAACATGCAGGGAGCACCTTCACATATGTGATTCTTTTACACAGCGAGGCCACATACAGATACTTTTACACAGCGTGGCCACATACAGAGGCCCAACATGCAGGAAACACCTTCAGGCGTCCGGGAGCACCCAGGTCAATTCTGACATTTCTCTCCTACATGTAAAAATCATCATTTATTTGCTAGAAAATGACATAGAACCCCAAAACATTATATGTTTTTTTTTTTTAGCAAAGACCCTAGAGAATACAATGGCGGTCGTTTCAACTTTTTATCTCGCACGGTATTTGCGCAGCAATTTTTCTAACGCATTTTTTTTTGGGGGGAAATAAACAGTTTTATGCTTCAAAAAAACAAAACAGTAAAGTTAGCCCAATGATAAGTGGTAAGGGGGCGCTATAATAATATTGGGAAAACTGAAAAAGCACAATAAAATATGAAAATAAATATAAAGAAACAACAAATGATCCACCCCTGTGAAACAAATGTGTAGCAATGAGAAAAAAAAGTCCAATTTTCACAAACTGATATAGTCAATGATCAAATAAAGTCCCACTCCCAATAATTGTAGAAACAAAAAAATTCCAAAAAACAGCCGCCACCACTAGGATTCTTACTGCAGTAGACTTGTTATCCAGAAAGTGCAATCTTATTCCTTCACCAAAACACTGTAGATACAACACCCAAAAGTGCACAGAAGGGGGTTGTGCTTACCAGACTCTATGGATCTTTTGAACTGGTGCCATAATGAAGGTAATAGAGCATGGGTACTAATGGAGACAAATATGGTGGGGGCGCCATGGATACCAACAAAGGCCAGGGGATTATCGGAATGGACGTCCTCATTAACTCAGAACACACTGGCAGTATGGGATAGGATAAACCAACTTGGCAAATATGCCCCAAACACATCAACATTGGCACCACTGGTTCCCCCCAGGAGAGGAAAAAAGAGCATTAGGCCCATGGGAATCGGAAGGCAACACAATGTGGCTGAGGTATGCACCATTGGGGGTCCTGATGCCTCAGTTAGATTTAGTATCAACACAAGGAGATATGTTAATGGCAGGATGGAGATACATCCAGATGCTATGTTTTTTTAGAAGACTAGACCCTCAAGTAAGAACTTTGAATTCCCAAACTATATTTTAAAAAACACATAGAAAGATATTAAAACCGGACCACTTATTGTCACAAATGTATAAAATAATATGTAGTGAACACAATAAAACAACCCCCTACTTTATTAGAGAATGGTAAAAAGAACTAGGATGCAGATTCCCCCCCATTACAATTAAAAAAAATAATCACAATTGCACATGCCACATCCACAAGCTCAGCCATTCAGGAAATGGCATATACGTTTTTGGTGTGATTTAGCTCAAATATATCCAACAAGAGATGATCGATGTGGGAGGGGGTGCGGGGAGCAGGGAACATACCTCCACATCTGGTGGGCATGTCCAGGGATCAGAATCTTTTGGGAGGAAGTGGCGCTATGGATCAGGAAAATGTCGGAGGAAACAATAGAGTTTTTCACCGTTACAATGCCTGTTCCATGGAACCACAAGAGCTATAAAAATAGCATTGTACCACATTTATTAAATGCGGCCAAAAGATTAATACCAGGGTACTGGAAACAAGCAACATGCCCCACCCTTCCAGAATGGAAAAGGGAAGTAGTTATAATAATGGGGGCAGAAAAATCGATACATGACATCAGGCTTAAACAGGAGAAATGTTAAATCTGGGAAAATCATAACCAGGAAATAGACGGATAAAACCAAAAGCCTTATGAAGCTCGGGATAAAAAAAGAAAAGTAGATTGGAACTATATAAAAGAAAGATGGGGAACAATCCACAGCTTTTATTTTTAATGTGTATGTTTTTATATATGTCTTGTTATTATGTCTAAGCAAAGAATATGGGAAGGTGTTTAACGATCCTCCTCACCAATTTTGGGGAGGGGGGAGAGAAGAACGTGTAGGTGTTTTTTTTTTTCTTCTCTCTTACTCCTCTTCCCCTTTTTTGGGGGGGGGGAGCATACAAAAACATATATAATTTAGAAGACAATACTATAATTATAAATAAGAAGACACATATAAATATAACATTTTAAACAAAACCCCTTTTTTGGGGGGGGTGTTTACCCCTCAATAAGGGAGGTAAACCTGAATCACAGACAAATATAAGAAGGCTCAGAGGAACATAACAAATAATAAATATCACAAGTATATAGCACTAGGAATACATATACCGTATTTGCCGGCGTATAAGATGACCTTTTGGATGCAAAAAAATGCATCCAAAGTTGAGGGTCATCTTATACGCCTATCACGGATGCCTTCTCATCCTCGGACAAGAGGACGTCAGTGATAGGCGGAACACTGAACAGAGGCCGCGCTGGGAAAATTAGTGTTCCGCCTATCACTGAACAGTCTGAGGAGGAGGCGCGGCTTTTGAATCATGGATGCCCGCAGTCTGAAACATGGATGTCTGCAGCAAAAAAATAAGTTAGGGAGAGCGTCTTGGCCGGCACAGTAGAGGCATGTGATGGACAGTGGGGGCATGGAATGGCACAGTGGGGGCATGGAATGGCACAGTGGGGGCATGGAATGGCACAGCACAGTGGGGCATGGAATGGCATGGCACAGTGGGGCATGTAATGGCACGGCACAGTGGGGCATGGAATGGCACAGTGGGGACATGGAATGGCACAGTAGGGGCATGGAATGGCACAGCACAGTGGGGCATGGAATGGCACAGCACAGTGGGGCATGGAATGGCATGGCACAGTGGGGCATGTAATGGCATGGCACAGTGGGGCATGGAATGGCACAGTGGGGCATGGAATGGCACAGTGGGGACATGGAATGGCACAGTAGGGGCATGGAATGGCACAGCACAGTGGGGCATGGAATGGCACGGCACAGTGGGGCATGGAATGGCACGGCACAGTGGGGCATGGATTGGCACGGCACAGTGGGGCATGGAATGGCACAGTGGGGCATGGAATGGAATGGCACAGTGGGGCATGGAATGGAATGTAATGGCACAGTGAGATTTGAAAAATATTCCTGTCAGTGGTTGTTCTGGCTACCCTTCAGCTTCCAAACAGACTAGTAGGAAGGGGGTAGTCTTATACGGCGAGTATATCCCAAAACCAACATTTTTCCTGGAAAAATAGGGGGTAGTCCTATACACCCAGTCGTCTTATAAGCTGGCAAATACGGTATATATTAATACATTTTTTATAGTCACAAACGTCTTCCTGCATTCTCCCTCCCTTTTTTTTTGTTTGGGGAGGACCGGAAACCACCATATAGTAAAGGATGGTAGTATCGAGCTGCCTTTTAAGTGTCAAGGCATGTTAAATGTTGTATGTAAAGATTTTTTTTTCTTATAAAGTTTAATTATAAAAAAAACTAAAAAAAGATCACATATGCTTGGACAGGATCGTGCCTGCACAACTTGCCATAGACAGGAAATGAATGTAGTACCTCTTGTCCTCCGTTTCAGAGATGGGATATGAAACACAATACCAAAGCTTCCATAGTGCAAACCATTTATTTTAAAAGGATAAAAAGATAACATAAGGCCAAATGGCCACTTACATTAAAAGGGGGCTGCAGACTGGTAAGGATAGCACAGGCTCCTCCACCTCCATGGCGGCGTGCATTTCTCCTGCTTAGGGCTCAAGCCAGATCACCGGATGGGATGTAGGGAGTTAACGTGACCAGGCTACGCTGCCGACGTACGTTTCATTGGGTTAACGTCTTCAGGGGGCGTGAGTTAGCTCAATGTTTTTACATAATGTTAAGAGTATGATGCCTGTAGCTGCACCCATCATTCAGATATCCCCGCACAAAGTCAAGGACCTTATATGACGGCCGGCAGGCGGAAAGTGGTTAAAACGCATTTTTTTTTAACACAAAGTTGTCCATTTATACAATATTTCTAACACATAGCATGTACATACCAAAAATTACACCCCAAAATAGATTCTCCTAATCCTCCTGAGTACGACGATACCACATGTGTGAGACTTCCACAGCCTGACCACATACAGAGGCCCGGGTATGGCAGAGTGCGCCCGGGTATGGCAGAGCGCGGCCGGGTATGGCAGAGCGCGGCCGGGTATGGCAGAGCGCGGCCGGGTATGGCAGAGTGCGGCCGGGTACAGCAGAGCATGGGCGAGTACGGCAGAGTACGCCTGTGTACGGCAGAGTACGCCTGGGTACAGCAGAGCACGGCTGAATATGGCTGGGTATGGCAGAGCACGGCCGGCTATGACAGAGCACGGCTGAATATGGCTGAGCATGGAGGGATGGATGTGACTGCAATTGTCACTAAGCAGCGCTGTGGGCACTACAGATCCAGCCCACAGTGCTGCTGCCACCAATCTCTCCCACCCTCCCCTCTCACTGTGTATGACGCCGGTTTGTTTACAAGTGATCGCTCCAACATTTGATGGAGCGATCATGTAAGAAACGGCCACTATCAGGGGCCATTTTCTGTTATTGACGTCCTCCCAGGGGGTGCGATTCTAGGAGGACGTCAATGTACACCCTCCAGAATTAACAAACCGCTCTGTAGCCGTCAGTCGCCTACGGGCCGGTCGTTAAGTGGGTAACACTAAATATATTCCTCCACCCATACTGCTCACTGATTGGTACAGAGTAGGGTGGAGACTGGGTGATAATCTTCCTTCTCTGTGCTGCAGACACAATTTATGTCTCTAGACTGGATTTGTGGAGATTCTGGGTTTCAGCAAAAGGTTGATTTTCACCATAGATGTTGCTCTACCTAGGCACCTGGCGTATGTGCTTTGGGTCTTCTTCCCCATACCCGGGTCTAGCATGATCTCTGACAGAACAATTCTCCCAGGATTACTTGCTCTGTTGTCTGCTGGCTGTGCCAGGTGGAGGGATATGTCTGTATAGTCTCAGACCCAAGTCACTGAGTGCAGTCTCAGGAGAAGGGAGGCAGCGGTGTGGGATCTCTGCACCTTGTCTCATGTAAACATTTAAGCTTCCACTGGTAGGAGATCAGAGGAGCCAATTACTAGTTACCTTGAGGGGGGAATTGTAAGATCCTCAGAGACAAAGCTGCCTGATGTGGGCGGAGTCCTGGTTTAGGGGAACCAATCTGCTCATGTCTAGTGATAATCTTTGTATTTCTATTTTAGTAGATAGACGGGAGATGAGGAAAACCTCAAAGGATTGTCTCACTTTGTCTGCAGACTGTAAAGTGGAAGATGAGGACATCACACAGTATAGTCCAGGAGAAAACCCGACTACCTCAAATGTCCATCCGGCACCACACAGTGTAGATGGACCATCGTATTCCTCTTATCCTGAGGAACCTCAGACTGTGCGGGACGGTGCCGTCCTTCCAACAGAGAAGAGACTTTCATGTACTGAGTGCGGGAAGTGTTTCCGTTTTCAATCCGATCTTTCCAGGCATCAGAGGTCTCATGCAGGAGAGAAGCTGTATTCCTGTCCTGAGTGCGGGAAATGTTTTTCACAGAAGTCCAAGCTTTCCACACATCAAAGATTTCACACGGGGGAGAAGCCGTATTCTTGTCCTGAGTGCGGGAAATGTTTTTTAGAGAAGTCCAAGCTTTCCACGCATCAGAGATCTCACACGGAGGAGAAGCCATATTCTTGTCCTGAGTGTGGAAAATGTTTTTCATATAAGTCACATATTTCCAGACATCAGAGATCTCACACGGGGGAGAAGCCATATTTCTGTCCTGAGTGCGGAAAATGTTTTTCATATAAGTCACATCTTTCCACACATCAGAGATCTCACACGGGGGAGAAGCCATATTCCTGTCCTGAGTGTGTGAAATGTTTTTCAGATAAGTCCAATCTTTACGCACATCAGAGATCTCACACGGGAGAGAAGCCGTATTCCTGTACTGAGTGTGGGAAATGTTTTTCAAAGAAGTCCGATCTTTCCAGACATCAGAGATCTCACATGGGGGAGAAGTCGTATTCCTGTCCTGAGTGCGGGAAATGTTTTTCAGAGAAGTCCACTCTTTACGCACATCAGAGATCTCACACAGGGGAGAAGCCATATTCCTGTCCTGAGTGTGGGAAATGTTTTTCAAAGAAGTCCGATCTTTCCACACATCAGAGATCTCACACGGGGGAGAAGCCGTATTCCTGTCCTGAGTGTGGGAAATGTTTTTCATATAAGTCCGATCTTTCCAGACATCAGAGATCTCACACAGGGGAGAAGCTGTATTCCTGTCCTGAGTGTGGGAAATGTTTTTCACAGAATTCCAGTCTTTCCACACATCAGAGATCTCACACGGGGGAGAAGCCGTATTCCTGTCCTGAGTGTGGGAAATGTTTTACACAGAGTTCCAGTCTTTCCACACATCAGAGATCTCACACAGGGGAGAAGCCATATTCCTGTCCTGAGTGTGGGAAATGTTTTTTTAAGAAGTCCCATCTTTCCACACATCAGAGATCTCACACGGGGGAGAAGCCGTATTCCTGTCCTGAGTGCGGGAAATGTTTTTCAGATAGGTCCGGTCTTTCCAAACATAAGAGATCTCACATGGGGGAGAAGCCGTATTCCTGTACTGAGTGCGGGAAATGTTTTTCACAGAAGTCCAATCTTTCCACACATCAGAGATCTCACATGGGGGGGAAGCCGTATTCCTGTCCTTAGTGAGGGAATTGTTCCTCACTGAAGTCCTGGCTTCCTGTACATCAGGGATCCCACACAACCCTCGAGGTGTATTAGTGACTTGATTGTGGGAAATGTCTTGTATATAAATGTTGCTGGACATCACAGCTCTCATGTGGGGAAGAAGCACACCCTGATATACACCTCAGATATACTCCATGGCTGATCTTCATCATGTAAGAAACAGTTCATAAGGAGATCAGAGATCACCAAAGACATGGATGAAGTGTTGTACCGTGTTGGCATTGATATCAGTAGAAAAATAAAGATTTGGTCATTACCTCTCATTAGCTGAGTACATTTTGGGGTGGAAGATTTCACAAACACTTAGAGGTCGGTTTAAAATAAAAATAGTTGAATGTGAGCGGCCATGATGAATATTGGATGTATTTTATTTCTTTCAATCTTCTTTTATTTGATTTTTAAGCAGAAAAAGTAACACAAACCTGGGAGGCACTCCCTCTGGTTTAAAATCAACACATCATACAGCAAGGATATCAACAAATATTCCAATTCACAGTGTCGTTTCCAGGGAGAAAAAACAAACAAAAATAAAAACAGTTTGTATATTCCTTATCTCATCATAACTCTTCTTTCCCTCCCTCAACAGCCCAGAGTCTGCTCAATTAATACCCCTTTTAAATCTTAAGTTCAATTCCTACACTCCTTTTGGTAACTTAGCCTCCATCCCTCCAGGTATCCTGTCTCCCCGTGGGGTTGGGGCAATTGGTCCTACTCTTGTTCTGTTCCTCTCTGCTTTACCACCCCGCCCCACCTTCTTCGAGGAGAAAAAAAAAGACCCCGCTCCCCCCCAATCCACAAACAGCATCTCCCTCCCCGGCGCCGACTCCATCCATCAGTTCACATCTATCAAGGCCTTCTCCTCCTCCGTATATCTAAACACGTTCCACTCCGCCCACGTTTCCAAATACACCTTCCGTTTTTGCCTTGAAGTCCATACCAAGTCCTCCATTCTATTCAAGTCTTCCACTCGGTTAAGCCACATCCTTACAGTTGGTGGCTGTGACTGTTTCCACATCCCTGGGATACAAGCCCGGGCTGCATTTAAGAAATTACACACTACAGATTTTCTTTATCGCCTAACCAACATCTCCATATCCTGCAGCAGATAGAAGGACCCATCTTCTGTTAGTTGCTCCTCATTGAAGTTTTGCACTATTTCCTGGACCTTTGTAAAAAAAAATATATTTTAGGACAGGCCCAAAGGATGTGCATTAGGGTTCCTCCTTTCTTCCTGCACCTCCAACATCTGTCGGACATATCTGGGTAACACCTATTTAGTACTACCGGAGTGCGATACCACTGAGATAAAATCTTAAAATTCATCTCTTGTGTCTTCACACACACAGATGATTCAAATATATTCCAGAGTATCTTATTCTTTTGCTCTTCTGTAAAGGGTCTTCTTAGCTCAACCTCCCATTTGTTAAAAAAAGGGTATTTGAGAGCCCTCTGCAGGTACGTTCAATAGCTCGCCCAAGCATCCCACTCCCACTAAAGTACCTCTCGAACGTTGTCAATCTGCGCTCGTATCTAGCTGGGGACTTCAAAGTATCCAAAAAATGTCACAGCTGTAGGGCCCTCCAGAAATCCAATTGGTAGGGCAACACACCCGTTAACATCTCCTGCATAGTATTCCAAGTTCCCTCCTTCAGAAAGTGAGATGCTTGGAACAGCCCCTGTTCTATTAGTCCACTAAATGATCCCTTCAACAATCCTGGTTCAAACTGCGGGTTCCCCAAGATTGGAAAAAGCAGTGAGTCCACTGTTGACAGTTTCCCATTCACAAATAACCTGTGGGCCATTTGAAGAGTAGGGCCTAACAGCGGGTGCTTTTTAATGTCTGTCGGCAACTCCCTGTATCACCATGACGCTCAGTGCAGCACACTGCCACATTGGTCTTGCTCTAGCCCCGGCCATATCTTTTCTCCAGTATGTCTACTCCAATCAATCAGCCGGCACAGTAGTGCCGCCTGATAGTATCTATAGATATCTGGGCCGACAGTCCTCCAACTCGTTTGGCAAATGTTATTGTGCGACCCTTGATTCTTGGACGTTTATTTGCCCATATAAACCAATAAAGAGGGATTGTGTTTGCTTGAAAAAAGATTTCAGTATAGCAATAGGGAGTGTCTGAAAGAGATACATAAATTTCGGTAGTATATTAATTTTAATAATGTTAGATCTCCCAAACCACGAATGAAACCCCTTCTGCCATCCATCCAGGTGGACCCGTGCTTTCGCCAATAGTGGTACAAAATTAAGTTTAAAAACTTGTGTTAGGTCTGCTGGGATGGAGGTACCCAAATACATAAGAGATGTGTCAGATCATTTAAATTTATACTTAGATTTCAGTATTTTCGATTCTTTCTCCGGGAGCGCCACTCCCATCGTTCTGATTTGTCATAATTTATCTTGAAGTTTGACAGATCTCCATACGTCTTTAGTTCTTGTACCAAATTAGGAAGGGATTCCATCGGGCTGGTCAGACTATACATCATGTCGTCCGCATATGCTGAGATCTTGTATTCTGTATCTCCCAGAGACACTCCCTTAATATCTGGATTCGATGAAATCCTACTTAGTAGGGGTTCCACAGATAATGCAAATAAAATAGGACATAGGGGACAACCCTGTCTTGTTCTGTTTGACAATTTAAAAGGTGACGACAGTAATCCGTTCACTCTAACCTGGGCCGTCGGGTGAGTATAGTTGCTTGCAATCCATTGCAGCATCTTTTTACCGAACCCCATGTGTCTCAATACCATAAACATAAATTGCCAATTTATCCGGTCAAAAGCTTTTCCAGCATCCGTTCCAAGAAAGACACATGGGGTTCGGGAAGTACTGGTCAAATGGATCAGGTTCAAAGTCTTGACCGTATTATCTCGAGCTTCCCGCATCTGCACGAACCCCACCTGATCTTTATGGACAAGCCCTGGTATGTACTGCTGTACCCGCCTTGCCAAAATCTTAGCGAAGAGCTTCAGATCTTCATTCAGTAGTGAAATTGGTCTGTAACTCCCGCATTGAAAAGGGTCCTTTCCCTCCTTGGGAATAACCGCTATCACCACTTTTAGTGATTCAGTATGGAAGGTGCCTTAGTCTCCTAAGCCATTGAACATTTTTACCATAAATGGGCCCAGATCCGGGAGAAGAATTCTATAATATTGAGTAGTGTACCCGTCCGGGCCCGGCGATTTCCCTCCTTTCCCCTTTTTTACTGCCTCCTGTATCTCTTCTATAGTAATAGGTTTTTCCATCTCTTGGCTCATCTCTGGCGTTAAACTCAAAATACCTGAACTTGCTTTATAATTTCCCATTGCCATATGGTCCTTAGAACTTGTTTGCAAATTGTACAAAGTGCTATAGAAGTCTCCAAATCTCTGTGCTATCTCTCCAAGTAGAAAAAGTTTATCTCCTCTTGTTCCCTGAATCATTGGGATATGAGTCTTTATTTGTTGTTTACTTAATGAACTGGCCAGTTGCTTCCCGCATTTATTCCCAAATTCATAATTCTGCCTTCTATCAGTCTGTATTGCCCTTTTCGCTCTGTATAGGAGTAATTCTGTAATTTGTCTACGTGCCATCAGGAGGTCCTGTTCTAACTCTGGGCTGGGGCTCTGTGTCTTATTTCTAAACTTGCAATCTCTGTCATAAGGGTTGTTACCTTTAGTTCTCTTTCCCTCTTTATCCTTGCCCCATGTTTCATCAAGACCCCCTGTATCACCGCCTTATGGGCCTCCCAAACCACCCCTGTATTACAGTCTGGTGTGTCGTTTGTCTCAAAGTACCACTTTAATTCCTTCCGCACATCTTCCAATACAACGTCATCCTGTAGTAGGCTCTCGTTCAGTCTCCAGGACCGGGTCCCGGAGGCCGATAGTCCCCTAATGTGTATTTAAAAAAAATTGGGGCGTGGTCTGTCCACGTAATTTCCCCTATTTCAACCTCCTTAACTGCGTGTAGCTGATTATGTGGGATAAAATAATAATCTGTACAGGAATATATCTTATGCGGGACAGAGTCTCGCTTCTCTGGGTGCATCAGTCTCCATATGTCTATTAACCACTTCCAGACTGCCTATCGTGTTTATACGTCATCACTTTAAAGATGGATATCTCGGTAACGGCAGCAGCTGCTGCCACAACCGAGATATCCATCTTTAGTGTGAGCGGTCCTGTAAAAGATAACGGCGGTCTCCGCGGCGGATACGCCGCGAGATCGACGTTATCGGGGGCAGGAGAGGGCCCCCCCCCCTGTCGCTCTCCCGCACCCTCCGCCGCTTACCAGAGCCGTCGGTAGCGGCGGAGGCGATCGGGTCCGCTTGTCTGCTGTATGGGGATGCGAGTGAGGGTAATATGTCCCTCACCCGACCCCATAGCTCTGCTGGGCGGAAGTGACTTCAAAACGTCAGTCCCGCCCAGTGTCTTAAAGAAACATTTTTTTTTTGTCATTTGAAAAAATTACAGTTTCAATTCTTTTTTTTTTTGCATTTTAGTCTAAATATGAGATGTGACATCTTTTTGACCCCCCAGATCTCATATATAAGAGAACCTCTCATGCTTTTTTCTATTACAAGGGATGTTTACATTCCTTGTAATAGGAATAAAAGTGATCAATTTTTTTTTCCAGTGTAAAAAATAATAAAATATATAAAAATAAATAAGAAAAAAAAGTTTGACGCCATTCCACAAGCAGGCGCAATTTGTAAGCGTAACATGTTGGGTATCATTTTACTCGGCGTAACATTATCTTTCACAATAAATAATAAAATTGGGCCAAATTTATTGCTGTCTTATTTTTTAATTCAAAAAAGTGAATTTTCTTCAAAAAAAAAGTGCGCTTGTAGGACCGCTGCGCAAATATGGTGTGACAAAAAGTATTGTAATGATCGCCATTTTATTCTCTAGGTTGTTAGAAATATATATATATATATATATATATATATATATATTTCTATGTTTGGGGGTTTTAAGTAATTTTATAGCAAAAAAAAATGTTTTAGTCTCGTAAACACCGAATCTGAAAAACACCCACGGTACTGAAGTGGTTAATCTTGCCTGTTGCAACATCTGCTGTGTTCGTTTCCGAGTACCCCCCGTAACTGACGAGCCTCCGGATGATGTATCCACCGTCGGATCTAGGGGCATGTTCAAATCCCCTCCCATGATCAACTGTCCTTCCTTAAAGCCTGCCAATTTATGCAAAAATGTCCTCAGGAACTGATCCTGTTGTGTGTTGGGGGCGTAGAAGATGGCCAGTGTTATTACCGTGCCCCCTATCGTCCCTTTCAATACTAAATACCGCCAATACTAAATACCGCCCCCAACTATCCACCAAGGATTCTATCAATGACCACGGTGTACTATTTGAGATTAGAATTGATACTCCCCCCTTCTTTGCCGCCGGGTTCGTCGCATGGTATACCATCGAAAAGACTCTGTTTCTAAGAAAGGGGAGCCCCCCTTCCTGAAATGTGTCTCTTGTACAAATGCTATGTTACTTCCCCTTTTCCTCAATTCCTGTAATAAAATCCTTCTCTTTTCCGGTATATTTAATCCGTTAATTGATATTAGGCCCCTTTCATATTGAGGCGTGGAGCCGCGGTGACGGTATAGCCGCGCTATTTGTAGTGCCGCTATACCGTCGTATTTACCGCGATATTCGGGCGCTAACCACCGCTAGCGGCCGAAAAAGGGTTAATACCGCTCGCATTGCGGGTGGTATTACCGCGCTATTACCGCAGTTTCCCATTGATTTCAATGGGAAGGCGCGCTATAGGAGCGGTGAACACACCGCTCTTATACCGCAGTAAAGATGCGGCTAGCACAGTGTTTCTCAACTCCAGTCCTCACGCCCCCCCAACAGGTCAGGTTTTCAGGATTTCCATTATTTTGCACAGGTGATTTGATCAGTTTCACTGCCTTAGTAATTCCCACAGCCTTTTCATCTGAGGGAAATCCTGAAAACATGACCTGTTGGGGGGCCTTAGGACTGGAATTGAGAAACACTGGGCTAGCAGGACTTTTGGAGCGTTCCTGCTAGCGCACCGCTTCAATGTGAAAGCCTTCGGGCTTTCACATTGAACACTACAGGGCATGATTTTTCATGCGGTATAGCAGCGCTATTTTTAGCGATGTACCGCATGAAAAACGCCTCAATGTGAAAGGGGCCTTATTGAAAGGGCATCCATTTCCTAGCCAAAGCAAACACTGTTCAAAAACAGACCTTCGGTGCCGGAAAGGCCTTAACAACCCGCCACAAGCGAGAGAGAGGGAGATGCAAAAAAAAAAACAACTTTATTAAACCCTTCTATCTAACCCACCCACCACCCCCCACCCTCCTTATCTAAAGACTCTTCAACCAATTCCTGCTTGGCTGACAGAGCCTGTAAAGCTTCTATTGCTTTATACACTCAGTTCCAATCTAATGGTACCTTGAGTGTAGACCTATTAGGGGGCTAAGATTGAGCACAACTGCTCCAGGCCGAGCGACCCATCCACCTCCACCTTTCCATTTGTCACATGAAACAAGAAACAAAAAAAAATAAAAAATCAATCGCTTTTAACTTTGTTCCTGAGAGGAAGAGAAGGAAAAAAAAGGGAAAGACCATGGTTTAAATAAAGATTTAAATAGTGTATCTCTATTTCGTTAGTATGAGCTAGAGGTTCAATGAAGCCAAATTCGAACCCTCTAATTTCCCATCAAATAATTTTATAGGAGGAGGCGGATTGGGAGGCGCCTGGCTGGGACACAGATTGATCCCATTAGGGGTGTCCGGGACAGGCAGGTTTCCCCTGAGCGCAAGATCACCATATACACCTCTTTTTCCGCCCCTTCCTCTGTTATTAAGCTCGCTGGATTCCTTTAATCAACCCACAGTTGGGTAATTTGAAATCAATTGAGTCATTGTTACTGTCATTATGCCCGGTTTGTAGAATGTTTTGATGTTGTAATTTCAGCCTTTGGTCATAATTTATCTGTATCCTTTATTTGAAAAAATAAAAATCTATTGAAAGTAAATAGTGTATCTCTGCCACTCCCTTGCCAGGATGGGGGTACATACGTCTCTGCTTCCCCCCTCCCCCTCCCTCCCTAGGGAGAGTTTCCTCATTGGGCCAAACTCTCGTTACCCATCCCCTCTAACAAAAAAACAGGTAGTGCATTGAATGTGCAAGTGACCCTCCTGTTAGCCCCACACCAATTAGACTACCCTCCCCATCCCACCCTACCCTACCCTCCCAACCGGTTTAAACTTTACACAATCAAGTTGTCTGACATTTAGGTCTTTTACATTATATAGTTATATACATCTTATACCACCTCAAAAAATAAACCTTGCCCCAGTGGCCATTTGAGGCTATAAGCCCTTATTCGTCAGTGCTCCATTCCTTAACACCCTTACCCTCTACCGTCAGCAAACCCCCTCCACCCCCTACACACCTCTCATTCCCCCCTCCCTCCGCCTCCTCCCTAAGGAGAGTTTCCTTAAAGGGCCAACTCTCATTACCCATCCCCTTTATTAAAGGAAAGAAAAAAAGGCACATGTGTGTCCCAGACCCGCCCTCCCCCATTCGGCATATAACTAAGGGATTATTAAACAGTCAAATTATCTAACATTTAAATCCGTTACATCCACATTGTATAGTTATATATATATATGTCTTATACCAACTTAAACAAAAAAACAAAAAAGGGAGGGGGGAATGAATCCCAATACATTTTTAATAATAGAAGAACCTTTCTGCACTCTGGGAAATAGTTAAGCATTTAGTTTGGTTACATTGCCCCTCTAATAAAATACAGAGATATCACTAAGTTCCACCCCTGGGGAAAAAAAGGGGGGGGGGAATGAATCCCAATGAATCCTAATAAAAAAATCCTTTCTGCATGCTGGTAAATAGTTAAACATTTAAACATTTAATTTGGTTACATTACCCCTCTAATAAAATACAAAGATATTACTAAGTTCCACCCCTATGTTAATCATAGACCTAATAATTCCAAGGTCTCAGAGATTCCAAGTTCCAATTGAGGAGTCCAAAAAAAAAAAAAGAGTATTCCTCCTTTATGCCTTTTTCCTGTAGGTTTTCCTTCTTCACAGCTTCAGGTACCCCACGAAGCCTTAGGTTACAGCGGCGGCTGCGGTTCCCCAATTTCTTCGATCTGTAGCTGCATCTCTGATACCGTTTCCCTATGTTTTCTCTCCTTCTCCAGTATGCACATTCTGTCTTCTAGCCCAAGTACCTTTGTTTCACCGACCTCCACACGCTCTGACACTTCTTGTATCTCTGCATATACCTGCTGTAAATCAGCGCAGTGGGCTTCCTCAACTCTGGTGCCTCAGCTCAAGGCTTCCTCCCAGAACGCAGCTTGTGCTGGATGTATTTTATTTCATACACTGATTTCCTTGGCTCCATCTAGTGGCCATAAAGCGTTATTGTGCTATTTTTACTGATTGAGGTATTAATTACAGTTTTATTGCCACTAGATGGAGCTGACAATCATAGGAAATCACTGTGTTACATTCTAGCAATATGTGTAAGAGCTGAATGAATTTTCTATAAGTAGAGCCCTCAGTTTGCTCTGTCAGACATGATTTCATACTAATACCTGAGATCATACTCATACACTTATCAGTACAGCAGATATTGGGGGATAGAAGGTAAAGTGTATGGAAGCCTCACCTTCTAATACAACCCATTCAGTCTCAAATATAAATAAAAGGCAAAACATTTGTGTATAGATATAAAATATATTAGAAGTACTTTTCTCCCCTTTTTTTATAAGTGATCACATTCCCTCTGTTCTCAGCTGCATAAGAGCTGGGATAGGAGAAACAGCAGCACACCGGTCTTCCCAGTGAATGGCTGTGCAGGGGGAGGTTGTATGCACACGTCTGATCAATGGAGGAGAGCAGGTTGACTTACAAGCTCAGCACAGCCAGCAAACTGACCATGTTGTGCTCTCCTGCCTAGTGTGGTCAGTTCTAAACTGGAAAGTAGAGGTAGTGGCAGGATCACCAGGGATTTCACACAAAGGAAGCAATACAAAGAGAACAAGAGACTTCTTCGTACCAGTACACGGGACAGCAGACACAGTTTAGGAAGAGAGAAGGGTTCCCCAAATGGGCTTTTAGGCAGCAATATAAGAAAATATAGAAGTATTGTATAGCTTTTCCACACAGACAGTGGGTCTCCCATTTGGGGTCACTGCAACTCCAGTGTGCACATTCACATAGTCAATCTTTTCCATGCATTTACCAGCAACAGTCTTACCGATCACTGAAACAGGGGTTGCCATGTTCATTTGAGTACGTTGTCTTTCAGTGGCCAACATTCCCTGGTGGCCATGGGATGAAACTGCAGCAGCAATTTCTGACTCCTTAGCACCCCCAGGAAGCACAACAGGTACTGCCTCACTGTTGTCAGAAGTGATTGCAAACACACTTGCACAAGGACCTGTGCTAGCGGACAAAGACCTCTGCCCAGTACCCATATCTCCAGCCATGTTCCAGAATCTGGGACAAGAAAAAATTCCATGTCCAAGCTGACCACATTCCAGGCATGGTACTCTTCCAGCTGTAATTTGCGGACTCTCCCAAATGCAGCGACCCTGCGATCCTTGACGCATTGTTTCTTTCAACCTGCTACGCTCTTCTGTCGGCAATACGTTTCTTACATGGTCTGCAGTATCACCACCGTTGCTACGGGCAACCACATATCTCTCGAACTTCTGTTTCGACTTTTGAACACTCCTGGCGCTCAACTCAGGTTTTCCAAACATTGTTGCAGACCTTTGTCTGGCTGTGTCACTTTGTATTGGGAACTGAGACAAAGGGCATTTGAAGACAACATGCCCCCACTCACTGCACCACAAACAGCGCTCTTGCTTCAGACCCTTAGCAGGACTTCCTCAACTGCATCCTCTTTCAAACTTAGGACTTTGCATATTAACAGCTGGCCTGCCTGCACCAGCGTTGCCAGGGGCAACCACATGCACTTCCCCTTTAACAGGAGTTGGTTTAGCAAAAAACAGTCTGCGATACTCTCCAGCAGGCTCAAATCCTTGCATCATCTTCACAGTCACTCCACCAAACTTTTGCACCGTCCAGCAAAAATGAAGCACTGTCACTTTAAAGCAAGTTGCTTTTCACTTCATGCCAGCTCTCAGCTGCACACACAGATTGTGCTGTCTTAAGCACACAACAGCACACAAACAGTTCATATATCAGATGAACTTACTTTTTTCCGTTTTCTGGGTCCTGTACCTTTAAGGCCACTGTAATTGTAAATTGGCCGGTACAACAACGAACATCCCACTGCTGCCACCACTTGTGATAAAGTCGCAAAATTAGCGATAAATGTAGAGTTGCACAGTCACTGGTCTTCAAGCAGAAATAGCAAAAAAACACGGTTTTATTGCATCCAACAGAAAAATATACAGGGGTTTTCACAGTCCATACAAAATGGTACCTTCAGCCTCCTGGCTTACACGTATAACGGAAAATACTGAGCCACCTGGCTATCTTTAGCAGTAGCACCACACTGCTCAGGCTCCCTCGTGAAGCCTTCCTGACTCCTGTCAGCCACCCCAGACTCACTCCTGTCAGCCACCTCAGACTCAGGCCTCTGGGTATTATAGTGCAGCCTGCACTCTCCAGCTTCACTAGCTAATTTAGTGCACACCTGCACTCTCAGGGTTCTCCCTTCCAGACCTGGACTCCTCAGGAGGGTGGAGCCAAGAATGCTGGTCCTGAGTCTCCTATCAGGCCCACACACATCTGCACAATCAGTGTGCTGATCTATATAAAAAAAAGGACCCAGGACTGGGGATTTCATCCCACCCAGATCTCTGTGAAATCCCCGGGCTCCAGGTCCCAAACTGGATTTTATTAACAAATGAGGAAACTGGAAGGCCAGTTTCCTCTGTAAACCACTAGTTTCCTGGAGCCCCTCAACCAGACCGGTTAAGAACCCTGGGTCACCACATCCCTTGGGTACCAGACTACTACAGTACCCATAGAAGATAATGGGACTGAATTTGCACCTGAGCCGCACCGCAAGACATAAAATCCGCACACGTTTTTTCTGCAATGCGCAGTGCGAATAATATTGTAATCTAATGTGTTCATTTTTTTCTCAAATTTTTCCTACTTTTCTATTTTTGTTGGCAAGTATCAGGCTGGTATTCAGGACTGAATACCTTGGGACACTGGGGACAGTGTCTTTTTCAAGTGGGGGGGAGTATTTAGCGCCCCCTTACTTTCAGTATGGGTGCTATGCTAAAGTTAATGGGGAATGGGAGAGTTATTTTGCTCCCATTCATAATTGTGCAACATTTGGGCTGCTATCATTCAGAACTGTCCTGTGGGCCAGTCTGCGCTCCAGGGGTGATGTTCACACCCCGGCAGGTGGTGCCAGAGGGGTTCTGATGGAGCCACTTTTACCCAGCAGCCATTTGGAAGAGTTTTCCCTCATGGGGCATGCTGGGGGAGGGTATATCCGTGGCGGACGCCATTTTCTTTGGTTCTTCGCGGGTTCCAGGATCCAGGTGCGGCACCCACCTTTGGGGTGTGAACACCCAACTGAGGTCATATGCTACGCGGAGTCCCATGAGGATGCTGAAAGGGGCCCCAGTGACTGTGACTTACTGGGTCCTCAGCTAAACTAAGGAGGATCCCAGGCTTGGTGCCGCTCGGTGGGTGATTGGCTTGAGGAGAACACAGAGGCAGGTGATCCAAAAAGGCTTGAACGAACCATCGGGGATCCGGTGACCGGGGATTGACAGGTACACCTCAAACTGTCAACCGGTGACCCTGACTGAACTTATTGGGAGGATTCGCTCCAGAATCCATTTAGCTCATACAAGTGTTAGGCCTGTGGCAGAGGCCTGAGCCAGGCCTGTGGCAGAGGTCTGTTCCTCCCAGAAATCTAAGTGACACTTCGACTGCCAGGCTTGTAACAGGAGTCTGTCCGGAGGCGCTTTACCCACTCTGGCTAGAGTGGTGACGAACTGTGCTATTGTTGAAAGCAGGCTTGCTTTCCATAACTATCCTGGGTCTGATACTGTAAATGTTTTCTTCTGCTTCATCAACCTTTTTTATCCCACTTCGTGTTGATGTTGGCCGTGTTGGGTCTTGGAAATAAAGCATTTGAAAAACTCCTTTGCTGACTGGACATTCGCTCACTACAAGTATTCACTACTATTCACTACCTAGAGAAGCCACGAGGGTAACTTAATATGCCGATCCCAAAAACCACCAGCGGCTCCTGAATGGGGTAGCGCTACATATATTTTTTCTTACTTTTTTTGTATTATATTTGAACTTCTGTGGTAGCTCTGTAAGGTATTTGTAAGGCTACTATGAGACATTTCTTGGGGCTGCAGTTCCTCTCATCTCCACAAGGTGGTGATCTCACTCATATCCAGACAGGACGATTCTATGGAATGCAGACAGGAAGTGATGTCAGTTGCAGACAGGAAGTGATGTCAGTTGCAGACAGGAAGTGATGTCAGTTGCAGACAGGAAGTGATGTCAGTTACAGACAGGAAGTGATGTCATTACAGATAGGAAGTTATCTGACATAAAGACAAGGGGCCAGATTCACGTATTCCAGAGCATCTTTGCTCTGGAGTAACGCTTCTGATTTGCGTTGCGCTGCCGAATTTTTAGGAGCAAGTGCTGTCATTCACGAAGCACTTGCTCCTAAAGTTGCGGCAGCGCATCGCAAATGAGCCGGCGGAATTCAAATGTCGCGGGTACGGGGCGTGTAGTATGCTAACTACGCGCGATCCCGCCGCCGACGTACTGCGCATGCGTCGAGTGTCAAAACATCCCCGTGCGCATGCTCCAAAATCTGTGAATGAACGTCAATGACGTCACATTCCCATTCATGACCGTTTTACGCAAGCGACGTTTTTTTTTTTTTTTTCCCGACGCGATGACGACGCCTATACCTAACATAGGATACTCCAGCCCCATGTAGGTATATCTATGCGCCGCGTATCCCGTCCGGAAACGTCGTAACGTCACTGCGTCGCGCCGGATTTCGATCGTGAATTGCCGATTTCCGCTCATTAACATATTTTTTGAGCGTAAATCGGCGGGAACGCCCCCGGCGCCATTTTTAAGTTGAAGTAACGATGCGATGGCGAAACTCAGTTACGCTGCTCGCATCGGAACTTCAACCCGGCGTTTCTTGTTTTCTGGTTACTGAAAACAGAAACGCCGGCTCAAAGCCACTGTTACGCTGGCGGATCACTCGATCCGCCAGCGTAACCTTTCATGAATCTGGCCCAAGATGTTTCCATGAGGCAGGAAAGAGGAGACATTGCTGGAAGTAACAGCAGAGGAGGTAATAAGATCTTATTTCCTATTTACACCCACAGAGGTCACCTCCGCCGATCGCTTCCAGCAGCCACCAGTGAGGCGCTTCATTCTCTGTGACCCCAAACATGGCACAATGTAGCCACTGAGATTCCCAAGTGATGACAAGGGCTGAAGGGAGGTGCACGAATGGGGGTGGGGGTCTGAACCGGGGTGCCAGTCAGAGGAGGTTATGGGCGGGGTTAGGGTTGCCACTTTTTTATATGCCAAACCCAAACTATTTAGAGGCGCACAGTATATATTTTTAGTATAAATAGTTTGGGTTTGGCATATAAAAAAGTGGCAACCCTAACTCCGCCCATAACCTCCTCTGACTGGCACCCCGGTTCAGACCCCCACCCCCATTCGTGCACCTCCCTTCAGCCCTTGTCATCACTTGGGAATCTCACCCTCACCCTCCTGTCACGTTCTGTCCTGAGCCACATTCCTGTGTAAATATTGTGTCCGGGTTTCAGGTGGACTGAAACCTGGGCACATGATTCAAAATCTGTACTATGCAGGTGAATCCTGGACAGTTGGCAACCCTAGCAAGGGTGGCAGAGGTATGAGATGAGGAGGATGGATAGGAATAGGTGGGACAGATGAAGGGACAATAATATGGGCAGACATGGAAGGGGCACATAGGTGTTGGGGAGATGGGGGCAGAAACTCCAGAGGTCAGATGTAGGAGAGAAGTTTGAGATGTGCAGAGAGTTGATCCTGCCCCCTCACACATCTCAAGGGCCCGGCACATCAAGGACTCCCACCCCACATACAGACACTCACCAGGCCCTGGTAGCTGCAGCTGGCATCAGTGATGGGTCCCTCAGAGCCGGCACAGGGCACAGCCCAGTATGGAGAACTTTGATCTTGTGTCTGTGCCTGTGTTGGGAGCAGATCAGACACAAGGGGGCAAGGGGGCTCTGCAAAGGCTGAATGTGCTGCACACTCTATTTTCAGCCATCCTTATTGGCGATCACCAGGGGAGCCTCCCCTGATCCTGGGACCCTTTACTCCAACAGCAAGACCCTTCCCTGCTGTCTTAGTGCCCCCCCCCCTGCATTGGCGGAATGCCAGGATCGCAGGTGTGACCTTTGTGACTGTAATAGTTCTGCCACTGGTTTTGCGTAAACTAGAGGAGCTGAGGGGTCTCTGAGTAGGTAGTGGGACTAAAGGATTCTAGGAGACTGAAAGTTTACTTCATCTGAAGGGCTCTGAGACCCCTGAGGAGGAAGTGTAGATGAAGGACTTTGGGGGCCTCCTAGGAAGTAATAGAATTGAACAACTCTGAGAGGTTAGTGGGGCTGGGGGGCACTGAGGGGGTAGTCAGGCTGCAAGGCTCTGAGGTAAGAGGGGGCTTCAGGGCTCATAGGGGCTCTTGGTCTCTGATGGTCCTCCCACCCCACCTGCATTTACCTTTCTGACCTTTTTAAAGAACTCCTGCCAGCAAATCTAGGAAGCCTTCACCTCACCATCCCACTGATCAAGAAAAATGTTCCAGAAAAAAATGTTCCACACAATAGACCAAGACTAAAACCTTGTACACATGCACGTTTTTTTCGGCAAGAAAACTGCAGGCTTTGAGGTTTCTCATCGGGAAATCTGCCCAGAATCTCGACTAGAAAAATAGAGATCCTGCTCTCTATTTTCTCGTCGGGATTCTTCTCAGCCTGTTTCTCGACGAGAAACCTGAGTGTCTGTATACTTACCTGTCGCCATCGAAACCCGCGCATGCTTGAAATGACTTTGACGCATGTGTGGTAGCTTCCAAGGCACATGTAGGGCGAAGCAAGATGGCGGCAACGGCATCAAATGTGATGAGCGCATGCTCGTCGTAGTCGATGATGTCACTGTGTTTGCGTGCCATTCAAAAGAATGGCGGTTCTTTTGAATTGAGTGTGTGTACACTTAGCCGGCAAGAGAATCTTGCTAAGAATCTCGTCAGGAAAAACTGTTTTTTTGGGCTGCATGTACGGGGCTTTAGAGAACAAAACCGTTTGTCCTTCTCCTACACACACTGAGTTGCTATTCAAAAGTACAGAACAGACTCCTCCCCCACAGTTCTGTACTCCACCAGCTGCATCCTCCTGCTATCCAATCCAATTATTTCTCTTACTGTAGAGAGTGACATCACTCCTGTCCATTAGCAGGCTGCCAGAAATTGGAGCAACTCCGGCCATAAGTAAGCAAGTTCCCCTTTCTCGACATCATGATGACCCGACATTGACCTCCCAGCACTGCCTCAGAGTCGGACAGTCAAATGAAGGATCGTATTTATCATTCCGTGTCTGCAGATATTAAACTGATCAAAACCAGTTCAGAAACCAAATGCATCAGAGAAAAGGGAATTTCTGTTTCAGCAGAACAAGGGGTCCCAGGAGCCAAAAAACATAATCAGATGCTAAATAGTCCAGACTAAATGTGTTTCCATGGGGGGAGTATTTCTTAAATGTACAGCAACCCTCCTATTACCCCCCTCACACCCACATCCTATCATTGTATGACCAATACCATGCAGATATTTCTTACTGTCATTTCCCAAAGATATTCATCTACAAGGAGACCTGTATAGCTCAAATGACGCCACCGATGAGGGTGGAGGAGGATCGGAGTCACATGACTGAGAAGATACTAAACCTCACCCTGGAGATCATCTACCTGCTGACCGGAGAGGTGAGGAGGATTCTGGAAGTTCACATGACATCACTCTTATCTCTATTAATAATACACAGACCTGACTGGAGGGGTGAGGGGGATTCTGGGAGGTCACATGACATCACTCTTATCTCTATTAATAATACACAGACCTGACCGGGGAGGTGAGGGGGATTCTGGGAGGTCACATGACATCACTCTTATCTCTATTAATAAAACACAGACCTGACCGGAGAGGTGAGGGGGATTCTGGGAGGTCACATGATATCACTCTTATCTCTATTAATAATACACAGACCTGACCGGGGAGGTGAGGGGGATTCTGGGAGGTCACATGATATCACTCTTATCTCTATTAATAAAACACAGACCTGACTGGAGGGGTGAGGGGGATTCTGGGAGGTCACATGACATCACTCTTATCTCTATTAATAATACAGACCTGACCGGAGAGGTGAGGGGGATTCTGGGAGGTCACATGACATCACTCTTATCTCTATTAATAATACACAGACCTGACCGGGGAGGTGAGGGGGATTCTGGGAGGTCACATGATATCACTCTTATCTCTATTAATAAAACACAGACCTGACTGGAGGGGTGAGGGGGATTCTGGGAGGTCACATGACATCACTCTTATCTCTATTAATAATACACAGACCTGACCGGGGAGGTGAGGGGGATTCTGGGAGGTCACATGATATCACTCTTATCTCTATTAATAAAACACAGACCTGACTGGAGGGGTGAGGGGGATTCTGGGAGGTCACATGACATCACTTTTATCTCTATTAATAATACACAGACCTGACCGGGGAGGTGAGGGGGATTCTGGGAGGTCACATGACATCACTCTTATCTCTATTAATAAAACAGACCTGACTGGAGGGGTGAGGGGGATTCTGGGAGGTCACATGACATCACTCTTATCTCTATTAATAATACAGACCTGACTGGAGGGGTGAGGGGGAATCTGGGAGGTCACATGACATCACTCTTATCTCTATTAATAATACACAGACCTGACCGGAGAGGTGAGGGGGATTCTGGGAGGTCACATGACATCACTCTTATCTCTATTAATAATACACAGACCTGACCGGAGAGGTGAGGGGGATTCTGGGAGGTCACATGACATCACTCTTATCTCTATTAATAAAACACAGACATGACAGGTTAGGTGAGGAGGATTCTGGGATTCTAACATGATATTCCTATTGGTTCCTCAATACAGAGATTTCCTCTTGTGAAGTCAGGTGATCATATGACCATCACAGTGCCTCCATGTGACTCCCTAAAACCCGAGAGACACAACATGGAGAAGATTCTAGAAGTCACCAAGAAGATGATGGAGCTGCTGACAGGAGAGGTGAGCGGTGCCGGGAATTCTGGGACATTATCCAGTAACAGACAAGGGGTGTGTCTGGATGGTGACTGTATCATTGTGTGTGTCAGGTTCCTATAAGGTGTCAGGATGTCACTGTCTATTTCTCCAATCACTGAGAGTATCATTAGGATCTGTACATTATCTGCATTGTTACCATTGATGTCATTTTTATTATATATTCAGAGTGGAAACCTGAGAGATTCTAAAGTTGAGGTTAAAGAAGAGATAAAAGAGGAGGATGATGAGGATGGAGTGATGAAGGAAGAACACACCATCCCCCACCATCATCAGGTAGATGAGTGACAATTATTGGTAGTTCTGATTTATACACAGCATGTTTGTTACAATGAATGTTTTATTATATATTCAGAGTGGAAACCTCGGGGATGATAATATTGATGTAAAAGAAGAGTATAAAGAGGAGGATGAGGAGTATGGAGTGATGGAGGAGATATCAGAAGGACACAAGGATATGATGGAGCCACCTAATACCAGGAACCCACCAGAGAGATGTCCCTGTCCTCTGTATTCCCGGGATTCCACACAGGAAGGTCACACCATCCCCCACTGTTACAAGGTTGGTGGGAAGGAGCATCTAAAACATGGACTTGTAGAGATGATAGGCTAGATTCAGGATGGAGAGCATAAGTTTGTGCGGGCGTAGCATATCTGATTTATGTTACACCGCCGCAACTTTTAAGGGCAAGTGCTGTATTCACAAAGCACTTGCTCTGTAAGTTGCGGCGGCGTAGCGTAAATGGGCCGGCATATCCCCGCGTAATTCAAATTGGCAATGTAGGGGGCATGTTTTATGTAAACTAAGTGTGACCCGACCTAATCGAACGAACTGCGTATGCGGTGAACGTAGCCCAGTGCGCCTCATATAGCAGGGGTAACTTTACGCCGGACTTACGCCTACGCAAACGACGTAAAAAAATACGCTACGTTCGCGAATCGGCATATCTATCTCATTTGCATTTTCAAGGCGTAAATCGACAGGAACGCCACCTAGCGGCCAGCGTAAATATGCAACTTGGATACAACAGCATAAGTGACTTACGCCAGTCGGATTTAATGCAAATCTATGCGTAACTGAATCTATGCGTAACTGATTCTATGAATCAGTCACATAGATAGGAGGCATCCGACGCAGAGATACGATGGCTTATCTGGAGATACACCGTTGTATCTCCTTTGTGAATCTAGCCTGATGTGTGGATTTTCTATGTGAGCTTATTTTGCATATGATTTTTTTTCTCTCATTCTCTTGGATTAGAGTGGAGATCCAATCGATATAGAATTTGAGGTGAAATCAGAAGAAGAAGAGACGTATGTGAGGGATGATCAGCAGTCTATGGAGGAGGATGGAATAACGGGGACATTTATAGAGGAGGACACTCCTACAGAGATCAGCACAGGTGGGTCATTAACACTAAATCCATTCCTCCAGCCATACTGCTCACTGATTGGTGCAGAGTAGGGCGGGGACTGGGTGATATCAGCCTGCAATCCCCTGGTCACTTTCCTGAGCTGTGTTCCCCGTCCTGTATTCTTGTATTCCTCTTGCATAATCTTCCTTCTCTGTGTTGTATTCTGGTGTTCTGCTAGCAGCAAAATGTAGATTTCACCATAAGTGATACTCAACCTAGGCACCTGGGGTATGTGCTTTGGGTCTTCTTCCCCATACCCGGGTCTAGCATGATCTTTGAGGGAACAATTCTCCCAGAGTTACTTGTTCTGTTGTCTGCTGGCTGTGCCGGGTGGAGGGATATGTCTGTATAGTCTCAGACCCAAGTCACTGAGTGCAGTCTCAGGAGATGGGAGGCAGCGGTGTGGGATCTCTGCAACTTCTATTAACTGCTTCCCGACCGCCCACCGTCATATTACTGCGGGACGGTGGCTCTGTCTCGCGGGAGCACGTAGCTCTACGTCCTCTCTTTTTCGGCCACTAGGCCGAAACACAGAGCTTCACGTCCTTTCAGGGAGAGGAGACAAATGCTGTTTCCCTTGTACATAGGGACACAGCACCGGTGACCTCCCCCAGTCACCCCCCTCCCCCCACACAGAACACACCCAGGATACACATTTAACCCCTTCCTCTCCCCCTAGTGTTAACCCCTTCAATGCCAGTCACATTTATACAGTAATTAGTGCATATTTATAGCACTGGTCGCTGTATAAATGTGAATGGTCCCAAAAATGTGTCAAAAGTGTCTGATGTGTCCGCCGTAATGTCGCAGTCCCAATAAAAATCGCAGATCGCCGCCATTACTAGTAAAAAAAAAATATAAAAAAAAATCATAATTCTGTATCCTATTTTGTAGGCGCTATAACTTTTTTTAAGCTTTTTTTTTACAAAAATACGTAGAAGAATACGTATCGGCCTTAACTGAGAAAAAAAAAAAGTATTTTTTTTTTTAAAAAAAATTGGGATATTTATTATAGCAACAAGTAAAATATATATTTATATATATATATTTTTTTAAATTGTCACTCTTTGTTTGTTTATAACGCAAAAAATAAAAACGACATGGGCGATCAAATACCACAAAAGAAAGCTCTATTTGTGGGGAAAAAAAGGATGCCAATTTTGTTCGGGAGCCACGTCTTACGACCGTGCAAATGTCAGTTAAAGCGACGCAGTGCCGGAAGCTGAAATTTCGCCTGGGCACGAAGGGGGTTTATGTGCCCAGTAAGCAAGTGGTTAACTGAATCAGCCCCGGACCATTTTGCTGGTTATTGACCGGGCCCCTTTTTGTGATTCGGCACTGCGTCACTTTAACTGACAATTGAGCAGTCATGCGACGTGGCTCCCAAACAACACTGACGTCTTTTTTTTCTCTCAAATAGAGTTTTCTTTTGATGGTATTTGATCACCTCTGCAGTTTTTATTTTTTGTGCTATAAACAAAAATAGAGCGACAATTAAAAAAAAAAAATATAAAACATTTTTTTTCCTCAGTTTAGGCCGATACGTATTCTTCTACATATTTTTTTGTAAAAAAATCGCAATAAGTGTTTATTGATTGGTTTGCACAAAATAGTGCCTACAAAATAGGGGATCGTTTTATGGCATTTTTATTAATTTTTTTTTTTTCACTAGTAATGGTAGAGATCGGTAATTTGTTTTTTTTATCGGTACTGCGACATTATGGCGGACACATCAGACACTTTTGACTCTTTTTTTAAAATTTTTATAGCGATCGGTGCTATAAAAATGCATTCATTACTGTAAAAATGTCACTGGCAAGAAAGGGGTTAACACTAGGGGGTGATCAAGGGGTTAAAACTGTTCCCTGGTTGTGTTCTAACTGAAGGGGTGGTGGGACTCGCTAGGGGAAATGACAGATCGCTGTTCATACATTGTATGAACATACGATCAGTCATTTCTCCCCCTGACAGGACTGGGAGCTGTGTTTTTAGACACACAGCTCCCAGTTCTCGCTCTGTCATGAGCGATCGCGGGTGCCATGCAGGGCTCGCGCCCGCTGGGCACTTGCAGCGACAAAGCCTAACCGTTTTAGCCAGTCACTGCAGGCTGCATCAGAGGCGTGCAGTCCTGTGTGACCCAATCCATTTACATGCCATTCCATTTTTTGCATTGTTGTTGCCAGCACTGAGCCTGTCATAGGGCATTTATACTGGTGTTTCTTCAGCTATTGTGCTCAGTGGAAGAGGGGAATGAATAGTGGATATTGAATTTTAAATAGGGCTGTTACTGATTAAAATGTTCCTGTTCGATTAATCAATTTATTTATTTTTTAATCGATCAATTGACTAATTTTGATTAATTATAATGCACATACAGATCCAACTACTTTTAGCTGATCTCCTTGCACTGCAACTCTGCATTAGTCAGTGGTAAATTTGGTATACACAATCACCCGACACTAGTTAGTTTCCACAGTCCACACAATCACACAAATACATTTTAAATTTAAACTGTAGCACTGACGTAAGTATTTTTTTTCTTATATAACTTTAAGAAAAACGTAGAAAGTTTTGTTTAACTTTAATTATAAAACGTATCTAGTATATTGACTGTCAGTCACTTTATAGTAGGCAAGTAGGCATCACTTTAGCCAGTCACGCAGACATACCAGAGTGTTTACATTATCTGGAAGCAGACATGATCGCATTTTATTGACAATATACCCTGAAGAACTGAACAGTCTTTCGCACGGAACAGATGTTGCCGATACACAAAGAATTTTCTGCACAAAACTGCTTAGGACAGGAAAACGATGGTTATTTTTGCCCCCTTCCCCTGATGGAGCCTGATGCATCCTCCAGCTCCACAGATGCAAAGATACCTCAATCCAATGGGTGCAGTTTGCTCGTATCCAGCAGGGTAAGTCTCGCTGTCAAGAATTAAAGATTAATCGAGGAATTAATCTTTAATTTCCCCAGCCCTAGTTTTAAACACTAAATGATTGTCACGTTTGTATGATTAAGCTTTTATTGCTATTGGCTATTCCATATATGTGTTTTTTTTATATTTAATAAACTTTGATTCAGCTGTAGTACAGTGGGCTGTGCCTTTCTCCCCCCTTTACTTTATTTTGACTTACTGGTTTTGGTTGAGCTCATACAGGGTTTTTATCTTGAGTTTATATAACAAAAGTTGTTGTACACCCTGTATAACCACTTTCACCTACAGGAAAGCCTAGATTAAGGATTACTTGTACAGGTAGGTGCTAAAAATATCTCCTCAAACTCCACGCTTTAAGAAATATTTACAATAGAGACTTGTGCCGATGTCTGCGGCGCATACCCTGTAGACAATGGTGCAGGCGCATTTTAGAAACGCCGATCGTACCATTGCTAAAGGAGGTCATGTCGTGACTGGTTGCTCCGGCGCACATGAGCCGGAGCTGCAATACCTGGAACTAACTCTGGGACAACATGTCGCTACCCAGTGCTGTGTCGGGCACCGCAGCAGAGGCTTCGATCCCAGGTGAGTATTACATAATGAACTAGTATGCTACGCACCCTAACTCATTCTGCCTTTCTTTTGCAGGTATTAGTTTTTTTTAAAGTGGGTTTACACCCACTGTAAGCTTCCACTGATTACTGAATACCAATATTTTGAGTCCTGATCGTTACACTGTATACTCTATATTGTAAATTACATACTCCTGACCCCTGCACTATATACTCTATGTAGTACATTACATCATTCTGATACTGTACAGCCCTAACTTTTGGATCCCATATAAGAAGTTGTACAGTACATAGTCCTTAATTTTTGTGCACGCATTTATTACCAGCTGAAATTTTATTTCTGATGATTTGATTGGAGCACAGACTTTTACATGGTGATAATAATGTGATAACATCCTCAAACTTTGGAACCTTAAACAGAGAGTGATAGTGAGGGGGAGTCAATAACCCAATAATGGAGGTCTTCAGGATCAGTCAAGTCTTCTTGGTTGTTCTCCCCCATCCTCACTCTCTGACCTCTGGTGGGGCTCAGACCCGCTGTTATTCATGAGTAAATCATGGACTAAATAAGAAAGTGCAGGACTTCTTGTGTAGGGAAGATGGCATTGATTGATAAAGGGGGTGGAAACATTTGTTCTATAATCCCCTCATCACTGTCACTCCTATAAACGACAGTTCTCATTGTTTCCTCACTCTCTGACTAGGGTCCATGAATAAAGAAATCTGGTAGGAGATCAGAGGACACATTTACTAGTTACCTTGAGGGGGGAATTGTAAGATCCTCAGAGACAAAGCTGCCTGATGTGGGCGGAGTCCTGTTTTAGGGGAACCAATCTGCTCATGTCTAGTAATAATCTTTGTATCTCTATTTTAGTAGATGGACGGGAGATGAGGAAAACCTCAGAGGATTGTCTCACTTTGTCTTCAGGCTGTAAAGTAGAAGATGAGGACATCACACAGTATAGTCCAGGAGAAAACCCGGCTACCTCAAATGTCCATCCGGCACCACACAGTGTAGATGGACCATCGTATTCCTCTTATTTTGAGGAGCCTCAGACTGTGAGGGATGGTGCCGGACCATCATATTCCTCATATCCTGAGGAACCTCAGACTGTGATTGATGGTGCTGTCCTTCCAACAGATAAGAGGTTTTCCTGTACTGAGTGCGGAAAGTGTTTCCATTCTACATCAAAACGTAGAGTGCATAAAAGATCTCACACAGGAGAGAAGCCGTATTCCTGTCCTGAGTGCGGGAAATGTTTTTCAGAGAAGTCCAGTCTTTCCGCACATCAGAGAACTCACACGGGGGAGAAGCCATACTCCTGTCCTAAGTGCAAGAAGTGTTTTTCAGAGAAGTCCCGTCTTTCTGACCATCAGAGATCTCACACAGGGAAGAAGCTGTATTCCTGTCCTGAGTGCGGAAAATGTTTTTCAGAGAAGTCCAGTCTTTCCGCACATCAGAGAACTCACACGGGGGAGAAGCCATACTCCTGTCCTAAGTGCAAGAAGTGTTTTTCAGAGAAGTCCCGTCTTTCCGACCATCAGAGATCTCACACAGGGAAGAAGTTGTATTCCTGTCCTGAGTGCGGGAAATGTTTTTCAGAGAAGTCCAGTCTTTCCGCACATCAGAGAACTCACACGGGGGAGAAGCCATACTCCTGTCCTAAGTGCAAGAAGTGTTTTTCAGAGAAGTCCCGTCTTTCCGACCATCAGAGATCTCACACAGGGAAGAAGTTGTATTCCTGTCCTGAGTGCGGAAAATGTTTTTCAGAGAAATCCAGTGTTTCCGCACATCAGAGATCTCACACGGGGGAGAAGCCGTATTCCTGTCCTGAGTGCAGGAAATATTTTTCAGTGAAGTCCTGTCTTTACAAACATAAATCCAATCTTAATTGGCATACAAGATCTCACACAGGAGAGAAGCCATATTCCTGTCCTGAGTGCGGAAAATGTTTTTCAGAGAAGTCCAGTCTTTCCGCACATCAGAGATCTCACACGGGGGAAAAGCCATATTCCTGTCCTGAGTGCGGTAAATGTTTTTTTGTGAAGTCCAGTCTATCCGCACATCAGAGATTTCACACGGGGAGAAGCCATATTCCTGTCCTGAGTGCAGGAAATGCAGGAAATGTTTTTCAGTGAAGTCCAGTCTTTCTGCACATCAGATAAAAATAAAGAAAGAAGTGTAGCGCAAACATTAAATAGAAATGGTAATAAACATGATTATAAATGGAATGGTATTAAACATACTCATAAATGTGAAAACAAAGAAAGGAACAAATGTCCAAAAGAATATATATATATATGAAGAGTAAAAATCCTGCGACCAAATAAGGAGAAAATCTTCACCACGTGACTGGTAAACCAATATCAATTCTGAATGTGATCCCTTCACCAGTAAAGATGGGTACTCTCACCTCAAACAGAGACCTAAGTTTTACCAAAGGTCTAATAAGCTTAAAATCAAATGGTAGGAAATCCGGATAGCTCAGGGATGTATAATATTCAGCCGTAGGACCAGGTGATAAGTAGATATCCTCATTGGCACCACCGAACAAGCATGTATACAAAGAAATAAAAACAAAATCTAAGAGCTTCCGTAAAAACCAGAGGACTTTAATAAGTTAGGAAGTGCAGGTTACTCACATATTTGGATGTACTTAAAAGGCATGTTACACCGTAAAGTAGGCAGCTCAAACGAAAAACTCGGGACAACAACGAGTAACGTGGTTCCTGACTCCCAGACGCGTATCGTAAGAGTATGTTTAATACCATTCCATTTATAATCATGTTTATTACCATTTCTATTTAATGTTTGCGCTACACTTCTTTCTTTATTTTTATCTACTATTGGGATTTTGTGAATGTCCTTTTTTGGTGTTTAGCTTGCATTCATATGAAATATACTCTGGTAGTTATTTCATTCTTACATTTATTAGTACATTTTTGATATATTATTAATTTTTGATTCTCTATTTTTTGCGCTGAGTGCACCCCTCACTTTTGTTATTTCTGCACATCAGAGATTTTACACGGGACAGAAGCCATATTCTTGCCCTGAGTGCAATTTTTTTTCAGTGAAGTCTAGTCTTTACAAACATCAGAGATCTCATGCGGGGAAGAAGCCATATTCCTGTCCTGAGTGAGGGAATTTTTCCTTGCTGAAGTCCTGTCTTCCTGTACATCAGGGATCCCACACAACCCTTGAGGTATATTGGTGCCTTGAGTGTGGGAAATATCTTGTATATGAATGTTGCTGGACATCACAGCTCTCATGTGGGGAAGAAGCACACCCTAAAATACACCTCAGATATACTCCATGGCTGATCAGAGATCACCAAAGACATGGATGAAGTGTTGTACCGTGTTGGCCATTGATAGCAGTATAAAAATAAAAATGGAGTCATTAACTCTCATTGGTACATTTTGTGGTGTGAGATTTTACAAACACTTATGCCGTGTACACACGATCGGAGTATCCGATGGGCTAAAATCTGATAGATTTTTTCATCTGAATTCCGTTGAAGCTGTCTTGCATGCACACTGTCAGACTAAATTCTGACCGTCCAATGCTTCCGAGCATGCGTTGTCTTGATTTTGAGCATTTTTTCCATCGGAAGAATTTAAAAAAATACGATGGGGACCTCACATGATTGGAATTTCCATTGAAACAATGGACTTTTTTCATTTGAAAATCTGATCGTGTGTACAAGGCACTAGAGGTCTGTTTAAAAAAAATCAGTTGAATAAATTTGACACACAATTGCCACAAATGCTGTCGGTCATCATCTCCCGTATGAGTGTAGGCATGGCAGGTGGGAGACTATGTGGCTAGTGACACACTCGGGGCTCCCACTGATATGGCATTATAGTGAGTTGAATGATTTCATTTTATATTACAATTTATAATATTATAAATAATGCACAATCATCCTGACACCATAACAACCATGGTGCCAGGATAATTGAAGCACCAACACCAGGTGTTTGGAGTATCTTTATCTGCTGATTGTTAAACTTTCTGAAATGCACATATTTCTGCATCAAAATTGGTGACAAATGGGACTGCCTGCATGGGGATGCACGCAACACCTGGGCATCCCCATGTGGGTAAACATGGCCCTCCACAGGTGTACACTTTAGTACTTCCCATGTGAACAAGGCATTAGTAGGAATTTAGCAGAAATGTTATGTTATGTTTGTCCACTAATAATGATTTTTAGTGGAAATAGCATTTTTCTAAATATTTGCACAACTATTGTGGACCCTAAAAAAACAGTAGCACATTTTATTTATTTTACTGATCATGATCATTTCAGAAAATATATACGGTTTTGGGGTCTTTTACAAACTCTAATATCTGTAATGAAAAAAAGATAACATCGGCTTTTTAGAGTAAATTGTTTTTATTTACCATTTTGCATACCTTCAGTTTTTACCATTTCATAAGAAGGCACAATTCAAAATTGACAAATATTTATTAACCACTTCAATACCGGGCTTTTATACACACCTCAATACCGCGCCTATTCTGCCACTTTTCTCCTACATGTAAAAATCATCATTCTTTTGCTAGAAAATTACGCAGAACCCCCAAACATTATATATGTTTTTTTAGCAGACACCCTAGGGAATAAAATGACGGTCATAATTTTTTTTTTACAGTTTACCAGTTTTAATTTAAAGAGCAGAACTAATGCTAGATGTGTTGGTGGCACTCTAACGCACGCGGCGGTACCTCACATATGTGATTTAAATGGCGTTTACATATGTCGGCGGGACTTACGTGTGCGTTCGCTTCTGCACGCAAGCTACCGGGGACAGGGGCGTTTTTAATTATATTTTTAATTCTTTCTTTTATTTATTTATTTTACTTATTTATTTATTTTACACTTTTTTTCTATTTTATTTTCACTTTTATTCATATTACAAGGAATGTAAACATACCTTGTAATAGGAATTGTGTGTGACCGGTCCTCTTTATGGAGAGGTGCGGGGTCAATTAGACCCCGCATCTCTTCTCCAGGCTGGAAACCATGAGATCGGTGAAAAAAAATTCACCGATCTCTTGACTACTGTTGCTTACTAGCCGCAATCGCGGCTTTGTTTACTTAAGGCAGTGTTTCTAAACTCCAGTCCTCAAGGCCCCCCAACAGGTCAGGTTTTCAGGATTTCCATTATTTTGCACAGGTGATTTGATCAGTTTCACTGCCTTAGTAATTCCCACAGCCTTTTCATCTGAGGGAAATCCTGAAAACATGACCTGTTGGGGGGGCTTGAGGACTGGAGTTGAGAAACACTGACTTAAGGGGACCCGGGCGTGACGTCATCACATCGCGCCCGGGTCCTCCGATGGTCATAGAGATGACTGGTGACCATCTGGTCACCAGTCATCTCTATGGTTCCTGCCTACGCCAGACGATTCTTTCTCCGGGCCCCCAATGGCACGGGAGAGCCCGGAGAAGCACCGGATGGTGGCGGGAGGGGGGATGTCCCCTCCCGCCGCCTGTAAGAACGATCAATCGGCGGAACCACCACTATGATCTTTCTTATGTTGCGCCGAATCGCTGACAGAACAAAAGGATATCTGGATGATGCCTCTAGCTGCAGGCATCATTCCGATATCCACCCGCAAAGCCCAGGACGTCATTTTACGTCTACCCGGGATGGGAGATCCCCTCTGTGGACGACAAATGACAATGAGCGGGTATTGAAGTGGTTAACTCAATACAGTGTTGGCTTTTATATGTAGCCGGAATTTTGTAAGTTTTGCCATGTATGTATCCACTTATGATTTTAGTGTAGTTTTTATGAAAACGGCAAATTAAAAAACATTTGTGCAACTATTGTGGGGCCTAAAGAAACCAGTAGCACATTTTTTCTAATTCCATAAGTCATGTGCTTTTAATAGTTTGGGGGTCTTTAACAAACTCTGAAAGCTGTAAGTGAAAATAAAATCAATGGAAAAACTGCAAACTGGGCAGTTGAATTTAAAAGTAGTTTGCAAGGCTTGGCAGGTTAAAGCTCTAGTAGTCGCTCACCCTCCAGGAATGGATGTTTGCCAGGTGTTTTTTTCTCAGCTGTCGGCAGTTGTCTCTGTAGGAGTAAGCTCCTCTTCATCTGGAGGTGTTCTGGAGCGCGGTGAGGCTCTCCCAATGTGGACTTCTGGAGTCCAGGTTCAATGGGGAACTAAGCAAGTGTGTCTTAATACCAGCTTCCTTCGTGCACCTGTGTTAGTTGCTCTGGTGACATTGTGGGATTGGTTATCCCTGCTTCTACCTCCCCTCTGCCCCATGTTTCCCTCATTTGCTTCACTGGATTCATGTGGAGGGAATTCCTGTGCTTTTGTATGTTCTGACTGGGACCAGGAGAAGATGGTGTTCCGATGTTGTGACTTGTCAGAGGACAATCCTGGATCTCTGGATAAGCAAGCCTTGCAGTTGCAAGGCCATATTATTCCAGCCTTATGTTGTCGGTGGGCGTACTAGATTGGCTATTGCAATCAAAAAGGTTTTGAGAGACAGGGGTGTATAGACCTTTTTGGTTTTTTTTCTGCTTTTTTTAAAGGCTAATATGGCTAAGTCAAGGAAGACTTTTCAAAAGTCTTGGCAATCATATGTTGCTTGGTGTTGACCTAGAGGTTTTCTTCTGGTTGTATCTTGGATTCCTCCGAAGGGTTTGATTTGTTTTTGGGCTTGTGTATGATCATAGGTCATATTTTTGCTTTGGCTGTCTGTTGGGGGCTGATTGCTGTTTCTGTTTTTGGTGCATGCCTTTGTACTAGATGTCACACATGTTGTTTCTCCAGTCAGCCCGCCATTGTCTTCATGGCATCTTAATTTGTTTTTTCGGTTTTTACAGAATTCTCAATTTGAGCCTATTCAGGACCTTCCTTTTTTGTTCTCTGTTGTTTGACATGGAAGGTTGTATGTTCTGGTTGCCATAAGTTTAGCTCATAGGACTTTGGAACTTGCTGTTCTTTTCTGTAAGGAGTCTTTCTTGGTCTTTACCTTCATGCTAAGATAGATTTTTGACCTCCTTTTTTTTTTAATCTAAAGTGCTTTCTATCTTTTCATCTCAACCGGGGCAGTGTATTACCTTCCTTTGTCCTCAGGCTCAGTCATCAGGGGAATAGTTTTTTCTCACATTGGATATTTCCTTTTTCAGTGTTTCAGGTTTGTAAAGCCTCTACCTCGTCTTCGGTGCACTCTTTTCAATGTTTACCAGGTGGATGTGCATTTTGGGTGCAGTGTTTTTTTTGCAGGCTGCTGTGTGAGGTTCTTTCCTATTTCTGGTTGTTTTGGAAACTTTTGACTTGTTGGCGTCCCCTCATGTTCTAGCAGGACATCCATCCCTGTTAGTAAGGATTTAAGAAGATGCTCTGTGTCCAGTGATGTACAGTAAAGAAAATACAATATTTTTTGTTTATCTGTATGTAGCGCTCTGCTCCCAAATGACTGGGCGCTATGTTAAATTTAGTGTGTGTCTGAGCCGATAACATAGCTCAGACTGTGATGATTTATTCTGTCCTGGCAGGGGCTATTTCTGATAGCATTTTCCCACTGTTGCCTGTAGGTGGCGATACTCCCACAGGCCATTGTTGGAACATGGGCAAGCCATAGGTCATTGAGTATCTTCTCTCGGGAGCAGCCCAGTGGGAGTGGTGCACCTCTGTGCATGCCGGGAAGGGATACTTAAGGGGCAAATGCCATATTTTGGGGTCCTTCAGCTCGTGGCCCTCCTGGCACGAGGAATGTGTTGTGTGATTTCCAGCCCTGCGACCACAGTGGCCTCTGCTAGTAGGCCCAGTTATGCTGTCTGGGGCCTACAAATCAAGAGGGATCCTAAGCTGTCCATCTAAGAGAAGGAAGCTACACTTAATGAAGGAGACTGGGGGAAGACCTGCCCTGGAGGAGACCAAATGGAAGGAATATGTCTCAGGATAGGCCTGGTGACCTTATTAAGGAGGGATTCACAATTCAAGTTGTCCTACAGTTCGTTGGGGCAGCATAAAAGCTCTTTAACTGTAAAGCTGGAAGTTAAGGTATTACATCCTGTGGCAGAGGATTCTAGACTATTCAATTTGTTCTCAATCGGTCTGTGGCAAAGACTGTTAGCAAACTGGTTCGTGCTTTATTCTGGCTGCTAGGACAGGTGAGAGGGATCTATCCGGGTGAGCAATACCCACTCAGGAGGGAGTGGCAAATTACTTTGGAGTTTAGAGGTTTTCCCCAATGATCTGTACCGTGTACCTGTACCTAAACCTAAACCTTCCCTTTCCTTTCCTTTCATTCATCTGCCTTCTTCAGAAGTTTAGTACGTTTTAAGTAACCTGCAGGCCCAAAACTAACCAGCAGCTCCTACGTAGGTAGTGCTACATGTTGAATCCATTTTTTGGAGTACATAAGGGGACACCAAGATCCCTCCACCCTGTGTTATGGTATAGCTTTCTGAAAAGCTGGAGCCCTGCCTACTGGGGCAGGGCTATGCAGTAGAAGGGGGCTTCTGCCCTTTTTTTTTCATTGTCCAATCATTTGTGGATTGTACATAACAGTGTTAACAAGGATTTAAAAGATGCTCTGTGTCCCGTGATGAACTCCAAGAAAACAAGATTACCCCCTTTTTTTTAGTGCCAGGCGAGGCAGGGAGACCATGAATAGGACTTTGCATGTGCCACTGAGAAATCACACAAAAATAATACAATTGTCAATTTTTGTTACATAAAAATAAACAGTAAAGTACAAATCAACACAGTTTGTCTTGCCGAATGAGGGCTACAGTGCGGCCGGCTAGTTCTGGGAGGCCGTCATATGTGTCCATGCATCCGGAAGTCCTTGGGACCCAGCATCTCACGGATTGTGGTAAAAGGCCAATCACAGCGGCCCTTCACCACATGATCACCCTATGCAATGACAATGTCAACAAACTGGGATCATGCCCGGTTCAGCTCATGCTGCTGTGGTGTTTCTCTCTCCTCACATGATGTATCAGTGTGAGGAGAGGATAGAGAAACACTTCAGCAGCGTAAATTTGCACGAGCCTCTGTCCTACAGTGCTCATCAGTGCCAGTACAGTGCTCATCAGTGCCAGTACAGTGCTCATCAGTGCCAGTACAGTGCTCATTAGGTTACACATGTCAGTATGTAAGGACTTTAGAATTTTAGCTCAAGAGTTAAAAGTTATCATTTAGGGCATACAAGTTTACTCAGTCACTACGTTAACACCAGTAAAACCAAGTAAAGTGCCTTTTAAGCAGTGTTGCTCATCTTACTTTAAAAAAGTAATTAGTTACAGTTACAAATTACTTCCCCTGAAAAAGTAATTGCGTTAGTGACTCAGTTACTACATTGAAAAAGTAATTAGTTACTCAGCAAAGTAACTGACTTTTTTTTTAAATATTCTACAATGCTTTGTTGAAATGATTTCCTTTCTAGAATGCGGGTGACGGGTGCTTGGCAGGGAGCAGTGAGTTAATACTCCAAGACAAAAGAATGCCAGATCCTTGAGAGAAGAAAACCGGAAACAAATGGTGATCTCGTGTATATCCCAGCCTAGATGCATCTGTCCCACCATGTATGTGCAGCTAATAGGACTTAAAACCCTTATCCATCTGCTACATATTACATCCAAATTATAAGCTGGATTAAAATGTATGTTTATAATATACATTCCCTTGACGTTTACAGAATCTGTAATTTAAAATCTTATATTAGGCTTTATTAGAATTTTCTATAGTTTATTGTTTATTATTTTATTTATCTTATATAAGCTTTATTAGGTGCAAGGGATCTGGAATGGGGATGTCAGATTTTTCTTTGTTGTCTGATGAAGAGATGAAATCACTGACCAAAAATAACCTGCTGATCATTGGTCTGTATAGGTGTCCTGCACTTACCATGTTGACCACTAGATGTCGCTGTGTACACTGTGTTGTATAGGGAACGTTTGTTCGGTGGAATATTTTGTTCCGGCCATGTGTTCCCCGGATCATTGATCAGGTTGCGCACACAGTGTGTGTGATCAATGTGAGTTGTTCCCTGGTGATAGGTCAGTGTGAGGCGGATGGGGCTCATTGTATCCAGGGCTCCTTGCGATTTGGGAGTTTTCAGACCGCTGTGACAGGCCATCACAGCGGTCACATGATTCTAAAGCGGAGTTCCACCCATATTCATGTTCACAGCGCCGGCAGAAGCAATTACTCTGCTGCCATCTAGTGGTGGTAGATGTAATTGCGGTAACGCCGCCCAAGTAATGGGAACTGCGTTACCGTGAGGGGAAGAGTAATCGGGTAGATTACTTGTTACCCTCAAAAGGGGCTGCGTTAGGTAACTGCGTTTATTTTAACTTCGTTACTTACAACACTGCTTTTAAGTAGTCAATCTAACCAAAGTCTTGAATTGGGCAACAAAAGGTTCTAGTAATGGAAATGTGACCCTACCCAGACATCTCTGCCAAGAACTAGTATGGGGTCTTGAGATTCAGAACCCACATGACATTACACAATAATTTTTATTTTTTTAAAAACAAGTTACCTTTAACCGCCTAGCGCCCGCACTATAGCCGAATGACGACTATAGTACGAACCCCAATAGACGCCCTCCCCTTCACACTAGCCCCTGTGGGTCACTGAGACTCAGGTAATCACAGATCTGAGTAAGGTGGCCGTCCACGGGCTCTTACCACGTGATCAGCTGTCAGCTGGTAATCATTTTTTTTCCTCATGCTGACAGCGTGAGGAGAAAAAAAATCCGACTTATGTGAAAGGGACATCGGTCTCGAAGAGGAAGGAGGCACATCTGCCTCCTCTGTGCTGCAAGTAACCCCTGCCAGTACCCCCTGCTAGTGCCCACCAGTGCAACCTATCAATGCCCACAAGTGCCACCAATTAATGCCACCCATCAGTGCCCATTACTGCCACCCATCATTGCCCATTACTGCTACCTATCAATGCCACCCATCAGTGCCCGTTACTGCCACCCATCAGTTCCACCTATCAATGCCACCTTTTAGTGTCACTTCTTAGTGCCCTTCAGTGTCACCTATCAATGCCCTTCAGTGCCACCCATCAGTGCCGCCTTATCGGTGCCCATCACTGCAGCCTTATCAGCATACATCAATGAAAGAGAAAATGTAACCGTTTGCAAAATGTTATAAGTAAATATAAAAAAATTGAATAAAAAAAAAACAGGGAAAAAATATGTATTTTTAACCACTTTAGCCCCGGGCCTGTTTTTGAGATTCGGTGTTTACGAGACTAAAACATTTTTTTTTGCTATAAAATTACTTAAAACCCCCAAACATTATATATTTTTTTTTCTAACACTCTAGAGAATAAAATGGCAGTCATTGCAATACTTTTTGTTACACCGTATTTGCGCAGCGGTCTTACAAGCGCACTTTTTTTGGAAAAAATTCACTTTTTTAAATTAAAAAATAAGTCAACAATAAATTTGGCCCAATTTTTTTACATATTGTGAAAGATAATGTTACGCCGAGTAAAATGATACCCAACATGTCACTCTTAAAAATTGCGCCCGCTCGTGGCATGGCGTCAAACTTTTACCCTTAAAAATCTCGATAGGCGATGTTTAAAAAATTCTACAGGTTGCATTTTTTGAGATACAGAGGAGGTCTAGGGCTAGAATTATTGCTCTCGCTCTAACGATCGCGGCGATACCTCATTTGTGTGGTTTGAACACCGTTTTCATATGCGGGCACTACTCGCGTATGCGTTCGCTTCTGCGCGCGAGCTCGTCGTGAAGGGGCGATTTTTAAAAAAATTTTTGTTTGTTTTCGTATTTATTTGTATTTATTTTACCAATTTTTAACACTAAAATAAAAAAATTATCACTTTTATTCCTATTACAAGGAATGTAAACATCCCTTGTAATAGAAAAAAGCATGACAGGTCCTCTTAAATATGAGATCTGGGGTCAAAAGGACCTCAGATCTCATATTTAGGCTAAAATGCAAAAAAAATATCAAAAATTTAAAATGTCATTTTTCAAATGACATTTAAAAAAAAATGTCTCTTTAAGACGCTGGGCGGAACTGACGTTTGACGTCACTTCCGCCCAGCAGAGCTACGGGGATGGACGAGGGAAATTTTTTCCCTCACTCGCATCCCCGCTGAACAGACGAGCGCACCCGATCGCCTCCGCCGCTACCGACGGCTCCGGTAAGCGGCGGAGGGAGCGCAGCGGGAGGGAGGGGACGCTCGCCCGCCACCGATAACGGCGATCTCGCGGCGATTCCGCCGCGGAGACCGCCATTATCGTTTACCCGACCGCCCACAGAAGAGATGGATATCTCGGTTGTGGCAGCAGCTGCTGCCGTTACCGAGATATCCATCTTCAAAGTGCCGACGTATACCTGCGGTGGGCGGTGGGGAAGTGGTTAATTTTAACAAAAAATTTAAACCGTAGAGGTGATCAAATACCACCAAAATAAAGCTCTATTTGTGGGGAAAAAATGCTATAAATTTAATTTGGGTGCAGTGTTGTATGACCGCGCCATTGTCATTCAAAGTGTGTCAGCGCTGAAAGCTAAAAATTGGTCTGGGCAGGAGGGGGGTTTAAGTGCCCAGCAAGCAAGTGGTTTAAATGAGTAGCTTTACTGAGCATGAACATTAGATCATCAACACCAGTGCTGGCGATTTTTTTTTAATAGACAAAATATTTAAAATGCACACAACCGATCTTGACAAAGAATAATTTATTGTGAAAATATATCTTTACGAAGTGCAAGATTCGAGTAGCAAATTGAAAAGAATAATGATAATAATAATTTAAATTCTACCTAAACTGCAGAAAAATTGAGCATACAGAGAATGTTTATAAATAGTGACATGTTCTTGGGTCAAAGCGTGCGTTTCATTATTAAAAGGCAAAGCAAAAATGCCAGTTGTGTTGGCAGACTGATGGGATGCAAAGATACGAGAAATAAAAACAAATGAAATGACAGTTAACGTGCAATAAATAAAAGTGGTAAATGGCTCTAAAATGAAAAGGAGGTTTGATACTGAGGTGCGATTCAAGCCCTGCTGCAGAAAACACTCAATTTATTCAATCATATGGAGTTGTAATCTGTCCAAGCCAATTGGTCTTGTAACATCGTGTTAATAAAAAGAAGTTCAGAAAGCACAAGTATATAGCAGCTCAACCAATTATTTTTGCTTGTACATAAACTAAGAATCATCAACAGATTTGTGATTTGCTTGTTTCCAAAGACAACATTTTTTTTTTGAAAAGCCTATGGCGTGTGAAACACATTCAAAAAACTCCACCAGGTGCAGAAAAAATGTGCACACACATAAAGAGTGTTCACAAAAACGTGCAGACGGGTGCAACGTCAAGTGGTCCTCCTGTGCAGAAGGGACCCAAACCCTGATCCCCCAGGGCGTTAGGCTCCAGACGGGGACTGAGGTACTGTGGTCCGAGCAACCGAAGCCGACACGGACCCAACTTCCTTGGAGGGACTGCCGAAACAGAACCCTCCAAGTACTAGGTGGGACTCCCCCGAAGGGAGACCCCATGAGAGAGGGCGAACCAAGCCAGAAGGCCGTGTCCACCCACTCCCAAGACGTTCAGGGCTGGCCCGAGGACCGGCACCCTACTAATCACACAGTGAACAAAACGTGCACAACAAAAAAAGACAAAAACGTGACAAACATAGGCAATAAATTAATTTGCTTACAAAACATAGCGATTGCCATGCAGTTTTTTCACAGCCTTGCAATGAACAGCACTGCTTGCCATTGAGACTTAACAGATCGAGTTACAGCAACACCATCTGACATGTCACTGAAAATGTTCATCAAGGAAAAGATCCAACAACCTGTGCAACTGACTTCTACATATTATACCCTGTACACACGATCAGGGTTTTGCCCGGCCAAATTACATCGGAATTCTGACAGAATTCCATCAGAGAAAAATAGAAAACCTGTTCTATATCTAATCTCCGATGGAATTCATCGGAAATTTCCGATGAAAAACTCAGATGGGGCTACACACGATCGGAATATCCGAATGCAAAGGTCCGTCTGAGACCGCGTACACACGATCGGTCCAAACCGATGAAAATGTACTGAAGTCCAGTTTCATTGGTCCAAACCGAACGCGTGTAAGGCCCATCGGTCCGTTGTCCTTCGGACCAAAGTTTGAAAACTTGCTTTAAAATCGGACTGATGGACGCCTGACCATTGGTCCAAACCGGTGGTTCAAAAACCCACGCATGCTCAGAATCAAGTCGACACATGCTTGGAAGCATTGAACTTCGTTTTTTTAGCACGTCGTTGTGTTTTACGTCACCGCGTTCTGACACAATCATTTTTTGAACTGATGGTGTGTACGCACATCAAACCATCAGGCCACTTCAGCGGTGACCCGATGAAAACAGTCCGTCGGACCATTCTCATCGGGTTGGATGGATCGTGTGCACGCGGCCTGACTTTTTCCAATGGAAATTCTTATCGTTTGTACGTGATACATGTCTTGGTAAGGCAAAAGGTGACGAGAGAAAAAAAAATTCTGATGGTGTCAAGTTTTTAAGTTAACATGTAGTCCTTGTGTTGTGGTTCTCAATTGCCTCTTCTGTGACAGATTCATCCTCCTCTATATCTCTCTTAACAGTCTTGCCTTCAAGGTCAAAAATCTCCTCTGGGGGGATGCCACGTGGCTCGGCTACTTTTATCGTCAACGTTTTATCGTTGTTTTATCGTCAATGTTGAGAGTTATGATCACATTTTAGTCTTTGCCAAAACAGATTTACCAAGCTTAAAGTGGTTGTATACCCAAAAAAGTTACTTTACATTTAAATACGTCTCCTAATCTCCTTAATCACATGCTATGTGTCATTTTTGCCTACCTGCATTGTTTCCCTATAAATCGCTGTATTCCCGAGTGATGACGTAGACATGCGCAGGCGCCGTATCGTTGTTAAATCCGGCAAGCCGAGACCCGGCCGGATACAGTCTCTGTTTATGTTGGGGCTGCGTCATTTGATGTTGACGTCAGCCCCGACATCCCGCGATGGTTAGGCAGCTACCTTCACCCCCAAGAGGGTCATGGTTACCATGTGACTCCAACGTCACACGGCTAAAGGAGACAGACGGCGCGATTATCAAATTAGGAGAACTAAAGGGAAGTGCCAGATAAACACGCGCGGGATTACACAGCGCAGAAGAAACTGTGGGCGGAAGTAGAAAGGGAACTAAACAAGGAAGACCACAACTAACATGGCGCGGCTATAACAGCAGAAATGATTTTACACGATCATCTCTAAAACAGTAAGTAAACGAATGTAGTTCAAACCATAGCGCTCGATCGTTTTAGTACTGTATGATATTCAAAACCATATGCATGGTTAAATTAGGACCGGAGGGTATACAACCGCTTTAAAGAAAATAAATATATAATTTAAGCATACCAGAATAATAAGCCAAACAAAATAAAAAGCAACAGAGACCCTGCATTAAAATGAAAGTATTAAAAAAAATTATATTTATCCCACCTACTCACAGTTTGATCCCAATAGGGGTGTTTGGGTGCTTTGGTGGTGAGCCCAGTTTCTGCGCATACTCTTATTAGGAACTCCTCCAATATCTCAACATCATTACCCGTTGGGCTTGACCCGAACCAGAATTAATAGGGATATATGTAATACTTGGTTCACTTGACTATTGTTTAAAAGTTTTCAACTTTCTGACTGTACATCGTATGTAATAAGAACATATGTTACTTTCCTGACAGACTCCATGGCAGCCTACGTGTGGGTTAATCCCGCCTCCTCTCCAATCCTATAGGACCCCATACCCATAAAGCTTTGCTCACCTTCCAGTACTGGTGTTCCTTTTTGTCCTCCTCCATGGATCCAGGATACACCCTCATTTATGATGTCCAGTCAAGCAGGATGGATGGCACACTACTAGCGGTGCAGCTCGGATCCCAGCCATGGGCGGGTGGAGAGCTTTTGCAGCAAATTCACTTGATGTGTCTGGCTGCGTGTGCCGAAGACCCTGGACTCCTCGACTGGCAAGGTCTGATAAATTCCATGGCAGCCGATTTCTTTGTTTATTTGTTTTTATGTGTAGTTTTTCCCCGTGTGTTGTTTCTCTCCCCCTGGTCAGGCTCTATGGCGGCTGGAATGCTCCTGCGTCGCAGTGCCGTAACCGCGGTTCGGCGATTCTTGCGGCGGCCGCGCAGGCGCCGTTGAGTCGCTCTCCACCGCGCAGGCGCATGCGTGGGGTGACGCATGACGTCACCAGCGGGCTTTTTAAATCAGCTACTCGCCCTCTGCTTGTTGGGATTTTCCCTACAGGCGATCAGCTGATGGTGTGATACTTGGCTGCAGAGGTCAGTGAGTAGGATCTGTTAGACAGATCTTTTGGGTGTCTTTTTGTTTTTCTTTGTTAAGTTACAAAATGTATTAATAATTTATTATATACATATATCTACAAATTAATTAATTATCTCCAACATACATGGTCTCTTAAAGGGGCAGCTCGCTTTTCTCCCGACATTATTTTTATTTTTTTTGGCGTCTTAGGTTATCACCCTTTCTGGCCTAGTATTGCAGTGTCACGCCGGTCCAGAGGTCATGGACCAGTCACCGCCCGTATGCGGCCAGCCTTCACGCACAAGGTATGTGCAGGAGAGGGGAGGGAGTGGGGTTGGAAATCACGATTTAGTGCTTTTTTGTCTGATGGTTCCCCCCCATAAATCTCTTTCTCTAGCCCTTCAGACCTTGCCAGGCCGCAACAGCGTTCATCCTCTAAGTCAAAGAACAAACGCAACTCTTCATCTACATCTCATCATCAGAGGAGAAGTTCCCATTCCTCCTCCAGACACTGCTCCCACCGCCATGATAGTCGCTCTAGTCGTAGAGCCTGCTGGGGATGTGACACCCAGGTCCCAGAGGGCAAATCATTATGCAATCGATGCTATGCCCGTACGGTTGGGGAAAAGGAGACAGAAGATCGGCGCATCGAATCTCTAGTTGAACGTGTGGTGCAAAGGTCCATAGTCAAGCCAGTACCATTGGATCTGGTTCTCCAGGCCAATGAGGTCCATGAGGATCCAGGCCCTTCCCAGCCCCGCGCTTCCTCCCGACAGCCCCGGAGGGCGATCTGGAAAGCCATGACTAAGCCAACAGAAGAGCTACTGTAGCGATTCAGCACTGTGACGCTTTACGTCCTTTTTGGTGGTATTTGATCACATGGAAGTAATTTTTTTTTTGCACTATAAACAAAAATATTGCTTTTTTTTTCTTTTTAAGCATAAAGGTTACTATTAGCTTACAGAAAGTGTAAGGCTGGGTTCACACCTATGCAAATTTTATGCAGGTTTCTCCACCTTCAAGTTGCATGACAGGAGACTGACCGGCTCTTGTCTGCATTTAAATAGGGTCCTGTGCATCTTTGGTTTTGATACAAATGCAAATTCAGGCAAAAATTTACACCTGAAATGGTCAACAGGGATGCACCGGACCCCATGTTGTGAACCGTGGGCCACAGCATGTGAACCCAGCCTAAGCAGGATATACAGGAATAAAGCAAGCATATCTCTGCATGAAGCCTCTATCTGGTTATAAAAAAAGCTAGCTGTGGAAGTTCACCATAGAGAATACCGGACACCAGATGGTCCCCAGCAGTCTTTACGGCACGTCCCGCCCTGGCAGTTGTAAACACTGCCGTGTATTCAACTGGAAAGGTCAAGTTCTTTTCCCAGGCTAGAGGAGGGATCTGGGGTCTTATAGACCCCAGATCTCTCCATGGGGGAGCTGTCATGCCCTATTCCTATTAAAAACGGATGCTTACATTTTCCTTGTAATAGGAGACCTTGTAATAGGATGTCACCTAATGACCTTGATTTAATATTTTTTGAATTAGCGCAGTAACAATTTTTGCCAGCTTTATCATTACTATTCACATCTATTGATATTTTTGCTTTAGGTGTTCGTTACTATAGATGTAGAGAATGAGAGAGAGTTATATAATTTTATATATATATATATATATATATATATATATATATATATGAGGTTTAATGTACTATGAATTTATAAAATACATGTACATTATATTTTCATATGCATGTTGCAGAGACTGAACCCATATTGGGGCTAGAAGTCCAGTTGTTAGTTTAGATGCACCTGTTATTTCTTGGAGGCACTTGCTGCTAGATAGCTTTAATTTGGCCGGGCAGATCTAGTGCCATCCCTGTAGTGGGTATATCTTCCTTGGCAACGCCACACAGGGCTAGACAGCGTGGCAGGCGCATAGTGGCGTGTCCGGGGCTTTGCTCTGGGTCCCCACGATGATGCACGCCCCAGATACTGGGTGCCAAATGAGAGCTGCACCAAGCGACAGGCATATCTCACGGGGGAGGGGGGGCTGGGTCCAGTAGGATCACATGGGGGCTCGGGTCCAAGACCCTGCCCCCATGATGATACATTGGCAAGTCACAGCTTGCCTGGGTGTCTGGACAGAAGTACAAGGTAAACAGTGTGCATTTCAAAGCTCGCTGAGCGAGAGCTTGTATTGAATGGCCTGTGTTCCAAGGTCCTGACTCCAGGCAAGCAGGATGCTAACCAGTTTTTCCCTATACAGGAAGTTCCTGTATGATATTTGATGCCATCCACACACATTATGGTTGACAATCATGTATTATAGTACACTTATGCTGTGCAATATAGTTAGCTGCCACTATCCAAGGGCTAAGAATTGAATGTCCTCACAAGCTAAGTTTATGTAGTATCTTTTGTAGCCCTGCCCCATTAAGCGGGGCGGTCGGTTATAATGGTATAAGAATCATGTCAATGTAGCAAGTTGGACCAGCTCTGAGGAAGGGGGCTTCTCTCCCCAAAGCGTCATGCTTTCCAAATACATACACAGGATTAGGTTGTGATTTGGGCTTCTATTTCTTTTGTTTGTGAGCATGTTTCCGGTATTTTAATAAATTTACTTTAGTGTTGAAGGCATTGCACTATGCATTTGCGCCCTCATTGTGTTGAGTCTCACCGCCCAAGGAGAGCAGCACCGCCTCTAATATTGCCACACTATCAGATGTGATGCCGCGTACACACGACCATTTTTCGGGTTCTAAAAAATGAAGTTTTTTTTATGTCATTAAAAACGATAGTGTGTGGGCTTCAGAGCATTTTTCGGGTTCTGAAAAACGGGCAAATTTTTTTTCGAACATGCTTTTACAACGTTTTTAAGGTTGTCGTTTTTAAGGTTGTAAAAAATGGTCGTGTGTGGGCTTTAACAACGTGAAAAAAACCGCACATGCTCAGAAGCAAGTTATGAGACTGGAGCGATCGTTCTGGTAAAAATACCGTTCATAATGGAGTAAGCACATTCATCACGCTGTAACAGACAGAAAAGCACAAAATCAGCTAAAGCAGCCCGATGGGTGGCGTCATCCAAATGGAACTTCTCCTTTATAGTGCCGTTGTACGTTTTGTACATCACCGCACTTTGCTAGAGCATTTTTTTTTTTCACGATCGTGTGTGGGCAACGTGGTTTTAATGATTGGGTTGAAAAAAAAAAAGTATTTTTCTTGGCTCTAACAACGCCTGGTGGTCATTTCCTTTCCAGTTCTTATCTAGAGTTACGTGGCGTTCAACTACTTTGGCACCCATGCCAACAGCTGCAACTGTAATAGCAACACCAGTTTCATGACCGGAGTATCCAATAGGGCTATCTGGGAAGGCCTTCTGGTATGCCTGAAAAAGTAGAAATAAGCAGTCTTTAGAGTTTGTGCACCATAAATAATGCATATTATAATTGGGGTCATACCAGCACTGTGTTGTGGCTTCACGCAGTAGGAAAAGACATTTACAAATAAAAGTGCAAATTTTCAGCCTTTTCATCTGAATGGGATGGCATAGCACTGGAATGCACAAAAAGTAGTGAAACCACACCAAATTCTATGGCACTGCGATACTAGGATGCGCAAACATTGGGTTTACTGTGGGTGCCAATACATTGCACATGGCACTGCAGATAGCAAAGGCAGTGCGTTTTGAACACCATGCAGGAAACGTACACAACATGCCTTTCTCACACTGAATCACACTGCAGTACAGTGTTTACAAACACTGATCAGAAGGTTAATTTTTGACAGTAGTAGCTAGAGCTGGCTACTTTATTTACACAGTAGGTCCTGGCATGAGTTACTAGTAAAAAAGTGTCAGGGGGAGCAGCAGCAGGGAGGGGAGAACAGAGTGCTATGTACATCTTATGTTACTCAGTAATGTAGCATGTCTAAGACACATGACTGGCTAGCCAAACACTGGAGTACCATTTCATTTTAACCACTTCTGACCGGCCCCACGTCCAAAGACGTCATGTTTTTGAAGATGGATATCTCGGTAACGGCAGCAGCTGCTGCCACAACCGAGATATCCATCTCTTCGTGGGGCGGACCTGTTAACGATAACGGCGGTCATCGCGGCGGATTCGCCGCGAGATCGCCGTTACCGGCGGCAGGAGAGGGTGCCCCCCCCTCCCGCCGCTCTCCCGCGCCCTCCGCCACTTACCGTAGCCGTCGGTAGCGGCGGAGGCGATCGGGTCCTTTTGCTGGCTGTCCGGGGATGCGACTGAGGGAAAAAATGTCCCTCAGCCATCCCCATACCTCTGCTGGGCGGAAGTGACGTCAAAACGTCATTTCCGCCCAGCGTCTTAAAGAGACATTTAATTTGTTTACATTTTGACTTTTTTTTTGTTTTTGCATTTAAGCCTGAATATGAGATGTGAGGTCTTTTTGACCCCAGATCTCATATATAAGAGGACCTGTCATGCTTTTTTCTATTACAAGGGATGTTTACATTCCTTGTAATAGGAATAAAAGTGATAATTTTTTTTTTTTTTCAGTGTTAAAAATTATAAAATAAATAAAAATAAAAACGAAAACCCCAAAAAAATTTTTTTTTAAAGTGCCCCGTCCCGACGAGCTCGCGCGCAGAAGCAAACGCATACGCGAGTAGCGCCCGCATATGAAAACGGTGTTCAAACCACACAAGTGAGGTATCGCCGCGATCGTTAGAGCGAGAGCAATAATTCTAGCCCTAGACCTCCTCTGCATCTCAAAAAATGCAACCTGTAGAATTTTTTAAACGTCGCCTATCGAGATTTTTAAGGGTAAAAGTTTGACGCCATGCCACGAGCGGGCGCAATTTTTAAGCATGACATGTTGGGTATCATTTTACTCGGCGTAACATCATCTTTCACAATATATAAACAGATTGGGCGAAATTTATTGTTGTCTTATTTTTTAATTCAAGAAAGTGAATTTTTTCCAAAAAAAGTGCGATTGTAAGACCGCTGCACAAATACGGTGTGAGAAAAAGTATTGCAATGACCGCCATTTTATTCTCTAGGGTGTTAGAAAAATATATATATAATGTTTGGGGGTTTTAAATAATTTTCTAGCAAAAAAAACTGTTTTAGTCTCGTAAGCACCGAATCTGAAAAACAGGCTCGGGGCTGAAGTGGTTAAAATATAAATACCACATACATGGGTCCTGTAATTTTATTTTTTGGCGACTTTTGGCGTCTTGGCTTTGAAAAGGTTGAATATTGATTTACACTGTCAGATTACCAAATACCTACACATCACAAGCCAACGTCATCAGACTTTAGGGAGCACACACCGGAACTTTCATAACAAGCTTGCGAGTCAAATAGTCAGAAAACATCTTTACTGAGGTCCTGTACACACGACCAAGCTTCTCGGCAGAATCCAGCGAGAAGCTCGCTGGGATCCATATTCTGCCGAGGTTCTCGGTCGTGTGTACACTTCCGACGAGCATCCCGTCGGGAAGCTCATCGAGCCAAAAAAGAGAACATGCTCTCTTTTTCCTCGTTGTTCAATGAGGACTTTGGCTCGACTAGCTTTTTCGAGCGCTCATCGGGAACCTCGTAGGGCGGAACGATGTGTTTAGCCCGACGAGGATCTCGTACGTGTGTATGCTGCCTCACTGTACACAACCCATGAGTCCAGCCTGCCTTTGCTTTTCTCCATATAACTCCTACTGAATCAGCCACAGGCCACCCAAAAATTTGGTCCAGTTTTAACCACTTAAGGACCTCCTAACGCCGATTTATTTTGTCAGAATGACAAGGCTGGGCACAATCACGTATGAGTACGTCCTCTTTAAGTGCCCAGCCGTGGGTCGCACGCCTGCGACCTGGTCCGAAGCTCCGTGACCGCGCCCATGGGTTCCGATCGCCACTGGTGTCCCGCGATCAGTCACAGGAGCTGAACAACGGGGAGAGGTGTAAACAAACCTTCTCAGTTCTTCATTGTGGCAATGTCAGTGATCCTCTGTTCCCTGATATAGGGAAAGACGACCAGTGATGTCACATGTCCAGCCCCGCCCCCCTACAGTTAGAAACACATATGAGGTCACACTTAACCCCTACAGCGCCCCCTAGTGGTTAACTCCTAAACTGTAATTGTCATTTTCACAGTAACCAGTGCATTTTTATAGCACTTTTCGCTGCGAAAATGACAAATGTTCCCAAAAATGTGTCAAAAATGTTCATAATGTCGCAGTCATGAAAAAAAATTATTAATAAAAATGCCATAAAACTGTCCCCTATTTTTTATATATTTTTTGGGGAATATTTTTTATAGAAAAAAAGTAAAAAATATAGATTTTTTTCAAAATTGTCGCTATATTTTTGTTTATAGCGCAAAAAATAAAGACCGCAGAGGTGATTAAATACCACCAAAAGAAAGCTCTATTTGTGGGAAAAAAAGGACGCCAATTTTGTTTGGGAGCCACGTTGCATGACCGCGCAATTGTCAGTTAAAGTGACGCTGTGCTGAATCGCAAAAAAGGGGCAAGGTCCTTTACCTGAATATAAGTTGTTAAGCAGACATATCATGAACTAGCGGTCTGTTTTATTTTTTATTTTTGGTCATATCCTGAAATAGGCCAAGTAACTTGTGTAAAAAAACAAAAACTGAATCCCTACTTGAAAACAAAAACAGCAAAAAATCCAGATTGTCACTCCTCATGGAGATGAGGTCACCACCATAGCCCAAAGGGAAGCACCAATTGCGAAATGCGTTGACGTCATACGCGGACGGACGCTGCGACCACGGACCTTGTATCACGGAGGGAGATCGCAACTGCATAGAGGAGCTGTTTGAGAGCTGATCGAGGGCTAGGAGAGTGGGAGAGACTCTCTTCAAAAGACACCCCCTGACCCACGTCCAGAGGGAGAGCTGCAATAGATCCATTCATGGACAGTGCGCTGATCCCGGCGGGTGGTCATTAAGCCTAAGACAGCACGAATGGGGGCTATCACTGATTGATGGGACGTTTTGCTTGATACCAGCAGCATCTTTTCAACCCATATACCTTCACACGGCAGTCAGCCTCCATTACCGCACCATTGGAGTTGGGTAAGATCCTTTCTCATTGTATATGGAACTCCATACAGAGTCTTTTCTGTTTACTTGCCGCCTCCCTGTAAATCCTGGGCTTTCAACCAATTAATGCAAGGACTACACAAAGATGACATACTAGTTCATATTGGAACACCATCATTCTTGTCCTTATACTTTTGATTACCCATTGAATACTGTGAAACTAAGACATTCACCCAATAACAGGGAATTTTGGCTCCAAATAAGGACTCACCATATGACCCGTTTATTCTCTCAGGATCGCATCTCCTCATGATTAAGCAGTTTTTTTCTTGGATATTATCCATATAAGACAAATGAAAAAATCCCATTTTTCTGGACTATTTTGCGAACTTCATTTATTAATTAATTAATAGCTATATTACTAATCAGTTAGAATTTTCCACTACAGGATATTTTGTCTTTACATAAATCCTACTATCTCCCCCCGGGGTCCCCCCCTTGCTATTCCCCCTACTTTTTGACTCTACCCATACGAGCACGGTAGTTATACCTTCCGGGAATAACAATGGGGTCGCCTTTCATCAGCGTCCGGACTGCTCTTCTCTATTTGTTATTTGTTTTTGTCTGTCCCAGTTGTGTTTTGTGTGTTGTATTTTGTGCACCCAATTGCATTTTTTCATGGGTGCAACATTGGCCGGCCACTACAGCTATATACATAGCTTTACTTGGTTTATTAAAAACCTTTGAACTTTTTATATTTTTGATATTGTCTAACATACATTATCCAACTTATTTATTAATAAACAAATTAATTATATTCAGTTACTGTCCGTCATTGCCTTGGTAGCCGCTCAACCAAGTAACTTGTGTATTGATCTCTGATGCTCTGTGTAAACCATAAATAAGAGCTTGACTCTTCATGTTTGGAGCCCAAATTAACTAAAGGAAACTTTAATTTGGTGCCAATAATTATGTATGGTGGAGTATAAATGGTACATTGAAATATTTTTGAATGCAGGTCCTGTGGTCTCCTCAAATATTGCTCTGATTTGAGGCTAAATAAAAAAATGCTTTTTGATTGGAGGAGATGGAAATACAATGAAAAAGACCCCACACCTGTATCACACGTAGATTGACATCCTCTGGAAGAAGGGGGTATGCGCTAGTACACTGAAGTATACAGAAGTTTGGATTGATTGGTTTTACAAGTTCATAGACCCGGCGCATGGTATCCATTGACTGCATACCACTTGAAATCACCATAGGTCGACCTAAACAGGACAGGAAAGAAAAAAATATACCGTATTTATCGGGGTATTGCACGCTCCCGCGTATAGCACGCACCCCTAAAGTTCCCCCGAAATTCCTGTAAAAATAAATAAATGTTATAACATTTTATTACTTACAGTTTTGGTGTCTTGCCCGGCGTCCATTGTCCAGTCTGGCGTCCGTCTGCGACCTCGGTGGTGTCCTCCCGGCTTCTCCAGCGCTGTCCAAGTGGAATCCCCGCTTCCCGCGCTCAGTTTGAAGCCTCCGCCAACATATACCGTGCGCAGTACACTCGGGCACGCTCGGCTTCTCACGCATAAACGTCACAGAGCATGACTACGAGCGAAGCCGAGCCTGACCAAATGTACCCGAGTGTACTGCACTCGGTATATGTTCAAACTGAGCGTGGGAAGCGGGTATCGGCGTATATCGCGCACCCACGATTTTCCCCTTATTTTAAGGGGGAAAACGTGCGTGGTATACGCCGATAAATACGGTATTTGTATAAAGTGGAGGTTTTCACAAGAAATTACCCAGTGCAATAAAAGTTCATTTTTAAGATTTGTTTTCTTGTGTGCATTACACAGTACAAGAACGCAGATAAAGGGCTAAACATGTTAGAGGTAACTAAATCTCCGAGGGCCCCTTTCAGCATCCGCATGGAACTCTGCGTAGCATATGACCTTGGCCAGGTAGGCCATGATGCCGGGGTCCATTGAATGTGCACACCCTGAAGGTGGGTGCCGCACTTGGAACCCACAAAGAACCAAAGAAAATGGTGTCCGCCACGGATATACCCTCCCCCAGCATGCCCAGCGAGGGAAAACTCCTCTAATTGGCTACTGGGGAAAAGTGGCTCCGTCAGAACCCCTCTAGCACCATCTGCTGCCCAGGAGTGTAAACATCACCCCTGGAGCGCAGACTGACCCACAGGACAGTTCTGAATGACAGCAGCCCAAATTTTACACAATTATGAATGGGAGAAAAAATAACTCTCCCATTCCCTATTAACTTTAGCGTAGTGCCCATACTGAAAGTAGGGGGGGGGGGGGCGCTACATAACAATTTTGTAAACTTAAAATAAAGAAACCATTTTAAATAACATCAGACAAACTTTTCCTACTTGATGGTCTTGGAGACCACGACACCCAACTTGGACACTGGGACAAAACTATTTACCTTAAGCCTCAGTGGCAAAACACTGACTCGGAGGCAGTACACAAGTCTGCCGTGACCTACCCCTCTTTACCCCTTCCTGGTTAACCCTCGTTAACTGGAAGGTACCCGATAACCCCATCCCATAGATGGGTACCACCCTTTAATCCAAACTTCCAGCCATTTCCTCCTGTTCCAGAGACCCCAAAACTGCCACACTCACTCAAAACTCGCAATCCCATTCCCTGACATTTACCAAACTTGAGGAGGGTGGGTGGGTAGCTTCTCCCAGCGCGTATAATGTCGAAATGCCCCGTCACTTCCTCCCATCACCACACATGCTGGGAAAGCCTATGACCCCACCAGGCCACCCCCCTTTTGTTAAAGGGGACCCAACCGCTTTTGTCTCTGCCTGTCCCAACCTGTCATGCCGACCCTCCTCCTAATCTGTCCCATCTTTGCTCTGGGACTTTCTTTATAGTGGTGGTGAGGGAAGGAAGCTGCAGCAACATTTACCATGCTGTGCAAGTATGCACAGACACTTATCTTAGGATTGCCATCCTTCAGCAACGAGGAGGTCCACTCCTTGCTGCTGCACCATCATCACTGCTGATTATCTTTTGAGTCTGGATTCTCCCTTCTCCAGTCATAGGGCAGGAAATAATGTCTTTACATGTGAGCTGGGCTTACATTATTCTAACATCGTTGGCATCTTCTAAAGGCTGGGAGTGTGCACTGCGCATGCACTAGTCAGTGTACAAAATATATATACATATATATACAGTATATGGTAACAGGCAGGTAAGATATATAAAGATACTTGAGTGCATCCAGAAAATATACACAGCGCTTCACTTTCTCCACATTTATTATGTTACAGCCTTATTCAATAACGATTACATTTATTATTTTCCTCAAAATTCTACAAACAATCCCCCATAATGACAAAGTGACAGAAGCGTGTTTGAAATCTAATGAAAAATAAAAGGGGAAAAAATAAATCCACATGTACACAAGTTTTACAGCCTTTGCTCAAATACTTTGGTGAAGCCCCTTTGGTACCAATTACAGCCTCAAGTCTGATGCTACAAGCTTTTCACACTTTTTGGGCAGTTTCTCCCATTCCTCTTTGTAGGACCTCTCAAGCTCCATCAGGTTGGATTGGAAGTGTCGGTGCACAGCCATTTGCAGATCTCTCCAGAGATGTTCAATTGGGTTTAAGTCTGGGCTCTGGCTGGGCCACTCAAAGACATTCAGAATTGCCCTGTAGCCACATCTTTGTTATCTTGGCTGTGTGCTTAGGGTCATTGTCTTATTGAAAGACAACACAGTCGGAGGTCCAGAGCTCTCTGGAGCAGGTTTTCATAAAGGATTTTTCTGTACATTGCTGCATTCATCTTTCCCTCAATCCTGACCAGTCTCCCAGTTCCTGCCGCTGAAAAACATCCCCACAGCATGATGTTGCCACCACCATGCTTCACAGTAGGGATGGTATTGGCCAGATGATGAGCATTGCCTGGTTTCCTCCAGACATGATGCTTGCCATTCAAGCCAACGAGTTCAATCTGTATTTTATCAGGCCAGAGAATTTTGTTTCTCATGGTCTGAGAGTCCTTCGGGTGCCTTTTGGTAAACTCCAGGTGCCCAGGTGGCAGCTTCCATCTGGCCACTCTACCATCTAGGTCTGATTGGTTGAGTGCTGCAGAGATGGTTGTTCTGCTGGAGCTTTGTCAGTGACCATTGGGTTCTTGGTCACTTCCCTAATTAAGCACCCCCCCCCCAATTGCTCAGTTTTGACGGGCAGCCGACTCTAGGAAGAGTGCTGATGGTTCCAAACTTCTTCTATTAATGAATGGAAGCCACTACACTCATTGGGACCTACCACAGAAATGTTTCCATACCCTTTCCCAAATCTGCCTCCATACAATCCCATCAGATGTCTACAGACAATTCCTTGAACTTCATGGCTTGGTTTGTGCTCTGACATGCACTGTTAACTGTGGGACCTTCTATAGACAGGTGTGTGCCTTTCCGAATCATATCCAATCAACTGAATTTACCACAGGTGGACTCCAATCAAGTTGTGGAAACATCTCAAGGATGATCAGTGGAAACAGGAGGCACCTGAGCTCAATTCTGAGTGTCATGGCAAAGGCTGTGATACTTATGTACATGGGAGGAGCCTGTGATACTTATGTACAGGGGAGCAGCCTGTGATACTTATGTACATGGGAGGAGTCTGTAATACTTATGTACATGGGGAGGAGCCTGTGATACTTATGTACATGGGAGGAGCCTGTGATACTTATGTACATAGGAGGAGCCTGTGATACTTATGTACATGGGAGGAGCCTGTGATACTTATGTACATGGGGAGGAGCCTGTGATACTTATGTACATGGGGAGGAGCCTGTGATACTTATGTACATGGGATTTTTTCGTTTTTATTAAATTTGCAAAGATTTCAAACAAACTTCTTTCACATTTACCTTATGGGGTATTGTTTTACAAAATTGAGGAAAAATATTAAATTTAATACATTTTTGAATAAGGCTGCAACATAAAAAAATGTGGAAAACGTGACGCGCTGTGAATACTTCCCTGATGCACTGTATATAGGAGTTCCTTAGGCCGCGCACACACGATCGGAAATGTCAGATGAAACTGGTCTGCAGACCGGTTTCATCGGACCAGTTCGCTGGTGTGTACAGCCTATCAGACCAAAGTTTTAAAACATGCTTTAAAACCTGTCTGCTGGACACCTGTCCGTCAGACAGGTTCGATGGTTAGTACACAAAAGCATCGGACCAAAAACCCGCGCATGCTCAGACAAAATGAGGGGAAGGGAGCGCTCGTTCAGGTAAAACTTGCGTTTGTTTGTGACATGGCACATTCAACATTTTAAATATCTAGTGTCTTGTTTATTGCATCGTTTTTTTCTTTGTTCTCTTGCTAGAATAAACGTGTTCTGTTGCTGATGCTATTTAGACAAAGTTGTCCCATACTGAAATTTTTTTATTTATTTTTTGCAAGTTATGTCAACATATTTTTTTTGTTACTTTATGTATTTTTTTTTTGCAAGTTATGTCAACATATTTTTTTTTTTACTTTATGTATATATATATATTTTCAAGTTATCACACCAAATGTCCCTCCCCCCAAGGAGTTTGTGTCCTTTGTAAATTACACATTGTATTTTTGAAATGTTTGATGCCTATTCACCACAGTATAAAACACAATAGACAAGGTTTTAACGTAGAAAAAATAGCCATTTATTTTGGCACAACCAAAAATTTGATCAAGAACGGCAACACTTAATCAGAGCTCAAAATACATGCAGACTTGGACACCAAAGGCACATTCCAACATGATCAAGGAGAAAATTAATAACCTCAGGAGCCCAGAAAAAGAAATGAGAAGCAGCAGCAGATGACAAAAGGAACCCAAGCTGTGGTACTTCAACAAGCTCAGTTTTTTTGTTAAATCAACTGGAAGGCAGGGAATCACTTCCTTGTCTTCCTTATAGCCTTCCTTCCAGGCTGCCTTGCAGCTGAACTTTCACGGCCCCTTGCAGATGGGGATGATGTGGCAGCAGGAGGAATTAGAAGATGAGGAGCAGGCCGGGCGGGGTCACTTAGGTCAGTGTCCCTGGTCAGCAGGTCCCTTCTTGCCCACCACAGGACCTTAATAATTAGGTTCTTCACCAGGCCACTTTGCTCCTCCCCATCTTGATTGAGGTCATTGGCGATGGAGGCACTATAGCTCTCTGTTGGGTTGAGAGGGGCCCTCATAATCTGGGATGCCTCCCTTATCATCTCCAGGCTCTCCTCCTTCAGCTGCCTCATGCGCCTCCTTAGGCCTGGTCGGCGCATCTGGAGGGGAGGCACCTGGGAGATGGTACTGGGCCTGGGGACCTGCTGACATCCACTGGGCCCGGCCTCCTCCTGGCTGCCACTCACCCCTTCCGCCTGGCTGACATGTTCAGGAGCTGCCGCCTCCTGGCTGGTCTCTTCCTGTGTATAAAAAAGGGATATTTTGTAATATTTTGCACAATCACACACATTTTCATGCTCTTGACTGTTTTATTTTTTCTTCTTTTAAATTGAACAGACTCTCCTTCTGACCCCTACAGTTGGCATCCCTGACACATTTTTTATGCCCATGACTTGCGTTTATGTTTCCAAGCTTTCCTTTTTGTTTACAAAATCATCTCAATAAACAAACAATAATTAGCAGCAAAGAAATATGTTGGAAACTATTATACCTTACTGAAGATCAGCAGATCTGGCTCCATATCAGCCAGCTCCTGGGCGGACTCTGCAGGGGGTGTGGGGATCCGTGGAAGTTCCGCTGGAAGGAAGCGTGGAAGGAAGAGTCAAAAGTGACTCCTGGCCCTCCATTTGATCCTCCAAAAAACTGAGCTCCTTAAAGTACCACAGCTTGGCCTCCTTTGGATCACTTGCTGCTGCTCCTGACTTCTTTTTCTCTTGGTAAGTCCTGTATGACCTCCTGTATGACCACCTTTGATAGCCTGCAAAAATTGGGACATGGAGGTACGCGTCTCGTAGATCGATGGTGATCATGAAGACACCCCTCAATAACAGCCTCCTGAGGCTGTAAACGCTTTCCACTCGAAACCTCTTGTGGAGGCCATGAATAAGCACTGATCTAGTGTGAAACGCGTCGGATGTCCCCTTGTTCCCCATTGCCGTGACCTTGTTTTGTACCTGCTGACCATTTAATAAAAGACCTCCTCATTGGATTTTTTTGAGTGCGGCTATCCATCCATTTGTTTTCCTGTTTGCTTAGTGCATCGCCAGCACCCTTTGGTGTTCTGTTATCACTTGTGACCACACAGTGATCCCACCTGGAGCGATGACTCCCTTCTCCCTCTTGTGGAGGAGGTAGGAATTCAGGGGTCTCAGATTGATTATCAATCGGAATCTGCCTGAGGGTTTAGGGACCACAAAGATATGGGAGTAATTGCCCATAGCTCTCTGGTCCACGAGGACCTGAACTATCACGCCTTGCTGAGCCAGCTCTGCAATGTTCTGCAGAAGACCTGCTGCCTTGAGAGGGTCTCTGGGTAAGTGGGTCAAAATAAATTTTGGAGGGGGTACCTGATTGAACTCTAGTCTGTAACCCTCCCTTATAATTTGCAAAATGTGGGTGCTTTGAGTAATACTTTCCCACCTGGGAAGAAATTGGGAGAGTCTTCCCCCGACCTTCCTGTCATTTGGAGTCCTTATCATTGGTGTTGGAAAAAAGGATACCTCCTTTTTGTTTCTCTTTCCCAACCCAGCGTCTATTGTTAGGGGGCCTTCTCTCAGAGGGACGGTTCCTACTGCCAAACGACCCTTGGGGGCCCCGAAAAGGCTTTTTCCTGTTCTGTCTAGGTTTGGAAGGAAAATGTACCCCCTTTTCTGAGGACCTGGTCAGAGCCTGATCCAGGCCTGGACCGAAAATAAGGGAGCCCTCGAAGGGAAGACCACACAGTCGGTTTTTAGACGACAGGTCCCCATTCCACATCTTGACCCACACTGCTCTCCAGGCCGCATTAATGAGGGCTCATGTCTTTGCGGTTGAGCGCACCGTTTCTACCGTGGAGTCGGCTAAATAACAGCACTCCCTATGAGTTGTAGGGAATCTAAAATGTCCTTAGACTCTGGGCCCTGAGAAAGATGGTCTATCAACTTGGAAATCCAGGCGTCAGCGTTCCTCGCAATGCAGGCCGAAGCCAGAGCGGGGCTCAAGGCTGCCGCGTTAGCTTCCCAGGCCCTACACAGGGAGGTCTCGGCCCGCCGATCCATGGGATCTTTCAGGTTGCCTGCATCCTCAAAGGAGAGATCAAATTGTTTGGAAACCTGTGCAAGAGGGGTGTCCAATCTAGGTGTCTTAAAAAACCTTGATTCCTCTTCCTCCTTAAAGTGACAACGATGTTTCCAAGTCTTGAATTTTACAAGTCTTTTCTCTGGTTCAGCCCACTCTCTAAGAATGATGTCCTTGAGGGACTGGTGCTCCGGAATAGTTTCAGGTTGGGGCTTAACTAAGCCCTGGTACAATTTATCCTGGGGGGAAAATTGTTCCGCAGGCTGAGGAATATCCTCGGAGACATATACCCCCCCAAGAAGGCTTCCCATCTCATCGGCTGAAAAGATAAATCTGCCTGACCTCGCATCCTCATCCTCTTCCTCTGCCTGGCTATCTGCCCGATCCTCCCGCTGAGGGGGGATTTCTGAGTCCTCGGAATCTGACACTAAGGACCCCCAAGATTCCTGACAGACCCGGTAAAAATGAGAGGAAGAGGAACTCTCCTCAGCCAACTGAGACGAGGTCCCTGCGGTGGGGGGCTCCAACTCCCTGCTTTTAGGAGACCCCTGTAACTCTTTAAGGGTAGAGAGCATCTGCGACTGAACCTCCAGGAATCCCCTCATGATTTCAGAGGTTTCCTTCCCAGCTAATTTCTGAATGCATTTGGCACAGAAGGGTTTGGAACAACCTGGGGGTAATTTTGTGTTGCAATAGCCACACTTTTTAAAACGGCTAGTGTCTTTGGAAGAGCGGCTAGCACCCCCCCTGGGCAGTGATGTCCTCCCCTAGAGGAATGGAACACACAGGTCAGCATAAAATTACACAGGGGGGAGATACAGTCTGGGTCCTAGCCCACCATGTCCCCAGTGCAGAAAAGGTAAAAGACTCACCCCCAGTGGCTTCTCCCACAGCTGTGGCCATAGATGGCCGGTCCTCTCGCTCCATGTCGCGGGAGGAACGGGCGCTTCTCTCTCTCGCTGCTGCTGTTGCGCTGTGTCTCCGGGCACAAGCATGAGCCCCACTAGCGTGCTGGAGCCGATGGTGGCCGCCATCTTTACGGCGCCGGACCCGGAAGTGACGCGGACACGTGTGACATCATCGCCCTGCACCGGACGGCTTGTCTAGCCCATGGATTCCGCGCCAATTTTGAAACATGGAAGGCACCTCCACCTCCCGACCTCAGCAGCCAGAGACCCACAGTGCCCCGGAGAGAGCCTAGCTGCAAACCTCCAAGGTAAGGGGGAAAAGGCTTGGCGAGAGAGAGGCATCCAGCCCCTGGAGCTCCAGGATAGCCACTATCCCAAGGAGACACCAGTACTCTTCCTCTGAAGTTTCTTCCTCGTGGCCCCCCCTGAGTAAGAAGGGACCCCCTGGGAGATAAGAATCTGACCGGACCCAAAGGCTACTCAGTGCCTGCGGTCTAGTTCCCAGGGGGGGACCACCAGCCCCAGGCCTTAGGTCAGGAAAATAAAAAATTGTTTCGCTGTATGGGAAACACAATCAAGAACTGAGGAGCACGGGAGGGGGTGGGGTTTTTAACCTTTTTTTTTTTATTGTGCTTCCTGTCAGGTGGCGCCAGTCATCTCTCAGGGTGCCGTCCTGGAAGTTGCCTTGAGAAATATATATATATATATATATATATATATATAAAGGGGGGTAGCCATCCGGGGCCCTGGGGATCTCTGGGCCCTTTAATAAAAATAAAAATAAAAAATAAAAAAGAAACCTATGGGCCCTTTAATTAAAAAAAATAAAAAAATAAACATTTATAAAAAAATATATATATAAACATATTTTTTTTTTTAGAAAAAAATAAATCAAAAAAGTGGGGGTTGCTGTCTGGGGCACTGGGGGCCTCCAGACCCCTAAAAAAAATGAAAAAAATAAACTTTTATAAAAAATGCATAAAAAAGGGAGGTTGCCATCCAGGGGCCCTGGAGACCTCTGGGCCCTTTAATAATAATAATATATATATATAATAATAATAATATATATATATATATATATATATATATATATATATATAAACATTTTTTTTTATAAAAAGCCCAGTCAAGCCCAATGGTAAGTCCGGCCCTGTCTATCCCCCTTGGCGGGAATGGAGATGACCCATCTATAAGGATATACAGTACATACACTACGAGTCGTTTCTCTGGGCTGCAGTTCCTCTGAGCTCCACAAGGTGGTGATCTCACTTATACACTGACAGGAAGTCTCTATGGAAGACAGGAAGTGATGTCAGGTACGGGGGGGAAGTCCCAGGTGAGAGGTGAGTCGGGAGGAAGTAGAGAGGAGACATTACTGGAAGGGTTGCGACTAGTTCCTGGCCAGTAGAAGGACCTTGTCCTTTCTCAGGGTAGGATATAGCTTGCTCAGTGTGAATGAGCTATTTCCTATCCAGCTAAAGGACCTTTTAGCCCCCTAGTGGTCAGGTCCTGTATAGGGATAGGAACTATCCAACTCACAGTGAGGGAGCTAGTTTCTATCCAGCGAAAGGACCTTTTTCTCCATAGTGGTCGGGTCCTGTTAAAGGATAGGAACTAGCCAACTCACAGTGAGAAATCTAGTTCCCATCCAGCCAAAGGACTTTTATCCCTCCAGCTAAGAATGGTCCTTTACAAGGATAGGAACTAGATGGTTCACAGTGAGAGAGCTAGTTCCTATCCTGTGAAAGGACCTTTTTCTCTATAGTGGTCAGGTCTTGTATAGGGATAGGAACTATCCAACTCACAGTGAGAGAGCTAGTTCCTATCCAGCGAAAGGACCTTTTAGCCCCCTAGTGATCAGGTCCTGTATAGGGATAGAAACTATCCAACTCACAGTGAGGGAGCTAGTTTCCATCCAGCCAAAGGACTTTTATCCCTCCAGCTAAGAATGGTCCTTTACAAGGATAGGAACTAGACGGTTCACAGTGAATGAGCTATTTCCTATCCAGCGAAAGGACCTTTTGGCCCCCTAGTGGTCAGGTCCTGTATAGGGATAGGAACTATCCAACTCACAGTGAGGGAGCTAGTTCCTATCCTGTGAAAGGACCCTTTTCTCCATAGTGGTCAGGTCCTGTTAAAGGATAGGAACTAGCAAACTCACAGTGAGAAATCTAGTTTCCATCCAGCCAAAGGACCTTTATCCCTCCAGCTAAGAATGGTCCTTTACAAGGATAGGAACTAGACGGTTCACAGTGAAAGAGCTAGTTCCTATCCTGTGAAAGGACATTTTTCTCTATAGTGATCAGGTCCTGTATAGGGATAGGAACTATCCAACTCACAGTGAGAGAGCTAGTTCCCATCCAGCCAAAGGACTTTTATCCCTCCAGCTAAGAATGGTCCTTTACAAGGATAGGAACTAGATGGTTCACAGTGAGTAGGCTAGTTCCTATCCTGTGAAAGGACCTTTTTCTCTATAGTGGTCAGGTCCTGTATAGGGATAGGAACTATCCAACTCACAGTGAGAAAGCTATTTCCTATCCAGCGAAAGGACCTTTTAGCCCCCTAGTGGTCAGGTCCTGTATAGGGATAGAAACTGTGCAACTCACAGTGAGTGAGCTAGTTCCTATCCTGTGAAAGGACCCTTTTCTCCATAGTGTTTAGGTCTTTTTAAAGGATAGGAACTAGCCAGCTCACAGTGAGAAATCTAGTTCCTATCCAGCCAAAGGACCTTTATCCCTCCAGCTAAGAATGGTCCTTTACAAGGATAGGAACTAGATGGTTCAGAGTGAGAGAGCTAGTTCCTATCCTGTGAAAGGACATTTTTCTCTATAGTGGTCAGGTCCTGTATAGGGATAGGAACTATCCAACTTACAGTGAGAAAGCTAGTTCCTATCCCACTAAATGACCTTTCCTCATTATTACCATACAGGTCATATAGAGGGATGGGAACTAGACGGCTCACTATGAAGGTGCTAGTTCTTTTTTGATATATATGTACCTTTAAGTATTTGGATTATTAGTATAAAGGAATGTTAAGAACAGACTTAGTGGTACTAACTTCACAATCCCTCATTATAGTTCTTCCACTCCAAAATACAAAGCCATGTGGTCTACAGTAACTTCCTAAACTTGTATTTTTTAAATGATTTTTACACATCATTTAACCACTTTAGCCCCGGACCATATTGCTGTCCAAAGACCAGAGCACTTTTTGTGATTCGGCACTGCGTCGCTTTAACTGACAATTGCGCGGTCGTGTGACGTGGCTCCCAAACAAAATTGGCGTCCTTTTTTTCCCCACAAATAGAGCTTTCTTTTGGTGGTATTTGATCATCTCTGCAGTTTTTATTTTTTGCGCTATAAACAAAAATAGAGCGACTATTTTGAAAAAAATGCAATATTTTTTACATTTTGCTATAATAAATATCCCCAAAAAATATATAAAAAAGCATTTTTTTCCTCAGTTTAGGCCGATACGTATTCTTCTACAAATTTCGTAAAAAAAAAAAAATCGCAATTAGCGTTTATTGATTGGTTTGCGCAAAATGTATAGCGTTTACAAAAAACGGGGTAGTTTTATGGCTTTTTTTTTACTAGTAATGGCGGCGATCAGTGTTTTTTTTCGGTACAGCGATATTATGGCGGACACATCGGACACTTTTGACACCATTGGCATTTTTATAGCGATCAATGCTACAAAAATGCATTGTATTACTATAAAAATGCCACTGGCAGGGAAGGGGTTAAGTGTGTTCCTATTTGTGGTCTAACTGTATGGGGGGTGTGGCCTCACTAGAGGAAATCACTGAAAATCAGCGTTTCCCCCGCTGACAGGAACGAGAGCTGTGTGTTTACACACATAGCTCTCGTTCCCCGCTCTGTAACGAGCAATCGCGGGTGCCCGGCGGCGATCGCACCTGCCGGGCATGCGTGCGGGACTCGGGGGCGCGGCGCACCCCCTAGTGGCCGAAAAAGAGAGGACGTAGAGCTACGTGCTCTCGCGAAACAGTGCCACCGTCCCGCAGTAATGTGACGGCAGGCGGTCGGCAAGCAGTTAAAATAAAATTATATATCTAGATCTTTTCAAAATTGCAACTAAATATAATTATATATATTATCAAGGAATGTGAGCTTTTTTCTGTTTCCCTTTATCATGGGCTCCTGATTTAATTTTTAAATAATTTTCCCTCCCCATCTATTAGACAAGCCGGGGTTTTATAAGTATTTTATATCTGCCAAGTACAAACTGTAAGCCAGGAGTTCTATAAATTATTGGGAACAGGAGATTTGTGTTTATTTTCATACATTATCACACGGGCAGTCTAGTTTTCTCACTATGATGTTTAGGGTTGTGCAAATAGTGAGGACATGTAGATCCTGTTATGATGTCATCCATTCATAAGGTCAAACACGAGGCACCTTAATGTACGGTGTTTTTGAATATTAAAAAAATAAAAGACAAATAGATAATAAAAATACATTTTGTTTATTATGATAATGAAAAACACAAATAAGTGTATTAAACTTTATTACTGTAAATAATTTATTTATTCAGTATAAACAATCCTACATAGTATACAAGTCTGGTGAACTCCATGCCCAAGGGGGGGGGAGAGAGGGTAGGAGGTAGAGGGACTAAGGGGGGGGGGGGGGAGAGAGGTAGTAGGAGGTAGAGGGACTAAGGGGGGGGGGGGAGAGAGAGAAGGTAGGAGGTAGAGGGACTAAGGGGGGGGGGGGGGAGAGAGAGGGGGGAGGAGAGGGTAGAGTAGGGGACTAGGGGGGGGGGGGAGAGGGGGGGGGAAAAGAGAGAGAGGGGGGGGGGGGGGGGAAAGAGAGAGAGGGGGGGGGGAAGGAGAGAGAGAGAGGGGGGGGGAGGGGAGGGAAGGGGGAGAGAGAGAGAGGGGGGGG